>CM045552.1:9323018-9923018 GCA_024721245.1 Mitragyna speciosa | reverse complement strand
ATCATTAATAAAGCAACATATGGCTGTTTTAATCTTAGGTGAATTAAATATAACCCCTTGGCAGCAATGTTGTGAACAAAAAAGGTAAAATGTATAGAGAAGTTTTCAAGGGCATTAAAGGAGTATTAATGTATTTGCATTACGATTGTCTCTATTCAATTACATATTGACGACACATTATCATTTGTATTGGTGAGGTCAATACCTATGTTTTCATTATTCAAACTAGGTATCGACTCCGACTGAAATTAAAGCTTAGGGGTTAATGGATTCGACCGAGGGTTGACTCAGGTCGAACCGAATAACCTATTAATTTTTCACTTTTTCTCAATTTTAGTTATTAGTCAAGAGTGAAAAAAGATCAGTCAAATTAAAAATATTAAAAATCATGAAACTACTTTCTTGTGTCAAACCTTGCTAAGTTTCAAATTACCTTAGCACTTTCCTTAGAACTAGTCAATATTACGAGGATTGCCACAAACGTGTTGGCATTCTTTGAAAAAAAATAAATAAAATACCAAATGTCTAATTTTGATGTCTTCTTGTCTTGTTGCTTGGGCGCGGGACTCCAAGTTAGCTCTGTGTCATTTCGGACAAATTGGAGATAGTATAAGTGGTCAATGATGATATATAACTAGTCGATAAAGATATATAATTGGTCAGTGAATATCTGTAATCACTCTTCACTCCAAAACGACATTATTTTCTGACTTCAAATTTAGCTAGCATGGTTCAATCTCACCCGTTCATTGTTAACCTATTTAATTTGGACCGTAAACTTGTTGCAAATGGAAATTGAGGGCCCCATGACTTTCTTGCAAGGAATAATTTCACATACCTCCCTTGAGGTTTGCCATAATTATACTCACCTACTCTCAATTTTTAAAAATTACACTTACACTCCCTGTGTTTATATTTTATAACAAAATAAGTCTATTTTAATAATGTAACCCAAAAACACCAATTAAATCTCTTAAAATATCCTGAATTTCTTTTAAATTGTTCATCTCTTTCTTATTAATATATTTATTTATAAAATTTTAATAGATAAAGTAAATTTTATTTAGATTAGTCAGATAACCGAGTTTTGAATAAGTAATATTTGGTGGCAATTTAAATTTTGATGCTAGAATATAAGTACTTTTGATATTTTGTGACTAATTAATTAATTTTTTAAGTTTTATTTATCTTTTTAAAAGCAATTAAGCATATTTTAAAGTGTTTTGTTGGTGTTTTTGGGTTACATTATCAAGATGGATTTGTTTTGTTATGAAAAATATAAATACGAGAGTAAAAGTGTAATTTTTAAAACTTAAGAAGAGATAAATGTAATTATGATAAATCTCAAGGGAGGTATGTGAAATTTTCCCTTCTTGCAAATAGAAAGGCATACAAGTAAACATTGTGGTCCCACAAATGTATCCTAAGTAACTACTGTATTGATAGGACAAAAGTTAGATGGTTTCTCTGTAGTTTTGGTAAACCTTTTGGGTGTTTTAGTCCTTTTCTGCCGTGATGTTGGCTAGCCCACATTAATATGTTGTGCTTGAGGTCAATAGACGCAAGGCAGGTTTTGTCTGGTACTACAAACCCAGTTTTTGACCGGTGAAATCTGATTTTTTACTGTGTTTGACCATTTTTAATTTTTGATTTTTAAGTTGACTCACACTAGATGTCTATTTGGTTTTCAATTCGGCCGGTTCAATCGGCCAATACAATCCGAATCTAAGAACATAGGTCAACACTTAACTCATAATCAAAGGCAAAGCCTAATTAGCCATAGGGGTGTTAACGAACCGAGCAGTTCGGTCTACTGTTCGACTCGAGTTCGGTGTTGACCGAGCTCGAGTCGAGCTCGAGCAGCTCGTATACTAAACGAGCTCGAATTCGAGCAGTAAAAGATGAGTTCGAGCAGCTCGTCGAGCAGCTCGAAATATATATATTAAATATTATATATATAAAATTAACAATTTACCCATACTAATTATATATGAATTTTGAGTTCGAGCTCGAATTCGAGCTTGATTGTGTTTTCACGAGCGATCTCGAGTCGAGTTCAAACTCTCCTTAAGATTAACGAGTCGAGTTCGAGCTTCGAATTACAAACTCAATTGAGCTCAAGCTCGATCTCTAGCAGTAGTAATTTTAACGAGCTCGAGCTCGAATTCGGTAATATTCGGGCTCGGCTCGGCTCGGTTCGTTTACACCCCTAATTAGCCATAATGTTTTAATATAGTCCACGTCTTCAGAATGTGAACCTTTACAAAAGTTCCTTCTTTAAATTTCAGTGGTAAAGCTCTTCTGTAAATTTAAAATGGACCGGAAAAGGGGATGGATGGAGCACTTGATCATTAGATTGTGTTATTGGTTGTGATTAAACAAACTATTTAGAATAAAAATTGAAGAACCCCATAAATCAAGTTAGATTTTTGCAAAAAGATTAAACATTTAGAAAACTAGTTTATAAAGAAAAAACTTGAAATGGAGTTTGACAAAAAAATGTTGTTATGTATCTAGACAAAATGTATTTTGCACGAAGAACGTGCCTGAGTTACAAAACATTTTGAGGGAAATATGATGAAATTATCATTAAGCAATCATGAAATCTATTCTAGACGTAACATTTGATTTGTCATATGAACTTTTATCTCTCTTTTTAATTGATTGAAAAAAATTAAACGAACATGAATACGTATTGATTTTTGCAGGTTTAGATATGTATAGTTGTAAGCAAAAACCCCCTTCCCCCACTCCCAAGAAAAAAAGAAAAAAAGAAGAAAAGAAATCCATTAGGCATCCATTATTTGCATCCAACACAAAATTTATTTAATACAGACATAGAAGCTTACATCGTAAATTCATAATCCTAGAGATGCATAAGGTTCATAACTTAATATTCGCAGCAGTTTTTGCAATAAGTCGAACTAGATCATTATATTCTTGGAAAAGCGTACAATAATATTTAAGATTAGGAGGCTCCAATGCACCACTTGAATTAAAACTTTCATGAGAAAAGGCTTCATTACCTCTAGCAATAATTGCATAATTATAAATATCAATGTATTCACGTCTGGCAAAAGCCTCCTCGCACTTAGAATAATCATCATTCACCATGTCATAACATCTGGCGCAAACGAGTAATTGTCTACGCATTATTGGATCAGTTTCATTATCCAGGTAATTATCAATCAGATATCGATTTGAGGAGCCACGATTACCTGCAAAATCGAGTGCAGTGTCGCAGATTTTTTCAATATTTGGGTCTCGAATACGCCAACATTTTATTGTTTCTTCACATTTAAGTGGGTTTTCAGCTTGACTGCGGATCTTATGAATTAAATCCACATCATTATTAGTCTTCTCAAATACTCCTGCAGCTGTAAACTCATTTGAGACTTGTAGATAAGGGAAAATCAAGAAGAGTAAGCTTTTGAAAGAGAAATTTTCCATCGATCTGCTGTTTTCTTTCTTTTCTTTCACTTGTGATATAGTGCGTTGTTTAAAAAATCGAAGGAAATCCATCCATATATATATTCACACACATTTCAACCTTTAGAGAATAGTAATGGAAGTCAAATAACATTTGGTTTTTGTTTAATGTCTGTTTGTTCTTTTGTAATAAATGAAAGAACAGATTTCATTTGCATGGATATTTTTGTGACAAGAACTCATTGATAAAGCAACACATGGCGGTTCTAGTCTTTGGTAAATTAAGTATGACCCCTCGCTAGTAGTGTTGTAGAGTGAAAAAAAAAAAAAAAAAAGGTAAAATGAACAATGAAGTTTTCAAGTGCATTAAAGGTGTATTGATGTATTTGCATTACAATTTTGTCTATCCAATTACATATTCACAATACATTATCATTTGTATCGGTGAGGTCAACACTTAGCTCAGAATAAATGGCAAAATCTGATCTATCTCTTCTTTTTTTTTTTTTTTTTTCTTTGGTTGGGTTCTGATATATCATGCAAATCGCGTGGCTTGATCGAAGGATCAAATGGCGTGGCACTTCCTCGTGAGGGGATGAATCCAGAACCGGTCGTACGTATAGAACAAATTTCGGATTCTGCACAGTATAAAAGATCATTTAGATGCACGTGTTCTTCAGGGGATGGCGCGCTATTGGTCATGTTTAATGATTTTTGGATCTCCCGTTACATCTTTTGATATGATACTTATGTTACAATAACAGCGTTATGTGTCTTTTCAATAATTATGTCTCCTAATATAAATGTGAATACCAAATTTTGGACTACCATCTACAAATTTCTTCATTTAGGATCAATTTTTTGTAATTTCACGAGTATTACAACTTTCGTAAACGAGTTTCAAATTTTGCATGCCAGGAGCATACTAGTTATCTTGACTTTCGTTGAACTTTTCATGTCTTTTATTTTTTTTAAAAATTTATTATTTAAATTTTTAAGCATTTTTTAAATTTGGTAAATTTTCAAAATTATTTAGAATTTTATTTGAATTTTGTGCCTTTTCTGAGTTGGACACGCTTTCCAACTCGGCCTTTTTGTCAGAATTTTCAAGTGAAAGTTTTGCTATTGATCTTGATATATATTAATAGATTTTCTGTAAAAATTTGTTGATGTCAGAAGTAGTCAAGTATTTATTTGAATTTTATATTATTTTGGCATTTGTAAAATCTCACAATGCTATAAGCATCTCAAAATAATGAGCATTTGCACACACCAAATAGAAGTAACGCAATGCGACATAAGAGATCAATCAAGTGCATCATCATACTTTACATTATGCTAGTGGTTTACTCTACAAGTGAGAAACAATTATTTATATCTGTAACTTTAATAGAGATATTATATTACATTGGGTAACATATTAACTCGCACATGAGTATAGGAATTAAATACCTTTGGACAAATTTTATTTCTATAATCATGATATATAATAAGCATATTAATCATTGAATAAACATCATTATAATTAGACCACTTTGGTGACAATTAATTACTTTCTTTCCAAAAAGAAAATTATACTTCTTCCTTCTGTTGTCAATTTGTAAGGCCTGGAAGTTTTGGAACGAAAATGAAATACCACTAATATTGATAGATAGTGCAAATGAAAATTATCGTCTGAGCAATAAGGAAATCTGAGCAATGAGATTGTTTCACAATTTCCTTCGGAGAAGACAAATTTGACAAAACACATAAAGTGACAAAAAAATGCAACTCCATAATTCCTCCTGTTTTATTAACAAGAATATAATTTCTAACAATAAAAGATTACAACCAAAGCAAAAACTAAAGACAATTTCACTTCTTTTCCGCCCTTCAAAATCAATGCCATAAGACATAACATAAAAGCTAATTGCTGTTAATACAGCAATACCTGCAAAATGGCACCAATTATAGAGCATTTGCATGATCTAAATGTAGCCTAATGCTTAATTAAGGGGAGGAGCAGGAGGAGAGGGATTAATGAAAGGATTCGGGAAAGGGAATGGTGGAAGGAAAGGGAATGGTGGGAGTCCAGGAATCGGTGGAAGTGGCAATGTTGGGATTTGAGGTGGAAATGGAAACTGTGGAAAAGGTGGCAAAGGGAATGGAAAAGGCCAGTTTGGATTAGCACTGACACTTCCACTGACTGCATTTCTGTCCTCTAAATATCGAAGCTGCCGACCATTGCAATTGTAAGCAAAATCCATGAGCAAAACCAAGATGACCAGACAGATGAATTTGGAAGCCATTTTTGAGAGGAAAATAGACAAAGATGGAGAAGAAAGTTCCAATGAGGAAGTAATGTTAGTAGGCCTTATATAGAGATACATTACGGGTGCTGCTGTTACATTTTCTGGGCAAGGAAATAAGGAAAAATTATTGGTTTTTTTGGTTCCTTTGATTGTGAAAATTAATTAGTTTTTGCCCCGTAATGGAAGATAAATTTTTAAAATGTTGATATGTATAAAGATTAGAACTCCACCTTGCATAATAGTTGATTTAAAAAGAACATCGAATCCTGAACTGGTATTATCCAACTTTCCGTAAAATAATTAAGGGAAATTTGAGGAAATCAAAATTTATTATAGAATGATTTCTAGTGAATAGGAGTGATCTTAGGAGTTAGGATTTTTATCACTTAATAATTGGTAAGATTCTAAAAATCAATTATTAGAATTGTAATCGCTACAATTAAAGAGTGTACCATTGATAGATTATTTATAAAATTAATGATATACCATTAATTGATTATATATGTGTGTGTATGTGTGTGTGTAGAGAGAGAGAGAGGGAGAGAGAGAGAGAGAGAGAGAAAGAAAGAGAGTTTTAACTTAAAAAATGTCCAAATTATCAATAAAAATATCCTTTTAAAGGCAACATCAGTGAGAAATCATAGGAGAATATATAGTTATAAGAAGTCTAATAATATAAATTTTTCTTAAAAATAACCAAATAATAAGGCTAATAAATTAAAATGCTAAAAAAGGTAAATTAAGGAGAAGATGTCCACGTGGACTTTGTCTTGAGCATAGTTCTTGTGTCTGTATGTGTGTGTTTGCTTTTACTCAATTCATTTTTTCTACATCAATATCAATAAAAAATTTTATGAATCTTGAAATCCTCTAGAAGTCGAAACAAACATAATGTCAACCATGCAAAACTAAAAGAATTTTGAAATAGGACAAAAATAGAGCAACAAATCCAATGAAGGAGAAGAACAAATGATTAATGCCATATGAGAATATATATATGTATATATTCATATGATGGGTATAATATAAGATGTCAAAACACAATTGATTGAATTAAACTCTGGCAATAAATCATGAATTAAGTACGTATAAAGAGAAGCAATATATTTTAGGATTCTGTACGATGACATTTTAAAATTTTAAATTGATTGGAATAACAAAAGGAAAGGAAATTTTACTTAAACTTTAAGAGTGCCTCAATTAGATGAAAAATTGATAGGTTTGTATATAAAAAGCCTTAGATCATGTTTATGATTTAAATAAGATCTTTTATTTTTAAAATTACATAACAAAGAAAGGAAAGTATATACAATACAAAATAGATATAGTGGAGATGAATTAGGAGATATATAAGAAATGAATTATATATACAAAAACTTGTTTTTAAGAATTAAAAAAGGAAAATAAAGAATAAATTGTCAACATGAGCGCCTATATCTGCGTGGACATTTTGTTAGGCTTCGTTTTCATATATTTAGCAATGCCTAAAAGAGAAAAATACTGAAGCCAAAAAAAAAAAAAAAATGGCAACACGAGCATTTGAGTTTTAGTTTTAAGGGTATATTTTCAATAGCTGTTTTCTACCTGATTTTAGCTACTTTTGATTTTTTTTAAAATCTATTTTGTGATATTGTCAACTGTTTTATTTTACTATTTTTTTGAATTTTTTAAACTAAAATCAGGAGCAATTGATTTTTAACTTTCTAAAATTAATTTTTTTTTAAACATCAGAAGCCATTGAGAACAAACCAAAGGGATGACTTGCACCTTTGTCATAAAAGTTAATTTTATCTGAAAGATGAGCCAACTGTATTCTTACCATGTAAAACTTCTTTTAAGCCAAATACTAGAGCTTAAATTACACTTTGAAATGTAAAGTTTGGATTAATTTAATGTGTGCTTTGTCCACTTGTTAATTTACACAAATTATCATATAAAAGACACATATTGACATCAATTAAGCTTTTGATTTTAGTCGCTTTCTAAATGAAATTTTATTTTTACAATAAATAAATAACACTTGAGACCTTGTCTAACCAGTGGTCCAAGGGCACTGATTAGACAAACCCATAAATTAATTTATCACGAGTTCAGCACTCTCTTTTTGTGGAAGTCAGATAATTTTTAATTTTGTTGATAAAAATTAAGAAAATTGTATGGGTACCGTATCCTAAAAAATATATTGAAGGGATATCATGGACACGTGGTCACTTCATGAAAAATTTACTCTATGATTTTACAATCATAGAAAAGAACAATGGCTAATATAAAGATGACCATGAGAATTAACTTTACACTTTTTTTTATATTAGATTATGGAAAAGAACAACAATTGTTCAAGTATTTCAATCTATATATTACCATGATGATGAGGGAAACTATACATGTTACTGTTTAGAGAAAAAAAATTACTGACGGGTATTTTCTTGTGTATGTTAAAAAGTTATGAATATATCGTACAATATGGTCTACCGTGTAAATATTGATGCACAAAGTGTAAATTTCGAGAATGTTATTGTTAATGGTTAAATTTTGGATTACTAAGCCACGTACACAAATAGTTGGAAAGCCTTTTTTTTTTTTTTTTTTGGGATGGGGTAGGGGGGAAAAATAGTAGAAAGCCCAAGGCCGTAATCAATGATAACTTGAATTAGGCCCAAAGGAGATCTAATTGGATCGTCATACCCAAGTAGCCGACTTATTCCCCTATTGAAACATTAATTTCTATATCAAACTCAGCCCATTTCTTTGACAACAACCTTAGCCCAACTTGAATTTCAAACCTCTCTTCGTTGATAACCTATATTCACACCCAACTAATCATGTTTTAAAAAAAAATTGGCTCGCTCTGGTCTTAATAGCATATATGCACCCAGCTAATCGTATAGCCGCAGGCCTTCAGTCATAATAACCACCGACGAGCATATACCACCCTAATGAATGCTATTGCTTGGCTAGCATTAGGTGAGAAGCCAATGAGAAAGATCTATTTATACCTTAAATTGAAAAAACTATGAGTATAGTCTACAAGGGACACGTTAAAGTCCTAAGAATTCCTCAAAAAAAAAAAAGTCCTAAGAATTAATTTAGCTTGTAGGAATATCCACCAAATAATCATGAAATGTCACGTCTGATTCTCCAATTTTTACTCTCTTTGTGAGGTCTATAGTCTCTTTAAATGGATAAAAAAAAAAGTAAATAGAATTGTAAGACTTTAACTTTTAGGATTTCTAATATAAATCTCACATAATTATAGGATTAAGGAAAATTAATTAAATAACAAAAAAAAAATAATCAACTCGTAATAATTTTAATATAGTTTTCGGGTTCTATCATTAAAAACTGACAAAGGATTACAGGACTGAGAAAAATTAATCACACAACAAAAATATAAAAAAAAATAATCAACTCACAATATTATTAATATATCAAACAATAAGAAAACTCAATAGTAGTCTCTATAAACTCTCAATACTTTGAATTCTTTACAAAAGTACAAACTAAACCAATAAATATCTTATTTACAACTACTTAAATTTGGTAAACAGAAAATATTGTACATAACAAAATTAACAAGTATTCTATTCATCTATTAAACAAAAAATTACCAAAAAGAAACTTGATTCCAATAACATTGCTAAAAAATAAATTGAAACTCTTTAGATAACCAATCAAACTTGGTGAACAAAAAATACCCAATATAATAAATTACCAAATAAACTATTCAATTATTATTAAATTAAAACTTACAATACTTGAATAAAACTACTTAAACTTAAATAGAAACTTTTATGCTTATGAATTACTCTGGCGTGGAAGAGTCAAGAAATTGATCAAAATTAATGCTCATGCCCCGCAGGCCCTCCCCTTTCAGACGGCATGCTCAGGTCCAGAAGCAAATCAGCTCATATTACCGACTTTCTATTTTGACCTTCTTTTTCTTCGTCTCTTCTTCTTCTTCTCCTTCGCTTTACCCATAAACAATCCACCTTTTACTCTTCTGCTCAATTTGCAGATCCCAATATTTCCCCACCCCCTCCCACAAGCTCAAGAAAAATCCAATCTTGGTGAGAGATTTCTTCACTTGTTTTGAAAATTCAAGAATCCACCCATCCATCAAAGTATGGATTTGTCCTTAGAAGAACTCCAATTTTTAACTATACCTGACATCCTAAAAGAATCAATCTCCATCCCAAAACAAAATCCTAAGACCTTTTACCTCATCACTCTTTCCTTAATCTTCCCCCTTTCCTTTGCCATTTTAGCCCACTCCCTCTTCACCCAACCCATCCTTTCCCAGCTCCAAGCTGACCCAACTGCCCCTCACACTTCCCAGTGGATAAAGCTCCTAACTTTTCAGTTCTGCTATGTCTTCTTCCTCTTTGCCTTCTCCCTTCTTTCCACTGCCGCCGTTGTCTTCACTGTTGCCTCGCTTTACACTTCCAAGCCTGTGTCTTTCTCCTCTACAATTGCAGCCATCCCTTCTGTTTTCAAGAGGCTTTTCTACACTTTCATGTGGGTTTTACTCACTATGGTGGGTTATTATGTGGTTTTTGGTGGGTTTGTTTTGCTTCTGATTATAGCTGTGTATATCCGGAATGCGGCTTTGTTTGTGTTCTCTATGGTGGTTGTATTTGTGCTGTTTCTGGTGGTCCATGTCTATATAACTGCATTGTGGCATTTGGCTAGTGTCGTGTCTGTTCTTGAGCCTGTTTGTGGCTTTGCGGCTATGAAAAAGAGCTATGAATTGCTTAAAGGCCGAACCCGGATGGCTTTCGGGCTTGTTCTCGGGTATTTTACAATTTGTTGGGGGATCAATATGGTTTTTGGAGCAATTGTGGTTCATGGTGGGAATCATTATGGTGTATTATCAAGAATTTTGGTTGGCGGATTCTTGGTTGGGGTGCTGGTGATCGTAAATCTCGTGGGGCTTCTGGTGCAGAGTGTGTTTTACTATGTGTGCAAGAGCTATCATCATCAGGGAATTGATAAGAGTGCTCTGTATGACCATCTTGGTGGATATCTTGGGGAGTATGTGCCTCTCAAAAGCAACATTCAGATGGAGAACTTGGATGCTTGACTTACACCTGTTGGCAAGAGAGGTTTAATTCTCTGTGCTGTTTTAGATTTTCTGTAAGAAGATTAAATGAATCTGTAAAGCGTGTTGAGACTTCTCTATTTCTTTATTGCTATAGAAAATCCAGGTAGTCCTTGTCTTTATTGCTCGACGTACTTTTTTTTTTTTTGGTGCTGAGTGCTCTGAACGTCTTTAGCATTATTGTGTATATAATATGTCTTACACTATAAGCTAGGATTGATCATTTTGTGTTGCCTTACTCAGATTATTAAATGTCATATATTGGACTGATTTTTGATGAATTTGTGCCGAATATAATACATAGTTAATAATTTTTTGCTTTGTGATTTGGACTTGCGTATCTGCAGTTTTACCCTGTTGCAACTGATTAGTATGTAGTTACTAATTTATTGTTATGATGAAATGTCGATATTTTATCAAATATTTAAAGAGAGAAAACTAACTACCAATATGGCTGTGTGGAGTTCTTGATTTTCCTGCTTCTTTCTTGGAGTTGCAATTCTTGTTTGTTGCTGCAATGATTTTACTGGAGTTTACTTTTATAATGAGCTAGTAGTGCATAATTTTTGTCTGGCCATATAACATAAATTATCTTTGGAGGAGTAGCTCATGAGTATTGGACTTCATTGTTCAAGTGTTTCTATTGGTAGTGAAATCACTATTAGAAGTAGTTAATGCCTTTTCTGTTTTTCTTTCTAGGGGATCTTACCTTCAGAGTTGGCACAGGAGGGAGTCTTTACTTGTATACTCAAAACTAATTTAGCTTAATTGAATCCTTCTCACCCAGAAAAGGAAAAGGAACAAATAAACAAACTAAAATTATTCAAAGCTAAGAACTGAATTGATCTGAAGAATTACTACATGAAAATTTTTATTTCTGCCACATCTGATTTATTCATCATGTTTGGCACGTGGTATTGCCATTTATGCTTGGATTCATCATCCTACTGTTATATACATAAAAATGTTCCGTCTTTCCGTCTTTCTTGATTTACCATACAAAAAATGTAACCTATATGCTTAGGGTTCCTTTGAGAACACGAGATGGAATTGCAAGTGCAAGCATGATGAAGACATTCATTCTTGATGTTTTGGCTTCCAGCATTTTTAGTTTGCTTTTGTTTCCCCTTATGTTCTTTGTGTTAGGTAATTTTTTAGCTGTATAAATGAATTAGACTTCCAGTGACTGAGTAGCCTTGAATGAGCGATGCAAGGGGATAGTGTATTTGATGCATGTTTACAAATGAAACATTTACGAACATGCTACAAAATGTGAACCAAAAAAGAATGTTATTGTTTCTCCAGTTGATAAGTTACTGAAAATTTTGAGCAAGTGTACAAAAGACCAGAAGTGTGATTGGATTTAGAATTGAATATAAGGATGTCGTTTCCACTCAAAGTGGCTAACTTGGTCAAATCTTGTAAGAAATTCAGAATTAAACAGTAAGGTGAATATTTAATTGCCCCTTTGCTGGAGAATCAGATATACTGGCATAAATATAACCAACGTTACTCCTATTCCCAGCAACATACAACCGTACAAAGTTAAGTGAATAACTAATTAAAATAAGATTTCAAATTACTTACAGTAGATCATCTTGAAGATTGTGAGAAATGGGGACAAGAAAAGTCAGTTAAAAGTTTAGTGGTTCCCTTATTCCAGGCATAAAAGAACCATACACACCTCTATCCTCAAGAACCGTCAATATTCATTTATAAGGAATGGGAGAGAATGGAGTTATTGTGTTTACTGTCCTTGCTTTGTGTTGTCGGAAGAAAAAATTACGCTTACAGAGTGAGATTTTTAATTCTTTGGTTCTGAGAGATTTGAAGAATGTAGGTCAAATTCATTAAATGAATTACAATTATGATAGAGTAATATCTGACAATAAAATATAGTTTTGTAACTCTTGCACACCTAATATAACCTAATTGCTGAACGTGTAAGATTCATGTTAAGGCATTAAAGAAATGAACTATAAAGATTTCATCTTAGAAGGGGACAGATTAATTATTTGTTCTGTTGCATGAAGTTTTACTTGCGTTTATTGGGATGATGGATCATGCAGACCTACACATGTATGCAGTTTTCATGTACTCAAGCAGAAGCTTACATTTACCATGAATTAGTATCTGAGCTTTATATCTGCTATGCACTACAGCCGTGAATTAGTACCTAAGCTTTACATCTGCTACTGCACTACAGAGTAAATATCTCATATTATGTGCACCTATATTAATATATCATAGTGCGTATATATGAGATGCATGCAAGTGCTCACACATCCATGTATATATTTATTATAAATTGAACCTGTTATGTCGAACTTTCAATAAAGACCTGGTGTCTTTTTCTCATATGATGTTGTATTGTAGTGTTGCCTGACATGAAAAGTTTGCTTCTATTGATAGCCAGAATATGATAAACAGATAGGAGTTTCTGGAGAAAGAAAGTTTTCATAGTATGTTCAACCTGACCATTCTTTTCTAAACTAAAACTAGTTTCAAATAATTTATGTAGTTTTGACTGGGTAGAAACATCAAATAAACTGTAAAAACTTTTTAACATGAGATCTGACAATGTAGCTTGAAAACATCAACCAAGTTTAAAGTTAGTGTCTTTCTTACCTAGCTGCTATCGTGTATATTACAAGTTTCTCATCCCAGATCCATTTGAACACAGCAGATGCATTGCTTTATCTTCAAATCATACAAATTAGAACCAACCAGGAAAAAAAAATTGATTATATTTCAATTATCTGCACGGATGGGGTATCTTATACCCGGAAATTCTTTGTGATCTTCAACTTTGCCTCATTTTTCAATGTAATTTATCTTTTTCATTCTTGAACTTGAAAGAATTGCCTCAATTTTCTAGTTGGCTATCCTTCAGGCACACGACACACTAACCTTGTAACTAGAAAAAATATTTTGCACCACTGCTTTTAGCTGAAGCAATTGATTTCTGGTTTGTCCCAAGTTGGTTTAGTTATTTTTTCCTTAAAATTTGTTTTCTAATGCTGCTTTTCTTCTCTTTTCATGGAAATGTTAGTGCCTTGTTCTCAGTTCATCTCCCACAGCTCTTCCTATTCTGCTGTTTGAATTTTCCTTGGAACTCCAGCTTTTCCTTTTATTGTTTTTGGATCAAGTGAAAAATTTTGCTTTTCGTGAAGGGATGTGTAATTGCTATTATTATTTTAGTGTTAAGGGTTTCATGCGTTGTTCCTCAAACTTGTATTTGAGTTAGTATTGTTATCTGTTTTGGCAAATTTAATATTTTGGCTGTGCATTATTGTAACAATTTTGGGAAATTTAGTACAGACTTTTCTATATCTGTAAGATATTATATCTTAGAAATGAGAACCCGCAAAATCAACTGAAAATCATTAGCCATTACAACTGATTTCCTGGCCTTGGGCCATTTTGCCAGAATATTTTTTCATTAAGAATTATATTTCGGAAATGTAAACCTGAGAGATTAACTGAAAATCATTACCTACGACAACTGATTTCCTGGCCTTGGGCCATTTTCCCAAAATATTTTGTCGTTACGAATTATTTGTGTTCTCGTGTCATCGAGCAAGTATGGTTGAATTAGTCGGGGCGTTAATTATTGGATCTTTGTGCTTTTGTCTCTGTTTGCAAACTTTTCCAGTCATGTAGGCATACACGTTTACATGTATGTAGTAGAATAGAGAAGCCTTTGTGGAACTAACAACTGTTGTCTTTTTACACGCGTGACAAATATAGGATTTATTTTTGTGATCAGTCCGAAATGTACCTCTCTTTGATTGTTTGTTGATCAAAGATGATTATTTTTTGGTGTTCTGCTATAATTTCCTGAGTTCTTGATTCTTGAAATTGTGAGAATGGCACGTCAAAGTGCACTATTATTTCTTAGCCAAATTATATTGTTATATTTCATTTAGTTGTTACAGGATTTTGAACATTATTTCACCCTTAAATTATTTTTTTTTTATCTTCATTACTACAATAAAATTGCCTCGTGTTCTCATCAGATGATTTCAACTGTTGCCATGTTTTTTTTCCCATCATCACCGTGTAGAGATATTCTGGTGAATCAGTATCGCAGTCATTAGGTTTGTGCTGTTGTTGTGTTTGTGGTAGCGGGCAAGTTATGGGGCCTTGATCGTGTTAGTCTTTTTTCTTTTTCATTTTATGAATGAACTACTAAAGTTAGCAGTTTCTTGTTTGAGAGGATTGGGCAATTACACTTTGTTTTACCAGTGCAAATTGCTGTAAAATTATTACTTTCCTCTCATACCGTTGGCAACACTATGGCTAAAATAGTTCCTACAGGTCCAGGGGTGTCATCTGGGTTATTTGGTCTACTCACTGTTTAGTTCTGATGATGTTGGCTTGGTCTGCTAAGAGAAACAGTCATCTTTTGTTGGCCTTTTGGCAAATAGATGCATCTAAATCCTGTTGCCGATGCTTCTTGTTGAACAAAAAGTCCTACGAAATCCCAAAGAATTCTTTGCCCCCGTATCTTGGTCTCAAAATCTTGGGCGTAATATCTTTAGCCTAAACATCTTGGGCTCTGAGCTAACCTCGGGTTCTCTCCTAGTTAAGTCAACAAACTCAAAGTCGCGTGTTTGGGGTGTTAAAGAACAAAAGTTCCACATCAAAATCTCAAGAAATTCTATACTAATATATAAAAATTATGGGTCACTTTACTCAATGTCAATTAATTTTGAGATGGATGTTCATGTTCTTTTAACATGATATCAAAATTGGCTCTGGGTCTAAACTTTGCACACCCATCTAGTGTTCCACCTGTGACTTGGGGTCGTCTCTCAACAACATGGATCGGATAAAAACTTTTCAGAAGCCTCATGTCATCTTAGTATCAATACCTTAAGTTTTCAACTCTCTTCTCAATATCTTAAACTTTCAACTCTCTTTTGATCCATAGGCTCTTAACAAATTTGAATCACATGTGACGGGATCCTAAAGAATCTTATTTTAACATATAAAGTACATTGATTGTTCCATTCATTATCAATTAGTTTTGAGATGAAAATCATGTTCTTTAACTATACTAACATTTTGTATTGTTCTTCACCATGCATTGCATGGATGCATGGATTTGTTATTTCACGGCGTTTCTTTTGAATGGTCTATATGTTCCTTTCATGGAGGAAGCGTTTAGTTGTTGAACCATTAATACTGATAACGGCGAGTGCTCTCGAGGCTTTACCAAGAACCTGGTGATGCCCAATTCTTGTGTTTAATTGCAGCCCTGCAGGCTGCAGCTTCCTGCCGCATCTGTTGGTTTAGCACTGATGCTTGTAGTGTAACCTTATGTTTATAGCAAAACTAAATTTAAATCGAGAAAGTGAATAAGTTGTTAATAAATGTGAGAGTCAAATGGCATTTGTTGGCCTTCTTTTCAATCAATTTTGCTCACGCTGAAAATATTTGGCCTCAGTTTCAGTTCCCCGTCATATTCTGGCTTTTGTTTTCTCCATCACTCTCTCAATTCTGTCCAGTGCATCTACTCTATCAGTATTGTAAATCAGTGATTACAAAATAACACAATAGAGGTTTAATTGAAACGCACAATAAAATCTTCTATGTTTTTGGACCCACTCTCTGATATGTCTACTTTTTTTTTTAAGGGTTAATTTCACAAACTCCTCCTAACGTTTAATCAAAGTTGCAGTTTACCCTCTAACCTTTAATTTTTTTGCTTTATCCCCATTTTAGTCCACATCATCAATTTAATGTTTAAAATATTGTGAATTGACCAAATTGCAACATTCTAAATAATTTTTTAAATTACAAATTCTTTTCTACTTTTATGTTTGCAACTTTATAGTTGAAAACAAAAGAAATTGTCTAAAAAATTTTAAAACTTATTGCCCCTGAATTTATTTGATTGGCCTTAAATGCTTATCATAAACTAAAAGCTTGCCAAAAACTTGTGTTTAATAAATACTATAAGAATTTTGAAGGTCCAACTATTTAAGAACTTATCCCCACAAAATAAAAGGAGAAAAGTAAAAAAATAGATTTTTTCTTGATATTGTTTAGTGAAAAAGTCTTGATATTTTTTAGAGTAAGGATCTTAACTTTTATGGCTAGTTTTAGGAATTTTGGAAAAAAAGGAAAAGAAAAAAACTTAAAGAAAAAAAACTCTGTTGTTTAGGAGTTCAAAAAAAAGGAATGAATTTAAATATATATATTCATTTTATAGTTATTGATGGAAAGTATTGATAATTTGAAAAATATTTGTTTAAGAGATGGCATTTTTGTCAATTCAGAATATTTTAAATATTAAATTGATGAGTTGGATTGAAATTGAGGATAAAGTGAGAGAAATTAAAAGTTAGGGGTAAAATGCAAGTTGGACCAAACGTTAGGGTGATTTTTGGAGATTAGCCCTTTTTTTAATGAGAAAACTCTATTATGCCTACCGAAATTTCAGAAAGCATGTTCAGTTCATGATGGGCCCTTGTGTGCGGCTTTCTAAGTACATGGGTCTGAATCATTGCATTCATTGTTCGCTTTGGACTTTGGAAGTAGGCTTTAAGTTCTCAAAACCCGAAAAAGATGAGAAAAAAATTGCATTTTTGCAAGTATCCTTTTTCAGTTTGTCACCCTTAAAATAACGTATTCTTGCTTCCAATATAATAAAAAAAAAACAAATTTAGTCAAAATAAAATGCCGGTTTTCGGCCATTTTTTGGTTAAAGAAGTTACCCCTACATCATGTGTAAGAAATGGTGAGGCAAAATTTTGTTTCCAAAATAAGATATGTGCACATCATATGCTCTTCCCAACATTATCTTTTATCTATTTGAAAAGTATGTGGTGTTGCATACATGCATTTCTATTTGTCGTATACTTTCAATTAAACCCCCGACTTGGGTGATGTGACCAAATTGGAATATATTCATATGTCATGGACTCCAAAAAAAATTTAAAAATGTGAAAGACTGCTTATGCAATTCTTCCAATAGATCATGCAAAATGACCACTTATTCAAAGGCAAAATAATTATTGAAGTTTCTTCAAATCAAATCCAGACTTTACACGAATAATGGAATGGAAACTAAGATGGTGGAGACAAGTGGAAGGATGTGGAAAAGTTCCACTTTGTTAATTTTTTTTAAATTTTTATATCTTTAAATAATTCCACTATGTTTTAAGTCTTCTCCCACAAGTCAAATAAGTCCTTTGTCTTTATGTGACTTAAGATATGTGCTGACGTTTAATTTTATCCATGCTAATCCCACTCCAGCAGCCCCAGTGTAAACGATAGAATTTTAATATATTTTTGTTAGGAACGGCAATGTTTGGAATCGATTTTTTTGTTTTTTTTTGTTTTTTCCATCAATATGTTCCTCGCTAATAAGTCGAAAACGGTAGATTTCAAAAAATTGTAGAAATCAATTTGTTAACCAAACAGCAAAAGTAGAATCTAATGAAGCTTTGATCGAAATTTAATCTTTTTCTTATAAAACCCTATTAAAATAAATATTGGGTTTCTCATTTATATTTCATGTTCCTTATATGCCTGTGTACGTTTCATATCTTTTCCTTGCCTTATCTCTTTGGTTTTAATATGACAATGACCTGGACGAAATGTCACAATCTTATTGCAGTCGTAAATGAATAGAAATCAAATCAATCTTCGCATGCACCAATAAAAAAAGGATCAAATAGTAGAAGTAATTCAGGGGATAACCAACTTCTTGCATAAGCATTAAGTGCACGATATTTATCACATTACATGTCACGTAATACATTAATAGTGTATCACTAAATATTATAAAATATAACCGCCGTCATCGCGTAACAATATATTATTTGTTTTGTGTGTATTATGTTACAACACACCTGGTGCATTAATGCTTTTCTCGACTCCGTCGTAGATGAGAGGCTGCCCACGTTCAAATCAAACATTTTATTGAGACAATAGTTGTAATACAAATCTAATGATCTATAACAAGAAAACAGACCTATTTATGATTTAAACTGAACATTCTATAGCGAGAATGTGTTCCTATAAGTTACGCCCAAAAAAGTCAGTTACGTTTACTTGGAAAAGAGTTAAAAAAATAACAAAAATAAGATAGTAAAATAAAAATAAAATGACAAAGGAAAGAGAAAAAAAAAACAGAGGAAGGAGAAGAAGATAAGTACTGTGTAGGAAGACGAAAATGTAAAGGCATCAACAGGAATTCGCCCACCATTACATTGCGCCATGTACTCCAATTATGGAGGGGAAAAAAAATCCAAAATGTTCTAAACCTGTAAAATAAACGGCCGTTGCTTTTGTTGACTGGTGTTGAAGCTTTAGTTGCATCTAAACAATAGCAAGGCCAGTTTTCGACTCCAGTGATCCAATGTATCTAAACAAAAGATAAAAGAAGAGAAATCAAGTCATACTTCCATGCTCCAAATATAAAATGAGTGTTGTTTTGTTTTGTTACAAAATTTCACATCAGCGAAGGTCAAAAACACCTGTCGTAGAAGAACATGTTCATGAACATTCCGCGTATGTACAACTCTGACGTTAACAAATATGAAGTTGAAAGTTATAATTTCTTCTCTGCTACATATTTTGCAAATATAGAAAATAAATATATTGCTTGAATAAAGTTCGATTGTGGAAAAGTCTATTACAAAATAATGGCACTGACGTAGATTGTCTAGTAAGATAGATTGTGGTGGATAGGGAAATTTACTATAATAGTGGATTATGACAAGACTTAAAAATGACAAATGTATAGGCTATTTTTTTTAGAGCAAATTTGAAAACATTTAGGAAATAGGGGCCTATAATTTGAGGGATTAATATGAAGAAATGTAGACTTTCGAGTATTAAAAATCATATAAGTAATGAAGGAAAGTTGCAAGTTGAGATCCCAACTCAATAATAATTCATCAAACACCGTCCAAAAGTTCTTTTGTGTTCCTTGTTGATGGGTGTTCTTGATTTTATATTTGCTTGTTGATGGAAAAAGGATTGAAGTTAGTTATTGTGGCGGCCTTTTTGTCGGTATGTAATAGATAATATTAGACAACCTATTATTGCATTACACAAACAAGCAACAGTAATAAAAGAATCATAACCTGAACTGAATGCTAATTTGCTTCCCTTAAGTCCCAAATAGACGATGGTTACTCTTGGTAATTGGCATCTAATTTAAGTAAGTTTCTTGAAGACGAAAGTCCATTTGAAAAAGTTTTTTTTTTTTTTTTTTGAAACATCCATTTGAAAAAGTTATAACATCCAATCATGATATTTTTTTCATTGTTACAGAAGCATTTTAACAAAAATGCATCATAACATAATGTCACATAAGTTTTTTTTTTTTTTTTTGAGAGAATATCATATAAGTTTTTTTGGGAAAAAAAAAACAATAAGAGAATAACTTGGTCAATCTGCACGATTAAAGACTTAATAGCGATCCATATAAAAAAATCACTAATAGGAGTTACTTTTTGTCAAAAAATATATGCATATAGAAATCACATCCCCACATGCTTGATCAGAAAAAAGCAACCAATTATTGATTGGGATGCCATACTTAGCCATTAATTCGTTGGCAACACTCCAAATCAATCTATAACATATTTAGCGTCGTCACCAATTCTTATGCCAACTTTAACATGGTCACATCAGAAATCAAACTCCAGATATTTCCAATATCAATTATGTAATTGGATACTTTTAATGGTGAATTTCTGAACATGTAGTGCCAACCTTACATTACATACAAGGTAAATATTTCCAAAACACAGTCAACAAAAGGCCCCTAAATTATGCTCCCAATGCACATGGATTTCAGACTTTGGATGGTAGAAAGTGAGATCGGATCTGTGTGGGACGTGTATCACGTGGCTTCTTGAACAACCTCTGATTTGTGAGATGGATCTTTCGTAGCCTAAAGAAGTGGTCCAATTTCTACCATTTGGTCCACATTTGTTAAGCAAGTGGTACCAGGAATAAGTAATAAATTAATGGGGTGTGTGTGTATATGTATGTGTGTGTGTGTATATATATATATATATATATATTTTTTTTTTTTTTTTTTTGAGCATCCGTCACGAATTGCACATGTAGAAACATGCAGTTAGGTCTTAGGGGAGAAAAGGTATAGAAAAAGTTTTCTATATTTTATGTGGTAGAAGTTTCTGATCACTTTACTAGTTTGGTGTAACATTTTGTCATCATTTATTCAGGGCTAGCAAATTTTCATAAGAGAAAAACAAGGACAGCCGAACAGTTAATCTTGAGTTGAATGTTTTAGTTTGGACTTTGGACGAATAATTAAGATAAAAAATGGTAGAGTACGACTTTTTCTCTATATAAGCCATCTAAAAAGAGTAAAGGTAAAGGAAATATTATTTTGGGATAGATTGATAAGGCAGTAAAACGTCCAGTTTCAGTTGGAAGGGGAAAACCGCAAGGGCTTGCTCAAGTGGTCAGGGGAAAGCCTTTAATCCCTTTTCTATGCTAAGGTCGGGAGTTCGAATTACTACCTTAGCATTTAGGAGAAGAGGAGAAAAAATATGATAGATTTAAGATCGGGAAGCACACCCTCAATTGTGCGTGACAAAAATAGTTTAGAGCTATACCTAACATACTATTGGGAGCGTTATTCTACTTATATGAGGTACCATATATTATAATATAAATAGTTGATAAAACAAATTAGAAGGAGCACAAAATAAAATTAGGAACAAGAGACGCGGCCGTGGGGAGGGGGATAAAGGAGAGAGAGTCTTCTATAGGCTTCGTCAATTACTTTTTCAAACTCGCAAGTAGTACTAAATACTACTATGAGTTAAAACAGCAACATCAAATGATACTTTAATACCAGGAATCCTCTTGTTTTTTTCAGCCACTTGAAAAAATATTCATTTTTAATCATGGGATTCACTGAAAGAAGTTGATCAATTTTAATAATAATCAAGGGATTCATTTGTCAGCATCTAATTAGAAAAGCTGAAACTCCAAAGGCCAATAGTTTCATTAATTTTCCAGAACGAGGGCATATATACACGAGCCTTGTGTCACTGTTTTTTTTTTTTTTTTTTTTTTTTGACGGAATAAACCCACACAAGAAATTAATTGTGTCACTGCTAGTTTGATATTTAAGCTGCATCCTTAATTTAATGCGTCAACGGTTTCTTCCTCCATTTTTAATGGTGTCATCTGCAAGCTTTCACAATCGTAAATTCATGCTGACAACCTTATTTCTTCGATCCACAGACATGTACACATGCTTAGAGCGAATGCTTTTGCAGATTAAAAGTATTAAAAACAACGTAAACATACAAACAAGAAGTATATTTTGTGATTAAAATTGTATAATGAGTTGATGACATAAGAAAATGTGGTAAATGAAAGTCCAAATAATAATCAATGAAAGTAAAAATAAATAAATCTACCTTAAATAAAATACAATGACCAATCAGTGAGTCACTCAAATATCCAAGACAATCAAAGCGAAATAATATATTATATTACGGTCTGACCCACTATGGAAACTTCCCCAGATCCTTACAAGAAGTTGTTATAATTTTCTCAGATTGAAAGCTAAAGCCCACCTACACAAAACAAAGCACAACAGTGTAACTTGATATAATTCTGATAGTCAAATCCGAGATAGTTTTGTTAACAAAACTAATCTTGGAGGATTATTACTAGTAATTATGTCTTAATTACTCTGTCTAACATTAATTCTTGTTAAACTTAGAATATCCCTTATTTAAAGAAGATGAAAAAAAGAAAGAGCAGATGAGAAATGACACCCAAAGTGGTAAAGAAATTCCTTGATAACATAATGGAAAAAACTTCATTATTAAAGACACAATTAACCAAAAAATAGGGGCAAAATATATTTCGGGATAATATGGAGGTTTCTGAGGTTTTAAATATTACGCCTACCTCCTTTATTTTAATTGCTTGTGTAAGAAAAACTTATGAATAACATAAATCTACAATAAAATTCCAAAACTACCCTTTTGATAAAAATAAAATAGAACTATTCTATGCCTTTCTTTTTGCAACCATTACTACTACTGCCATCTCTCACCACCACCGCAAACATCGTTAGAAAAAATATAATTCCCAATAGCCTACAAATAATCCTTTCCCACTTCATTTTTTCTATCTTAATCTCCCTCACTCCCAAATATTCTTGTAAACCAAAACTACCCATAATCTCTCTTTCCTCTCACTATACCTTGTTCCCCACCCACCCACCCCCCCCCCCCCCCCCTCTTAATTATTTGAGTTCCTTTGACTATTTGATATGCGAATGTGAATTAAGTCTCAAGAGAGGGTTAATGTAGTCATTTTGGCATAACAAGGGACGTAAGTGCAATATTTAAAATGTTGGAGCGTTGAGGTTTCTGAAATTATTATATATATATATATATATATATATATATATTTCATATTGTATCGTATAACAATAGCACTGTAGCATTTTTCGCAAATATAGTTGATGACAACAGTAATTGCAAACCAAAATAGCCAAACAAAATCCCTCACTTCTTTATTTTTGTTTTTCTGGTATTATGAAACAAAAAGTCCTCTCTAACAGGAAAATCAAACTGAGACAAAAAAAAAAAGTAGGATGGTCCCGTGGCTACAATCCAAAAGTGGCAAAGTAAAAAAAAAAAAATTATATGATGTTTGAATACACGATAATTAATAGGTAAGTGCTCACTCACTTACCTCAGACAATCCAAGCAAATAATGGTGTATTATATTAAAAGTCCACTAAGCATAAAAATCTTCACCATATCCTCACAGTCAGGAGTAATATTTTAATACGTAAAAGCTAAAGACTTTTAGTATAATATATGTACATACTTTAGAGCTGTAAACATTAAGATAATGTTAAATAATTTTATGGATATATTGAAGTTGATGTCATATTATTATTTTGAAGAAAGAATTTGTAAGGGTTTGATTTTCTTAATGAGAACTTTCTTAGTGACCAAAATGTTATAATGACCCAGTTGAAAAGCCATATAAAAGCTAATACATACTATATTATTTTTGGTACGATGATATGAAATTACAATCTAAACCTTATTTTGTGACACAAAGAGTAAAATTCGAACGTAGTTAAGTAGCTTGCTAAAATGCAAAATTTCGTGAATGTTGACTTTCTTTAATTTCTACTATATTATACATTAAACAAATCAATATGAAATTAATAGTTTCATATAACAATATAGTGTGTCTCCTAGACTTGATATATCGATGTCACTTTACATACTTCTTTTTTAGACTCTTCCACAATTTGTTCTAAAAAGGGCAAGAGAAACTATTTGCAAATATAATGCTTGGATTTTAGTCTTTTAAATTTTGCTGTTTTATTCCAATTTTTTAAACTTCATACTTATGCAAAGCTAACGTGCATTCAGTTTTTTTCTTTTCTTTTTTTTTTTTTTTGTGTGTTATGGGGGATTACAACATGCATTTGGTTTCAATTTGGATCCACATTATAAAATGCCAAGCTCATGCCCAACATGAACCAAATATGATCACGAATTTTATTTTAGTTGCCGACTATAATTTAAAATAGAACGTACCTAGTATTTATAGTTTTAACTACTATATAATTTTAATCTTTTATAGGAGAATTCAATTTTGCCCTCTATTTCCAAGTCTTCTCTTCTTGAGTTTTGATCAAGATTGGATTCCAGAGTCATTTTTTACATCTTAAAACGTGCATTTTTTACCGAGTCCAAAGTAAATGTGACTGTATTTGAAAGAAACTTCACCTTGTGCGTGTTCTTTACCCGTGCACTTAATTAGTGTTGAAAATTGAGGGTTATTAGAATTTCAATGTTCCTTTTGTATCAAATTTGTGAAGATTTTGAAAATCTTTCATCCTATGTGGGACTTTATTATCTATCCAAAATTGAGTGCTATTCAATGAATACAATATTGTAAAATATTTCTATGATAGAATTAATGTTTCAAAAACTATAGAACTCAAAGAACTACACAATATATATATATATATATATATATATATATATAAAAGAAATTTTCATCATTATGGCAATTGCCTAATTGCCAAAACTTTTCTTTTGAAGCATCCTTTAATTTTAAACAACGTACCACTAGTTCTTTGGCAATCTTTTTTTTTTTTTTTTTTAACTAAAAGGGCATAAAACTTTCAACACTTTCAGAGCAGAACATTGTTGTCACGATTGGCATGCGATACTACAATCTGAAAATATGAAGGAAAGAAAATAAAAATATAAAAATAGGAAATGTAAGCGAAAAAAAGGTACTGATAGAAACCATGACATGATATGATTTGTGGGCTTTATAATTTGTGTTCCTTAATTTGTAGGGTTCTCCTTTTTTTCAATTTTACCCTTTTATCCTACATTAAATACAAAATTGCGAATATACCACTAGATCTTACCTATGCCATTGCTGAAAAGAAACATAATGCCTACTATTTTAAAGTTTTGGTGGCAAACCATTATTATTAAATCAAACCAAGACCACCAGGAGATAAACTATATACTTATCAAAGTTTACTAAAATGTTTGGTCAAGATAAGGACTAGATTAATAAATAAAAATCTCTGCCATCTTGCAACATATTTAAGATAGTACGATACTACGATTAATTAATTGTCAGAACTGAATTAATTAATAGTTTATGGTAATTATTAGAGCAAAACTCGCATCTTATCATAATTATGGGGCTTCTTCCTTGATCTTATTATCACAATCCCTAGTTATTGACGCCAATAGAATTTCATTAGCAATTGCATGAACACCTTTTTAAGTGTTAGAAATTCAAAAGTAAAACATTGTAGTTATTTATAAGTAGGTAAAATATTTAGTTAGTAATATAATAAAAGTTGTGTATATAATAACATAATAGTGCCCTCTATGAAGGTTCTTAAACAGCATTACTTTGCTCTTCTCACAATGAGAAATGTTAGCATAATATTTTTTGTAGCATCATATTAAACTAATGGAAGAAGCATACCCTATTGGCTATTGTGTGTGCATTTTCAAGTAGTGGCAAGAAGAAGAGGAGTTTATTGTGAGTTAATGGCAATTAATTATGTGAAACTATTTACAAAAAAAAAAAAAAAGAACAAAATGCTCACACTTTACTAATGTAATAATAGTAATACTAAATAATAATTAGTTGTGGGAAAACTGACAACACGAGGAGCAATAATGTGCTAGAATGAAGTGATGATATATAATTGAAACTCCAAAACTTTGATTGTAGATTTCCTGGTAATTTTTCAATGTTACAAATAAGTTTTTATAAAAGTTGGCAAAAAAGAATTCTGACTGTATAATTTTTCATGGCAATTACAATGGCTAATAACAAAATATTTCATTTAAGTTAGTAAAAACATAGTCTCACGCGACATGAGACATCCCAAGTTGTGATAACAAAGTGGTATTTTTGTCCCTTGAAAAATTGAAATTTCCCAATGAAGTCTCTTTAAAACTTAAGATATTTGTCTCCACAATTCTTTTCGAAAACAAATTGTACAATTATACTTGAATTTATAAGAATGAAAAAGTTTTGTACCATTATACAATTTCAACGAATTTAACTAGGAATTGATCAGCTATTTGGTTCAATTCGCTATCAAGTCAAAATTGACTTGAAAACCAATTAAACATAGTTAAAAAATAATAATAATAAGCTGGCAGACTTGAGATATAATGATGGTGTTTTCGGTAAATTTTTATTATTCCAAAATAAAAAAAAAAGAAACTAATTGATCCTAATTAGCTAGATAACTCGATAACCAATTTAACCAACAAGTTTAGTAATCGAGTTTGGTTTAAAAACATTGATAATATTGTTTGTTTAGTAGTGTTTTTTAAAAATATGTTTTTAAAAAAATTCATACATGTTGTTCAATCGCTTTTTTTATTTCACATATATATTTATAAAAAAAAATCTAAAACTGTTACAATATAACTTTTTTAGAAATATCTAAAGATATAACCGCTCAAACGAATCCTATTTCCTGAGTTAATTAAGTTTTTAAATTCCAAGAGGATTAAAAAGGAAAATGCATCTATAATTATGAAAAAGAAGCTCAAGGTCAAATGTGTAAGTCGCACAAAATTAATTAGAAGTATATTCCAATATTACAATTAATAATCATTAGATTATCAGCCAACCACCAAAATTTTGTTATTCGTTAGATTTGAGCCTAGCATAACAAACCTGTCAATAGTACTAATTTAATAGCAAACCAAAGACTGCGACTCCTCTCTCTGCTCCTCTCTCTCGTCATCACTGCATCATTTGGAGAGATAAACAACAACAGGAGAGGGACAGAGGGAAGGAAGAGACAGGGAAATTTTGTCTATTTCTTGCCCTGTAAAAATGGTTCTTCGAAATGAGGTACAGAAGCAGCAGGAAAAATAGAAAAAAAGAAAAAGACACAAGGAATATATAAATCTTTATTTGAATCAAACATGAAAATTCAAGAAAGATTCTTTTACTTTTCTCCTTAGCAGCTCCATTTCTCCCTCCTGTCTCTATTCTTTCCTGTCTCCCTCCTCTTTCTGTTTTTTCTTGAATTTAAGAGCAGCTTTTGAGTTTTTCAGCTGAACCCACAACAATAAGAAGCTGAGGATTTGGTTTAAAGAAACAAAAGGGATTTGTTTGATTGATTTCTGGGGATGATTTCGCAAATGGGTTATACAGTTATGTGGCTGGAATTGATTGGTTTGGGTTCTAGCTGACCCCACTAGGGACTTGGAAGCTTCCGTTTGCCATTAAATATTATAAAAACCAGATCTTTCTGCTAAATACATATCCAGTTAGTATTTCTGTAGTTTTGGTTTCCAACTTTTGTTGTTGGTGGAGGCTTTGTATATTGTTACTGTAAAATTTGGAGACTTCAATGATTGGCTTTCT
This sequence comes from Mitragyna speciosa, assembly GCA_024721245.1. NCBI lineage: Eukaryota > Viridiplantae > Streptophyta > Magnoliopsida > Gentianales > Rubiaceae > Mitragyna > Mitragyna speciosa. The sequence continues at coordinate 9,895,271 of CM045552.1, read as the reverse complement.
TGGTGGCCTCAAAATTGCTAGTTCAATTTGAATTGTATGGAAACCGAATTGAATTTGTGGGTTTGATTAAGTTGTGTCTGTTTTCTTGAGGGCGAAAGAATGGCTTCTGGAATGGAAATTAGTGAAGAACATGAAACAAAAGGCAGCATGTGGGCTCTGGAACAGAAACTTGATCAGCCTATGGATGAGGAAGCTGGAAGATTAAGAAATATGTATAGAGAAAAGGTGACGTGCTGGTTTTTTTAATTTTTTTAATTTTTCTTTATGGGGTTTAAATACAAATTTTGAATTCTATGTGGATAAAGCTTTGTTTTTAAGGTTCTGTGGAAAGTTATGATATTTATTTTTGTGCTAATATGTCCTGGAGGGAATATTTTACTTTTTTGTGGTTTGACTTTAATGCTTTTATGGGGTTGCCTTTTACTCTGGGCACTGGCAATTGTTGCTTTGGCAGCTCGTGGGTTGAATAAAAAGGCTAATACTTGTTAATTAAGCTGAAGTTATCTCTGCTAAAGTGTTTTAGTTAGTTTTGAACTGCTGTAACTGCTTAGATGTATGTCTCGGTAAGTATACTGAGGGCAAACTTGGAAAGATATAAGTGAATACTGCTGGATTAGAGTTTTTGTCATAGTAGTTGAAGAACTCGTGATTTGTAATTGAAATAGCAGTTGCACGTAAAGAGAAGGTAATAAAAATGTTCTGTAAGTATGCTTTGTCAGATATGTGAGAATGCCAGAAAGTAGTTTTGTGTTTTCAGCATATAGGTAATGTTTCACCTCTCAAAGGTTAATTGTCCTATGTTTAGGCTAGGGCAGCTTCTTTTATATCTATGGTTGACGTAGTTATCATCATTCACTTGCTGATTTACTTTTGTTGAAACAGAAATTCTCAGCAATACTGCTATTGCGGTTGGCATTTCAGAGTTTGGGTGTAGTGTATGGAGACCTAGGAACATCTCCATTATATGTCTTTTACAATACTTTCCCAAAGGGAATTAAAGATCCAGAGGATGTTATTGGTGCACTTTCGTTGATCATATATTCTCTTACGCTGATCCCTCTCCTGAAATATGTTTTCATCGTCTGTAGAGCAAATGACAATGGTCAAGGTAAGCTGATATTCATTCTGTTCTTGTATCATATTTTTCCTTTTTAAGTATTTCTGTATGGAAATAGTGTAATAGTATTTCGATATGAATACTGTCTATTGACAGATCTTGTTCATAGATATGAATTAAACTTAAAACCACAATCTAGTTGGAAAAAGCGACTCCAAAAATTTGGTTGTTAAGTACTTTATTGCTATGATGCCCATTCTTGCATGGCTGAAATTTAGCAAGTAGTTTATGGTACAATAGGCACTCAAATTGAGTTAGCAATGCATAGCAATCTTTGATGCAACGGCATTTCTTAACCAGCTTGTATTCATCTAATGTACATATAATTAGTGCATTTTCAAGGAGAAAAAATCGTTTTGGATTTGATAGTTTATGTCTTGTCTATATCCATACCACCCTTGACCGGATCTCACATTAGCCCCAAGTTTGGGATTTGGGAGTTTACACCTTGCACATATCCATACCACACCTATTATTTTTTTAGCGTGTAATTAAGTAAAGTTGATCTTGAAGGATATATGGAAATTGAACTATCATACAGCAACTTGTAGCTGATGCAGCCTTATGCACATTTGAGGTAGGTGTATATTGATGGGTCGATTCATTTAATACCCATAGTTGAGAATTACGTACAATTAAATATTAAAATTTATCTGGATTTTATGCCAATAATACAGAGATGTGTACCACCAGCATCTTGTGTCCTAACAAAGAAGGAAAACAAGGGGAAAAATGTGATAAAATAGCACTTTTTGACCAATTGTGTAGGAAGTTTATAACTTGGAACCTCCAATAGTTAATGTGTCTTCCATGTTTCTTAAAGCAGACAATCTCTATACGTAAATTTGTTTGTTGGCCTAATCTTTTTCTGTTATTGGATGGATTATCTGCTGGTTTATGGCTACTATTTATGGTCCTGATGTCACCAATCTATTTGTTCAAATTTGAAAATGTAGTTGATTAGGTATAAAAGCTTATGCAATTGATAAGCTATAAAGGAAGATGGTACGTCAGAGAGATAAATGTCGAACCAGTAGAGGTGGAGTTGCTCTTTTGTTGTGCTCGCACTGATTTGACCTTTATGACATGGAAAAAAAGTAACTTTTACTTCTATAGTTTTATATGGATCCATGAAGATTCCAATTTTGCTTGTTTACTATTCCTTGTGTTTCTCTACTTCTATGACACCAGGTGTTATAGCTTGTATCTTGAAGAATCCTACTTCACAGCGAATACACACAGCTAAATGATGATCCACTTTTTGACAAGTGCTTTAAATGGAGTTTCAGCCTATTCAAATTTTTATTATCCTATATTTAAAAGACATCTTTCTTTTCCTCATAAATTTAAATATGCTTCAAAGATATAGTTGTAAGATTAAAAATACAGAAGATTCCTCTATTGTCCATGGAAAAAGAATACTAATATTCTTAAGACACAAATATGAAATCGACCCTTCTCAAAGTTCTACCTTCATGTCCTATATGAATGCACTATGTGGTCACATAGGTGAGATATCATATATCTTATGTTTTCTCTCTTCTTTCCATCTCAGCAAAAAAGAGAGCCATTTAGTTTTGACTGCTAGGGTAGGCATGATGTGGAATAATGTAACAAACACTCATCTGGAGTGGGCAGTCGCCGGTGACTTTCATGAGTGATTTAGGATGCACTTAGTATGACTGTTTGGATGGCTGAATGAGACTGTTTGTTATCTATGAAGAATTATCTTTAAGGACCACGTGTGCTTCACTAGCAGTGCTCTGGAGGACCTCAAAGGAGGAGTTTAGTGGGCACTGCTGAAGGATTTTATATTATTGAAGATTGGTAAGTGGTACCGTGTCACAACCAAGATATGCAGAAAACTGAACAAGTGAGAAAGAGGAAAAAGTAAATGAAAGAAAAGAAGAAAGCACTCTGACAAGGTTCATGCAAAACCACCATAGCATAGTCTGAAGTTAAGATCACTTCAAATCTTGGAGAAGAAATTACATAAGCATTTCTGGCTCAGAAGTGGTCAGAAATCATGTCCACTTTCTGCAAATACCTGACTTCCATTAGAAACCCATTTTGTCCTCACAGTCGGAAGATTGAAAATTTTCTGAATTATAGGTAGATTTTTCAGAATGATTATCCCTAACCTTAAAGTGATGAGTATGGTTAGGATTTAGGATAATATAGATATCATTTTATGCTGTAATGATCTTATATTTACAACTTGTGTGCCAGTGGACATGGGCATAAATAGAAGACTTGTTTCATACAGTTACGTGGTAATTCTGGTTCATGCTTTTCGTGTGTGTATTCAAAACTTGTAATGTTCTTGTTATTGGAAGTATTGATTCAGATGTTGTGATTTTGCTTTTGCTTACTTGACTTGATGATTTTCTTTTCACAAGGCACTCAATACTTTCTGACGACCAGAAATATGATTTATTTAGTAAAGCTTGACATCATTAAAAAATTTTGTGGAGTTAATCTTTTACTGATTGATTATAGTGAACATCTCCATCATGAGTCTGAGCCACAACCTCCCAATGCTAATAAGATCTATGAAGACATTTGTTGTATAGATATTGACTACATCGCTGTACCCAATCGACGTGGGGTAGTTAAAGTCATTTATACTGATGAAAAGCATATAAGCATCCTTTCCTCTCTTTCATTTTTAGGTGGAACTTTTGCTCTATATTCATTACTCTGCCGACATGCAAAAATAAAAACAATTCCCAACCAACACCGCACTGATGAGGAACTGACAACTTACAGCCGCAGTACATTTCATGAACATTCATTTGCTGCAAAAACAAAAAAATGGTTGGAGGCACAAATGTTCAGAAAAAATGCACTTCTTGTACTAGTGCTTGCTGGTACTTGCATGGTCATTGGGGACGGTATTCTCACTCCAGCTATATCAGGTGAAGAAGATAATTCTTTGTATTTACTTTGTTCCGCACTAAATGGGTGCATGTCCTAATTGCGAGTAAAGGATGTACACCTTTGTGCTCGAATATTCTTTAGTGCTATTGATAATTCATATATTGAAATTTCCTTCGGCCATTCAAGAGACACTGAAAGTATTTTTCTTAACTCAATGTGCACGCTCAATCCTAATTACTGCTTCACAAATTAAGGGGCTCAAGAGGGACAATTTCTTTTTCTTATAGTTTTTGTCGGTAAGTGGTAGAATGAAAATTATTTAAGACCAGTTTCAACAATAATGGTGTCATTATGAAAAATCTGGCATTTATTCTTTACAGCAAATTCTGAACCAAAATGTGTTTTCCAGTTCTTTCGGCTTCAGGAGGAATCAAGGTGAACCATCCAAAGATGGAAAATGGTACTTTACACTCATCGAATGTCATCTGTTTACTTTCTTTTGATCTTGCAGAATAGTACTCATTTTGTTCTTTTTCCCTGCAGGTGTGGTTGTGCTTGTTGCTGTTGTCATATTAGTAGCTTTATTCAGTATGCAACATTACGGTACAGATAAGGTTGGCTGGTTATTTGCTCCAATTGTGCTGCTCTGGTTTCTCTTAATCGGAGGCATTGGCATGTTTAATATATTCAAATATGATAGTTCTGTTTTGAGGGCTTTTTCACCTGTGTACATCTATCGGTATTTTAGAAGGTTAAAGAAAGAGGGATGGAATTCGCTTGGAGGAATCATGCTCAGTATTACAGGTATTTCTTGCCCCTGATCTCTTCCCATTCCTTGAGCAATATTTTCCTAGGATTATTCAACAACTTCTGAACATATTAAACAACCAAATCCGTTCAGATTCTGAGGAGTGCTAACTAATGCTGCAGGCACGGAAGCACTTTTTGCTGATCTTGCTCATTTTCCAGTTTCAGCTGTACAGCTTGCTTTTACAGTAGTAGTATTTCCTTGCCTTCTTTTAGCCTATTCTGGACAAGCAGCTTACCTGATGCAAAACAGGGATCATGTTGTTGATGCATTTTATCGTTCTATTCCAGGTTTGCCAAATATCTGATTTCATTTTAGTTTTACGCTATATCATGCTCCTTCAGTTGAAGGATGTTTAAAGAAAGAAAAAGAAGCTAAACTAAGAACCTAAAGTAAGGGTTTTTTTGAAGTCTGTTCAAACTTTTACATAGAAAACCGCACATTGATATTCATATTAGAACATTACAAAGTGCTTCATATTTCAGTAGCTTGATTTCTTCCTTTTAGGCCTACTTGTACATAGGTTTAGTGGAAAAGAACTTGTACTGAATTCAATGATTGGGAATGTCTATTGCATAATTCCTTTTTTGAATTTGATGCCCTTGTCATGTGTAGTAAATGCATGCCAAAAATTAGATTATTTTGCAATGGACTATTTTATCAACCGCTACTTCTCAGTTACACTTAATTAATGAAAACATGAATTTTTGTTTCTGATCATTGCAGACATTATAAGACTTAACATTAGGCCATTATGAGACTTTTGAATCTTTATTCAATATACAACATATTGTATGAAAGGTTGGACCAAATGCCTTCACCATGTGACTGCTAGTCAATCTTTAAATCTATGAAAAAGAATCATTTCTACAGATAACTGCTGTGGTTTCAAACCTGTTGTATGTTGTGATGAGAATCCATTTGAAAAACAAGTGTCTTCCTTTTGTGGGGTAAATATCTGGACACCCGTGGTATTGACTTCCTCTTGAGGGTTACAAAATATTAGTGCCTTTTGAGAATAAGAGTTAGTGGATTTCCATCTTGCATCAGATAGTCACAGTGGAAATTGTTACCTCCCAGAGAAAGTTGGGCTGGGGTAAAGAGCTATAAGCGCTGTGGGCAGTTAAAATTTTATTGTTAAATAAAAACTGTTCCAATCTAAGTAAACTTGAGCATATGAAAGAAAATCATTTCTTTCTATTACAATTTGTTTATATCTTCCAAGTTATAGGTATGCACACTCAAAACTGCCATCCAGCATATGAATGGAGACAAAAATGAACACAGTCGGGATCTTATATAATGAAACTGGAAATGTATAAAGTTGGATGTTATGTCTTTTGTTAGATGCCTTTTCAATTGAGTATGATATCTATAATTTCCCTCACAAGTCTCCCCCGAATCATTCAGACAGCATATACTGGCCCACATTTATCGTTGCAACTTTAGCTGCTATTGTTGCTAGTCAAGCCACCATATCTGCAACTTTTTCTATAATCAAGCAGGCCGTTGCTCATGGATGTTTCCCAAGAGTTAAGGTTGTGCATACTTCAAAAAACTTCCTCGGACAAGTATATATTCCAGACATGAATTGGATTCTTATGATCCTTTGCATTGCTGTGACAGCTGGATTCAAGAATCAGAGCCAAATTGGCAACGCTTATGGTGAGTTCATCCTTCACAGCCTTTAGCGACCATCATCTAGATCTATTCCGTTTGTTTGCACATAAAGATAATACAGGATAAAAAAATGGCAGTGCCTTGTCAGGGAACTCAAGCTATGGTTGTGGCATTCCTTAGGTTGGATTTCAATCTTCTGTTGATATTCATGATTCTATGCTTTGTTTCCAACTATTTGTCAAGTTGCAAACCTGATAGAATGGATTCTAAAGATTGAGGAAGCTATACGATTGTTTGGCGAGTTCTTCTCCTCATGTGGATCCTATTTCTCTTTTTGATCAATCAAAACCCCGTCCCAGACTAAGAATTGCTCATTATATTGTTTTAAGTTTCATTTGACTGTGGATGGAGACCATAATTCATATTACTCACACAACCATTGGTAGTAGGATAGCCTTAATTCACACAGTATATAGAGCATATCATCACCTTGAATTGTGTTATGATCGGTTAACTTTCTGGAGAAGCTAGTTTAGAGCTATCCCATATCTCCTAATGGGTCACTTAAAGTATGCTAAGTTCTCTGTGTTCTAATACAATCTGGCATTACCTCAGTAACTAAAACATCAAAATGAGAGAAGTTATCCTCTATCTCCTCTGCATAATTTTATTTTCTGCTTGGGCAAGTTATTCTCTAACTACAATTGATTATACAATCGTGCAGTGAGACTAATTGTCTGTTTTAAAAGTTATTGTTTTCTTTATCTTGGCTTAATACATCATTGGCAAGTTTTTTTGGCAGTGTTGAAACCTTTATTTCATTTTACAACAGGGACAGCTGTCGTGATAGTTATGCTAGCAACAACACTGCTAATGACACTAATAATGTTATTAGTTTGGCGTTGCCACTGGATTGTTGTTGTAATTTTCACCATCTTATCTCTGGTGGTTGAGTGTACCTACTTCTCTGCTGTTCTTTTCAAAGTTGATCAGGGTGGTTGGGTTCCACTAGTGATTGCTGGAGCATTTCTTGTCATCATGTATGTCTGGCATTATGGTACAGTCAAACGTTATGAATTTGAGATGCACAGTAAGGTCTCTATGGCATGGGTTCTTGGCCTTGGTCCCAGCCTTGGCCTGGTCCGTGTGCCTGGCATAGGACTTGTGTACACTGAGCTAGCGAGTGGAGTTCCGCATATATTTTCACACTTCATAACAAACTTACCAGCTATACATTCAGTTGTGGTTTTTGTCTGTGTGAAATACCTTCCGGTCTACACGGTTCCAGAAGATGAAAGGTTCCTTGTGAAACGGATTGGACCAAAGAACTTTCACATGTTCCGTTGTGTTGCTAGATACGGTTATAAAGACCTTCACAGGAAGGATGACGACTTCGAGAAAAAGCTCTTTGACAACCTCTTTCTCTTTGTTCGGCTTGAGTCCATGATGGAAGGATGTTCAGACTCAGATGAGTACAGCTTATATGGACAGCAGACTCAGCAATCAAGGGACCTTCTATTGAAAGATAGTATGAATACATCTACATCCGTTGCTGATCTCACCATATCATCAGTTGATTCCATTGTACCAATCAGATCTCCACTAAATGCAATTACCACATCGTCAGGGCCAGAAAGCAGCCAGACAGAAGTAGATGAGTTGGAGTTCTTGAATAGTTGTAGAGATGCTGGGGTGGTACACATACTTGGAAACACAGTTGTTAAAGCGAGGAGGGATTCTGCTATCTATAAGAAAATTGCCATAGATTATTTATATGCATTTCTTAGGAAGATATGCAGGGAACATAGTGTTATATTTCATGTTCCTCATGAAAGCCTATTGAATGTTGGACAGATATTCTATGTATAAAATTTTTTGATCAATTGATAAGGAGGAAGTACCATTTTCCTCCATTTTTGTCTTTGTTTGGTTTAGTCCAATTTGATGTTCTTGTATCCCATGATGACATTGACTAGAAAAGGATGCCATACACCAGGTTCTTGTTTGGCCATGGTAGCTACTTGACAAGCCATTATATGATATTAAAAATTACCACCCTTACGATTGGTGCTCGCATCATCAATTGGTAAATGATATGTATTGTAGAATAGGGTAGTCTCTTGGATAAGCAATGATCCCATGACACTAGGGAAGAAAAAACGCGATGCTACTTGTTCGTGTGTTTGCTTCATCCTTCATGCCTACGGAAGAAGAGGATAGGCGTCACTTATTCTGGGCTGAAACTTTAAGGATTCTGCATTACAAGGTTCCTAAAATTTACGTGATTACCTGCCTCGCTTGGTTAGCAAAGATTCTTGCTAAGGAAAGTAATTTTTTTCCTAAAATTTAAATTTACTATTTTACTTTTTTAGTTTATTGAAAAAGTAAAAACATTCTTCAAAACTTGAAAAATAGGTGCAGAATCTCAGAATTCTAAATCCTTACCTCATCCTAAGTGTAGTGATTACTTTCCTTACAATTTTAATCTAATAAAGATAATGACTACATATTTAAATCTTCCCTCTCTTTTTTTAACCTCCATTAAAATTCAAACATCAACACTTATCTTTACAAAACGCACTCTTATTTTTCAACTTTTATCTACTACATTATTTTATATGAAAAAACTCCTATCTTCTAGTATTTTAATATTCATTGCATGATTAATTGTTTTACATTGTAATAACTCATTTTTACATTATTCTAAACCAAACATTGGAATTAGAATCTACATAATTTTCCTGTGAAGATTCTTAGTAATATCCAAACATAATAAAGAAATATCTTTCCCTGAAATAACATTTCGAAGAATCATATTCCAAGTAAATTTTACTTTTTAGCCAACCAAACCAAAGGTATTTTTTCAGTTTCCTTATTTCATTTCACCGCACAAGTTCTTCATACCAGATTTTTTGGATTTTTCCTTTTTTTTGGGGGGGGGGGGGGGGGGGGGGGGGGAATTTCTGGAATTTTCTTTTTAACCGACAGGGATCTCATAAATTCATTTAAACAATTAGAAAATGGGATTTTTGTTTGTTTAACAAGAAAACCAGAATATTAAGTCTGACCTTGTTTACTGGCCTTGCATCCATTATAGCTTCACTCAGTAACCGACAAAATGCTGCATATTTCTATTTCCTCAAAAAAGAGTGCAAGTTGTACAAGACAAATGACGTCAATCATTTGCATCATCTATTTAATTTGACCATCTCCAGAAGCTGTAGCAAATGCCAAGGCATTCAATTCAAGTGGATATCTTTTTTCACTTGGAAAATTTCAGACGAATAATGCTTTTCTGGATTAAGAAATATTACACTATCTATAGTAATATCAAACCATCAATGGCCACCACACGCCAGTGAATGCTGACATCCAGCAAATAGATATCGGAACCCTCATCCATCATTATGCGGGCACTGTAAACATGCAGACCACGGTTAGCCGATCAAGCAGTTATCTCATGTGGGCTGGAAAATTAGCTGCTACCTTTCATTACATTAGCCCATCAAAGTCATCAGGACATTGCGCATTACACAAGGTCATCTTGAGCTCTCAATCATAAGCCACTCCCAATCAAAAAGGGCTTAAAAAAGGCACGAATTTATAATAACTAAACGCCAACTTTGTCAGAAATGTGAAAAGGCCTGCATTGTTTCCAAATTATCGATATCAACCTCTCCGTAGGGACGATTTTGTTTGTCAGATTTCTTGAACACATCATCAAACTCCTTGCCAATGTTCTCCAATATTATTCTGGTATATATGTTTTCACCTGAAATACGAAGGAAAGATAAGCTTGTAATTTCTTCCCTTTCATTTTCCCAAGGGAACTCCGTCCAATTTCGTCCATGTCTCTTCAGATTCTCTGGCTTAGTCTGCAGAGGGGTTTCTCAATTTTCTAAGGTTCCGCCTGTTTGCCCTGTGTTCTCAGTAAAAAATGCCTTTACTAGCAAACTGCTGAGAAACTACAAACTACAAGTACCACAAAGAATGTCAAATCTCATCTGCTCCGTGAGAAATTTGCGTGAATTTTTCACAAGTTTTTATTTATTTATTATTTGTTATATGCATTGCTGCATATAGCATTTGCTCAAAAACAATGACCTGATCACTCAATCCCATGTGTAGCATCGAAATTGTAGACCAGCAAATAAGTTGACAATAGAAATATTCGAGGCAATATATCCTGGGCTTGCAAACTGCTATAAGCCATATCGTACACCAACTCAAGGGAAACATGCAGTTTTAACACATTGAATGGACAAGATACACTGCCATACCCTGCTATATCTTATGTCAAGTCAATAGGGCCTAACACTGCTATAGATAGTAGCCTACACCAACAAAAGGAGAGGATGCAATTTTTCAAACTTCTTAATACAACTCAAAGTAACATAATGAATGGACAAAGATACACTGCTATACACTGCCATATCTTGGTGTCAATTCAATGGGGCTTATACACTTCTATAACCATAGCCTACACCAGCTAAAGGAAAGATTGCAGTTTTTCAAACTTCCTAATAGAACCCACAGCAACACATCGAATGGACAAGAAAAGCTACAAACTATTGAAGTCCTAAATTTGACCCCAGCGGGACCCTTAAAAGAACAGATAAAGAAGTTAAACGCAACAAAAGTGAACAGGAGCTAGACGGGAATTGTCTTGCCAACAAATAAGAGCTTGGCCAAGGATATCCCCAGCTTCAAAAGTTGTTACTAGCCTAAATGCACAGTTCCTGCATCATCGATACAATTACAACAATATTTCCTTCCTCTGGTGCATATCTATGTCAAATGCTAGATTAAAATGTGCTTATGCTCTTGAATCTAACCAACCTTCCATCCCATACACCTATTAAGGCAATAAAAAATGGAAAAATAACTATTTCAAAGACAAAGAAACTGTTGCATATACTCTTTCTACACAAATCTAGAAATTTGTCTAAATTATAATTACTTAATAATGCATAGCAAACAAGGTAATCATTTGAGACAATTTCGAATTCACAAAAAACTGAAGTTGGATTTCTATCTTGCAGAGATACAAATAATGCTATACAAAATATATACTGCGTTTTCATGTTTTGCATGAATTTCTATTTGCTTCATCCATAACTCATCTCGATGGCTTTTGTTATTTCACACCCTATATGCAAACTATGGGAAAGCCCAATCTTCCTTACCTGTAACACACTCATAAATGAATACTACAGCTATGAAACTCTTATCAGGAAATGTAAGAGGCTAAGAGGAAACAGAATACAACATCATCACTTGGATAACTGGTTCTGTTTCACATAACCTTGTGGTCTAGTTGGACCAGCTAAAGACATCAAGCGTAAGCGTCTAGCAATTTCAGTGAAGGATGGACGTGCAATAGGATCTGGTGCCCAACACTGCTCCATCAGTAATCTCCAGTCAGGATCACAGTAGCTTGGCACAGGTGGCCTCAACGTGTTGTTCACTATGCCCCCTGAAGAATAGGTAATAATAAGTCACATTGGAAATTAAGATCTCTTACTGTTATACGCACTTAAAATGTTCTCCAAAATATAGGTTCACTGCCTTGCCAAAAGGAAGTGTTTGATTATTGTGTGTAATGGGAATCAACAACCAATGGTAAATTACAGAATAGACTTTGAACGCTACTCTCCAGTTACTGTTCAAAATTCTTCCTGTACATGCCAGGGAAACGATCATGCATACAGCTTGACATTAGCTTGTCTTATTCAACGGCTTTAAGAGGCTTTCTTTAGCAATTCACCTAACGAACTTGCTTATCCTTCGGAAGGATATCTTATGTGCTCCATAGATCACATGGGCAACTTTTTATTCAACTAAATCAGTTCTGAAATTAAAAAACATAGTAACTTGGTGCTTAACACTTTACATTAAAAACATATATTCAAGTGAAGCTTGGCCAGAAAAAATAAATAAAATAAAAGCCACTTTTACTTGCTGGTATTAGTTGCACCCCTTCAATATTTTTCCTTTTTAACCAGAAATGAATTCTTTACTTTGTATCAACACCATTTTCAAAAGTTTCAGACTGCCAGCAACGAAGCGCAGCTTAGTTGGTAAGGCTCATCACATGGGATCTATAGGTCCTGGGTTCAAGTCACCAAGGAGGTAGGTGGAGCCCCACTGTTGATTCTCTTTTTTTTTCCCAAAAAAAAAAAAGTTTCAGACTGCCATTTAGTGTCTTGTTTCAACCATTGATTAGAGAGTTTGATTTATCCGACTGGCTTGAGATTATTCTCATCATGTTTAAACAGAGATTTGGGGGAGCAAGAGGCAGCATTCAAAAGTTTTACTGCCATAGTATTGAATAGACACTCTTTTCCAAAGACAACATCTAACCTAAACCTTGTTCAATACACGAATCTTTGATGCAACACCAAAGAAAAAAATTCAGGATAGAGGGGACTCCATAATTCTTAGCTGCAACATTTGATATTAAATATGATGAGGGATAGGAGCAGCAGTAGAAACTAGACCAAAATTATTGGAAAAGAGTAGGAAGAAAATTCAAGTGCTCCGCAGAAAGATCAACTCAACAATACCTCTTCCATCCAACCTTAAAATAAAGCCATTACGACTTATATTACAAAGTATTTGGATTGTGTGACTACCTAGCTAGTGATAATTAAATGATTAAGGAAGTTGGGGTTTGTTTGAACCAAATACTAAATGTTTGAGTCCTACAATGATACATTAGAACAAAAATGAGACTGTGATGACCTAAACGAACTCCATAGGCCAACAACTATGACCTATTTGAGAATGTCCAGAACCCTCAACATATAACTCTAATAGTTTAATACCATCCAGTAAACATTAAGATACACAGTTAACTACCAAGCACATCTTCTCCCCCTCCCCGGGCAGGCCCCCATCCATGGTGCAGTGCTCTTGTGGGTCAAAAAATTCTTCATAAGCTCTGGCATCTGAGTCTTAGGCTTTCAAAGAGTTGAGGATTTTTCTTATCATACAAATACAGTGGTTGCCATAAAACTCGATAACATCCCCAAGAATTAATTCATATATCTGTGCTTATATCTTAGACTTAAAATAAAACCTTCCAACTGGATGGCTGATATTGGAAAACTCTTCTCAGTAGCATACTTCTTGTCAACTGATTATATTAATCTAGGTTGTCACTTGAAATGAGATTTCACAGTTGGATTGTAATGGTATCTGAGACCAGACAAATTATGCAGCCCAACCACCGTGCAAGGCTACTGGAACTATGAAGTGCAAGGTCCTCAAAACCTTACCCCTGCATACAAAGTGACGGTTTCTATACATGTACCCTTGATCACAATAGATTAATCTCAGCATCGTTCCAAGTTACCCTTAAGCCCAGATTGATTGAACTAGTGAAAGTCTTAAGTATGTCCAATCAAATAAACAGCAAAGACACCATTTTATCACCATAAATGTTTCTTATTTTATAATTTTTGACCCCACAGCTGGGTTAACGCTATGGTTCCCATCTTCTGTTACCTTCTTCATGTTTTTCATACAGCTATATTCCAGATAAAGTTAGAGCAAAATTAAGCCTCCAAAGACAGTTTTTCTTATATAAGCTACTTGAGCATGTCAAAAGGGAAATGGAAGCTTGCCATTTGCTTGAAATTCAGAGGCAAGAAATTACTAATTTAATTGTGATGCTTTACTAAATACGATTACCAAATGCACCAGAACCTTGCATACCTTCCCAGCATATCTCTTATGTCTCATAAAAGAGTTCCTTTTCTACTTAACCTTTTTCTAAACCCTAGAAAAAGCAAATTTTTAATCATCATAGATTTATCGGAGTTCAATTGCATCACACTTGGTAAATAACTTCAAAGAACCAAAAGATTCTTTTCCTTTGTACAACAGTTAAAAGGTCACAATGACAAAAACAGCTTGAAGCCATCATCAATATTCTAGCATAAATTATCAAACTCCATTAATCCTATTTAACAACTATGGATTAGCATCAGAAAATGCCTACCTATCAAAATCAGCATGTCAAGAGAAGAGATAAAGAATACTACCGAAAGGCAATTGAACAAACCTATGATTGCTCCATAATGCATATTGGCATATGGCTCCTCGCCAGTAAGAATCTCCCAAAGTACAATTCCAAAGGAGAAGACATCAACCTGCGAGAACACAAAGATCTAGCGTAAACAAGAAAACTTTGCCCTATGATTCTCTAAAGTATCCATAAATTAGTTATATTCCTCCTTTAACACAACCATGTTCCTTCTGAGACAACATGTTTCATTCATGTATTAAAGAACTTAACCAGTAAAATCTTTGAGCTACTCAGCCACATAAAAATGAGAAATTGAAAGTGTCAGCCCAGCCTGAAATAAGACTAATGAGAGAGGGCAAAATGGTGTGTCCCAAAATCAAGTGGGAACACAAAGATTACCAAAAGAACCATTTGGCACGTATGACGCGTGTTAAGTACACAAGTAACAACTATTAGGTTTTTTTTTTTTTTTTTTCCCCCACAATGCCAGATCATATGCAAAACAAAATGAAAAGAAATACTCACCTTTTCAGAAACCCTACTACTGCTACCATTTAACAGTTCTGGAGCCATCCATGGAAGTGTTCCCCTAACACCACCGCTAACCAAAGTATTTCTTTTAATTTTTGAAAGTCCAAAGTCACCCACCTGCACATCCATCAGCGTAATTCTTACAACAAAAATTCCTGAATAAAACCCATCACTAACTTTTAATTCTTCTCATCTTCTATAGGTGATATTCACTGGTCACAATTTCTTGAAAGTGATGAGAAGGCTCTAAGGTACTGATGATCCCACACCAAGGATACAATATGATGCACCAAATTATTTATCAAAGCATCATATACAACTCAAGAAAACTTTGCCCAATATAATATCAATCACCATGATGATACATAGTCATACAAAAGCAGCAAAACCAAATTGTTCAGTCACCTTGCAGATAGGGCGAGAAGGATCCTTCAAATTGACAAGTAAGTTATCACATTTCAAATCAAAGTGCACAATGTTCTTGGAATGCAAATATTCCAGTCCAAAAGCTGCATCCATTGCAATTATGAGTCGCTTGCGACGATCAAGATGCCTGGACATGTACAAATGACAGAGTATTCATAGAATAAATGAAAAACACTTTAAATGCTTTATGATCGTACTATCTTAACATGGATATATATATCTTACCTGTCCTTGGAAAGTAATACGTGTCTAAGGGAACCATTCACCATGAACTCTGTAACCGTGGCAAGTGTTCCACCAGGACCATCTTGCACCACACCATAAAATGCCACCACATTGGGATGATGAAGTTTTGAGAGGATTTCAGCTTCACGCCAGAACTCCATTGTCTGTTTAAAATTGTCACAAAAACGTAATCAAGCAACTCCCACTAAAGAGAAAAGAATAGCGGACAGAAAAATGTCTAAGCTGCTATTAAGGATATAAAGACCCAGACAACATGGATAAAAAGTTAGCCCTTCAATTCTTTGCAGTCTTTTGTCAATTGATTTTGAATAGCTGAAGGATTGGGGCAAATTCACCGTAAAATTCTTAAAGACATTACAAAAATCTTCCTAGATGAAGTCATTCTTTTCTGCTATCCAACAGCAATGAAAAGAAAAACGATCAAAACCACAAGTTAAAGAAAGCTCACCAATTTGCCCTGTTCTGATGACCGACCAATGAAGCAACTCTTCTTTATTCTCTTGATGGCAACATCTGATCCCCTCCATTTTCCATGGTACACAGTCCCAAATGTTCCAGATCCCAATTCCCTTAACTCTTCAAGATCTTCATTCATAATGATCTAAGATTGCAATCCAGCATAAGTTATTTTGAGTGACACATAACTTGGAACAATATTTGGATATCCACAAATATATCAAGTTCCAAAGTAGTTTCTTGATGAAAATTCTAAGTAAAATAACAAAAACATCAACAAGAATATTTAGCGTTTATAAAGCAATTAAACCAGAACACAGCAAGCTCACAAGCTACATGAAACGCATAAGAGAAAATTGAATGATCCTGGAAATTCTTCCAAACCAAATGGCACAACAGAGCATTAAAATTAACTTTTATCTAGTTTCTTATAAAAAAGCAAACAGAAATGCTCACTTAGCCTTATATCCAATTGAAGTTTGTTCTTCAACTAGTAACAAGAATTTTTATTTCTGCTTCCAAGAAACTTAGTTACTAAAATATAAACGTTCATTTCCTTTTGTGGCGTTTTCATAAGAAAAAATTTAGAATTAAATAAGCAAAGATGGAAAACAGTTTAAATTGTTCTATGCATAGACGCCCAACATTTGTGATTTGTGGTTGTTAGATATTCTTTTTTTACATAAAAAAAAATATTTCCATAATGTATTCTGGCCAATAAATGCAACGTACCTGCAAGCTACTAGGATCAAAGTCTGCCAAGAGGTCAATAAGAGGAAAACCTGTAGGCTGAGCTTCTACCTTCTCATCCTTTTTAAGTAATAAAACAGATTAGAATATATAAAATATCAGAAGCACGGTGCTATAAAAGTTTGGCAAATATAATACCTGATAATCTGTCTCATGTACCCTTGAGTTCATTGGACCATCAAACTGTGTGCTCTGAATGGCAGTTGTCTGAGAAGGATTATAATCTGAAAGCACATTCATAGTGTCAGCTCCAACAATGCCACGAGATTGCTGCTGAATTTCAGAAGTAAAATTGACACGAGAATCTATGTGACTCATTGCAATTCCATCTTTAGAAGGAGGATAGCCATAATCCATAGATATGACATCTTCAATATTAGCACGTGTTGGGAAGCGATGATGTTCCTGATCCATAAGAGAAACATCTTTTCTCACAAAATCATCTTGGGCCAACTTCTGGAAGAATGACCAGTGCTTAGGTTCATGATTCTCCATATTCAAACTCAAGCCATTTCCATCATTAGGCAGTGGAGCAACAATCATTGAGCCATCTGCTTTCACCTTCAAAAACATATCAGATAGGAAATCAGGAGGAAAGCGATCATCAATGTTAATAAGGATGTTCCCTTGTTCTGGGACACTGACACCAGCAGAGGGCTTATCTTCAGGAATAGTTGCAGCTGGATGCTCTCTTCCCACAATGGGCAGTATTTGAACCTTTTTGTTACTCCCATCCAATCTTTTGAGAGCTATCTCACCCAAAGGAAACGCCATAAGCTTGGAAGTAGACTCATCCTGGACTTTATCAGAAATCCCTAAGGTAGCAGTAAGATGGCTAGACCCAGAAATATCTTTTTCAGGAATTACAGGAGCCTTTTGCTCAGACTTCTGAAGATTTGACTCATAACCTTCTTTAGAAATACTAGAAGTTTGATCAATGATTTTATCATCTACCTCTGTGGACTTCTCTAGTCCTTCCCATTTATTGCCAGTAGCAGGCAGATCATGTTGTTGAGATTTACCAGAAGAAAGAAATTCCTCAGTTGGTGAAGCCATACTTCTTTCCGACATCTTGTCAACTGATTCTGTCGCATCTGCATTCCTTTCATGCAACCTATCAATTGATTCAGTGAAATGCTGTGAAACATCATATTGGGTGTGTGTCATCAGAAACTGGGTACCAGAGGAATCATCAGATTTGGATAGACGATTTAATCCTGCTTGTTCCCTGGGGATTCTTTCTGAACGAAAAATCCGCTGAGGAAGCATTGGTTGTTCATAGCTGGCATCAGTTGGATGAGCCTCTAAATCATTATGGGCATCAGCAGATACTTTATCTGATAAAAAGAGATGGCCCCTTTCATTGAACTTATCCACTTTCTCTTCCTCAACGACTTCAGGAGGCACCGAGTTCTGTACAGGTTCCAGGTTCCTTTCAGTAGTTTTTAAGGTTAAAACAGCAGGCGCCGGGTGATCGGTAGGATGCACAAATGATGCTTCATCATTAGAAACTAATTTTGAAGCATATATGTCATATTGATTTGAAGAAGCAATTTGATTGCTTCCGGAAGGCTGCATTTTCTCAGGTTCTGTAATTTTCTGTGATGAATTCTCTCTTCTCATCTTTATCTCCTGACCAAGTGCATCCTTTTCTACAGATTGATCTAAAGTGAATTCGGGTTTCTTCTTGATTGAGTTATCCCTATTCAGTTCCACCTCAGTTGCTAACACTTCAGGTTTATGTATATGCAAGCTGCCATATGACTCCTGAATAAGACCACCCTGTTGAGCAATATGTCCTTGACTAGAATGTGGAACCAAGTTTTCCACAATGAGCGGATGGTTGGATCCAGAAGAATTATAATCATATTGCACTGCAGCAGAAGAATGAACAGAGTTTTTCCCATCTGTCTTGGGAAAACTGTTTGTGTGTTGGAAATTGGGCAAAGGATGCCACTCAACCTCTCCCGGCACTTTATTGACCTGGTAACTCTGAGGATTTGACTCAATACCATGTGATAAACTCTGAGCCATGGGTTGAGAATATTGACCAGTAGCAGACATGTCATTCGTAGGTTGTGCAGTATTAATCCCAGCTGATTCCGCTGCAACTCGATTGGACTCACTTCCAACACTGAAACCAAGCAATTCATCCAAATTGTTTCCTGATGTGCTTGCCAGACCAATAGAGTTTCTTCTTGATCCAAAGTCCATACCATTTACAGCTACAACATACTGAAACTCAGAACCACCTTCCATGCTTCCAAGACCAAGCTGAGAATCATCCAAGTCAGCTGCCGAAAAGAGAAACATCCTAGGTTTCTGTGATCCACCTTCTTCAAGAACATTACATTCGTCAATCATATTTTGTAGGTCCTCATTGCAGGAAACTGACACCAAGGCATCAAGATCCTCACCAGGAAGCTGGTATTTGATTGCATGAGTTTCACTGTACATAGCCAAGGTTTTCTGCAAAAGCTCCTCCCAAGATATATCTTTGCTTACCCGAATTATACGGGTTTCACCTCCCACATATCTCAGCTTTCCGTCACCAGGACGAGGCATAATTTTACCACCAAAGCTGCAGAGAAACTTCAATTTTGCTATTGAATTATCTGGAACCCTAGGTGGACCAAGATTATGAACGCCCTGACTAATGTTATTTCTCGATGAGCTTCGATTCACTGATTGCACTGTCTGGTAGAATACCTTTTCTTCATTTGCAGTAGAATTGTTTCTTTCATGAACCTGGACTTGACCCTTTCCTGCTGAGGATATCATGGAGACTTCTGACCCACTCTCGGCACCTGTACTAGTTATTCCCAAGATGCCCTTTAGATCCATATAAGAGGATGCGCCACTATGTTCAGCATCAGAAGCATTTGGAATGAATTGCTGCCTTGGATTTACCCTGTCCCGCATAAACTCAAAAGCAAACTCCTCACCGGTCTGAATGGAGTAGTTTAAAACTGGTCTAGCTCCAACTAGTATACCAAACTCTGGAGGTCTTATGTTAGTGTTGATAGAACTGGCTGGATCATGGAAAAATCTTTGATTTGTAGAACCAAGTCCTTCAGTTCTAGTCTCCACAGAACTGTACCTAACCTGTTCATAATTCTTTTGTTGGCCCTTCATACCTTTTCCTACATTTCTCTCCATTTATATTTATTCTCCACCTAAGCCAGATGCACATCCAACTAACTCAGTGACAATAAATAAACTAAACCCATGCTTACTAGCTTTCTTGATCAGTTTTCAATCAGAGTACCAGAATATAAAATAAGCTATCAATCATTTCTGATTCAGTAGCCTTGACTGAGGACTTCAAAAGCTCAAACACTATAACGTAATTGGGATCCTGCAGCAAAAGGAACCTGCAAACCATTGTTAATGTTGTAAGCAAAACATCTTATACATGCAATTGGAAATTCAGGACAATTAGAGTAATTGTGTTTCCATAGGCATTTTCTCACCCTTATTAGAAGACTTTCATTATTTATCCTCATGTTGTTATTTTTAACACACAATTTCCTTCACATTTAGCCCAGTGAAATAAAATCCAAAATGTCTAAAAATTAGAGATCAATAACAGGATTACTTCAATCTTCCCACTTCATACACTGTCAAAAACAAAGAACCCCTCAAGAATTTCCTATCAACTGATCAAATAAAGCAATCACTTGACAAACAAAATCAGTAATACATCAACACATGCCAAGTAAAATTCCCACAAAAATTCAAACTCTGGTAGACCGACAAAAGTTCAGAGATGTTTTAAAAAAAATTAATCAACAAGCAACTATATTTCAGATCATCAAACTTGCATCCAAGTTTCAATTACATACCTAAACAGATAGCTAAACTTAAAATCAATCAAGAACCCATAAAAATGAAAGACTATCCTCAGCAGATCAAACTTCAAACCTGCTAGGAAAACAAGAAAAAAAAAAGTAAACCACTAATAAATTTCAAATCTTTAACATGAAATTTAAAACAACTAAGTCTAAACAGCAAAACCCGTGTCACCAATCATCCCTGATGAACTAAATTTACTTAATCATACAATTATTAAGAAAAAAACCCAAAAAAAAATCAAAATGAAACACGGGATGTTCTCTAATTCAGCTGGAATTAAAATTAAGGAAAAAAAAATCTATACCTCAAAAAAAAAGAAAAAGAAAAAGGAAGTTATAATAAGCTTTCCAACTGGAATTTTGATGCTTCACTCAAAAGTCTACAAATTTTCAGAAATTATTCACCTGAAAGTTGAATACTCTCTCTCCCCCCTTTCTCACTCTAAATATATGCACCCAAAATAATTTATATACAGCTATGCGCACCCTCAGTTTTACACTCTGGTTTCAATGAAATGACAAATTTACCCCCACCTTTCAAGAAAAAAATTCATTGGAAACGGAGACTCGCTGAAGGGTATTTTGGTAATTACGGTTTGTTGCTGATTTCTTTTTTTTGGAGTGTGTTTTACTCTGGGATCAGTTATTAAGATTTTTAAGACTTTTTGATACGTTTAATGATGATTTCTTTTACTAAAAATTTGCCAAAAAGTCGGTAGTTTAAGATTTTCTTTGTGAAATATTTTGGCCAAGAAGAAAACCACGCAGAGTTTCGGGGAGAGGTTAAAAACGAATCAGCAGCAGAAATGGAAAAACTGTGCATGGGTCCCATACTTAGCCAGTTGAACTATAGCGATATTGATGTCCTCAGAAGACACGTCACATGTGTGGTTGCATCTTGTACGGGTAAATCGCGGGGAGGTGAATCCGGAAAAATATAGCAGGGCTATTTGCATTGCCAAATAGAATGAATAATGTATAGTTACGTGATGACAGTGTCCACACTTCATAATATTTGATGGTAAATAATTAATTTTAACGTATCATGTGATATATCACGAAGGGATAATAGATGTGACTAATATGACTAAGAGACCTCACAATTGTTATTTAGTATAATTTTACAATTCAAATTTACAGGTCCAAAATAGAGCAATAAGATTGAACAAATGTCAAATTTGGAAAGAAAAACGAGGTTGGAGAAATGGTTACATCACCATTAAACAAAATTACACTATTATTCAATATAGTTATACTTTGATTTTGCACAATTATACACATTTAAATTGTGAAAAATGAAAACGAGCTAAATTGTGAGGCCCTGATCCACCCAATACCACCTCATGAATCCAGTTATGGACTTGAAATCCTCTTGAAACTTCTAAGAAGTAAATTGATGTGTTTACTAGCAGTCTAGATCCTCTATGTACGCTAGTTTGTTATTATATATAGTTGGACCCGAATAAAATTGTACAGATTAAAAGATTCATAACTTGTGTTATTATTGTAATTTTCATGGCCACTGTGATCGTGATTGTGATAAGTGTGTATCAGAGAAAAATTTAAGTCAGGAAATGGTTGCATGGCTGAGGGCTTTAATGCAACAGCAGCGGGGGTGGCCTGCTGTTTCCAGGTGTGAGTGGTAGAATTTTGCCAGATATGGGAGGGAGCAACGTGGATAATGATGATGATATTCTGGGCAGTAAACCTTGGGAATTTTCCAGGCGAATTTGGAAGGAATGGGAGGATTCTTAGCGTAATGATTTTGATTCCAATGGTTTAAATTTGGTAGGCCCCTGTCACTGGCATCTTTCTGAGGGCAAAAAGAAAGGCCTCAATTTATCGGTTGCAATGTCATGAGGTAATGGCAGGAATGGATGGGACTATGGGTTTTGAGAGAAGTATTGAGATTTTATTAGTTACCTGAGTCTTTGGTATAAAGGGGATGTTTTCACATGGTATGATAGGTAGGAAAGTTCAAATACTTCTGAGAAGTTGCCTAAATACAGCTTGTGCTTTGAAGAAATGATCATCATTCATGGTTTCTTGCATATTTAGTTTCTCACATTTATCATCTAAATCTGACCATGTTCTTCCTATCTTGATGAAGATTTAAGAAATGGGACAATGGTATAAGATCTAATAAACAAAAAATATTTTGTTTTGAGGTTAAGTTGGTTAGATTTTCGCAATGTCGGAGGTGGTTAAACAAGGGTAGGAGCCGGCTGATGATGAAAATGATTGTGTTAACCTTTTGAGTAAAATTGCAAACCTATAAATTAGGATTGCTGACTTAGAATAGGTCAGGTTATGGTGATCATAGCAAGAATGCAGACCAACGTAAGGAGAAAACTAGAAGTTCATTGCATTTTGTTCTTGATAATTAAGTAAAAGCAAAAATAAGGAGGCTGGAGGCCCAACTGGATTTGTTACTTGATCATAAAGATGTCTTGTGGAAATAGAGAAGAAAAGAGAACTAGAAAACAGACGGAGATCCAAAAAATGAGAGTAGCTTTGGTGGCTATGGAATTGACTCTCAGTCGCAGTTAGCAGGGACATGTCTAAGAGGACAATTTTTTCTGATACAATTAAAACGTCAACTTCTGCGGAGGATGATCCTTCGGAGGAGTAGAGCTGAGTAAGTGGAAACGCTGATGCGTCTAGCGATGGTGTCTGAAGTTTGTTGGGTACAAAGGAAAAGGAATCAGACCACGCATACATTGGCGCGCTGTTCAGATTTTTTTGTTGAATTGTTACTGGTGTCAAACTATGTCATATTAATATGAAATTATACTAAACATTGTCATATCACTTGGTGATATGACATAATTTTTACATTAGATACAATTCAGAGGATCCGAAGTGATTGGGGCAATCATTATCACTATAAATATCATTAATCTTACTACTATGAGTATGGATTTTGATGATTACACTTAACATGTTTAGTTTAGTAATGGAATGGGTATTATCCTCCAAAGGAATTAATGAGTTTGATAGAATAGTATTTGGAGGGAATCATAAAAACCCCAATTAATTACTTTCATCTAATTGAATGATAGTGATAGTTGTTTTTCAAACATCATCAATAAGTGTCATGGCTATTCATACCTATTATCCTCCTTGAATCCCCTGAACCAAACATCCCCAAGTCTATCGTAGATGACAAGGGTTGGTGTGTTTGCTCCGCTAGAATGTGCTCGTTTGGCTATATTAGCTGACTCGTTTGTAAACCCTTACTGATTTTATGGCTGTCTCTTTTGCGTTTGTTCGTTTCCTTATTTGCTTTGAATTGGCAGACAACGGCCATAGGTTTTTTTCTTTCTTGTTTTTTTTTGGTCAAGTATGCTGTTTATGCTGCTTGTTAATGTACAGATTAAAAAACTGTTGGTTATAAAAAAAAAAGTATGAAATTTGCAATGAGGGGTATGAATTTATTGCATTTCATTAATTACTGTCATCGTATCACCATAAAAGTTATCAATGCAGAAGAAACACATGTTGAAGCCTCTCTATCAATCACTAAGCTCTAATTTTGCTAAATATATTTTTAGGTTTATCATACTTATAAATTTAATCATCATCGACTTGCACAAAGGGAAAACTCCCGAACACATGAGCCTGTAACTTTTTCACAGAAATTATACTTAGTTTATTGAATTTTTTAAAATCCTTTTTTAATTCCATCTGTCATTTATATGACATACACTGAAATTTTTTTGAAAACTAACTCTAATATTATCTTAAGAAGAATATACAGTGCCTTACAAATCTAATTGGTGGTTGAGAAATATCACATCATTATTTATTTACATCTTATTTTAGTTCATACAATATTAGGCATAAGGTCCTGTTCAACTTCTTATTTAATATCTTTTGTAGCAAAGCATTGATGTACTCATTTATAGAAAAAAGTTTTGCATTTTTACTTTGTATAGGTCAATAATAAAATTGCATTATGTAAATTTGGTTTTTTTCTGGAATGTGTTAGTTTAAGTCTTTATATTAATTTCGACTTCATATTGTATGCTACTTATGGTGATCAAAACTGAACTGAGCTGAATCACTTGGTTCAATTTGCTCCAAAAGTTACCTACAACACACAAAATATTAGGAACATCTGGGATAGTCCCACAAAGCACTTCGAATACTTGAGCCAGTATATATCCGAGGTGAATGTTTACAGAGATCAAAAGAATTATTGCAGGAGAGAGTGTGCATGAAAATACCCTTCCTGTTTGAGGATAAATGGGGGATTTTTAGACCCTTATTTAGCGAAACTTGGGAGGTTAACTCCCCTACTTTAGGTGACTTGAAAATGGATTCCTTTAGCCTGACTTCATAAGGTAGCTGTTTCGATTGTGAGCCAATGCATATAGAGAGGGGCTGATAGAGTGAGTATTGCGTGCACCACGCGTGTCACGTGGCGTGCCACGTGGTGCACTAGAACTAATCACACATCGCCAAATAATACAAGGTATGACCCACCATTGTCACATGGCGATAAATTATTGAATCTAGTACTGCACGTGGCAATGCACGTGATGTATTGTATACTTTTCCGGCCTGATATGTGCAAGTACCTGAACGGTGCGTGTCTTGTTATTGGCAAGCATTTGTTATGTCATGTTCAGTTACATCACATACATCTTGGGATAAGATCTCGGTAATTTTTTAGCTTAATGGCCTTAAGTCCCGCTTTATCTATCGTGTGATTTATGCAAGAGAGTCGATATAGTCCTATTTGTAAGCTCCCATCTAGATTGGAATTAAGTCGGTTACTTAGATTGAGACCAAGTTAATCACATATGGAGAGAATCAAATAGAGGTAGAATTAAGACGTCCAGGACCCATAGAGATTCAGGACTTAAACCATTGTGGGCTCAATGCAAATTAGATCGGAAATGATGCAAACTTGAGCTTTCATAATTGTGCTCCGATTTAGGACAAAACCACCGTGTCATTGCGTCGGGTTGATTTGCTTATGCTATTTAATATGAATTCCATCATATTTTCCTAGATTAACGTATAGGAGTATTAGAATTCTCCATTTTGTAGATGGTCCATCTCTAATATGTCTATGTTGGCTTTTTTAATGTTTAGTAGTTATTCTTATTTGTATAATATCTAGTTTTTTATCCCTTAGGACTATTAATTCAAGTTTATTATTTTTTTTTTCTTTTTCTCCTATAAAATAATTAAATGCTGCATGTGCAAAATAAGGGCCTCGTATATATTTATTTAGACAGTCTCTCCGTGTCAGAAAAAAATATTTTCTTTCAAATTAAAAGCCTATAAGTTTAGTTGATATTTTAACAGTTATAAGAATTCAAAAAATATATGATGCATCAGAGGACTAAAGAAGAAACATATGGAACCTTTTGATGTTTCCAGTTTTGATACCAGAAGGTATAATAATGATTAAAAATAATTTTTCATGTATTAAGAAATAAGGTAGATGTTCATAGCATAGAAATAAGATATTCTATGAAAGATTAGTACTTAATAAGCTAGAAGGGTTTTTTTTTTTTTTGTTATGCTTATGAATCGTTTTTAGAATTTTTAACTTTGAGAAATTAATATAAATAATTTTTTCATTCCTATATTTCATTTTGGTTCTTTATTGTCGGGAAGAATGAATGACTAGCTAAAAGCTGCAGTAATAATGAATACATGCATGTAAGGAGAATTAGTTTTTGCCACCTAAAGGATCTATGAAAACCATATCAAAATTTGTTTTTGCAAATCATTTTTCTTTGAAAAATTATGAAATCATGTAAAGTATGTTTCTTGTCAAGGACGATTGTCATTGTTGTCACACAAGATGCAATAAATTTCGAGTTAGACTTCTATAATTAAAATATAGCTTGAGAGTTTAAATACAAACCTAAAGTTCTCTTGTATGTTAGTTGAATTGCTCAATGCATTATACTTTTTATTGCGTTTTATCAAATCTTATTGGAACTCTCATGCTTACCTAAGCTTAATAAATTGTTGCATTACACATTTATTAACTTAGTTGTATTTATTGCAGACAATGTTATTTGAATAAATGTTTCCTATGCATTATACTTTCTATTGTATCTTACCAAATCTTATTGGAACTCTCATGTTTACCTTCTAATATAGCTTATTTATTCCCGCTTTATGTTTTTATATATTTATTTTTTTCTTATAAAATATAAAACTATTTTTGCTTTAGTTTTGTATTTAGTACTTCAAACTCATATAGTATTAAATAATATATAGTAAACTTTAATCATTTTGTCCTTCTATCATGATTTTATTGCTCGCATTATTAGTCCTTATGGGGCATATTCTTTTTTTCAGTACAAAAGAATAAAGTATGGAGTGCCATGATTAATTAACAAAACGAAAAATAAAAAGTATAAATGCTACTATCAATATAACAAGCAAACATGAGACGAAGAGAATATATTTAGTTCTTCCATATATTGACAAACATCTTTATTATATATAAAAATTAAGTAATGAATCTTAAAAAAAACCTAATGTCTTATGAGTGTGTCATTCCAACCCGATTTCCAACAATATACAACATTATTAGAAAATACACACACTATGAGTGTGTAATTTAAGTGAAAACCTAATAAGAACAACGAAAAAGTGGCACCTATAGAAAGTTATAATGGTTAATTGTTTATCTAGATAGACATGCCAAAAAAAAAAAAAATAACACCAAAACTCTGGTGCTCCCACTTCATATTAGTAAAATTAAATATATTGCCGTCATAAAAATTTTTAAAAATAAAATTAATTAAATCTTGGTTTGTATTATATCTCTTGGTTACATTTAAAAGAAAATTGTAACTGTTGTAAAATTTATGTGTATATTATATGGACAACCTTCCACATCTACTTGAGACTTGAACTCGTACAATTTATGCTTATTTGACTATTCAGGTAGGAAATTAAGTACAATGGCAGAGAATTGAATTTGTAGCATCAATAGGTTGGTAGACTCTGTTACTACTATCTTATTCTTTTTTTTTTAATAAATATATTTACTCCTTTTTAAGTTACAACTACAATTACTTGCTTAGGTGATTGCCTAAAAAAGAGCAAAATTGGCTATAATAAATATTTTACTTTAGATGCTTACAAACAATAAAACAACAACAATCTCCAAGACATTGTTGATGCACAAATAATTACTCTGTTCTGTTGGTAAGTATGCAAGCATTTTCTTGACAAAAAATTTAATTTTGTCCTTATTATCACATATTTCTTATTTATTAGCGATTGTGGGTGTACTCGAAAACTCGACACGTATGCATATATATTTTTATTTTTTTGTTCTCATGTACGTTATCATCACGCCGAAAATGACACATATAAAATAGAGTGCTGATATTGATATTTTGTTCTACTTCGAAAAATTACAAAAATTAAAATAGAGTGTTAATAACAAAAGAGTGAAATTTTAATATCACAATTCAGCCACCAAAAATGTATATATTTCCTGTCACTCTCAAGTCCCTAGCCTTCCTAAGAAGATCCATGGTCTAAAATCACAAAATCTTACTACCTTTCTCTTTTACCAAAATTAAGCTTACCCCCTTAAAAATTCTGTTTAACATTTTACCATAGAAAACTTGGAATAAATTTGACTGGACAATGATTATTTATATTATCTTATTATCCATTGCATAGATAGAAACGCAAAATCTATCAAAAATTCTTTCTTTTCAATGGGTTCTGTGAATTTCTTTAACCGAAGTAAAGAAAAAGCAGAAGGGTACAAAAAAAGGCTGCAAGATTTTGGCCAAAAACCACTCAATTTAGGCCTTGTATGCCCGGTAATCAATGGCCGCTATCAGCTGAGAAAGAAAGTAGCCCACGAAAGCTTTCATCTAATATAGGCCAAGCTAAGAAGATATTGATTAAAACAAGAACAAAAACCACCTCTTAGAAAATGTGATGATGGATGGATGGCCGAATGACCCTCATGACGGCCATGAATGATCCTCAGCTCCCAGGGGACTGAGAGGAGAGGGAAATGAGGAGAAAAGAACAAGAAATCAAATTGAGAAAAAGCATGAAGAGAGAGAATATGGGGGAGATGGAGACAGGCGTCCTGGGGTGCCACGTGTGGGGATACGATTGGTTTGAAGTCCTGGCTCTTCCCTCCACAACAACCCATGTATGTCAGTGTGTGTTGTGTGTGTGGGTGTGGGATGACCTATGACCCCTCCGTCGAATCCGTAAGTATTTGTAGTATTACACTTTCCTTTCTTTATCTCTCTCTCTCTCTAAACCTCACTTTCTTTCTATCTCTCTCTATTTATTACTCTTCTTTGTCTGCCCCTTCTCTCTCTCTCCCATCTCATATTCTCGTTTTCCCCATTCACATAACCTAAGCCCTCTTTGCCTCCTCCTGCCGTTTGCTCTCTTGGTTTCTATCAATTCTCATTAGGCCATTAGCAATATTGGAATTTGTGTTCAATTTTCTGATATTTTGATCCGTTTGAATGATTGGTATGTGCTAATTTGTGCTTTTGCCACTGCTAGTTATTTTTTGATTCTCTGTTGTGGGGCTGTTTAATTTGAGCTGATTTTGTATTTTTTTGCGTGCTAGTGTTAAGCATGATTTGGGTTCTGTACTTGTTAATTTTAGCAAATGCTTTTGAGTTTGAGGTTGTGATTTTGTTGTCAAGTTTTGATTCCTTTTGTTGCTCATGAGGTGTTAGTGGAATGAGGGGTTTTGGGGTTTTGAAGTGGTTTGTGCATATCTGCTGGTAAAGTTATGATCTTTATGGTCTAATACACTTTTGCATGGCCTGACTTTTGTGCATTATACTATTTTTGCTGAATTTGAATTTTTGTTCTGCCCTTTTACGTGTTTTTTTGTTGGTAACTTAATTTTCACCTTTGCATGGATTTCCAGATCGTGTCTTGAATTCAGAGTTCATGACTATGATTTTGACATCCTGCTCTGGTGAATTGAATAGAACTTTTGTATGAATTTGCATTGTTGATTGGTTTGAAAATTTTAGCTCTTATATTTGGTAGTTGATTGGATTTTTGGAAGTAGTACTTGAACGTTAAATAGTGATGAGGCGTGAATTCTGTTGGAGTTAAAGTGAAATGCAAGTTTCAACTTTTACTACTTATTTTGTTCGTGGAGCTCCTATCTTCGAGTGAGCCTTAACTTGTTAAATTATTGAGTACATTCATTCAATGTACTTGCTTCTCATTCTGGTTTCCCTTTTCATTTGGATTTTTGTTTCTCATTGTTTTCATTAGTAGTAGCCACCGACCTTATATACAAATGAATGCACAGTTGGTTACCATTTAGTTGATGTCTCTTTCTGAGTAAGTTCATTATTGAGTTAATGCTCGCCACATCTGAAACCCTTTTTTGAAACACCTATTGCCTATTTTTTCCATACTTGAATTTGTATGTTTGGGGTGAAACTTTTAAGGAGAGGGTTTAATGAAATGAGATTCTGGTGCATTTTGGATGTTGCGCTAGGCAAACTTTGTGTAGAATTTCATGTCATTTGCACTAACTTAGCTGTTCCCTGAGGTATAAATGCCTGTGTAATATGTAGAAGTTCTTTATGCTGGTCCCTCTCCTTTTCGTTGAGTTCTTTTTTTTTTTTTTTTTTGTTGTTATAGATATTCTTGGTCAACTCACTCTTTGTGCGCTTTAACAATTTTCTGCAGGAAAAGAATGTGGAATTTAATGCATGAAGGTTTGATTTTCATTGTTATATCTTCTATTACCTTATTGAACAATGGAGGAGAATGGTTCAGTGGCTGGTAAGATGCTTAACGGAAATTGGGTCTCGAAGCGCAAACGTAGAAAGCTTCCAAGTGGAATTGGCAAATCAAATGGCAAGGAAAGCAATTTTAAAGCCTTGGAAACTCCAGCAAGTAACTCCTCAATGCACAGGCTGAAAAATGAAATTACGTCTGGCCATTCTTCTAGCAAAATAAAAGGAAATGATGGGGTCAGTTCATCACTTTTCTTTATTGTTCTCTACTGTCTCCTTGTGAAAAATGCCTTGGGGAAAATTAGCGAAGTGTAAGAGAGAAAATACAACTGATTTTGAAGAAACACATGCAAAATGAGACATGTCATTTCCATTGGTTTGGTGTACCATATCTCTCTAGCTTTTGTGTTGCAGTCTGGGTAACTCTATTTTGTACCTATCAAATTGGAATTTTTTACTTTCATCATGTGCTTTTCTGTTACCAACATATCCACTCAGTTGCAACTGTCAATGTTGCTTGTACACATTTTGTGCTAAAAAGACAATGATGTATATATTTATGAACTGCTTGTAATTCTTTCCTTGCATCTTATTCTGTCATCCAGTACTATTATGAATGTGTGATCTGTGATCTTGGTGGCCATTTGATCTGCTGTGATAGCTGTCCACGAACGTATCATCTCCGTTGTTTAGATCCTCCTCTTAAGGTATTTTAATTTAGTAAGATAATGTCTCCTCTGATTTACATCATGCTGTTTAATCTTCATAGGTTCATAATTTTGATGGTATTTTACAATTCTGTTTTCCCAAGAATGTTCCCACTGGGAAGTGGGAATGTCCAAACTGCTGTCCAGGAAGCGAACCACCAGAGACACTTGCCCATCGAGATCCTATATCTAAACGTGCAAGAACAAAAATTAGGATCGGAAAATCTATAACTGCAAATAAGTCATCTGATAGCAACAACAAATCCCAGATATTAGGAAGCTCCATTTTTGGTAAGAAAAGATCATCAAACAAGGAAAAGTTTTCCTCATTTTCACAGGGAGTTGAGAAGAAGTTGGACTTCTCTAATGGTTTATCTTGCGGTAACAAGCAAAGTCGTCCCTCTCGGGATGGTTCTGTTGAGGGCAGTTCATCATTTGTGAGTGTTGATAATGGAAAAAAGCCGGAAATTTCTGTCGTAGAAACACCAACAGAGATGAAGTCTGGTTCTTCTGCTAAGAAAGTCCCAACCTCATTAAAGATTGTGAGTTTGAAGATAAACAGAGGGGCTTCAGAGAAAAATCAAGACTTGTCATGCAATGAGAGATTACTTGGGGATGGTTCTGTCCTTGCGTTGGAGGCTGCTAATCTGAAACCCAAGAAAAGAAATCGTAAGTTCAAAATGATTGATAGTAGAAAGAAGCACAGGACTGACAAGGAGAGATGCGCTGCAGATGTTTCTAAGAAACATGGATCACAAACAAATACCGCATGTCCTGGAAGTAGTAAATTCCGAGCGAAACACAAGATGGTTAATCATGATGCACCTGTTTCTATGTCAGATGAGGATGCCAAAACAAAAATTGATGTCGAGCTGAAAGATGAGGTATAGATCCCTGGTTTCATATTTTTCATTTGGTGCTTACTCCTATCTAAATACTTCGCTCATTGGCCTTACCTCTTTTGTGCTGTTGGAGATTGATATTGGATGATTAGGGTATTGGCTTAGGTTTTATTAGTCTCTTATTTCTTGACAATTAATCATCTTTCTTGATTTGGTTTATCTCAGTATAGTGAAGTATTGTCATTTCGCTCTGAATTACATTACTGAATGTTCATTAGATGCCAGCACTTTATATTATTCTTTTCTGTTCCCCCTACTTCCTACGCCTTCTGCTCTAGCCTAAAGAAGCCAAAGATGTTTCTGTACTGTATAACATTTTTAAATGGTTATGGGCTTTAGTAAAATTTTAAATACTCACAGGCACAGCGTGTAGCTAAATGTATGATATTCTTTAGACATTTGATGTGCAAGGTGAGATTCAGTGTCTAAAAGGGCCATGAGCAGTAGATTCTCTCTTTAGTATCGTATGAACTGTTATCCCATTGAAGCATAATCAGATTGTATGATTTATAATGTGCAATGTTTTTGCTGATTTTCAGTAAACCCTTTTAATTATTTCTGATGAAGTACCCGTACTTTGTCTATAGTGAGTTTGCTTCTGCAATTGCTTCTTTATTTTACTCATTCACTTTTTTATTTTGTTTTTGAAATGTAACAGTAGAATTGTTTTCCATCTTAACAGCTCTTTTGCTCAAAATTTCCTTGGAGAGTAGTTCTCTACCTGTTAGCTTTGTTTAATGTAGGTGATGGAAAACTGTCTTTACATGATGGTTAGTTATGTCAATCTATGTTAGATCAGGGAACAAGGAATCCACAAATGGGTTAGTACTCATGTATATAGCTTCTAGATTCAAAGATCTATGCAAGCTGATCATAGATATAAGTTAAGAGTTTCTGGGTATAACAGTGCCAAAATAGTTTGTAAATTTGCCATAATAGAGCAAACAATGTATGGAACTTGATTGAATCTCTGCCCTGCCAACAATACGAAGAAGGATTGGATTTTAAAAATATTTATTTGATTGACTAAAATATCCATGGGATCAGAAATACTGCACATGGCACCTTATCTTGGTAATTCTTTACACTGTACAATTTTTTACCCAAGAGAATAACACTTTCTAACCTAAATTATCATTTAGGCAATGGAGTTTCCAATATAATATGGCTTTATGTTTCCTCCGTTTATGTATTTTTTTTAGCTCAGACTGTACTAACACTTATACGGAGTAAGGTGTCAAATGTTACTAACAGAAACTGAGGGATATATGAATGAAAAGAGAGTGATTGTACAATCTGAAGAATATTGCTTTGAGAATATTATGTATGCTACTTGATGGAGAGAATTTGTTTTATCTTTTCACTTTATTAATCTCATGCGGCGATCTCTACATGTCAGACATGATAGTACTTCTCTTGTTTAAATGACACTGTAGACTTTGTCTTCAAAATACACCTTACTTTGTTGGTCTTTTGTTCAATTAATACACGGATTGGGTTAATTGGTTATGCAGGCAACATATAATACTTAGATTGCAGCTCAAGCATGAACTGAAGTGGTGTGCTAGTTTGGTAAAATGAATTGAATGATATAGGATTGTGAGTATGCCTTTGCTACATAATAAAATGTGGTGCTGTTGCAAATATACGGTATCAGAATTATTTAATAATTCTTTGGAAAAGGTGGAGAATTTTGTAAAGGCTGAGATGGGGCAGTTTAGGATGAATGGAATAGACAAATTTAGAAAGAGATAATATTCCTTCCACGTTTTACTTGATTGACATTTAAAGCTGAGTATGTTGAAGTGGTGATTCCATGATTAACAAAGACCAGTGACTCTGTCCTCTGTTATTACAACCTAAAACCACTTATGATCTGTCTTTTATTACATCAAATTACCTTGTTTAAGAAAAGCATCTTGCACTACAAGTTAGCGATGTTGCCATAGCTAGCCTTCTAGGAGGAACTTAAGGTGTTCGAACTACATTCCCTTGTACTCTATTGATGGTTGCATGTGAATTGATTTATACTTCTCCCAGAATTATTTGGAAATGGAATAAAATTGTCAAATTTCCATAGAATGTATAAGCAGGTCTGCTAAGGTAAGAAAGTTGGAATCTAGGTAACAACTTCCAAGTTGTGGCCGTGCCATCAAAATTTGCCCTTCACTACTGCACTAGTAACCAGTGTTTCTGTATCTGCTGCACTAATACCATGCTCTTGCAATTGTCATCTTAGTATTATAACTGCCTGATGCAGATGGTTCCTGAAGATGCACCCCATCCATCAAATGAATTGCACGGAGCACATCAAGTTGCTGTTGAACCATGTTTGCATGTAGTTGGTTCTAAATTTTGGCAGGTATGAACCTTACAAGAGAACTTTTAGCTTTACTAGTTTACAAAAAATAATTAAATATGTTGTTTCTGCCTTCCTCTATTGTCTTTCCACCTAGAAAGATAAGACTGTGTTGGGTGCTGCTGACGTAATGATGTGATATCTTTCTTGAGTATTGCAGGTAGATCGGGTTTTAGGTTGTCGTGTTCAAGGGGATAAGACAATTTTTTCAGAAAACGTTCCAGTGATGGATTCAAACGACCTACCTCTAGAGGATTCACATGTTCCAGAAGATCTAGCAAAAGAGTCCAAGGAAAGTCCTGCTAATATGCCTTCAAATGGGACAAATGCCGGAGACTTCGTGAATGGCTCTCTGGACATTGACAGCCATCCTGGTGAAGGGAAGAATGGTGATTCCAGGAAAGACAATTTGCAAGTATATAGAAGATCAATGACTAAAAAATGTAAAGATGGAGCTGGAGTGGTTTCACAGAAGAGAGATTCCGATTCTTCTGCTTGCAAAGCTGTGAATGGTATGAATCCAGATGACCACTTTGTAAATACGGGAGACCCATTGAGAAAAATGAAATCATCTTCAATGGAGAACCTGGATGGTAGTTTAGAAGGTGATGGTATCGGCAATGATCTGAAGAACTCTGGAAGAAATCTCTCTCATGAGGTTGAAGACTCAAAGGAGGAAGACAAAGATATTGGTGAAAATTTGACTTCTAAAAAGCTTATGAAGGAGTCAAACCTCACTGGATCTGCATCCTCCAGTCCAGCTACAGACTTGTATGAATTCCTGGTGAAATGGGTAGGAAAATCTCAC
Source organism: Mitragyna speciosa (assembly GCA_024721245.1). Classification (NCBI taxonomy): domain Eukaryota; kingdom Viridiplantae; phylum Streptophyta; class Magnoliopsida; order Gentianales; family Rubiaceae; genus Mitragyna; species Mitragyna speciosa. Next base: position 9,860,035 of record CM045552.1, on the reverse strand, counting down.
ATCCACAACACTTGGATCTCAGAAACTGAGCTGAAAATGCTGGCAAAAAGAAAACTGGATAATTACAAGGCAAAATACGGTATAGTAGAAATAAATATCTGTGAGGAACAGTGGAAACAGCCTCAACGGATAATTGCTGTTCGGTCTTACCAAGATGGTTCAGATGAAGTTTATGTGAAATGGACAGGCCTTCCTTATGATGAATGCACATGGGAAAAAATGGATGAACCAGTAATTTGTAAATCATCCTTCCTCATTGATAAGTATTATCGATTTGAACATCAGTCACATGAGAAAGGTGCTTCAAAGGCTGATGTACAGAGGAGAAAGAGTGATTTACAACAGACCGAGATAGTTACTCTCACTGAGCAGCCTAAAGATCTGAAAGGAGGTTCATTGTTTCCGCATCAGCTGGAAGCATTAAATTGGTTACGCAAATGCTGGCATAAGTCTAAGAATGTGATACTTGCTGATGAGATGGGGCTGGGGAAAACGGTGTCGGCTTGTGCTTTTCTATCGTCTTTATACAATGAATTTAATGCTGCACTTCCTTGTTTAGTTTTAGTTCCTCTTTCTACAATGCCTAACTGGATGTCAGAATTTGCACTTTGGTCTCCTAACCTTAATGTTGTGGAATACCATGGGTCTTCCAAAGCTCGAGCCATAATTCGGCAATATGAGTGGCATCCCAATGAAAATCAAGGCTCACAGAGTAAGAAATTAGCTTCTTATAAATTTGATGTCCTCTTGACTACGTATGAAATGGTTCTTGTTGATTCGTCTTATCTTCGCGGGGTTCCTTGGGAAGTCCTTGTGGTTGATGAGGGACATCGGCTGAAAAATTCTAGCAGTAAACTTTTTGGCTTGCTCAATACATTTTCTTTCCAACATCGTGTATTGCTTACTGGTACACCTCTTCAGAATAATTTGAGCGAGATGTATAACCTACTAAATTTCTTGCAACCAGCTTCATTTCCCTCTCTATCTTCATTTGAAGAGAAGTTTAATGATCTTACAACTGCTGAGAAAGTGGAGGAATTGAAGAAACTTGTTGCTCCACATATGCTTAGGAGGCTTAAAAAGGATGCCATGCAGAACATTCCCCCCAAGACTGAACGAATTGTTCCAGTCGAGTTGTCCTCTATTCAAGCAGAATACTACCGTGCGATGCTTACAAAGAACTATCAGATTTTGCGCAACATAGGAAATGGGGCTCCTCAGAAATCAATGCTAAATATAGTTATGCAGTTAAGAAAGGTTTGCAACCATCCTTATCTCATACCAGGCACTGAGCCTGAAGCTGGATCAGTAGAGTTCCTTCACGAAATGCGTATAAAAGCTTCAGCGAAGTTGACTCTGCTACATTCAATGCTCAAGCTGTTACATAAAGAAGGCCATAGGGTCCTTATATTCTCACAGATGACAAAGCTACTTGATATCCTTGAGGATTATTTGACCGTTGAATTTGGACCAAAGACATTTGAGAGAGTTGATGGATCTGTTTGTGTGGTTGATCGTCAAGCAGCAATTGCACGTTTTAACCAAGACAAAAGTCGCTTTGTATTCCTGCTCTCAACACGCTCATGTGGACTCGGGATCAATTTGGCAACTGCTGATACTGTCATTATTTATGATTCTGACTTTAACCCACATGCAGATATCCAAGCAATGAATCGAGCCCATCGCATTGGACAGTCAAATCGACTTTTAGTGTACAGGCTTGTTGTACGTGCAAGTGTGGAAGAACGCATCTTGCAACTCGCAAAGAAGAAACTGATGCTTGATCACCTTTTTGTGAATAAAATTGTGTCACCAAAGGACATGGAAGATATTCTACGCTGGGGGACGGAAGAACTTTTTGGAGAATCTTCAAGTGTGACTGGAAAAGATGGAGGTGAAAATAACTGCAGCAAAGATGAAGCAGTTGCTGAAATAGAGCACAAGCATAGGAGGAGGACTGGTAGCCTTGGGGACGTGTATAAAGATAGATGTACAGATGGAAGCTCCAAGATCGTGTGGGATGAAAGTGCTATTCAAAAGTTGCTTGACCGTTCAAATCTCCAGTCAAGTTCGCCTGATAATGCTGAAATTGAATTGGATAATGACATGCTTGGTTCAGTAAAGGTGAGATTTGCAATCCTTGAGCTCATTTTATTTTCTCTATTTCATCTATTTAGTTGATTTGGTAGCGTATCTTTTCATAATTAGATCTCGGAAATGATTGGCACCTCATTTTATTTTCTCCATTTTGTCTATTATGTTGATTTGGTCGCGTACCTTTTCATAATTAGATCTCGGAAATGATTGGCACCTCTCTCTCTCTCTCTCTCTCTCTCTCCCCTTCCATCCATCCATCCTTGCTTATATCCGTGTACATATTCATGTTAGTGGTCAACTATGAATTATGTTACAGTTGCACCATTTGATCTCAAAACCTTTGCCCATGACCCAACTTTCGTGAAGTACTCTCAACAATAATACATTTGAAAGTAATGAATGAGCTGTTATTTTTCTTGTGAGTATTAGTATCATACCTGGATACAATGACCTTTCTTCCTCTTCACCAATCTCTGGTAATTTAAAATAAGCTCCTCTTCTTGCTTGTTTTCTTTTTTCTTTTTTTTTTTCCTTTCTAAAACTTCTTCAAACAAACTTAACAAAATTTCCACGTGGAATGTGTTTATATTTCCCTTTGGTTTTGTGCTTGTTAATCTTGATTGTGGATTTATTATAGTTTAAGAATTTTTGGCACTAAAACTTCAAATTTGTGAACTTACTGAGGCAAATCTAGTGTCTTGCTAACGATCTTCTCTGTTTCTCAACTTCTATTTAGTGGGATGATGAGCCTACAGAAGAACAAGTTGGAACAGAACCCCTTACGTTGGGGACTGATGACACATGCAGAGAGAATTCTGATAAGAAAGTGGATAATTTAGTAGGTGGTGCAGAAGAAAATGAATGGGACAGGCTCCTTCGATTGAGGTAAGGAGGTTTGTCTCACATGTTTCACTTGCATGTTGCTTTAGTTGTTTAGTGTAGTCATTATGGTCCAACCTGTTCTATTATATGTCTCTTTTGTTGCTCAAGGCATTGACGCCAGACAATACCCTAAAGTTTCAACTAAAGGGATAAGAATGAATTGAAGGCATAAATCTGAAATGCATGATTTGCATTGGAATTTGTTTAAGTCTTGAAAGAATTGGACACCTATGAAAGTGTTTGGCTTCTCAAGCATGTCCCTAGTTGAAGCTCGAAGTTTTCAATTACTGGGCCAGTATTGATCTCACTCATGGGTGAAAAAGCTTCAAGGGGGAGAAATTACACTACTAAAGAAGGCCTAATCTGAATAGAAGATTGTATTTTCTGCTTAGAACAAGTTTTCTTACTGCAATGATCAACACAAAACTGATGATAATGTGAATTTCGACTATTAAGATGGTAATTGGGAGAGAAGCCTATGACCCTAAATAATGAATAAGATGGAGTCTTGCCTGTAGAACAGATGTCATATGCCTCTTCTTAATCAAGGATCATAATCTAGTATGTTGATCTTAGTTGGAGTTTTGAACCAAATAAAACTCCCCACCTAGAGGAATTACCTCAGTTTTGAGCTATGCTGGTTATGGATTTTCAGCTAGTCATGCTTTTTGGCTATTCTTCTGTCTGCTTTCTTTACTTTCTGCTCTTTCTTGGACTGAGCTACATTATTTGCATTTGTGCTACTCGGCAAAATGCAGATTGATTAATGTGAATTCAAGAAATGCTTTAAGGGTCAGAAATCCAGAGTAAACTTCGTAGTAAGAATATTGTGTTGCTTAAGGTTTCTGATGAGATGGTAGGCTAATGTGTTATAATAAATAGCTACCAGCTCTTAAGATAAAATCTTGTTCAACTCCATAAATATGCATCCAGGCCCTTTTTTTTTTTTTTTTTTGTGGTTCAATATCTGGACTGTCAGATGAAGTGCTGGTTTGAGCGATGGATCTTGCTGTTACTCTAAAGGGGTGGATATCTTGCCATGATAAATAAAAGCAGATTCGTGTGCTATACTTTGTAGTTAAGGGCTATGCTACTCGGACTCAGGTGTAGGCGACGGGTATGGTTGCATATTCAAACATCGGATTCGTTAATTTTCTAAAATCAGGATACTGAGACACTTTTATAACCAACAAGAACTTGTTTAGTTTTAGAACCAATAAGAGTTGTTTATGATGCTTTAAAAATTAACCACTAGTGATAATAGAAGTGTGCAACCCCCCCCCCCCCCCCTTTTTTCTCTTTCTCTCACAAAAAGTGTACAATCATAGGTAGATAAGGAGTAAGGATTTGGAGTTTCATTCGTCCATGGGCTTGGGCGTAATCTGGAATTTTTGGTAATTGTGGTATTGCTATCATCTTAGTGGGGTTTGTGATTCTTTGTGGGTGTGTTGCTGCCAGTTGCTGAACTTCTGGTCATTTCACTTTGCTGTTGAAAGATATGCACCATTGCATGTTGGAGTTTTGCAAAAGCTTCTGACAACCTATTCTTTTTTATTAGCCACTTTCCTGAGTCTCTTCTCATCTTCTCCATTTGTTCATCTCTTCAGTATTCTCTCCACAATCTATTCCTTCTCTCTCTCTCCCTCTCTCCCCCTCCCTCCCTCCCTCCCTCCCCCAACCCCCACCCCACCCCACCCCACCCCACCCTCTTCCCCACCTCTTGATTTCTTTCAAAGGTCAACGCAGCCAATCTTTGTTGACCAGATCTAGTACGGATTTCATGCTGGTATGCGTGTTGCACTGTGTCGACATGGTTACATTGCCATTAAATGCCATGTCCGAACAGGAGCAAATATTACCTTAATTCTCTTGTATGAATATTGTAACCGTAAGCTGTTGATTCCCTGGTTTTATCTCACACTTAGTTCCATCTGCTATGTGGAATGTATAGATGGGAGAAATACCAATGCGAGGAGGAAGCAGCTCTTGGTCGAGGTAAACGCCAAAGGAAAGCTGTTTCTTATAGGGAAGCATATGCGCCCCACCCCAGTGAAACATTGAGTGAGGTACATCCTTTTCTTCTTTAGTTTACTTAGCAAAATTATATTTTTAGACTTGACTGGATGCAAAATTATGCTGACAATTTGTCAGTGTGAGATTTTACAAAATTATAGTTTTCGACTTGACTGGATGCAAAATTATGCTGACAATTTGTCAGTGTGAGATTTTATGTGGCTTAGAATTGCACAGTTTTCTAATTTTGAATCACATGGGCACTCATTTGTTCATGTCATTTCAGCATATATACAGATGGTAGTTTTTAATCTTTTCTTCTTGGAGCTATTTGAATTTAATTACTTGTTAGTTTTCAGATTTTTATTTCTTCATTTTGTTGAAGATGTTGATTGGTGAAAAGTGGTGGTCTTTTGACTCAATCGTAGTTCTTTAATCCTTTTACCTGTCTGCTTTGCTTGAACACAAGCTGTGGCTTGGTCATATGTCATTCAGCTTTTTGCCTGAAAAGTTTTCTGTATGGTGCAAAGCTCACAAGTAATTAAGCATCTAAAGTGCCTTAGAACTTTTGCAAATTAAGGCAATACTACTCCTTGGTGAAAAAATGAACATTGTGTTATTGGATTTACATAATCCAATTTATCAAGTTATTTACTCCTCAGTATCGACATGGACATTCTCTCACCTTTATTTGGTAAAGGAGTTTGCACTGTAAGGAAGCTGGACTATTTTTGGGTGTCTTTCCTGATTGCACTGATTAATTATAATTTCTTGAGGCAACTTTGGTTGCTTTTTGGTGCTAATGCTGCTTTCGCCGCTGCTATTGCTGTCCCGCTTATCATTGATTTCTGTATTCATTGCCATTTGAAGCTAATAATATACAATACTGGAAGGAAACCTATCACCAAGTGTGGAATAAGTGAGCTTTTATAAGCTTACCTATTTCCCAACAACCCAATACAACAGGTTCCTTCATTTGTTGGGTTTTGAAAGGTAATGCAGCCTGCATTTCCATGTTTGGAGACTGTTGTCTTATCTATTGATTCCTTAAAAAGCACATCCATAGACATGCTAAGACGGGCCAACATACCAAATTCATAATCTGTGATGCAGAAAACCTTGTTTTATTATAAGTTTGAGTGTGGTAAAAGAAGATTGGATAATTGATTAAATTTTAACTCACTGGATCCGTACTTCCATGACCTTACAGAATGGTGCAGAAGAGGAGCCGGAACCAGACCCAGAGCCAGTACGGGTGTATACTGCAGCAGGACGTGCTTGGAAAGAAAAATAGTGAGTTTAGCATTGTCTATTTACTTCTAATTGTTATGGATTATTTGTGGGGTTTGGCATTATTTATTTACTTTTAATTGTTATGGATTATTCGTGGCTTTTGTGGGGCAATTTAGAGATCAATTCAGTGTTCAAAACATTATCATGGTGGAAAAATAATGCAGCAAGAATTGTTTGATCATCCTTTACCGACTTCACTGTGATTAATTCGCCAAGGCAGATAATTTAACCAGCCCAATGCATCTAATATTATCTGTTGTTGTTTTGATGCCGTAGATTCACTTTGATTTCAAGGTTTTGATATTATACTTTTCATATTCCTTGACAGTGCCAGGCTTAGTGCTAGACAAAAAGCACGATTGGCTAAGACAAAAGCTGATAAAGCATCTGGTATTGGGGGACTATCCGGACCTGAGGCACTTCCTCAAATTCCCCCATCCCATGCCCATGGACATCAAATAACTCTACCATTTCAGCCCGTTGAAGAGATGGCTTCAGGATTAAATTTGGTAGATAAGAGATCTGGTCGATCACCAGAAGGAACAAGCAAGATTGAGTCTAGCTTGAAGCTGGGAAAGATGTCAAACCAAACATCTGACATTCATTTGGATCTTCCTGTCAAACCTTCTGGCCTGCATTTTCCTTATGGATCGCCATTGAATCAAAATATACAAGGCACGAGCTTTATGAATTCAGCACCCATTGACAATCTCTTACCAGTTTTGGGGCTATATGCTCCTAATGTTAGTCAAATGGAGGCATCCCAGAAGAATTTTTCAAAATCATACAGCAGGCAGAAGAAGCCAGACTTGGGACCCAGCTTTCCATTTCCTACAGCTCCTTCCTCTGGGTCCTTGAATGAAGTGGGTGTTAAAGGACGTGAAACAATCGCAGGCAGATGGAGGTTGCCGGACGTCACTTCTGATGCTTCACAAAAGCAACCAATGACCAATATCTCTGAAAATTATCACCCATCCAGTTTGGTGAGCTCTTTCTCTCTCTCTCTCTCTCTCACACACACACACACTCACTCACTCTCTCTCTCTCACACACACACATGCACACAGAAATGCTCAATGAGACATACATGCCTAACTAGTCATGCATTTTATGACCCTACTGTATTTGCAGCAACCTGCGGTTAATATTAAAGGGAAAGGTCGCATTGACGATTTTGATAATTCTGGTGCTTCTTTTGCTAATTTTCGAGATAAGTTGCTGCTGCCGAAATTACCTCTTGATGATAGTCTGCTGCCAAGGTATCCATATCCTGCCAAGAACCTTGCCCGTGCTCCCCATGATTTGTTTCCCAGTTTATCACTGGGATCAAAAGTTGTGGATGCTAATTATGCCAGTCCTGAACTACCAATAATGCCGTTGTTGCCAAATCTGAAATTCCCTCCACAAGATTTATCCAAGTATAATCAGCAAGAGCAAGAGAGAACTCCATCATTGGGATTGGGTCAGATGGCACCTTCTTTTTTGTCATTTCCTGATAACCAGAGGAAGGCGCTTGAGAACATTATGTTGAGAACAGGATCTGGATCAAACAACCTGCTTAAAAAGAAATCGAAAATTGATACCTGGTCTGAAGATGAGCTAGATTATTTGTGGATTGGTGTTCGAAGGTATGGACGAGGCAATTGGGAAGCCATGCTACAAGATCCGAAGTTTAAATTTTCCAAGTATAAATCAGCAGAAAATTTGTCGGCTAGATGGGAGGAGGAACAGCTTAAGATCTTGGATGGGCCAGCATTTCCCTTTCCAAAGCCATTGAAGCCTACAAAACCTGCAAAACCTTCCTTATTTCCTAGAATTTCCGATGGGATGATGGCACGGGCTCTCCATGGAAGCAAGTTAAGTGGGCCATCTAAATTTCAAAGCCACATTACGGACATGAAGTTGGGCTTCGGTGATCTGCCATCCAGTATGCAACATGTAGAACCCTTAAATCATCTTGGTCTCCGAAGTGATCACCTTCCACCTCTTCCACCTTGGAATGCTGATAAATCATGGGCCAACTTTTCCAGAGACTTGATGACTGGCCCCTCTGGTGGACTGATGTCTTCCTCTAGTACTCCAAGAGACCCCTCATTCCTTATGAATGCATTTGGAACTAGCAGCTTGGGTCCTCTAGGTGTGAATAGCTCTAGCAGTGTTGATTTAGGAGGAAAGAAGGAGCTGAGTGCTGATAGATTTGGGAAGTTACCAAGCTTTTTGGACAGACCAGTAAATCTTTTGCCCGATTTGCATAACATGGGACATGGTGAATCTACTGGTTCCATACTGCTCTCTGACTTTAGCAAGGTTCAGAATGCTTCCAGTTCAAAGGGTAAAGAAGTAGTGGGTGAATGCAATTCTTCAAAGAGTAATCTGCCTCACTGGCTCCGAGAGGCAGTGAATGCTCCAGCAAAAATCCCCGAGCATGGCCTACCGCCAACTGTCTCTGCAGTAGCTCAATCAGTTCGCCTGTTATATGGGGAAGAGAACTCTGCAATTCCTCCATTTATTGTCCCTGGTCCTCCTCCCTCCCAACCAAAGGATCCACGACGAAGCTTGAAGAGAAAGAGGAAACAAAAATTACATAAAGCAAAGCAATTCATGCAGGATGTAGCAGGAACTAGCAATGACATCCAAAGCAGCCTGATGGGTGAGAACATTGCTTCAACATCTTCTTTGCAACAGTTTCCATCTCCTACGCTTCCAACAGCAGCAGCTAAAACTACAGGACATCCTGGTGCAGAATCTAATCTCAGCTGTCCAGCTCTGACCGTAAATGTGATGAATCCATCATCTTCATCAGCAAATTTGGCTCCTCAGAAGAAAACAACTGCAGGGCTGTTACCTTCTCCTGCAGTCCTCCAGTTGGTTGCCTCGTGTGCTGCACCAGGACCACTTGGATTATCAACTTCAAGTTTTGCTGATCAAGGAAAATCCTTGGATGACCAGGATGAACATTTGGCGGAGAAGGCAAATTATACTGCAACTTTTGGTCCAAGCCAGGAGGAGAAACAAGGTCAATCTGAAAGTGGCGATTCCAGCAAAACGCAGTCTGATCCTGGTCGAGCGAGTCAGACTGATGTATGTGAACTATCATCAGAAGGAACTGTCTCAGATCGCCGGGCTAGTGATCATGAATCATAGACTGTATCTGCAAGCTGGCATGGTCAACTGGAACCTGTGCGTTTACCATGTAACCCTAGTCATACACATCTAATGTTGTCAAAAATTTTTGGTAGGCATTAATATTTAAATCTTGAAGTTCTAGGATATTTTAGACCAACTATTATGTATAGCTTATGTAGGAAATTTTTAAATATAAGATGCTAAACTTGATAAATTGCTTTCCTTTGATTGTTATTTCCCATTCCTTTCTTCTATCCTGGCTTCCTTCTTCCAAGACAGAATTCCCTGAACCCAAGAGGGAAAGAAAAAATGCTGTCGTCCCATTTTCTTTTGGTGATGGTTATCTATCTATATCTATCTTAAAGTTAAGCTTTCTGCTGTGATGAATTGAATCCAGCTGAGTTGGTCTTTCCGGTTCCATTTAATTTTCTTCTTCTTTGCCATGCTTCTTGTTTACCAAGTGAGAGTACGCAGTTTTGGTAGAGTTTGCTTTCATATTTTCCCTGGTTATGAAGTATATGGAAAACAACCAGCTAACTGTCACCCGGGGGACCTTGCATGGCTATAATAAAGATGCGATTATCAAAGTGGAAGAAAGAATTGACTGCTACTGAAGGTACAGTTTTTCACCCTATCAAATTATACTAAGGGAGCAGATTGGAAGTCTAAACTGTCAATAATAAAGACTACTAAGGGTGTAAATCTTAATTCATAAAGGAGGGTTCAAATGATTTTATATAGCATTTAGTGGTCAGTGATGAATTTCCTACAGTTCCGCAAGTTTTTTCCCCTTTTTTGGCTGTCAACACCACATTCTGCCTATCTCGTTCAGTATCTTGAGCCCCACATCTAAGGGCACATTTGGTTCGTGGGATTAGATAACTAATCTCATAATGTTTGGTTTATGGGATGACATGAGATTATACAACTAATCTCACGTCATTCAATGTTTGGTTAGTTTTTTTTCATGTAGCATTAATCATCCTGTTTAACCGAAATAATCCCCTAATCCCATGGGGATTTAGTATTAGTTATCATCCCGTTTAAGATAGAGCGCACATGAAATAACAAAAATTTAGATTGTTTAACTTGAGAAACAAAACTAATTTGCCATCTTCTCTTCTCAAACTCCTTCATCAAAGATATGATTTCATACTTTTTTGTTTAACAATCGTTTTCTAACCAATTTCATTGAATCACGTTTTTTATATTATTCATATTACAATTATTTTGTCACTTAACAAAGTTTTCACAAAACTTTCAAGAGTTATAAAAAAAATTCATCACCAACTTTTATGCTTCCAATGTTTCTTTCTCTTTTTTTTGTGTTCTTATTTAGGGTTGTAAATTATGGCTATTTAAAGACTGTGTAACATCATGAATTGTAATCTTGTGTTTTAATGGGTCACGAGAGTATACAAGTTTAAGTCAGTTGAATCTTCTTGTTTTTTTTTTTTTTTAATTTTGTGGTTTCTTTTTGGGTTCTTATTATAGGGTTGTAAATTCACACAAACAAGTGCAACAGTGTTGCATAGATCTTCAGCAAGCAGAAGTGCCAAGGTAAAGTTCTTTCGGTTGAATTCTTTTAAGATATCCGGATTGATTAATTTTCCATGTTTGACTTTTTAGAAATATGTAGATTGATTACTAATTAAGTTTTAGAGAATTCCCCAGAATCATGGTGGGGTTCAATTTGTAGTGTGCTTAATTTACATGATCAATATTGTCACGCCCCATGCCCGGGACATAACACCGCTGTGACCAGACTAAACTGAGTCACAAGGCTCAAAAGATTCAAACATTTAAACAAATATCCCAAATAACATGAGAAGATAAACCTAGATCCCAATTGTCGCGTTAAAGATAACATTAATCCCAAATATTACAAATCTCAAAATATTAACTTTCAACTTTCCAATACACGGCCAAGATTCTAACATTCTAGAATTCCAAAACACATCCTAAATTAACATACTCAAGACTGACAAAATCACGATATTACTACTACTAGCCTTACTCCACCTCTTTGAAGATAAGGGCTCCATAGCTATTCCAAAACCTTGAATCCAACACCATCTTACACTGCATATGAAAACAAAGGGGTGAGTGAAAACTCACCCAATAAGTAGTACAGGTATCACTTTATTGGCCTGAGTACATTACCTTTACATATACATGTTATCATTCAAATAATCATCACTTTAATCATAATTCGTTCAAATAAATGTGGCCCACATAACATTTCATATAGATACTAAAGAAGGAGCTCAAGTAATAAAGCACATTGACCCTGGATATCCAGTTGTTAACTACAACCCGGTTAACACGGTTCGATACAAATAAGCTAACACTCCCCGGTTAGCGCGGTCAAAGATCAAACGTCAAACATCAATTTAAGAAACTAGACCCGTCAATAATTACTCTACACTAGAGCTCGATCACAAAACATTCATTCATTCATATTTGACCACATTTACATATCCATGGAAATTATCAATATACACATACTCGTGCCACTTTAACATATGCAAAATAAGTTAGGAAACATCTTTGTAACAAACACATTTTCAAAATCATAAAGGATACAAGTACTACTTACCTCGATCCAAGCTAATCAATCAATCCAAGATACTATCACCGTTTTCACCTAAAACACATAATCAAACACTTAATCATAACCTTAATCTATCCATAATTCTTGTATAAAACCAAATCCTAAACTTATACACACAAAACAAAGCAAAACCCAACTAAAAAAAAAAGAGTGATCCGCGGCCTGATCCGCGGCGCGGATCACCCCGCGGATCGGGGCAGAGACTAAGCCCCAACATCCGCGGTTCCATCCGCGGCGCGGATGAGGCCGCGGATGGCACCAGAAACAACCCAGAAACGACCTGTAACACCATCTTCCAACATTCAACCATCCAAACCTCACAAATAGCAATCCCAACACTCAAACCAACTCCAATTGTTACAATAAGCCAAGAAAACATCATATATACACAATACACTTCACAAATCATGAATCACACCCACAATCATACATAAATCCCTCAAAGCTTTTCACTCACACCCACCATAAATCAACCCTCCAACTCACACACACTCACTACTACCAAAAAGCATAAACTCATGGAGGCATAATCAACTCTATAATCCTCTAATTATGCACTAATTGCTTTAGCTATTAACTTTAAGGAAAATCCATAAATAGTAGAATAAAATGGAAGAAGAGGAATACCTTTAGTAGAGGTTTGAGTTGAAACTTCAAGCTTTCACTACTTCTAGAGAGAGAGAGAGAGAGAGCAAGAAGGAGAAGAAGAAAAGGGAAGAAGCCGTGAGAGAGAGCAAAGAGGAGAAAATGGAATTAAAAGAAAAAGAAAGCTTCAATCCCTTTTTGGCAAGAGTAAAACTTTGCTAAATTGCAATATAAGCCCCCAAGGTTTGGGGTATTTCAAATATTACAAATGTTAGAGCATATTTGTGTAATAACATAGCCAAATATTATTTAATCATAGCTCTTATTGGGTTGGGGGTTAAGTTGTTACTATGTAGGTGGTAATTGTTAAAAGTTAGCCAGAATTGGTCAAATGGAACAATGGTTGCGTTCCCCATGCTACTTTGAGTAGGAGACATTCAGCATCAGTTTGTTTTCTTGTCATTGGCTTGGTCCATGCTGTTTATATGTAGTTTTACTGGTTAGTGGTCGGCTTTAATAGATCAAATTTCAGCTTGGAAGTGTCGGATGATGATTATTTACTCATTAGAGTGCTGAGTATCTACTGATGATTGAAAAAATAGTCTTGACAATAGCAATGACCAATGGTATGAATGATGAAGCTACTAGCAGAATGTCATGTACATATGAGTTTGGTTATGTTGAAAAGATGCAGAGATTTTATCTGGTTTTCTGATTTAGTTTGAAATCTTGAAGGAGGCCAGTAGTTATATTCTTTTACAGTAGCCATGAATGCTTTGCATGAAAGGTTAATTTTCTATTTGAAAATTTTTGCTTTATCTGTCGGTGTTGGCTTCAGGGACGGGGCTGCTTAACAGTTAACATTCTTTTGTAACACTGTGGTTGTGTCTCCTCATATGATTGTTTTTCATTTTTATTGAATTTGAGTTCCCTGATTGTGTGTACAATTGCTTCCATTGTAAGTTTCGTACGAGTCTAGTGGCTTTATTTTTCGCAAGTGGTTTCACTACTGATGTATTCCTGTCTTAAAGTGGCCTAATAAAGTGCCTGTGATAATTGGCCTTGACTAAAGATTGAATCTTTTTGCTTTTACTTTTAGAGCATTCATTGTACTCGTTTCGGGTCTTTAACAATGCAACCATCAGAGTACAAGTTTTTAATATTATTTTGATATATTAAAATTCTTATAATATTATTTAAATATATGTTAAATTACTAAATAAAAATAATTATACGAGTGTTGGGATACTTAGTCAATAAAATAATAATATACTTTTCAACCAAACACTAGATGTGCCTACGTCTTAAGAAATATTAAACAAGCAAAATTGTAAATCATGGGATAAATCATCTAGGATCCATATTTTTTAGATGAGTCATCCTAAATAATTATCTGCTCTGGGAACATTTTTGTCAGCCGCACTTTTTTTTTTTTTTTTGAAGAATAAAAAAAAAATTAGGCATATCAATGAGTGATGATAGACAAATCAATAAAGTGCCGTTAAAGTTAATAAATACTATATATGTGGGACTCCAAAGTTAATAATTACTTTGTATGTTTTTTTTTTAACAATCACAATTATACTACAAATATATGTTAGGTAAAATCCGAAACTGATTTGTCACACACAATTGAAGGTATAGTTTCTAAAATACTGTCAACTTTTCTCTCTTTTTTAATCCTTCCTAACTGTCGCAAGTGACATTTGATCTCTAACTTACAGCTAGGGACGGAAACACCTATGCAGATACATGATTGATTTAGGATCAGTAAAAGTTCGGGGCCTAAAAAATACATACTGTGAAGGTTTAATAACTATTTGAGGCATAATTTTTTAATACGTTCTTTTTTTTTTTTTTTGAAAAATAAAAGATACATATTTTTGTAATAACTATTTGTGATATGTTCTTAGAATAAAAGATACATATTTGTGAAGGTTTAATAACTACACGTAACGCAATTTTTTTAATGCGTTCCCTCAATTTGAATAATTATATTGGAATTGTTACTCTAAACATTAGCGTCTTTTTAAAGAATAAAAATTTAAATTATTTTTTAAAAGATACTAATATTATTATATATTCGGTATCACTTTTTGTTGTGTAATTTTAGAGGATAGTAAAACTTTTGATGAAACAAGAAATTGGCTTCAAGTTGTGAATTAGATTCACTTCCCTTTAGGCTAAATTCATCTGCTATTTAACGCAATTCTATTGACGAATTTTCTTTATGATAAAATGAAGCATGTCTTGGTTACACTTTGCGCTGGTATTCAAGACAGGTGTTCAAGACCCCCTAAAAGGAGAAGTGTTTAGGATGATTTTCTACAGTACATCAAGCCTCAATTGACATATTTATAGACTGAAAAAGTTATATGGAAATTATAATCATTCAACCATGTCTTTTCACTACTAGAAGTTATCATTTACCATGGGAGTGTACTTGTATAATTATACCTTCACTACTAGAAGATATAATTACAATTATATCTTTTCACGCCTTGAAAATCTCCAACACTTCTAGTTTACAAATATACAAAATTATTGTACCCCAACACGTCGGTGGAAAAAAACTTTTAAAACTTAAGCACCATTCCATTTCTTGTCCTATGCCAACATTTCCTCCCTCCCAGTACACCAAACTGCTAAAAACCACCAAAATCATCAGTCGATCAGTCATCAATGGGGGGAAGGTCATGGGGAAAGAGGAAGAAGAAGAAGAATAAGAAGAAATCCCTAAAGAAGACCAAGCTAGCCTGGCGGAAAAAACACCCGCCTCCACCGCCGCCTCCATGGATAGAGTTGCCCCGGGAGATAACGGCGAATATATTGCACCGGCTGGGGGCAATACAGATACTGGAGACCGCACAGAGAGTTTGTAAAACTTGGCGTGATGTGTGCATGGACCCTGCCATGTGGCGAGAGATTGATATGAGTCATCAGGTGTATCTGCAAGACATGCCTTATGATGACGAATTGGAAACCATGTGCCGCCACGCTGTTGATCGGAGCAAGGGCCAGTTGGTTGATATTAATATTGACTCTTTTGGTACTGATGAATTGCTTGAATATATAGCTGAAAGGTAGCATATTTGATTCAGCCCATTATTTTATTTTATTTTATTTTTTCATATGGATTGGGTTACCATTATTTTATTTTATTTTTATTTTTTTATATGAATTGGGGTTTTTGTGTGTGTGTATTGTGTACTTTAGGAGTATAAAGGTTTTTATTTTACTTATTTTTTAATAATGATTTTGCGCACAAGTATGGAGGAAGGGAACAAACCTTGACCATTTAAAGATTGTGTGTGCAATCCAAGTCCCATCTCCGTCAAGTGCTTAAGAATTTGTCAAGTTCTTACCAAAGCAGAATGACAAGGTTACCTATTTCTTTACCGCATATTTATGTCCTAGGCTATTAGCTCAAGTGCTATTCCCAAAACCATGTAAAAAATTGATTACCAGCCATTACCATCCATCAATCTTTTTCATTGTTTTTCAGATCATGTAAGCTTAGGCGGCTTCGAATTGCATGTTGTTATGAGAGCTGTTATGATGGTCTGGGCGAAGCTGTCAAAAGATTTCCACTGTTGGAAGAGCTGCACCTTTTATTTACTGACCTCCCCAGTATTGAAACAGTTGGCCGGTCTTGCCCTTTGTTGAAGTCATTCACATTAAACCACATGGGGCTTAGGCATCCACGTAAGTGTGATGATGAGGCTTTTGCTATTGCAAATAACATGCCCGAGTTGCGCCATCTTCAACTTCTTGGAAATGAGATGACAAACGATGGTCTGCAAGCTATTCTTGATGGTTGTCGCCACTTGGAATCGCTAGATATCCGGCACTGTTTTAATGTTAACCTTAGTGGGGAAATAGGAAAAAGATGTTCTCAACAAATTAAGGATCTGAGACGCCCTTATGACTCCGCTGAAGGCTTTGAATGGGATGCAACAAACTTTCAGGGTTTTGATGACTACCCTTCTGAACTTTCTGATTGTGATCTTATATCTGATTATTCTCCAGGATATGGTTATTCTGATTATGATGACGGTTATTCCAATTCTGATAATGATAAAGGTTATATTGATTATGATGAGTATGACTCTATACTCTGGCAGGCTGCATACGGGATGGATTGGTAAGAAACACTGTACTATTGAATTTAGTTCTATAAAATATGTAATGTTTAATATGCATCTATTGAAGGTCTTGGAAGTACCTAGTAATGGTGCTGGTATCTTCAGAGATATCCTTGGGATCTCTTGTCTTAGCTTTTGAAGAAGGCTTAACATAATGGCAGAATCATGTGTTATCTGCACAGGTCTTATAATTTGCTTATACAGCAATATGTTGATAATGTACTACTTGAATCTAATTCTGAAGTTACTCTTTGCAACTTGGTAACGGATCTTACTGCAGAGCATGCACAAAGGATACTCGCCCCTGATTGTCAGGAGCTACTAAAAAGATTTGATCATCTCTTGCATGCAATGGGGCTTGGCCAAAGCATGTAATAAGAATGTTTCGGATGTTTGTATTTTGTTCTTTGATCTACCAAGTTTTCTCCTTCCCATCCTTTCTAGACACTTTTGTAGAAGGGAAACTGCCGGACTGCTGTGTAATTTTGCTTAGTTTATTATAATCTTTCCATTATTGCTCCAACAAAAAATAAATAAATAAATTCTCTAGTTATATTCTATTGCGGGCATCTGGATCTCTCCTCGTCTTTTCTTCTGGTTAGAAGGAGATGGGGGAATAGAGCGGGACTTTAATTAACCTTACTTTTGACGAAAATTCCAATTCTGCATGTTTCTTTTTAAGACTTCCCGATCACTACTTCAAGAAGCAACCAGTGGCTGTTCAGCTCAGAGCTACTACTTGAAGTAGCGACCCTGTACCATATGTCCTGAATATTAACAATTCCAATTCCGAGCATCACCCAAGAAACAACGTTAAACGTTAATACCCCAGTGCCGCAGAAGATCAGTATCAGCCGGGGAAAGTGAGAAGAGAAAAGACCACATGTAGCATAGTAACGTTTTAGAGTACCCAAAGCTATGGAATCCACCAAAATTTGTCCGAATATTTTCATTTTTTTAATAAGAACGAAACGTTGTTGGTGTTTAAGTCGGGAAAGGGTTGGGTAAACGAAATTATGCTTAGCATCTATAAGTTCAGTGACAACAGAAACGGCATTTCTTTGGTGATTTGTAACTTTTTTTAGCAGGGATCTAAATCAGCCTGTGATACTATCTGATTTTCTTATAAAAACACCATGATGTAGGCATTTAACCCAAGAAGGAGATGGGTAAAACGAAATTATCTCAGCTTCGTCTATTAGTTCAGTGACATCAGAAATGGCATTTCTTTGGCACTTCACAGGTTCTCATTCACTCGGACCAAGCAGCTTGGCTATGGGAGCTCATCTTAGCTCATCTATTGAAGCTCTTGCTGGAAAGATCGGTAGCCGGCTGGCTGCTTTTGTTCCTTCCGCAATCTGCTCTGCTCACATGTTACAGGAATGTTAAATGGAACACCTAGAGAAATCTTTCCTTCTTTTAACAAAAATGAAATGACAGTGTGCGCGCACGTTGTCAACTCGTCCAAATTTTAAAGTAGGATGAGGAAGACAACATACAGCCATCCATCAAAACAAAATTCAAAGAAACCAAAACAGAAAAAAAAAAAAAAAGACAAATTCTACTTTTTTCTTATAAAAAGTGACGAACATAACGCGATGAATGCACATCCAAACCAAAAAGTGACAACAGAAACGGCATTTCTTTGGTGATTTGCAACTTTTTTTAGCAGGGATCTAAATCAGCCTGTGATACTATCTGATTTTCTTATAAAAACACCATGATGTAGGCATTTAACCCAAGAAGGAGATGGGTAAAACGAAATTATCTCAGCTTCGTCTATTAGTTCAGTGACATCAGAAATGGCATTTCTTTGGCACTTCACAGGTTCTCATTCACTCGGACCAAGCAGCTTGGCTATGGGAGCTCATCTTAGCTCATCTATTGAAGCTCTTGCTGGAAAGATCGGTAGCCGGCTGGCTGCTTTTGTTCCTTCCGCAATCTGCTCTGCTCACATGTTACAGGAATGTTAAATGGAACACCTAGAGAAATCTTTCCTTCTTTTAACAAAAATGAAATGACAGTGTGCGCGCACGTTGTGTCAACTCGTCCAAATTTTAAAGTAGGATGAGGAAGACAACATACAGCCATCCATCAAAACAAAATTCAAAGAAACCAAAACAGGAAAAAAAAAAAAAAAAAAAAGACAAATTCTACTTTTTTCTTATAAAAAGTGACGAACATAACGCGATGAATGCACATCCAAACCAAAAAGCAATAATGGTCCTCTGGCTCCATAACCAAAAATTCAAAACAGATCCTTACACAGACATCAGCTTGACATCTAGAAAAAGTATGAGATGATTTTGAAATTATAGGAGTTTAACTAACATGATGAAGAATTCATTTTCCCCTCAACTCCTTAAAGATGGTTCGGTTTTGTTCCAAAACATACAAAAAATTAACGGTTCAATGAGATTTGTCAAACTTCAATTTAAGAGAAATTCAGGACAGTGAATTCCTTTCTCTAACCTATATGCCTAATTCGACATGCAAGTGTTACTGCCTTCCTTTATTTGATCTAGGTCCTCAAAGATCCAAAATTAGGTCCTCAAAATTCGAATTTGCTATAACCTATGCCTAATTGGACTTGCAAGGATCCCCTTCTTGTTTCGTTCAATATCTTGAGCCCCACATCTAAACGATTATCTGCTCTAGGGACATTTTTGTCTATCTACATAAAATTCCCAACTTTTTTATATAAAAATTGGGCATATAAATAAAGTGCCGCTGCTTACGCTGAAAAGGCTCGGCTGGTTTCATGCAATAGGATAATTACTCTAAAGTAGTTAATTACATTAAGGTCTCGTGTTCAAATCTTATTAATTAATTTCTTGTGTATCAATCGAGTTCGTTCTGACCAAGTGCTATGGACTAGTCCGGGTGAACCTCGATACCCATAGTTTTGAAAAAAAAAAAAACAATAAAGTGCCGTTAAAGTTAATAATTAATTACATGTGGGACTCTAAAAGAACAAATCTAAAGGAAACACCTGTGTGATAGATAAATCTTTGATTTGGGATTTGGAAAAAGTTGAGTGGCACTAAATAAAGTTCAATAATTCATCCATGAAATAATATTTGGGATTTAGAAAAAGCTGAGTGACACTAAATAAAGCTCAATAATTAATCCGTGAAATAATTTTCTCATAGGGATTTAGAAAAAGTTGAGTGACACTAAATAAAGTTTAATAATTTATCGGTGAAATAATTTTTTATGCGTTCTTGCGTGGCTCTAAGCATTAGTGTTTCTTGATAAAAACATAAAAGCAGACACGATTATATATAAATTGAATTGAATGATACAAGTGTACAAATTGATTGTTATTATTTTCAATTGTGAACAAAAAATTCTATTGTTTTGTGTAGCTGTGATGGTGCAACAAGAAATTGGAAACTTAACGATACAGTAATATACAATACCGTATATGTCCGTAGAAAACCCAAACCTTCGACGCACTTCACTTTGTCCTCTGCAACCATTTCCTCCCACAAACACCAAACTGCTAAAACTCCCAAAATCTTCAATCATCAATCATCGATCATCAATGGGGGGAAGGTCAGGGGGGAAGAAGAAGAAAAAGACGAATAAGAAGAAACACCCAAAGAAAATCAAGCTAGAAAGGAGGAGAAAAAACCCATCTGCAGCATCCACTTCATTTTCATCATCGCCTCCACCGCCGCCGTGGGTAGAGTTGCCACGGGAGATAACGGCGAATATATTGCACCGGCTGGGAGCAAAACAGATGCTGGTGACAGCACAGAAAGTTTGTACAACTTGGCGAGATGTGTGCAGGGACCCTGACATGTGGCGAGAGATTGACATGGGTAATCTCGGGGATCTGGACGATATGCCTTCTGACTTGGAAGCCATGTGCCGCCACGCGGTTGATCGGAGCAATGGCCAGTTGGTTGATATTAATATTGAGTGTTTTGGTAGTCATGAGCTGCTTAAATATATTGCTGAAAGGTAGTGCATTTGATTCATCCCATTTTTATTTTATTTTATTTTAGTTTTATGTCTATATATATACACACCTATACATACATATATATGGGGTTTTGTTTATTTTTGAATAACGATTTTCCGCACGAGTATGGGGCAGGAAAACAAATCTTGACCATTTAAAGATTGCGCGTGCAATCCGAGACCTATCTCCGTCAAGTGCTTAAGATTTCAGCATATTTTTTATGCCTACAATTCCAGATTAACGATATTGATTTACATGATTTTTTTTTTCTTTTTGCAATATGCTTATTTTTATAAACTCTTTATGTTAATACATGTTTGCCTACGGTGCTTGACTTAGTTTTTGGTGGGTTTCATGATGATTATTGTAGTACCTGGCTTATTCAGATTAAATTATGGTTCCTGATATTTTTTTGACTGTGGTGCTGGTGAGAGTGGCTGAGTATATGCAGGGGCTATCATATTTAACAAAGGGTTTAGACAACTTAAATGCTATGCATCTCTTTGTACCGGAGGCAAATTTTTTTTTTCTAAGTTTATACCCTTTTAAACAGTATATAAACAAGTGTGTATCTTTTTCACTTGTTTTCAATAGAAACTGTTTACTTATTTCGTATAGTCTATGAAATGGATATAGTAGCTATTATCTGAGTTAATTGCTTGAATTTTCCTTTTTAGGCTTGGAGATGTCGATAGACGATTTGAATATCTATCTATTGGAACCTGCAAATAATATCCATGAACCTTGGGTCTTGGGTTTTACAGTATTCAGCCACTTGGCTTGATCTGTGGATATTGTTGAGAACTAAGGATCCACTGATTTATAAATGGAGTGTATGTGATCATTTCATTTACATAATGAGTGCTTTAAAGAATAAGTGTTATATGTGAGATGATAATGTTGTAAAAAGACTGGAACTGATACCTCTGGCTTGAAGAAATGTCGTGATTTCTTTTTTATATTTGTTTGTATATGTTTGTGTATATTTTTGTTTTAAACGTTTGCACGTGGGAGCGCAGTGAACAGTTCCTTTTTTCTTTTTGTGTCTTTGATTGTATTCTTTTCTAGGCTTCACAGATGTTTGTGGGAGCTCATATTTACATTTTTTGCCTTGTGTCTTTTATGTAAACATGTTGACTTTTGTATGAGATTTATGTGTTCGGGAGATGAGTGTGAGTTTTTCATCTGTTCCAGGGTTGATTGTTATTGAAGGCCTTGTCAAGTTTTTACCAAAGCAGAATGATACAGTTACCTATTTCTTTACTGCAAATATATGTACTAGGCTATTAGCTGAAATGCAATCCCCAAAACCGTCTAACAGTTTGATTATTGTACTTTCATTTTTACATAGATGAATAATTAGATGTTATGTTTCTTCCAATTACCAGCCGTTACCATCCATCAATCTTTTTGCCTTCTTTTTCTTTTTTTTTTTTAATTCCCAGATCAGGTCAGCTCAGACGGCTTCGAATTGTAGGTTGTTATGAGATGTGTTATGAAGGTCTGGGTGAAGCTGTCAAAAGATTTCCATTGTTGGAAGAGCTGCACCTTTTCTTTACTGACCTCCCCAGTATTGAAACAGTTGGCCGTTCTTGCCCTTTGTTGAAGTCATTCACATTAGACCGCCCTGGGCGTAGACATCCACGTAAGTGTGATGATGAGGCTTTTGCTATTGCAAATAACATGCCTGAGTTGCACCACCTTCGACTTTTTGGAAATGAGATGACAAATGATGGTCTGCAAGCTATTCTTGATGGTTGTCGGCGCTTGGAATCGCTAGATATTCGGCAGTGTTTTAACGTTAACCTTAGTGGGGAGATTGGAAAAAGATGTTCTCAACAATTTAAAGATCTGAGACGCCCTTATGACTCCACTGAAGACTATGAATGGGACACAACAATCTTTGAGGGTTTTGATGACTACCCTTCTGGGCTTCATGATCTTGATATTATGTCTGATGATGATGATGAAGATGATTTCGATTATGATGACCGTGATTTTGGTTACGATGACTATAATACTCATTCAGATCTTTATGATGACATTCCATTGACTTCTATTGATGGATGGTAAGAAACACTATACTAGTGAATTCAGTTCTACAAAATCTGTAAAATGTAACATGCATATATTGAAAGGCTTTAGAAGTACCCAAAAATGGTGCTGCTATTTTCAGAAATAACCTTGGGAACTTTGTCTCAGCTTTTGATGAAGGCTCGACATAATGGCAGAACCATGTGTTACTTGCACAGGTTTTATAATTGCTTATACAGCATTATGTTGAAAATATGCTACTGGAATCTGATTGTGAAATTAAAATCTTTGCAACTTGGCAATGGATCATACCGCGGAGCATGCTCAAAGGATACTTGCTTGCCCTTGACTGTCAGGAGCTACTAAAAAGATTTGATCATCTCCAGCTTATGTGCTTGCATGGAGATGCAATGGGGCAACAGACCTTTTGACCAAATCAGCATGTAATAGGAATGTTTTGAATGTTTGTATTTTGTTCTTTTATCTACCAAGTTATGTCCTTCCCATCCTTTCTACACACTTTTATAGAAGGGGAACTCCCAGACTCCTGTATAATTTTCCTTAGTTTACTATAATATCTCTATTATTGCTCCAACAAAAAATAAAATAAAAAGAAATAGAAAAAAAGGGTATAGCAGATTCTCTAGTTATATTCCATTTGTGGCATCCAGCTCTTTCCTCGTCTTTTCTTCCGGTTAGAAGGGGATAGTGTGGGGGAGGGGGCTTTAAATTAACCTTACTTGACGAAAATTCCAATTCTACGTGTATGTTTTTAAGACCTCCGATCACTACTTCCAGAAGCAACTAAAGGTTGTTCAGTTCGAAGCTACTACTTGAAGTAGCGACCCTGTACCATACGTCCTGAATATTAACCTTTTTAATTCTGAGAATCCCCAAGAAAGAACATTAAATGTTAGGGATAATAGGGTTTCTGATAATTTCACTTAGCACCCCCTCAAATTTGAAATATTACACTTACCTCCCCTCACCAGTTAAAATAACAAAAGTAACCTAACTAAAATATTTAAATTACAACTTCAAAAAGGGGTAAAAAAAATTAAGAAGATGTTAAGGAAATATATTTCCACCCTTCTCTCCAACAGCGCCCTCAACCACTACCGACATGTCACGGGGTGGCCAGACGCTATGTCCTGTGATTTGCTAAAGTCCCCTAAGTACGTTGCCCAAGAGATGATGCCGCTGCCGATAGCGCCCGTGCGCTTGCCTAGTCCGCACCCAGAGTCGTGCGGTCGTTGCTTGGCGCGTTCGTGCCGCAACTCTCGTGCCCTATCGCACTCGTGCGTTCCTTCTTATCACACTTGTGTAGTAGCCAGTACAACTTGTTGCACTCCTGTCGCAGCCGCACGCCTAGCACAGTGCTCGACGATGCCTATCGGGACTCACGAGAGGACAGAGCCGCACGCCCGGCACCACCAGCGCCCGGGACACATGGGACCACCGGTCACAGATCGGTGCGATACTTAACGGGCATGAAGAACCAAGCACCAGGAGCATAGTGATGTAATTTTAGGTGCTAATTCTTCCTGTATATGTAAATAGCTTAGTTAGTGTTTTTCCCTTTTGCATAGAAAAACAGCGTCTACTCCTGTCACTTAGGGTTATTTTGCCAGGACTACTATAGGGGGTAATAAGGAGTTGGACACGAGAACAGTTGTAAAGCGAAAGTTGTAAATCTTGTGATTGCTTAATGAAATGTTATTTCCTATTAAACCACTGTGCCTCTAAAGCATATATATGCATGTGTTTGCTATATTTGTGAGTGCGACACACAGTCGGTCGAAGAAAGTGACGATGCGAGGACGTCATTTGCCACACGGCTCGTTACGCTGAGGGAACGAACGACCCGTGACACGACGGCACCATCACACCCTCTATTTCTTTCCATATCTTCTTTCTGCCAACACCATCCTTTCCTTTTCCCTTGCTCCACTCTACTCCCCTATCCCCTTCCTCTTCAAATCTTCTTATTCTAATTCCCCCATTGTCAAAACCCAGATCATCCACCTCCAAGGCACTACTGTAAATTCTAAATTCTAAATTCTAAATCTTTAATCTTATGAAACTTGGCTTCCCTATCTCTCTCTCTCTCACACACACACACATCTAAACTCCATCCTGTTCCTTAAATTCCACTAAATCTCATCAAACAATTAGCCAAACCAGTTTCATCCTAATTCCATAAATTATATATGTAAACAATTACATAAACAATTAGTATTCAAATCTCGATATCTAAAATTGTATTTGTTTTTGGTTTTTTTTTTTTTTTTTTTTTTTTGGCAGGTGGTGGAAAGATTTTTTTGGGATTTGAACTTTAAGGTTTGAGGTTGTATCGTCCATGGTGACTATTGGGTTGATGATTACATTAAGATTTTCTTGGGCGTGATGATCGGAGCTATTTGGTATGAGACAGGGGAGGAAGGGATATATACTAATTGTTATGGATTTAAGGGTGGAGGAGAAAGGTTGTAAAAGAGGATTTTGGGTTTGTTTACTGGGTCAACATGAAAAATCCTATGATTTTGCTTGAGTTGAGTGGGAAGGTGATGGAAAAAATTAGTCTTTTGTTTTCTTTGTGTTTTTTTTTTTTTTTTTGTTACAGCAGCTTTTTCTTCATTTTATTACAATAAAATATTTATTGGTTCCTTTATTATTGGTAGCAAAGAGTTTGGATTAGCAGTGATTCAGGCACATGACTTTACGGCTAAGAATTTGTGTCAAATACGAGCTGAGGTAGAGAGATACTGTGTTGGCAGGATTGAGTGTGGAGAAATACGAGTTTCAGAGAATTGAAGAATTTTTTTTATTGAAAAATCACTTGAGGGCATTTTAGGATATTCATTACATTTTTTGGCTTACATCAGCAAGGTGAAACCCCAAAGTATATTTCGAGGGAGGTTTTTGTAATTTTTCAAACTTGAAGGGTGCTAAGTGAAATTGTCAGAAACCTTAAGGGAGGTTTCTAAAATTATCCCTAAATGTTATTGCCCTGCGCCGCTGAAGATCAATACCAACAGCAGGGGAAAGGAAAAAGAGAAAAGACCAAATGTAGCACTGTAGTTTTTTAGTGTATTTAAGCTATGGAAATCCACCAAAATTTATCCTAAAACACAACGATGTAGGTATTTAACTCGTAAAGGGGTTGGATAAACCAAATTATGTTTAGCTTCTGTGAGTTCAGTGACATCAGAAATGGCATTTCTTTGGCGATTTGCAACTTTTTAGTAGCAGTGATCTAAATGAGCCTGTGATAGTATTTGATTTTCTAATAAAAACTCCATGATGTAGGTATTTAATCCGGGAAAGAAAGGGGGGTAAACGAAATTATCTCAGCTTCTATTAGTTCAACGACATCAGAAATAGCATTCTTTGGCGCTTCACAGGTTCTTATTCGCTCGGACCAATCAACCTGCAATACTAGCTATAAATTGGATCGAAATTACCACACTATGAATGGGGTGCAACAATCTTTGAGAGTTTTGACGACTACCACCCTTCTGGACTTTCTGATCTTCATATTACGTCTGATAATGATAAAGGTGATTTTGATTATGATGAAGATTATTATGATTATGATGACTATAATACTCATTCAGATCTTTATGATTACTATCCATTGAGTTCTATTGATGGATGGTAAGAAACAATATACTATTGAATTCAGCGCTACAAAATCTGTATTATGCATATATTGAAGGTCTTGGACGTACTAAAAAATGGTGATGGTATATTCAGAAATAACCTTGGGAACTTTGTCTTAGCTTTTGCGGAAGGCTCAACGTAATGGCAGAACCATGTGTTATCTGCACAGGTTTTATAATTGCTTATACAGCAATATGTTGAGGTACTACTTGAATCTGAATCTCAAATTACTCTTTGCAACTTGGCAACGGATCTTACTGCGCGGAGCATGCACAAAGGATACTTGCCCTTGATTGTCGGGAGCTGCTAAAAAGATTTGAGTATCTCTAGCTCAAGTGCTTGCATGGACATGCAATGGGGGCAACAGACATATTGGCCAAATCAGCATGTAATAAGAATGTTTCGGGTGTTTGTATTTTGTTCTTTGTTCTGCCAAGTTATCTCTTTCCCATCCTTTCTAGACACTTTTGTGGAAGGGGAACTGCCAGATTCCAGTGTAATTTTGCTTAGTTTATTATAATCTCTCTGTTATTGCTCCAACAAAAAATAAAAACAAAAATAAAAAAAGTATACGGCAGATTCTCTAGTTATATTCTATGGTGGGCATCTGGATTTCTCCTCGTCTATTCTTCCGGTTAGATGGAGATGGGGGAATAGAGGGGGGTTTTAATTAACCTTACTTTTGACGAAAATTCCAATTCTACACGTATGTTTTTAAGACTTCCGATCACTACTTCAAGAAGCAACCAGTGGTTGTTCAGCTAAAAGCTACTACTTGAAGTAGTTAGTGACCCTGTACCACATGTCCTGAATATTAACAATTCTAATTCGGAGAATCACTCAAGAAACAACGTCCAACGTTAGTGCCCACTAACGCAGAAGATCAGTATCAGCAGGGGGAAGTGAAAAGAGAAAGGCCACATATAGCATAGCAACGTTTTAGAGTACTCAAACTATGGAATCCACCAAAATTTGTCCGCATATTTTCATTTTTCCTAATAAGAACGCAACGATGTAGGTGTTAGTGGGAAAAGGGTTGGGTAAACGAAATTATGCTTAGTTTCTGTAAGTCCAGTGACATCAGAAATGGCATTTCTTTGGTGGTTTGCAACTTTTGATTAGCGGGGATCAAAATCAGTCTGCGATACTATCTAATTTTTTAATGAAAATACTATGATATAGATATTTAACTCGGGAAGGAGATGGGTAAATGAAAATATTTCAGCTTTCATTAGTTCAGTAACATCAGAAATGGCATTTCTTTGGCACTTCACGGGTTCTTATTCAGTCGGACCAATCAGCCTGCGAATGGTAGCTCATCTATTGAAGCTCTTGCTGGAAAGATTCGGTAGAAGGATGGCTTCTTTTGTTCCTTCCGCAATCAGTTCTGTTCACACGTTCCCCCTACATTGCTCCCTCTACCTTTCTAGTGAATAATGAATTTGTGTATCCTATGTCCTGCAACTTAATGCCTACCTTGCAGTATTTTGCACATTTTTGCGCCGCATTGGACACGTTATACAATTTTGCAAGTTTCTAAGGACCTACCATATCGCCTTGACAAATTTAGCTGTTTAGCCAAAAACCGATGTACAATGTCTTATTTTATTTTCCCTCTCCATAGAAGGCAAGTGGAAGAAGGCAGCAAGCTATAATTCGTACGACGACTTAACGCATTAGATCTTAAAACACATTATAGATTCACGTTTTCAAACACATGGATGTAGATGTGAATACTAATTGCCCACCGTAATTTGTCAATGACCTCAAAAATACATTGTCTAGTACATGATGAAATCCACAATATATATAACGTAGACAATGTAACCTCTCTCCGTCCAGAAAGAAATGCTAAATTGCAGGTCTCGCTCACAAGTCAATAGTCAAATGGCTCCATTTGGCACAGGCCCGGTAGCAGCGAGATCCTTTAAATGGTCGAAATCGAGTTGCACCAAAAGAAGACAATTTCAAACCGCTCCACCTACGCACTCTCGGGCGATTCCCATTTTTCATGCAACATTAGTAAGGGGTAAGATGAGACAAAAAATGATGGATGGCAATTGAAAATGAACTAAAAATTATTGCCACAAATCATTTCCAACACCACGAACACTGCAGCAAGACTGTAGGTGTAGGTGCAACCTAAGAGGGGTGAATTAGGTTCCTTCAAATTATTTGAGTTAATTAGATTAACAACTGAAATTGAAAGAGAAAAGAGTTGGATTAATCAAACCACAAAACTTCCAAGTTTCACTAAAGTTGAAGTTATAATACACTTGGATCTCTTCACTTGTAGATGATTCACAACCAACTTGTACAATGAGAGGCTCACTTCTTACTAACCCTAGACACTCTTCAAGTTGAGCTAATAAATTTTATAGTAACAAGCCAATCTTTCAATTATACAATTAAGGATCATTCTTAAAATGAAGAATTCACACTTGAATACACAAATATTCACTAAAGAGAGCACTATTCTCACAATAATTACTTTAAAATTACAAGAATTTCAATTGCCAAAAAGTTCCTAATCATTCTACACCTTTTTGCTTTTATAGTAGGTGGAATAACAGCTAATTTTGGGCTCCAATGGTAAAATTTGATAATTTGTACAAACTAGCCATTAAACACAAACTAGCCTAATTCGGACGTCCACAGAGAGAGGTCCGGACATCGAGGTCCTCTCTGGAACCTAGTTCGGATGTCCACTGCTCAGACCTTTTTTTTTTTTTTTTTTTGACATTCTGGTAGTTCAAACGTCCGCAAGCTCGTCCAAACCCTCGTCCACATGCATTTTGTCAAGTTTTCATTTTAAGCATTTCTGGTCATATGGACGTTTGCATGTGCGTTCGGATGCTCTCTGTCTAGACTTCATTTTGAGCATTTTTGGTCATCCGGATGCCTCCATGATGCGTCCAAATGACTATTTTGCAAACTTTTTAACCTTTTTTATTTCACCTCCAAAAATCATTCATTTAACACATTAGTACACTTCATCAAATTAGTACACTTCATCATATATTTGACAATCATCAAAGCAAGATAATTCAAACCTAATAGTCTTCAAAGACATATACAGGGGGGGCGGAAGATTCTAATATGAGTAAGCTACATACGTACTCGTAGACATGGAATTGAATGGATATCACAAGATCTAATCAGTTGACAAAATTCTGCCAAAGGTCATTGTGCTAAAGTAACATCAAAATGGAAGCCTGTTAAGGACAAAACACTTTTCAAATACAGATCATTAGTAAATGCCAACATAAATGTGCACAGGAAGCCAACCATCTAGATCCTCAAGTTAATATCTGACTCCAGTATCAAACATAAAGGTCCCTCTCGTTCAATGAATTGTTACAATCAGGAATTACAGTTTGTGTGCGTAAGTGTTAGTACTTAAGGTTCACAGGCCCCTCCTCTAGTCTCAATTGTCTGGATGGTGTGGGTTTGTTGATCCCCTTAAGTTTCCCCTTTCCCCTTTCCCTTAACATTTCACAAACAAAAAAAAAAAAAAAAAATGAAGTGTTACAGTCAGGGTTTATACATATAAATAAATTACAGTTTAGCTTCATAATCCAACAAAAGCATAGAAAGTTGCTGGAACGTTAAATGGAACACCTAGGGAGCTCTTTCCTTTCTATAACATATAATGAAATGACAGCATGCATGCACATTTTCAACTCATCCTAAATTTATAGTTGGATGAGGAAGAGAACAAACAACCATCCATCAAAACAAAATTCAAAGAAACCAAAACAGAACTAAAAAGGGGCAAATTCTACCTTTTGAACCAAATCATACACAAATTCAAAGAAACCAATACAGAACTCCCAAAACGTGCTTCCATTTTGAACCAAATCATACACAAATTAACAGTTCAATGGGATCTGTCAAACTTCAATTTAAGAGAAATTCTGGATAGTGAATTCCTTGCTCTAATCTATGCCAGATTCGACTTGCGCGTATTGCTGCTTCCTCTACTTGATCTAGGTCCTCAAAGATCCAAATTTTGGACCAAAATGTTAAAGAATAGCAGGCACTAAACACGTAGTAGTGCAAACCAAAAACATTTGATTGGATTAGAAAAGGGCCCCTTCTCATGCGGTATTAACATTGGATCTTCTCTCTTCTTTGGCAAAATTAGGTTCGTGAGAGCTTAACTGTATCTGAGTTAAAAAAACAGACACAAGCTTCAAAGTAGATGACAAGCGTCTTGTAGATAAATAAAGTCTAACATTTCATAACCGGAGCTGCTGGGACTACATCCGAAAGCATCCAATCATCTGGAAGAGAGACTTGACTCCATGTTATGGATTTTGGCACAGAAATATTGGATCTAGTTAGATCTGTTTGGACGAGAGTAGTTTCTCCATTGTTGCTCAGCCGAACTCATTGCCTTGTATTGAATCTTGTAAATAATAGCAACGGCAAGACATTTAATTTTTGTTTTATAATTTTTTGTTTTTACATTTAATGTTAATGTGTCCAAGATATTTCTGTCTTGTAAGGACACTTTAAAATTAGGGACGCTATCAAAATAAACCGGTCATTTGCAAAGGCTAGTCTCTGCCATTCCAAGTAAGTAGTCGTTGAAGTTCAAGAATCGACATTCTCTAAGACGGAGTAATAGAGACGTGTCTAGTCC
This sequence comes from Mitragyna speciosa, assembly GCA_024721245.1. Taxonomy (NCBI): domain Eukaryota; kingdom Viridiplantae; phylum Streptophyta; class Magnoliopsida; order Gentianales; family Rubiaceae; genus Mitragyna; species Mitragyna speciosa. The sequence continues at coordinate 9,828,965 of CM045552.1, read as the reverse complement.
TTCTCTAGTCAGAAGTTTAGCAGCCACTTGAATAAGTTCAAAATGGAGATAATTGTATTTTTGTTTATATTTCTTAATCGTCTTTCTGGATAGAAGTTTGATCTCCTCATGGTCAAAGTTTAAAGCAATGGTTTGTTCAACAGTCTTGATTGATTGTGTAGTCTGATTTCAACGTCCATTTGGATTCACAAATATCATTGGTTGAATATGTTGGAATTTTCCAATTATCAATGGCTTGATCAATGTTTTCTAAATTGATTTCTTTTTTAACAATGTTTGGAGAAGATAATGATGATGAAGATGCAGAAGATTTTGAAACATTTCTGAATAAAGAAGACATGATGCAAAATTATTGGTAGAAACAATAGAGTAAATGAAATGCGCTAAGAAGAGTAATCTTGTAATACCCCTTTCCCCTAGGTACATAAACTTTCGGGTTCCATGGAGTCATAACTATATTTTTCAACAAACTAAAGTAAAGATAATATAGATCAAGAAATATTAAACTTAGATTTGAATTTATCTATATACCGGACTAAAATAATCCAGTCCCCTCAATAGTGCTATGGGTCCTACTGCATATCAAGGCCTTACCGCTAGGACCCACTGTTGGTAAATATTAGGCATAAAAATAAATTCATTCACAGAGCTTAAACTAGTCAGATCTATATTAAGGGCACTTTAATAAATTGAAAAACATAACTAACACCCCACTTCCCCCTCTGGCTTTGATACCAATTGAAAAACATAATTAACTTTATTTTTTGATGTTAATATATATATATATATATATATATATATATATATATATGATATTTGGGAATAGTTAATGTTTGAATGATAGACTTGTGTCTTAGCTTAGCTTAAGTGATTGCGAATGTTTTGTTCCGGGATAGGGGGCGTGACAAAAATACCTACCTTTTGTATAAAATTGAGCATATCATTAAGAGTTGAGAATTTCAGTAAATTTAACGAATAAAAATGCCACTAAAATTAATAATTAATCTAGATGTGGGACTCTAAATTGGGAAACGCTAGGATAGTTAGATAAATTTCGGAAACGCTGGGATAGTTAGATAAATTATTGATTTGGAATTGGAAAAAAAAAAAAGTTCAGTGACCTAAATAAAATACATTTTTGTGAAGGTTCAGTAACCATATATGGCACAACTTTTTAATGTGTCCTTTGGATTTGAATTATTGTGTCGGAATTGTTTTTAAAAGATTTAGAAAATAAAATCGGAATAGAAATTTAAATTATTTTAACAGGATTAGGGATAGGTAAGATTACCTATAAATTGGATCCAAATTGCCACCCTAAATAGTAGCGTTTCTTTAAAAAAAAATTCAAAATAAAAATCTTAAACCAAATAGAAATTTAAATTAATTTTATAGGATCAAGAACAAGTATAATTACCTATAAATGGAAAGTTACGATTATTATATTCGTTATCACTTTTTGTGTAACACCAATATGTTATATACTTATTAAAATAGAAAAAACTCTTAAATAAACAAAATAGAAAACTAATAGTGAAATTACTAAGTAGAATTGGATTTTTTTTTTTTTTTTTTGAGAATAAGTGGAATTGGAATTTTAGTCATTGTTGTTTCCCTAGATCTGTTTGATTGAAGGAAAAGTTGTATAAGAAAGTAAAGTAAATGAAAGAGAAAAATCACTTTTTTAAGCATATTTGTTTGCCAGTAAAATTTTGAGAGGAAAACGGAAGTCACATGTATTCATCGGGAGCACCATGTTTAACTATTTATTTTCACTCAAAGTTGCAAATTATACTAGGTACAAAATGCAGGAAAGAGAGTAAAAGTCCAAAAAAAAAAATTATAACTTTCATGCTAAAGAACACTCAAAATAATATAATTAACGAAGAAAATGTTTGGTTCAAATTATTCAATCACTATCACTATAACTATCATTAATCTTATTATGATTATAAATTTTTACAATTCCTCTTATATTTTTGGTTTAATAATGGAATGTATATCATTCCTCCAGAAAGATTAATGAGTTTTATAGAATAATATATTAGAGAGAATCATACAAATCTCAATTAATCACTTTTATTTTGATTAAAATAATAGCGATAATTATTTTTCAAATGTCTAACATGGAAATACTAAGAGTAATTGCCTAAAGAGGGGTGTTCTTGAAAAACACTCTAAAAGGGGTTATTTTGAAGGGTGGTGACGGGATGGGAGTTAGCGCATTAGGCGAATGCGCATTTGTCCAATGCATGTGCTTCCAATGCGCTTTACAAGAAAGCGCAGCATAAGTTTTTCTTTTTTTTTTATTTTTAGGCAACAGGCCTGGCATTCTTCCATGCTGTTAAAAATGACCCCCGCGCGACATGAACGTGGATCTTGGAGACTGCGCGTTTAACATAATGCATATTCCCAAATTTTTTTTTTTTTTGGACTGTAAAGCATGCTTTTAATTTGTCAGACATTTGATGTGATTTTAATGCAATCAAATTAATATTATCTCACACATTGTAATGAGAACTCTCAATAATTGTAATGCAATTATTGTCTTAGAGTTTAGGATAATCTAAATTTTACTGTCTTTCAATTTTTGACAAATATGATTTCGTACAAATTTTTTTAAATAAATAATAAATTCACTTCCCAAATAGTAGTATCTTTCGCTCTCAATATGATTTTTTTTTTTTTGTTTTGGAGAAGAAAGAGATGAACTGAGAAACAAAAAAATATTGTTAAAATAAATTAATCATTTCTGTTTTCCAATTAGACAATCTTAGAAATACTTTGATTTTATATGTGTATAAAAATATAAACACTTTTTTTTTCTTAAATATTTTTGTTTTGCAAGTTCTTTCCTTGAGATGAAGGGGTTTTACTTTTTAATCCCAAGGCTCTTTGGATAATCCAACTGTTTTCATGTGAGGATCAGGTGTACTGTAAGGATCAGCAAGGGAAAATAAAAAGGAGTTTAAACGGTGGTGTAGTTTAGCTGAGGGAGGCCAGTAAATCAAGTTAGTTAAAACAGTTTGGAAAGGAGGTTACAGGCAGTTATAACTAACCACCAGAGCATAAGAGGTATAAAAGAGAAGAAAGAAGAAATAGAAAGGGCATGCGTATTGTACTCTTGTGTTCTCACTTCTCTTTCTAATTTTTCTCTCACTCTCTTCTTCTAAGTTTCTGTGATAATTCATCAATTCTCTGCTTATTACTCAATAAAGTCTCCTTTCAGTTATATTGTTCTTTCCATTCTTGCTTGAATTGTCCATTAGTAAGCAATTTCACTAAAGAGCCTGACATGTATGTACTTATACAAAGTAGCTTGGGAGTGAGTATTGCGTGCACCACGCGTGTCACGTGGCGTGCCACGTGGTGCACTAGAACCAATCACACATCGCCAAATAATACAAGGTATGACCCACTATTGCCACATGGCGATAAATTATTGGTTCTAGTACACCACGTGACAATGCACGTGGCGTATTGTATACTTTTCCGTAGGTTGGACGCACCGCACGACAAAAATTGGACTCGGATCCTCTCTCAGTGCCACAAAAATAAAAATAAAATCAGGCTGCCAATTATGTAAATGCGCACGCAGTCCGGAGAAAAAGCACATCTACCAGCTCCGCGCGAGTAGCGGGCCTCTCACTTCAAAAAAAAAAAAAAAAAAAGCGCATTGAGTGAATGCGCATTCACTTCATGCGCTAACCCTCCTTTTAAAAACACTCCTCAAATTAACCGCTTTTCAGAAAGTTTTCCAAAACTACCCCACTTTAAGCAATTACTCAAGTGCTGCCAGTTATACGCATTCCCCTTTCTCAAACCAAAACACTTTTTTAATATCTCACCTTTTCACGCATTTCACTTTTTCCTATGCCACCATTTCCTCCCACAGCACCAAGGGTGAGTATTGCGTGCACCACGCGCGTCACGTGGTGCACTAGAACTAATCACACATTGCCAAATAATACGAGGTATGGCCCACCATTGTCACATGGCGATAAATTATTGGTTCTAATACACCACGTGGCAATGCACTATTCTATATGTAATATGTAATATGCATCTACTGAAGGTCTTCGAAGTACCTAAAAATGGAGCTGGTATTTTCAGAATTAACCTTGGGACCTTTGTCTTAGCTTTTGGGAAAGGCTCAACATAATCGCAGAACTTCATCTGCACGGATCTATAATTAATTGCTCATACAGCAATGTGTTGATCATCTACTACTTGAATTTGACTCTGAAATTACTCTTTGCAACTTGGCAATGGATCTTACAGCAGCGCATGCACGGATAGTCGCCCTTGACTGTCAGGAGCTACCATAAGCTCAAGTTCTTGCATGGTGAAAGCAATGGGGCAAGACCTTTTGACCAAATCAGCATGTAATAGGAACGTTTTGGATGTTGTTTTTTTGTTCTCTGATCTACCAAGTTATTCCCTTCCCAATCCTTTCTTGACACTTTTGCTGTTTTGCACAAGAGGAACTGCTAGACTCTGTAATTTTGCGTTGTCATTATAATCTCTCTTTCATTGCTACGACAAAAAGTAAAAACAAAAATAAAATGGGTATACGGCAGATTCTCTCCATTCTATTGCGGGCATCCGAATCTTTTCTTCCCGCCCCCCCCCCCCCCCCTCCCGCTTTCCCTCCTCTTCCACCCCAAAAAAAAAAAAAACCCCCCAACCCAACATCCCCCAACCGTCGGGGTTAGAAGGGGAGGGAGAGGAGAGAAGGTTGGGGGTGGGGGTGGTGGTGGAGTGCGGGTTAGTTAACTTTTTGACAAGAATTCCAATTCTACAATTTGAGACTTCCAATCACTGCACTCAAAAAACAAGGACTTCCAATCACTGCTGGGAGAAGCAACTAGTGGTGGTTCAGCTCAAAGCTACGGAGTAGTGACTCTGTACTGCGGCACTATGTCCCGCATATTTCCAATCATACTTCTGATAATCAGCCAAGAAACAACGTTAAACATTGGTGCTCGGTGCTGCAGAAAATCAATATCAGCAGGGGACAGTGAAAAGAGAAGAGACCATCATAGAAATTTCTTAGAGTAGACCATATGTAGCACAGAAATTGCTTAGAGTATTCAAGTTATGCAATCCACCAATATTTGTCAGAAGGCTTTTATTTTTTCTAATAAGAACACAATGATGTAGGTATTTAAGTAGGGGAGGGGTTGGGTAAACGAAATCATGCTTAGCTTCTACAATAGAGTGATATCAGAAACGGCATTTCTTTGGTGATTTACAGTTTCTTATTAGCTGGGATCTATATCTGCATGTGATACTACATGATTTTCGAATAAAATTACCATGATGTAGATATTTGACCCAGGGAGGAGGTGGTTAAACGAAATTATCTCAGCTTCTATAAGTTCAGTAACATCAGAAATGGCATTTCTTTAAACTTTACAGGTTCTTGAATCACTAAGATAAATCAGCCTGTGATATTAGCCACCTATTGAAGCTCTTGCAGGAAAGATTGGTAGAAGGCTGGCTTCTTTTGTTCCTTACCGCAATCTGTTCTGTTCACATGTTCCCACTGCCTTTCTAGTGAATTGGTGTATTCTATTCCTGCAACTCAAGGCATACCTTGTGGTAGTTTTGTAGATTTTTGCACTGCATTGGACATGTTAAACAATTCATATTGCATGGACAAATTCAGCTCTCCAGCAAAAAAATCAATGTTCAATGTCTTATTTTATTTGTTGGATTAATTACTTCACTAGTCCCTAAATTATTTCATGAGTTTTAGTTAAATCCCTAAACTTTTAATTGTGTCAATTTAATCTCTCAACTTTTGTATTAGTGTTTAATTGGTTCCGATATCAATTAATGACAAAATTGATCTTCGATTTGTATCGTATTATGTTTTTCTTTTATCTTCGAAATCTCATAACCCATGGTATCATAGCCTTGAGCTCATCTAGAGTTTTTTTAGATTCTCAAATCTTTCAACTCTTCTCTATTCAGTATAATAATAAATCACCCTATTTATAACCCACAAGATTTTAATAATAAGAAACCTAACTAGAATTGATAATATAATTCTAAAAGGAAACTAACAAATAATATTCAACACTTTTAATAAATAAGTTACTACAAACGCAACTAAAACATAATTTCTAAAATTGAATTTATAAACTTCTAATTCTTTTAGAGTTTAGTTAAATTATGCCAACAGTACCTCCCTTAAACCAAACTCTTCATAGTCACAAACAATTTTAGTCCACTCCATCACAAACAACATAAACAATACGATCAATTGCTCCCCTTTGACTTCTTTTATTGCAATCATCAATCCATCTTTCGAACGTCCATGAACCTGGAAAGACATAACTTCGTCACTTCACTTTGTTCCGTTCCTAGTCCCCCTAGCTAATGTTTTGAACAAATTTCTCAATGTCACAATCAATAATCTTGACCTTCTTGATAGGACCCTCTTTTTTTTTTTTTTTTTTTTTTTGGTGATCACTATGCAACAATACATAATAAATCTCAATTTTAATTCTTTTTGGTCCACCTAGGGCTAAATTTTGTCCCCTAATTGTTAACAAACAAGTACCTAAAACTAATCTTGTGGTCCAATTTTATCTGATATTGAATACCACAATAAACAACAAACAACCAAACAACCCAGGATCAAACTATAGAACTTTGATAACACTTGTTGCACACAAAAATATGCAGCGAAATTTTTATTTAACACATATAAAAATATAAGTGAAATTTTTATTTAATAGATATAAAAATATGTGGGAGAAGAGAAGTTACAAAATAAATTATTTTTGACTCTCATATTGAGACTTGCATAAACCCATAGCATCATTGCCTTCACATCATCTAGAGTTTTTCTAGAATCTCAAATCCTTCAACTCTTCTCTATTCAATACAATAACAAAACTTCCTAGTTATAACCCACAAGACCTTAATAATAAGATGTTGTCCTAGACCATTAAATAATCAAATAACCACTACAATTTCTTAAATAAAATTCAAGAAATTCAACAAAAAATTAAATTAAAAAGATATTACCTCAATATCACATTATAAAACATGAAAACTTTTGTACCATTGAAAGTTGATGATCACGAATTTGGCAGAAATTAAAAAGTTTGATAGGGCTGACGTGCGGAATACGCTCTCTTCAAAATAATTCGTGCCCCTAAGGATTTAACTTCGGTGTAGTAGGTCACAACGTGTCGCCTCCAAGATACAACAGCCCAACTCAAGTTGCTGCTTCCTTTGGATCTGCACAATCTAGAAAAGCATAGAAGCTTCTTCACACACCTTGCTTTGTCCAAAATTATACTTACATAAAGTAAAAGAAAAATCTTGTCTAAAAGATGATTTTTAGTTCTTTCATGGCCTTTATTTATAGGCTAAAAACTGTAGAAATATTAGCTGTGTAATAAAATACAATAAGAAGAGAATTGAGTAGAATAATTATAATAAATAAATTTCCATTACAAAACATAATTGTATGATGACCAAAATAATAATAATAATAATGTGGCCGTTATAATATGACCATTATAACTATTATAAGTACGCCATTATGTGATCAAATATGAACGTTATGACCATTATAAGTACGATCAAATATGACCTCTATGACATTAATGAAAATTATTCATTTATGTAATAAAAATGCAACCAAAAAAAACATTAATAATTCTATTATTTGTATTTTTTATTAAAATACTCCAATGTACGAAAAATAACTGGAATATATAATATAATTCTAAAATAAAACTAACAAATAATATTCAACACATCTAATAAATAAATGACTAAAAACTCAGCTAAGACGTAATTTCTAAAATTGAATAGTAAACTTCTAGCTCTTTTAGAGTTTGATTTAATTATGCTAACAAAAATGTGATGATCAGAAAAGAAAGAAGAAATTGACTTAACTAAAAATATACTTTTCACCCTCCTAAATGATACTTTGTTGGCATTATTAAACCAAATTATAAAATAATTAGAACTTTCCAATTTTGTTTTAGAAGTTATTTTTAGATGAGTTTTTAGTAATTTATTTATTTGAGGGATTGAATATTGTTTGCTATTATCTATTCTAGTTAGGTTTCTTATTATTAAGGTCCTATGGGTTGTAAATGGGGAGCTTTATTATTGTATTAAATTGAGAAGAGTTGAGAAAGTTGAACGTCTAGAGAAATTCTGGATGAGATTAAGATTATGATATCATGGGTATATGCTGGTTTCAATGTGAGAGTTGGAGGCACTTTTAACTCCTCTTTTTTCACATTTTTATATGATAAAATTAGTTTTTGGTGCTAAGGAGTGGTAACAGAACTTGAGAGTTTGATCTTGGCTTGTTTGGTTGTTTATTATTACTGTCTATTAGGGTAGTCAATGTTAGATAAAATTGTTTATCTAGGCACGTGGATTGTTTGATTAAAGATTTGGAAGATGAACATCAATTAAAAACTGGTGGCCTGAAAAGAGATTGAAAATTACAGTGACAAAAATTGTAGAAATAGAGCTCAAGAGTTTTATCCTGGCTTGTTGGGTTGTTTGTTACGGTTGTTTGTTATAATTGTTTATTGGGTACACAAGATCACATAAAATTGAACCACTTAGTTGGTTTTGGAGTATTGCACATTGATGTTGAAGATTAGGCCAAAAAAATTGGTCGTAATTTGACAGAGATTGAAAAAAGGTCCTGCCGAAATTGTTCTATTTGGAAGATGAAGACCAATTTAAAATTGGTGTCCTAAAAAGAGATTGAAGATTGCAAAGACAAAGTCAATACAGATCAATAGATCGCGCTGTTGGCTATAGAGTAGAGCATTATTCTTCAAAGAGAAAGGGAGGCATTGTTGGCATTATTAAACTAAATTAAAAAATCATTGGAAGTTTACAACTTTATTTTAGAAGTTATGTTTTTAGTTGAGTTTTTAGTAATTTATTTATTTGAGAGGTTGAATATTATTTATTAGTTTTCTATTAGAATTATATTATCTATTTCAATTGATTTCTTATTATTAAGGTATTATGGGCTATAAATAGGAAGCTTTATCATTGTATTGAGTTAAAAAGAGTTGAGAGTCTAGATAAATTTTAGATGACGTAAAGACTATAATGCCGTGGATTTATATTGGTCACAATATAAAACTTGGAGATGCTTTATTTTATAACTCCTCCTCTCCTACATATTTTAGTATGTGTTAAAATAAAATTGATTTTTTGTGCTAACATAGTTGGCGAGCATATTGGAAGTCAAAACTATTAGCATTTTGATTTCCAATTATTTGTTATATAGCATTTTGTGTCTGGTGAATTTCCGACTGTTCTGTATGTTTTTCCCCCCTCCTTGTCTGCTAACACCACATTCTGCCTATTTCCTTCAATGTCTTTTAAGTCCCACATCTATCTAAATAATTTTGTGCTATGGGGACAATTTTGTCTATCAACAGTAAAATACATACCTTTTGTATAAAAATTGAGCATATCAATAAGAGTTGAGCATTTCGGTAAATTTAACCAATAAAAATGCCCCTAAAGTTAATAATTAATCTAGATGTGAAACTCTAAATTTAGAAACGCTATGATAGTTAGATAAATGATAATTTGGAATCCGAAAAAAAGTTCAGTGACCTAAATAAAATACGTTTTTGTGAAGGTTCAGTAGCCATATATGGCACAACTTTTTAATGTGTCCTTTGGCTTTGAATTATTGTGTCGGAATTGTTTTTAAAAGATTTAGAAAATAAAATCGGAATAGAAATTTAAATTATTTTTACAGGATTAGGGATAGGTACGATTATCTATAAATTGGATCAAAATTGCCACCTTAAATAGTAGTGTTTCTTTAAAAAAAATTTCAAAAATAAAAATCTTAAACTTAATTGAAGTCTAAATTACTTCTGTAGGATCAAGAATAAATATAATTACCTATAAATTGGATGATACGATTATTACATTCATTATCTCTTTGAGTGTAACACCAATAGGTAGGGTTGTCAATCGGGCCCTATGAGCTGAGTTTTAACAAACTCATATTCATCTCATATATTTAATCGGATTATAAGTTTCGAGTTTATAAATATAAAATTCATACTCAACTCACAAAATTTCGGGCTCTAAGCCTAAGCTCACGAGCCTATGAGTCTAAAACTATTTAAATATTTCTAAAATGTAATAATCTCACAAAAATGATGAATGGAGACAAACTAATTAGCAAATTAACATTCCTGTGTCTAAGTACAATCCTCCAATGTAAAATTATTTTTGAAAAGTAAAGCAAAATTTTTTAAAGTGATTAAGTAAAAAAAGATTGCATCAAAATATGTACTAACGGATATTCAAGTAAAAATTCACAAAATACATCTACAAGATACTACTAAGAAGCATAAATACCTCATTTGCATATTGATGTACATATTTAACTGAAAAGGAAACGAAAATTTTATGGCACAAAAGAGTATTATTTTCGATATTATTCCATCAAACAGGTTAAGTGCATTACATCTATGGCACAAAAGCTTCACTCACACTAATTCATTAGGCTTATAAACACAAAAAAAAAACTATAATATACAATATATGTAATATAGTATAGTATACTATATAGTATGTGGTGCGGATATATATAATATTATATATGTACATACATACATACACACACACATATATATATATATGTATGTATGTGTGTATGTATGTGTGTATGTATGTGTGTGTGTGTATCTATGTGTACATATATAGAGAGAGACACACACACACATATATACATAAGCCGGGCCTATAATGAGCCTAAGCCTCGTAAAGCCCAAACTCGACTCAGAAATATTTCGAGCCTAATATTTCGGCACAAGCCCAATATAAGGTTAAACTCATGGGCTTGTTTTTTGTACCAAACGGGCCAAGCTTCGATTGGTTCGGCTCTATTGATAATCCTACCAATAGGTCATATAATTATTGAAATAGAAAACTCTTAAAATAAACAAGATAGAAAAAATAATAGTGAAATTACTAAGTAGAATTGAAATTCTTGTCATTATTGTTTCCTAGCTCTCTTTGATTAAAGGAAAAGTTGTACAAGGAAGCAAAGTAAATGAAAGAGAAAATCACTTTCTTACGCATGTTCGTTTGACAATCACTTTCTTACGCATGTTTGTTTGACAATAAAATTTTGAGAGAAAAACAAATAGTCACATATATTCATATATGAGATAATATTTAACTATTAATTTTCATTCAAAACTTGCAAATTTTACTAGGTACAAAATGCAGGAAAGAGGGTAAAAATTAAAAAAAATTAAAAAAAAACCTTTTAAACTTTCTTGCTAAAGAAACACTCAAAAGAATATATAAGTAACTAAATTTTCTTTAATTTCTCACTTTAACACATTCCACTTTGTCCTATGCCGCCATTTCATCCCACAACACCAAACTCCTAAAACCCCCAAAATCATCAATCATCGATCATCGATCATCGATCATCGACCATCAATGGGGGGAAGGTCAAGGGGAAAGAAGAAGAAGAATAAAAATGAGAAACCCCCAAAGATAATCAACCAAGCATGGCGGGAAAAAGACCTACCAGCAGCATCCACTTCATCTTCGCCGCCATGGATAGAGTTGCCCCGGGAGATAACGGTGAATATATTGCAGCGGCTGGGAGCAATACAGATGCTGGTGACTGCACAGAATGTGTGTAAAACTTGGCGTGATGTGTGCATGGACCCTGCCATGTGGCGAAAGATTGACTTGCGTGATCTCGGGGATCTGTTTGGCATGCCTTATGACTTTGAAACTCTGTGCCGCCACGCAGTTGATCGGAGCAAGGGCCAGTTGGTTGATATCAGTATTGAGTATTTTGGTACTGATGAATTGCTTAAATATACTGCTGAAAGGTAGTATATTTGATTCAGCCCTTTTCTTTATTTCATACATACATAATTAAGATTTCAGCATTTTTGGATACCTACAAATCCATATTAACTATATTGATTTACATAATTTTTTTTAAGGAAATGTGCTTATGTTCATAAACTCTTTATGTTATTGTGCATTATACATATTTGTCCACTGTTCTTGACTTAGTCTTTGGTGGTTTTCATGATGATTATTGTAGTACTTGGCTTATTCAGATTAAATTATGGTTGCAGAGATTTTGTTGACTGTGGTATATGCAGGCAATCATATTTAACTAAGGGTTAAATTACTTCAATGCTATGCATGTCTTTGTACTGGAGGCAAAACTTTTTTCTAAGTTTATACCCTTTTAAACAATATATGAACAAGTGTGCATCTTTTTCACTTGTTTTCAAGAGAAACTGTTTGCTTGTTTCATATAGTCTATGAAATGGATTTAATAGCTACTTAATTGAGTTTATTGCTTGAATTTTCCTTTTTAGTTTTGGAGATGTTGATAGACGATTTGAAAATCTATCTATTGGCCCCTGCAAATAATATCCATGAACTTTGAGTCTTGGATTTTACATGATTCCGCGCCACTTGGCTTGATCTGTGGATCTTTTTGGGAACTAAGGATCCATTGATTTATAAATGGAGTGTGTGATATCATTTCATTCACATAATGAGTGCTTTAAAGAATTAGCGTTGTACGTGAGATGATAATGTTGTAAAAAGACTGGAATTGATGCCTCTGGGTTGAAGAAATGTCATGGTTTCTTTTTTACATTTGTTTGTATGTGTTTGTGTGTACATGTCCGAGTGCAGGGAACAGTTCCTTTCTTCTTCTGTTTGTGTCTTTGATTGTACTCTTTTCTATGCTTCACAGATGTTTGCAGGAGCTCATATTTACATTTTTTCCTTGTGTCTTTTATGTAAACATGTTGACTTTTGTATGAGATTTATATATTTGGAAGATGAGTGTGAGTTTTTCATCTGTTCCAGTGTTGATTGTTATTGAAGACCTTGTCAAGTTTTTTCCAAAGCAGAATGATACAGTTACCTATTTCTTTACCCTAAATATCTGTACTAGGCTATTAGCTGAAATGCAATGCCCAAAACCATGTAAAGTTTGATTATTGTACTTCTTGTCATTTTTTTACAGATGAAATAATTAGATGTTACGTTTCTTCCAATTACCAGCTGTTACCATCCATCAATCTTTTTGACTTTTTTTTTTTTGCCCCCCCCCCCCCCCCCAAAGATCCGGTCAGCTTAGACGGCTTCGAATTGCAGGTTGTTGTGGGATGCGTTGTGAAGGTCTGGGTGAAGCTGTCAAAAGATTTCCATTTTTGGAAGAGCTGCACCTTTTTTTTATAGACCTCCCGAGTATTGAAACGGTTGCCCGTTGTTGTCCTTTGTTGAAGTCATTCACATTAAACCGCACTGGGCGTAGACATCCACGTAAGTGTGATGATGAGGCTTTTGCTATAGCAAATAACATGCATGAGTTGCACCACCTTCGACTTTTTGGAAATGAGATGACAAATGATGGTCTGCAAGCTATTCTTGATGGTTGTCGCCATTTGGAATCGCTAGATATTCGGCAGTGCTTTAACGTTAACCTTAGTGGGGAATTAGGAAAAAGATGTTCCCAACAAATTAAAGATCTGAGACGCCCTTATGACTCCACTGAAGACTATGAATGGAATGCAACAATCATTGAGGGTTTGGATGACTACCCTTCTGGATTTTCTGATCTTGATATTATGTCTGATGATGATGAGGAAGGTGATTTTGATTAGTCTGATTATGATGACTATAATAGTCATTCAGATCTTTATGATGACTATCCGTTGACTTCTATTGATGGATGGTAAGAAACACTATACTATTGAATTCAGTTCTACAAAGTCTGTAATGTGTAATATGCATATATTGAAGGTCTTGGAAGCACCCAACATGGTGCTGGTATTTTCAGAAATAACCTGGGGAACTCTGTCTTAGCTTTTGAGGAAGGCTTAACGTAATGGCAGAACCATGTTTAGCACAGTTTTTATAATTGCTTATGCAGCAATGCGTTGATAATATACTACTTGAATCTGATTCTGAAATTACTCTTTGCAACTTGGCAATGGACCTCACTGCAGAGCATGCTCAAACCAATGGGAAGGAGATAACTCGTTGACTGTCAGGGGCTACTAAAAAGATTTCATCATCTCCTGATTGCTTGCATGGAGATGCAATGGGGCAACAGACCTTTTGGCCAAATCAGAATGTAAAAGGAATGTTGTGAATGTTTGTATTTGGTTCTTTTATCTACCGAGTTATCTCCTTCCCATTTTTTCTAGTGACTTTTGTAGAAAGGGAACTGCCAGACTCCTGTATAATGCTGCTTAGTTTCTTAGAATCTCCCTATTATTGCTCCAACAAAAAATAAAAATAAAAAGGGTATCAGGTAGATTCTCTAGTTATATTCCATTGCAGGCATCCAGATCTCTTCTCATCTCTACTTCCGGTTTGAAAGAGATGGGGTAGTGGAGGGGTGTTTTAATTAACTTAACTTTTGATGAAAATTCCAAATCTACAAGTATGTTTTTAAGAATTCCGATCTCTACTTCAAGAAGCAACTAGCGGTGGCTCAGCTTTGAGCTACTGCTTGAACTAGCGACCCTGTATCTTTTTTTCCAGTATTTACAAGAAACTAACTCAACGAGTTAGATTAAACGACTGAGGTCACGTAGGAGAGTTAAATCTAAACTACACCCACAATCCAACCCAAAATGCAATTGCTGACTTTTGAATTGAACCATGGAGTTTAAATCCTAGGGCATTACCTAACACACTCTCGATGTGGGACGAATTAGCACTCATCTTTTACCTCAACAATCCTCTCAAACAAAGTTTGATTTTTTTCCGGTATTCACAAGAAACTAACCCAACGAGTTAGATTAAACGACTGAGGTCACGTAAGAGAGTTAAATCTAAATTACATCCACAATCCAACCCAAAAAACAATTGCTGAACTAGCGACCCTGTATCATATGTCCTGAATATTAACAATTCTAATTCTGAGGATTACCCAAGAACTAACGTTAAACGCTAATGCACAGTATTGCAGAAGATCAGTATTAGCGGGGGAAAGTGCGAAGAGGAAAGGCCACGTGAGCACAGTAATTTTTTTGAGTATTCAAGCTATGGAGTCCACCAAAATTTGTCCAAAGATTTTCATTTTTCCTAATAAGAAACAACGATGTATGTATTTAACTCAGGAAGGGGTCGGGTAAACGAAATTGTACTTGGCTTCTAAGTTCAGCGACATCAGAAATGGCATTTCTTTGACGAATTACAGCTTTTTATTAGCAGGGATCTAAATCAGCCTATGATACTATTTGATTTTCTAATAAAAGCACCATGATGTTGGTATTGAACTCAGGAAGGAGGTGGGCAAACGAAATTATCTTAGCTTCTATTAGTTCAGTGACATTGGAAATGGCATTTCTATGGTGCTACATAGGTTCTTATTCGCCCGGACCATTCAGCATGCTATACTACCTCATCTATGGAAGCTCTTGCTGGAAAGATAAGTAGAAGGCTGGCTTTTTTTGTTCTTTCTGCAATCTGCTCTGTTCACATGTTCCCTCTCCGTTTCTCCCTCCACCTTTATGGTGAATTTGCGTATTCTATGTGTAGTAGCAGAGTTAGAAATTTTTTTTAGAGGGGCAAACATAGACAAGTAGTAAAAAATATTATATTAAAATATAAGCGACTTACGAAAACAACGGTTTTTCAGGTATAATTAATTTTTTTGTTAATTATTGAGGGAGCAAAATATAGTAATACAAAAATTCTAAGTTGGAAGGGGGGAATTGATTTTTTTGTTAATTGTAGAGGGAGCAAAATATAATAATACAAAATTTTTTACTTACAAAAAATTTATTTTACAAACTGAAGGGGGGCGGCTGCCCCCTCCGCCCCTGCCTGCAACTTAATGCATAACTTGGCAGTGTTTTTGCAGATTTTTGCACTGCATTGGACGTGTTGTGCAATTTCGCAATTTTCTAAGGACCTACCATATTGCCTTGACAAATTTAGCTGTTTAGCCAAAATATTGATGTGCGGTGTCTTATTTTATTTTCCCTCCACAGAAGAAGGCAACAAGCCATAATTCGTTGGACCATTTGATGGATTAGATTATTAATAACAATTGGGCGAAAAACCCCGCCGACCGTTAAATGTTACTTAACTCATTAAACTATTTCAATTATAAAGTTTTAACCATTAAATTTTTTTATTTCAAAAATATCACTGAACTCATAGAAATAATTAATTATGACCATTCCATCAGATCTGACCGTTAAGATACATTGAAAAGGATTTTTATGGTTTCAAAAAGTTAATCAACTCGTAAAATTAATAACTTATAACCATTTCATCATTTCAAAAAAGTCACTGAACTCATAAAAATAATTATTTATAATCATTTTTGTCAGCTAATTTTATATATAACTTAACGGCCAAATTTGACGAAATAATCATAAATAACAATTTTTATGATTTCAATGACTTTTTTGAAAATTAAAAAATATTTAATGGTCAAAACTTTAATATCAAAAAAGTTTAATAGCCACTGAAATTTTTTGCCCATAAAAACTTGTAGATTCACTTTTTTAAACCCATTTTTGTGCAACATTAGTAAGGGTAAGATGAGACATAAAAAGATTGACAGCAATCGAAAATGAAATAAAGATTTATCCCCACAAATTGGAGATTTTCTAATTTCCAACACCATGAACGCTGCAGCAAGACAAACGTAGAGGGAGGAAGATTCTAATATCAGTAAGCTATATACGTACTCATAGCCATGGAATGTATATCACAAGATCTAATCGGTAGAGAAAATTCTGCCAAGGGTCATTGTGCTAAAGTAACATCACATATGGAAGCCTGATTAGTAACAAAACATATCTCCAATACAGATCATTGCTAAATGTTAACATAAATGTGCAACGGAAGCCACCATCTAGATCCTTCAGGCGAACCATCTGACTCCAATATCAAGCAAAAAAGGTCCCTGCCATCCAAAGAAGTGTTACAATCAGGGTTTGTACATAAAAAAAAAAAAACAGCACTTCATAATCCAACAGAAGCATAGAAAGTTGCAGGAATGTTAAATGGAACACCTAGAGAACTCTTTCCTTTCTTTAACAAAAACGAAATGACAGTATGCATGCACATTGTCAACTCATCCACAATTTAAAGTTGGATGAGGAAGAGAACATACAGCCATCCATCAAAACAAAATTTAAAGAAACCAAAAAAAAAAAAGGCAAATTCAACTTTTTTCGTATAAAAAATAACAAACTTAATGCAGTGAATGCTCATTCAAACCAAAAGGCACTAATGGTCCTCTGGCTCCATCACCCAAGAATTCAAACAACAACGACGCTTACACAAACGATCAGTTTTGGAAATCCAGAAAAAGTATGAGATGATTTTGAAATTATAGGAGTCTAACTAACATGACAAAGAATTCATTTTCCCCTCAACTCCTTAAATGAGCTTCCATTTTGTTCCAAAACATACAAAAAATTAACAGTTCAATGGGATTTGTCAAACTTCAATTTAAGAGAAATTCAGGACAGTGAATTACTTGATCTAACCAATGCCTAATTCAACTTGCATGTATTACTGCTTCCTTTATTTGATCTAGGTCCTCCAAGATCCAAAATTCGGACCAAAATCTCAAAGACTAGCAGGCACCCAATACGTCATTGTGCAGACCAAGACCATGTGATTAGACTAGAAAAGGCCCCTTCCCATGTGGCGTTAACATTGGATCTTCTCTCTTCTTTGGCAAAATTAGGCTCACGAGAGCCTAACTGAAACATGAGTATCTGAGTTAAAAAACAAACACAAGCTTCAAAGCTAGATAACAGGCACCTTGTAGATAAATAAAGTTCAACATTTCATAAATGTGCCCCCCTCAGTGCTTCAAATATTCCCAGTTACTATAGTGTTGCTCTATAGAATTGCCAATATTCTCCCAAGAATTATGAGAAGAAGGTTAGGTGTAGGACAAAACCTCTAAGTAGGCTATCCTACAATACATGCTGGTTTGTGCTCTAATTACTGAAATGATGTACAACATTTCGCCAGACATTGAGGTTGATGCAAAAAGCATTAAGACAGTGAAATATAGAATATTAGCATATCCTATAAAAACTAACGCCACAGAGGTTACAACAATTTAGATGAGGTTTCCCAAGCTATTTAATTCTACAAACAATGATATCCAGTCAGGAAAATGCTTTTACAAAGTTGAAAATAAAAATAAAAAACCAGAAATATTTCACAGCTAGAATTTTGTGGTATATATAATTAGGTTTACTTCTGTTACATAATCTACCTTATTATTGAAGTTTATACCATTAAATATACAACTATAACCATCTTGTATGTTTTTAAATACTAAAAATATTCTGCACATATATTAAATATCCTTTCTAAAAAGCTGCTATTAGGGCCCTTCCTTAAAAAGAAAAGGAAAAAAAATGAAAAATAAAACTTCAGAAAATGCTCTGAATTTGGTTCTTCAGCATTTGCTTAATAGTAATAGATTATTAATTTACTTAATCACAACAAAGTCAGCTGTGTAACGAATTACCGTAGTGATCTCACAGAGTTTATATATTATAGCACCAAATTGGCTATTGCCTTTCTTAGATTGTATAAAAATAAATCACGACTTGGATCCAAAATCACAGTTGTCAGCACGATTGCTTTGTGTGTGTGTGGTCCAACAAAGTAACTCTAGGTAGTCAGAATGTAAGACATCTTCGAGAAGGCGGTCCCTGGGTGGCGGGGAGGTCTTTCAGATCAATGTAACAACTGCCTGAAGAAAAAGTTCATACTGAAGCTCATTATCTCAATCTAAATTTCAAGCTATCTACACCCACAACATAAACAGGAAGCCCTCAATTTCAGGCTTACTTTCTGGCTTAATCAAACACTAAAATGCTAAGGAAAAAAAAGTAGAATGTTCTCTCTGATATCTCAACTAGTCACTTGTACTATATCTGTTACAGCAACGTCAGAGACTGTGAAACAAAACCCTACTGTTGCATGCTGTCGACCAAAAGAGGAGATCCAATAACTAGTCAAAATGGTAGCTGGGGCATTTGAAAAGGAGGAAGGGAGAGGCCTTTTCTATTAATGCAGCTCCTGACAAATCAAAGAAGAAGAAAGAAAAGCTAATAAAGCCATAGCACTTGTTAACAAGAGTTTCAAAGTTCTTTATGAGTGCAGTCTTAGTCTCTCATCTTAAATTCAGACCACTTCAAACTACTTCTCGCTTGTCAGTACGACAAATTTAATTGCAAATAGATGTTTCCATTGTAAAAGTGCTTCTCCATATGTTTTTTTTTTTTTTTTTTTTTTTTTTGCTGAAAACTGACAACCTTTTCTTCATCTTAGTTGTTTTAAAACTGAGAATACTAAAATCAGCCAAGTGCACTGGTGAAACAAAAATAAAAGGACCTTCAATGCTGAATCAATAATTTTCATAAGTTGGAATAAAAGCTGAAGGATTCAACTTCATAAAGCACTTGGATTATTCCAACTTTAGAACAACATTCCCAATCCTCATATGGATTTAACAAAAAAGTTTTCCAGCCAAGATAGATCATAAATAAGAACAGAAAGAACATCCCTACAATCTAAATTTAAGAATTCAACAAGTTTTCTGATATGCTACAAAGGATCTCAAGTAAGCACACATGAGCACTTAAGACAAGTTGTTCAGTGATACATAAAAAGACTAAATGTCCCCGTACCATAACTAGTAATATAATAGAAAACTAAAGACAAAACCCTGCAAAGATTTGGTTATAGCTACCTAAACCCAAGACATTCTATTTTCCAAGAAATTAATCACAGACCCAGAGAAAAATACAGACCAAATAACCTAATAATACACAAATATCATTTTTAAGTTCAAAAACTGATAAATTAGCAAGCACTAGCCAAAATTTCCAGGCAGATTTGTATCAAATTTTTAACAAGTAATTCAACTCATTTTCTTAAAATGCCATTATGCCCTTTTACAATTTCTCTCACCAGAACATTGAGTAACATCAAAACATCAATTAAGACTGGCAAAACCAAATTCATGAGATACCTGATAATTCATTTGCCTACTGCTGGTTCTGCGGTGGAGCATTAGGTGGAGGTGGCATTCCTGGGCGAGGCGGTCCAAACATAGGAACCTGCCCACCAGGAGGCGGAGGCGGCATCCCTGGCCGAGGAGGCTGAGGCTGAGGTGGAGGAGCTCCAGGCATCCCAGGTCTAGGCGGTCCAGGCGGAGGCGGGCCTCTCATCATCTGAGGTGGAGGAGGAACCATAGGCCTCTGTCCAAATTGAGGTGGGAATGGCGCAGGCCCCGGCGGGCCTCCAGGCCTAAACTGTGGCGGTGGCATCGGCACCGGCCCTCTCGCCATTCCCAGCATAGGAGGAGGCGGCATTTGCCCAGGCGGCCTCACCACCGGAGGCTGCTGCTGTGGGTATGAAATCGGAGGAGCGGAAACCTGAGGCACCGGAGGCCTCGAGATCTGCGGCTGCATCATCCCCGGTGACGGCCCACCAACACCTCTGACCGGCCCAGCAAGACCAGGCTGGGCCTGAACAAGAGGCCCAGTCGGAACACCTCTCCCAGCAGCACGCCCAATCCCAGGCCCCGGAACCGCGGAAGCTGCCGAGGCAGCTTTGACTCGAGAGTCATCGGGAGGAGGTGGGCCCTCGACAGTCATCGAAATGACTTCTTCGCCCCTGAGGAGGACAAGGCCGAGAGTGCGGCGGTCTTCGCGTTCCTCTTTAGTTTTGGAGCCTTTAGTAGGGGGTAATTTGCGGAACTCTTCGCAGTCGCCGAGGACGAGGTTCATGTGACGGTCGAAAGCCATGAATTTGCCGACCAACTGACGGCCGTCTTGGATGTGAACCCGCATTCTGTAGTTGATGTACTGGAGCATCTTGGAGCTCTTCGACATCGACATTTTTGCTAACCTTTTGGGTGGAAATCACCCAGAGCCAAAAATTTCTTTCCCTCGTGTGGGTGTTTCGATTTGCGAGGGCTGGTTGGTTTGGTTGGGGGTTGGTTTGGTTGGCGCTTGGGGGAAGGCCAGTGGGACTAGGGTTTTGGGCAAGCGGACTTTTTCTGGGTTTTATTAAGATTTTGTAAGGAGAAAGAAAATCAAAAGCTATACAAAATATTTGAAAAATCTATGTCAATATATATATATATATATATATATATATATATTTTTTTTTTTTTTTTTTTTTTTTTTTTTTGAAAAATCTAACACTGACGGATAAAAACCAACAGTTTACGGAGAAGAAATGAGTTAAATATCAATGATTATTTAAAGAATTGTCGCGCCCTAAAAAAAATCATGAGTGAAAGGGTGCTAGTGGGGTTGATGACTATCGCGTCCCGAAAACACGGTCCGGTCTCAGTGACCCTTTCGAAAATAAGGTTTTTTGAAAAGCCGTGCGTGTGTGAGAAAAATCAAGTTTTAGAAAAAAAGAGTATTTTAAGAAAAATAGGATTTTAAAAGAAAACAAGGCCGAGACTAAAAGTGCGACAGGTTTGGCCAAATAATTTTTGAAAAAGGGTTTTATTTTTTAAATTGAGTCACCACTTGGTACTGAGTTAGGGTGTACCAAGTCACCCGAAAAAATTGTTTAAACAAAACAAAAAGTAAAATTTTTAGAAAAATAATTTAAAATCCTTTTTCAACTCCGGTCTACGAAAAACGAGAGAAAAATGTTCGGGAGTCACATTTGAAGAAAGGGAAGGCAAAGGCTTGCGCCTACGGCACCTTTTCAACCTAGCTGAAGCTAGTTGCAAGGTTTAATCAAAATTTCCTAAATTAACTCTAAATTCTATCGCATTTTGGATGTGTCTAAATGAATGCAAATCCTAAATCAAATGTGAATGTCGGGAGGGTCGAAATGTTCCGTCGAGGCTTGGTCGGAAATATCGCATTAATTGCGAAACCCGAATCCAAACCTCGAGGGAGTAACGAGTGTGAATGCAAAATGAAATGCAAAAAGAAAAGAAAATAATAACATAGACAATAAATGGCCGAAGAAAGTGGGAATGCAACATGACGGGTACGGGAAACTAATAACTCGTGATTGGATGTTTCTACTCACGGATAGGGGAACGGCATGTACGCCACCGCTTCCCACGTGAGTAGACAACTATTTCTAGTCGAATCACACAGATGTCCTAAAGTCTAAGTGAAACGCAACCTAGATGTTATGCATTTTAAAAAATGTGTCAAAATAATAATAATAATAATAATAATAATAAAATCATGCCAAATGGAAAGAAAACTAAAAATATGTGAAATGAGATGTGAAATGCACACAAATGTACCTAATACTAAACGTCCTAAGGGTCTAGCGTTGGACTAACCCGTTCTAAAAAAAAAAATCCCACTAGCATTGGACTAGCGGGAAAAAAAAGAAACCACAACTAGAGTTGGACTAGTATGGTGACGGAATACCATAAATTATGAATTAAGCATTTAAGTATGAATTAAAAGCAAATTAAACATATAAAACATATAAGATCACATAGGAGCACATAATACATAAGCATAATATCTAGACGGAGACAGTTCACCTGGTCTAGATGGTTCCCGGCAAGCTTCTATAAGAAGTTTTGGAATATAGTGAAGACACTTGTGATTCGATGTGCCAAGAATATTTTTTGTACTAGGAAACTCCCAGAAGGCATGAATAACACGATGATTTCTTTAATTCCAAAAACTGCTTAACCAAAAATGGTTTCGCATCTCCGTCCAATCTCCCTTTGCAATGTGTCATATAAGGTAGTCACGAAAATCATAGTGGAGCATCTAAGGCCTTACATAGGGAAACTAATTGGACAGCAACAATCAAGTTTCATACCAGGAAAAATTACAACAGATAATATCATCATTGCTCAGGAACTTCTTCATTCCATGAACAAGAAGAAAGGAAAGAAATGAGATATGGCCTGGAGAAGGCATATGACAGGATCAATTGGGCTTTTTTGGAAGAAACTTTGTATTTCTTCGGAATTTCCCAAGACCTTATCACACTCATTATGAACTGTGTGAGGGTTAAGCAGATAATGATTTTGTGGAATGGAAGTAAATCTGATCTTTTTTCACCCACAAGAGGATTGCGACAAGGGGACCCCCTTTCCCTTTATCCTTTTGTATTTTGTATGGAAAGACTAAGTATCCTCATTTCCAAGGCAGTTCAAGATAAAAGATGGAAGGGAGTTAAAGCCTCAGTGGCAGGTCCAGAGGTTACGCACTTGCTCTTTGCGGATGACTTAATCTTGTTTGCTGAAGCTACGGTGGATCAAGCATTAGTGGTAAATCAAGTGATTGAGCAATTTTGCCAAGCCTCGGGTCAAAAGATTAACATAGAGAAATCGAAATTTTTTTGCTCTCCCAATGTGCCAAGCAATATAGTTAGAGACATCAGCCAGGTTACAGGAGTCAAAATAACGAAGGATCTGGGGAAATACTTGGGGGTGCCACTTATTCATTCGAGAGCCTCTAGGTGTACCTTTGCAGATCTCATTGGCAAAATTAGGGGCAGACTAGCAGGTTGGAAGAGAAGAATCCTCTCCTTTGCTGGCAGGGTCACTCTGATTAATTCTGTGATTGCTGCAATTCCGACCTATGTTATGCAAGCTACCAAGCTTCCTAACACAGTTGTGGAAGAAATTGAGAAGTGCGCGCGGGAGTTCTTATGGGGAGACACTTCAGAACGAAGGAGGATGCACCTCCTTAGTTGGAACACAGTCACTCAACCGAGGGATAGAGGAGGACTAGGTATTCGAAGAATGAAAAAAGCCAACGCTGCCATGTTAGCCAAGCTTTGCTGGAGATTCCAGAAAAATAAAGATGCCTTATGGGTCCAACTACTGAAACATAAATATTGTAGAAGACCAAGGTCCATGTCTGAACCAAAAACTAACTCCTCTGTTATTTGGAGGAGTTTCAAGTTGGGGAATCAGGTTCTTGACAAAGGTGTAAAATGGAGAATTGGCAATGGCTCAACAACATCCTTCTGGACTGATAAGTGGCTGTTAGATCACCCTCTTAAAGAAGAAGCACTACAAGTCCTTCCGTTGGAGGAGGTAGATAAGAAAGTTAAAGACTACTGGATGGATAGACAGGGATGGGATTGGAGTGTGCTGAGGAGCTACCTCCCCTCTCTTGTACTGCTGCGTTTGGGTGCAATTCATGTTCATCGGCGACATTGGAAATGCAGATAGGATTAGCTGGAGTCCTGAGGCGAAGTGGCAAGTTTTCTACTTCCTCTGCTTACACTTTGGCATGGGAAGAAGATGAGATTGAACCTGTGAACAAAGCGTGGGGGAAAATATGGAAGCTCAAAGGTCCACAAAGATGGCAGACCCTGCTTTGGACTATAAGACATGGTAGGTTACTAACCTTAACTGAAAAGAAAAGAAGACATCTTGTCACGAATGATTCCTGCCCCATCTGCAATAGTGGTCCGGAAACTTCACTGCATGTGTTGAGAGATTGTAGATGGATCCAAAACTGTATGGAGGAAAATTGTTTATGGAGATAGGTGGGAAGAATTTGTAAGCAAAGGGATGCCTGAATGGCTGGATTGGTCGATACGAGAAAACTTGGGAATGGGAAGTAAAACAAACTAGGCAGACAGGCTTTCCAGTTTGTAGTTCATTTTGCTTGGAAGGCCAGGAATGCATGTGTGTGCGAGAAAGACGACCATCTCATCAGAGCTTCTTCGAATTACATAATTGACCAAATTGAACAAGCCAAGAAATGCATTCTTCAATCTGGATCAAGAGGAAATTTTCAGGAGCACTTTGTAGCTGGGGAAAAACCTCCCGTGGGGTAGGTGAAGGTGAATGTGGACGGAGCATTGAGTGGTAACCCAAGATTAGCTGGTACAGGGGGATTGATAAGCATGGTTCAAAAACTCGGCCGAGTCGGAGATGACTCGGCTGAGTCATCACCGGAACGGCAAGCTCCGATCCGATACCGTTCCGATCCTACTCGGAGACGGGAGTGTCGCGCCCCATTTTTCGAAGGAAAGAAAATAAATAATGTAGATAAGATAAAGTGTGGTTCGGAAAAAGGAAAAGGAAGTGTTAAATGTGATTGTTTTTATTGGAAAAAGAGAGTGTAAATTTTTGTAAAAAATGATTTTTTAGAAAATGCTTTGTAAAGGATGATTTGATAAAAACGTGACAAATAAACGCTTTATTTTTAAAAATAAAAGAAAAAGGGCCTAAAATGGGACTTTGAAAATGCGACAGGTTTTTAGGGCCCGAAAATAGAGTCTAAAAAGGGTTTTTTAGTGAAAAAGGAGTCGCCACTTGGTATTGAGTTTTGGTGTACCAAGTCACCCGAAAATATTTTATAAAAGGTAAGAAAATTAAAAATGATTTATTTAAAGAAATGATTTTGGAAAAATATAGGAAAAACAAGAAAAACCCTTTTAGACGACTCAGGTCTTTGAAAACAAGAGAAAAATGTTCGGGAGTCACAGTTGAAGAAAGGGAAGGCAAAGGCTCGTGCCCTAAGGCACCCTTTCAACCTAGCCGAAACTAGTTGCGAGGTTTAGTCTAAATTTTCCTAATATAACCCTAAGATTTTATCATATTTGGATGCAACTATATGAATGCAAATCTAATCCTAAAATGGATATCGATAAGGGACGAAATGTTCCACTGAGGTTTGGTCGGAATTATCGCATTAATTGCGAAACCCGGATATAGACCTCGATGGAGTCACGAGTATAGATGCTGAATGGAGTGCAAAAGAAAAGAAAAATAATAGTATAGATAGTAAGTGAACAAAGAAAATGGGGATGCAACATAACGGGTGCGGGGGACTAATAGCCTCGTGACTATCTGTTTCTACTCACGGAGGGGGGAACGACATGTACGCCATCGCTTCCCACGTGAGTAGATGACTATTTCTTAGTCGAAATCACGCAAATGACCTAAAATTCTATGTGTAGTGGAATCTAAATGTTATGCACCAAATAGATGTTAAAATAAGTAATAAGTTATAAAGTATATATAAAAATTCATAGAAAATGGGAAAAAAGCCTAAAAAGATAAAATGTGTGTGAAATGTCATGAAATGCACACGAAAATGATCCTAAGGCTAAAATGACCTAAAGGCTTAGCATTGGACTAGCCCATTTTCTATAAGTTCTCCGCTAGCGTTGGACTAGCGAAGAAACCGGAATTAATCACAACTAGCGTTGGACTAGTGTGACGACGATACACATATATAATTAAAGCAAGTAAATAAATAAAGCATGTATTAAAGCAATAATCACATAAAAGTAAATAATAGCACATAGGAGCACATAACACATAGGCATAATATTCTAGATGCAAAGTCCTAAAGAAAGCAAATAAAACACATAAGCACATAGCACACAAAACCCTAACTATTACACCGGAGAATAACCTAATTACAATCTAAAAATAGAAAAAGAATAAAAGATATCCTATCTAACCTATCTATTACACTTTCTATCTAAAATACAAAATTTAATTTTTGTTAACTAGATATACACTATCTACTACATTAACTATCTAAATACAGAATTTTTGCTCAATAGAATATTACCTATCTATTACATTTCTTTGAATAATCAAAAATTAATTTCTAATAAATAACATGGCATAACTAAATAAACACTCACATATGTATAAAAATTATAAGCAAAAGGAGATAAAAAAAAACATATAGAAAAACACGTAGCAACACGTAGGAGCACATAAAGAGAAATAAAAGGGTAATCGAGGTACCTCCCGTTCGTAAACCCGGTATAAATTGCTAAGAAAATCAACAAACATGTCAAGGTACCACTATTTAAAGTATAAAATATGAAATACTTAAAATTTGAGCATAAAATGTCGATTTCGAACAAATTAGGGACTTAGAATAAAATTCCAACAAGTATCTAGGGCTTAAAACTAAGATTTCAACAAGTATAGGGACTTAAACTAAAATTCCAGCAAGTATAATGACTTAAATAAAAATTTCAGCAAGTTTGGGAGACAAAAAAAATAAAATTTCAGCAAGTATTCTAAGGCAAAATAAAATTCCAGCAATGTTGGGAGGGATAAAAATGAAATTCCAGTAAGTATTGGGGGCAAAAATGTAAAATTCCAGCAATATTCTAGGACAAAATATAATTTCCAACAATGTTGGGGTACAAAATAAAATTCCAGCAAGGTTTGGGGGCAAAAATGAAAAATTCCAGCAATATTCTAGGACAAAATATAATTTCCAGCAATGTTGGGGGGGGATAAAAATGCAATTCCAGCAATGCATAATAACAAAAATAAAATTTCAGCAAGATTGGGGACAAAAATGCAATTTTCAGCAACATGAGGGGTATAGAATTATAATTTCTAGACATATTAGAACATATTGTAATTAACTTAGATATAATTGAAAGAAACTACAAAATTCTAGGGGCCAATTAAAATAAAATGAAGACTTAAATGAAGTAAATTAAAATATTAAAGGGCATAATTAAACAATTAAGCATCTAAGGGGAGCAAAATGTAATATAATCAGATAAAGATGATGAAAATAAATAACTAAAGAAAAAAACTAAGTCTCGGCTACAATTTTTCTTTTCTTATCCTCGGTTTTCCCCTCTTTGGATTTTTCTCTTCGGCTTCCCTCTCTTCGGCCAATATTCTCCTCGGATTTTCTCTCTTCAGCTTCCCTCTTCGGATTTTTCTCTTCTGCCACCCTCTCTTCGGATTTTTCTCTTCGGCCATTCTCTCCTCGGATTTTTCTTTTCGGCAATTCTCTTCTCGGATTTTTCTCTTCGGCCATTCTCTCCTCGGATTTTTCTCTTCGGCCATTCTCCTCGGCCATTTCTCTTCGGCCATTCACTTCGGCCATTTTCTCTTCAGACATTTCTCTTCGGCCATTCCTCTTCAGTCATTTCTCTTCAGCCATTTCTCTTCGGCTCACTCACTCACTCTTTTCTTTCTTCACCCTCTGTCCTCGGCCATTCTCCTCGGCCATTTTCTCTTCGGCCATTCTCCTCGGCCACTCACTCACTCTTTTCTTTCTTCACCCTCTGTCTTCGGATTTTTCTCCTCGGTCATTCTCCTCGGCCATTTTCTCTTCGGCCATTTCTCCTCGGCCACTCACTCACTCTTCTTCTTCTCTTCTTCTCTTCTTCTCTTCGGTCTGCTCACTCTCACTCTCCAACTCCTCTTCTCTCTCTCTACCAGTTAACTTTCCTTTTTCTCACCCGAAATTTTTTTAATCAATCTTTAATTTCTTCATGAAACACGATTGTCTAAACCCAAATAGCAAGGCTATCGAAATTATGGATTAAGCGGCAATAATTCAGAAATTCTAAGCAGGAACATCATGAAATTTATGGTATGCAAAAATCAGTTTAAAAGGGACTGAGAACCTTACCTGGTTTGGCTGAGAAATTGGTGGAACTTGGCAACGCTGGTGGATTGATTTTGGCAGCTGATGGTGGTGTAATCGTGTGTATGCAGTGAGAGCCGAGAGGAGAGAAAAGGAAAAAAAAGTGTCTGTGTTTTTCTTGAGAGGAAAAAGGAACTGATGATTGTCGTGTGATATGGTGCAGATCGGGTTGTCTGTGAGCTGAAAAAAGGAGAAAAGAAAAAAGTGTGTCTGTGTTTTTGAGAGAAAAAAAAAATGGAACTGATGGTTGAGTGTGTGTATTGTCTTGCAGATGAATGAAAAAAAGGAAAGAAATCCTTCCAAAATCCCTTCAAATCTGGTTTAGGTGGTGATTGATTTTTCTTCTTTTGCTGCAGTTGCAGTTGCTGTAGCAGCTGCAGTTTCCTGCAGTTGCTGTAGCAGCTGCTTCCCTTTTTTTTTTTTTTTGAAAGAAGAAAACAAAGAAAACCAGAAAAATAAAAATAAAAAAATAAAATAAAAACAACTTGAACTCTTTTTAGATTATATATTAAAACTAAAACACAACATTATAAGAAGAAAAAAGAAAAATTCAGTGTAAGAAAATTAATTATAGGTTAGAAAAATACAATTTAAAATAAACAAACAAATGGTATTTAAAAATAAGTAAATAAATAATTAATTATGAAAATTTTCTTTGCATAAAATTTATAAAATGCACAAACACATAATTCTTATAAAGAAAAATTTTAAATAAAGATAAAAAAGTACATTGGAAAACGTGACTTAACTATGGCAAAATTATAAAAAATTTATGAAATTAATAAATGACGTCACAAAAATTTTACACAACATATATTATCACATAAAGCGCGTATAGTATAATTTTCACTCAAAAATTTTAAGATTAACGCATCCTTGGAAAACGTGCCATTAATAGGCAAAAAGACAAAAAATACTAAATGACTCCTAAAAATCATGTAATTTTTACAGAAAATTTATAAATATACAAAATACATATATGAAATTTTTCACTTAAAAATTCTCGTAAAAAAAGAGTGCATTGGAAAACGTGCCGTTGAATTAAAAAATACTAAAATTTTAAATAAATAATGAATGACTCCTAAAAATCATTAAAATCATAAAGAATGATAAAAATAGTAAAATTATGTATTTAGAAAAATGAAGTAAAATAAATTAATATTTACATGGTGAAATTACCATTTTGCCCCCTAGTACGACGAATTAGTTATAATACGCGAAAATTGTACTCGACCCCCGAAAAATAAAAAATGTCCCCTAAAATAAAGTAATACACATATTTTAAAAGGTGTGTCAAAATTTGGTGTCTACAGGGAGTTTTGCCGAAAACTCATCTGAAATCGGTCAACTCGGACCGAGTTGCATCTGAGTCGGAAAGGATCGGCCGATTCGCTGCTGACTCGTCCAGGTCAACTCGGGAAAAAAGAAAAACCAGTGCAAACAACGACGTCGTCTTACCGACATTAATCATCCCCTGCTGTGAGCCCTGCTCCCCCTTCAGTGGTAATAACCTTTCGCAGCAAGTGCTAACTCAAATCATAATCAAATGTCTTCATCACTTGCTCTTAAGAGGCTGCTCTCATCTAGCCTTCTCAACCGCTCTCTCAATCTCCTCGGTCCGACTGCTTCCTCCACGCCATCAATTTTTTCAACACGAATGTTGCCTGCGAGTTTGATGACGAGCAATTTCGACGTCGATTGTCGCTCCGGTCTTCCTATCTACCATCGTCGCAGCTTCTCTCCTTTCTTTGGCACCAACTCATTCTTTTCGGGTCTTACATTTTTTTCTTTCATTTTTTTTTATTTATGTAAATTCCAGAATATGGGGAGGATGAGTGTTCAAAGCCTGGCGAATTTACAAAACCAATTGGGGCATGGCCCTACTTTAGCTGATAGAGAGGAGAAGCTTCCGGATCCATACACACACAAAAAAAAAAAAAAAAAAAAACTTCTTTCACTGACTTAACAAGTGGGGCATGGCCCAATATTGAATACGGGAGTCTGGGCTTGTATTAGGTTGGATTAGCTGTTAACTTTTTTGAGTGCTCTCTATTTAAATTTTTGTAATTTTATTTTACTAATGATTTTCTGTTTGTGACCAACACAATTACTATGTTAGGTACCTGATCTTTGACGGATTGATTTTTAATTTTTAGTATATACTAGTATATGGAGGAATTAAGATTCAATCCATTTAAAACGTGTGATTAGGTCCTCAAAACCATCCATATGTTACATAAAAGTCGAATCAAGTGACAAAATACTTTTTAAAAAAAAAGTACATTCTAAAGATTTTTTTTCACTAATTTTTTTGGTTATTTTGGTTTAGCATTTTTTTTTATATTTTGAATAATTATTTATAATTTTTAGAATAGAAATTATTTTTAAATATATGTCTCGCCGAGACCGCGACCGATATGCCGAGACCGATGTGGAACGGTACACACCACGACCGCGACCGCGACTTTGAACCATGTTGATAAGAGATGCACGAGGATAATGGATTACAGGATTCTCATGGTTTTTGGGAATATCTTCCAACACAGCTGCAGAGCTCTGGGAATCTTAACAGGGCTTCAAGTAGCTTGGAGGGAAGGTTTCTGTAAGGTTGTTGTAGAGACAGATTCCCAAGCAAGCATCAATCTCATTAGTTCAGCTGAAGAGGACTCCCCTCACCTATATTGTATCCATCAGATCCGAGGAATGATCAGTAGGAACTGGAATTATAAACTTGGAAGCACGTATGGAGGGAAGCCAATAAGAGTGCAGATTAGCTTGCCAAAGAGAGTGTCAGAACACACAGGTCTCTCAAAAAGTTTTGTTGGTCCCCCCTGATGGTATTAGACATATTTTGGCTTATGATGTAATGGGTGTGACTATCCCCAGGTTTGTTAGATATTAGAGCTTTCAGCTCTCCCTTGTGACCAAAAAAAAAAAAGGCCCCTTGGACTGAAAGCGTATAACGAGGTTACGCATTTAACTCAAAATGACAATTCAACTGCGGTTTTAGCCGACGTTAAACGCTTTTCTTGGAAGGCTCAAGAAAATCAGCCCTAAACTCAGCAGGTTCTCAACCTCTTATGTACATAAGCTCAAAACTCGCCACCACTCCCTCCCCAGCCCACCGATCCGCGGCCGTCTTCGTCCAGCTACGGCAGGAAAGGCTGATACCTGGCGATCCATATCTAAGGTAAAATCCATTAATTGACCGATTCTTGCTATTATTGTTGTCTTTATCTACCAAGCAACAAATAAAGCACTAACTTTTCATTTAGTTCTCTAACTACAT
This sequence comes from Mitragyna speciosa, assembly GCA_024721245.1. Classification (NCBI taxonomy): domain Eukaryota; kingdom Viridiplantae; phylum Streptophyta; class Magnoliopsida; order Gentianales; family Rubiaceae; genus Mitragyna; species Mitragyna speciosa. The sequence continues at coordinate 9,797,237 of CM045552.1, read as the reverse complement.
CGACACGTCGACGTAGGTAACAATTTCCGATTTATGTCATCGACATCGGCTGCTGCGTCGTCCTCGACGGCGTCGTCTCAATTCACATACTCCACCGGCACCTACTTTCCCACTCCGTTTCACCTCCAGCAACCACAGACCTATGTCGGCGCCGCTCCAATTCCGGCCGTGCAGGTTCCTGCCGCTCCGCCTGTAGTTCCCCATGTTTACCCCCCTCCCGCCTATTCCCTCCCTCAGTTTCAACAGGTATAAAATTTTCATTTCCTAGTTTTTTGGACAATTTTTTGTTTCGTAAGTTTGGTTTCAATGTGCAATAGAATATTTTTCTGGGAAAATTAGATAATTTTTGGGCATAATAGGTTTAAGCAATGGAAAACTCCAATTTGTGTGGGGGTGCGTGTCTGTTTTCTTTTTTTTTTTTAATTTTTTTTGTGTATTAAAAAGTTCGAACTGAATGTTAGTTGGAAAATTTGGGGAATAGAAATAATGATTTGAACTCCTCTTTTGCTGTGTTGAATTTTCTTTCTACTAGCTATAAGGAGAAAATTTTAATTTATTTATGTTCTAAATAAGGATAGGGAAATGTGTTTTTACTTTGCTTTTAGATATCAATATGTTTGAGGACAGGATGATTGCATCCGTGCTTAATTTGAGTGTGAAGAAATATAACAGATGTGATGTGATGTGTGTAAAGGGCTAGAGATTTGTTACTGTTGAATCTTCAGACATAATTAGAGTATTAATTGAGTCTGTTGTTGATATTTTGAGTTCTGGTGGACAGGCGCAGCAATTGTTTCAAAGGGATGCACAGACAATAACACCAGAAGCACTAGAGAGTGTGAAAGCTGCACTTGCAAGCAGTGAGATTGAACACAAGGCCTGAGGCCAAAAAGAAAGCAGTACCTCGAAAGGCTGCAGGGCAGGCCTGGGAGGATCCTACTCTTGCAGATTGGCCAGAGAGTGAGTTTCATTCACTTCACCCTTTATCTCTTTTCATTGTTCTTCATGCACTTTGGAATTTTGCTTACTGTTGTTGGGCACTAGTTTCAATTGAGTTTTGGCATTTTAACACCATAGTGGATCTGCTGTCTTCTCTCCGGATTATATGTCCTATGATGGCATTAGGTGCCTACACATTTTGGATAGCAATTTGCATGGATTTTCTATCTGTCTTATGCACCGGATTACATATCCTGTCATCCCATGCTAGTTTTTGCTGCATCTTGGATTTGTACTCTTATGTGTCACATCTCAAGATTATATGTCCTCTGATTTAACTGATTATCGACACATTTTTTGTAGCAATCTTCTTGGGAATATGCTTTCTTGCCACCAGATTTCGTGTCTTTTATGATAAAAATTTTACTACAATATGTGTCTGTTTTCCTATATATCTCAAACTTTTATCTGTTTCCAGTGAAGGTGTTCTGTTAAGTAGTCTTTTATTTCAGTATTGTCCTGTTGATTAGGCAAGGTGTTACAGAATGATGCCATGCTGTAAATAATATTAAGTATTTTTAGGAAATATTTATCTTTAGCATTAATTTATGAATCAGGGAGGATCTGGTAAGAGGCTGGTTAAAAATAAAATTCTGTAGTTTTCTTTAACATCATTTAATACCTTTAATTGCTTCTACTGTGTTACTTAGATTTTTTTATGATTCCTGGTCTTGCTTTTAGCAAGTCTTTAATTTTTATTATTATTTTTTTTTGGTGATATTGTTGGTTTACAGATGATTATCGTTTGTTCTGTGGCGATCTTGGTAATGAGGTGAATGATGATGTTTTATCAAAAGCATTTGCAAGATTTCCATCCTTTAACATGGCCAGGGTGAGTTTCCCGAAAGATTCTTTTCCTCTGTTAATGTCTATTTGGCTTTGTTGAATGATGTACATGAGCATTTGCATGTCCTCTTCAGATACTGTTTTGAAGTTCATGGAGCCCTCAGATGTCTCCTGTTCATTAAGGTAGAATTCTCTTTGGTCTATGTTGCCGATGGCATTTCGTGCTGTTAATAGTTTTCAGGATTAAGAGCAGGTGAACCTTGAGTCCTTTTATAAACTATAAAGTCTATAGACTTTTATGCCAAGGGTCTTCGTGTCTCAGTCGGTATGCGAAATGTGGATAGTGGCAATATTATTGGTAGTGCTGGTTTCTGGTAGTTTTCTTTTTCAAAGACAGAAACTTATTTTAATGTCTAATTAAGCAAAAAGATATTTGGGTTAGATGTGGATTACAGAGTATATGCTAATTTTGTTCCAGTCCAAACTTTGGAATCATCATTATTTATGTGCAGTTGTATGGAGTTAGATATTAGTTAATTTGGTCATTCTAGTGGTTTTGCAACCTCATCGGAAGCCTCATGCATGCATGATTGTGCTTAAGTTATCATGTCTAATCATCTACTGTAACTTGATTTGCTGCTATGCCCTCAAAACTTATGTATGAATTTCATGCAGTGCAGGTTGTACGAGATAAGCGGACTGGCAAAACCAAAGGCTATGGATTTGTAAGATTTTGCAAACCCTTCAGATCTTGCTGCTGCAGCTTCAAAGAAATGAATGGTAAGTATTGGTTTCTTCATCATAGATGCTTTTGTGGTTGTCTGTTTATTTCCTCGTATGTACTTCAGTCTGTATTTTACATTATGTAGCTGTAAGGGAGTGGGCTTTTTCATAGTTATGTGGTCATTTCTCACCTTCTTACGTGTCAAGGGAAAGAAACTGGTAAGAATAGTTTTGTTTTGGATGGGTATTTATCATCGTTAAACTACTCCATTGTAATCCAGTTGTATAAGCAGGTGATTTCGTGCCTCTGCCTTGCCTTCGCTGCCAATTTGTAACCCATGCCCCTTGAAATAAAAATCCACACACAGAGACAGTAGGGATAACAAATCACAAAGACATAAACCTGCAGAAAGGTGGAGGAAGTATAGGATCTCTATTGTAGGAATGGCTTTTGTATTAGTCTCTAATTGGAGTCTGTTGTTTGTTGGGATGTGGAACCGTTTGAATTGGTAAAGAAATATCTTTAATTGCAATTTGAACCTTTTTGAGGATACTTATAAGAATCGGCATTTATCTGCATTCAGGTAAGTATGTTGGAAATCGGCCAATCAAACTGCGTAAGAGCAACTGGAAGGAGAGAACAGACTATGAAGCTTTAGGAAAACAGAAGGTAATCCTTTTATTAATGCATTATTTAGTTGGTAGTGTTTTGATCACCAACGTTAACTGTGTTGTATTTACTCTCTTGGTAGAAGCCATGCTCAAAAGAAACCAAAGTTGGCAAAGAAGAGCGGGTTTCATAAGTGAGCACCAGGTGGTGATAATGCCTTAGTTGACTGTAACAAAGGAAATGCTGTTAGCTGTTTAGTGTGCTGTTATAAGGCTTCGGTTGTGATTGCGTACTTTCAGGGGGAAGCAGCTGGATCTTTTGTTTAGTGTCTTTTCTATGCGTTGTCTCAGTTGTATCCATTACTATTTATAAATGACTGTCACTTTGGTAATTGTGCTTTTATTTGTCTCCTGAATAATATTTCATCCTTGGTTTATATGATTGAGATGTGTTACCTCCTCCTATGCTAGAATTTGTTACCTCTTTTTTTATTTGCAACAAGCGGAGAAATGTATTTTCGATCATTATGATGATTATACATCATCGTTCAAAGATTATACTGGGAAAAAAAAATAATATCGAGAAGTCTTTGAGGTTAATATTGGTAGAGACGAGGTCACTGATTAATCAAGTATGCCTTGAAGGTAGTCGTTGACTCAGTTGCAGTTGAGGTTTTGTGATTCAGAGGATCTCTTTGGCTCTATGTAACTTTCATTAAAAGATTGGCTATCTGGTTAAGATTAGAGAGCGAGCGCAACGCTTTTGTCCAGGATATTATTGATACCTTATTAATGGTGAGCCCCGCAAGCTTTCTCGCTTCCTCAAGAAAAAATACCGTCAGTATAGTAAATTGTGGGCAAATTTATTTTGCATTCTTGAATTGAATTATACGTTTATTTTTACTATATATACCTAAATTTTATGTGGGATATACTAAACTTTAAAAACGTTTATTTTTACTATATATATCTAACTTTGATGTGGGATATATTAAATTTTAAAAATGGGACACGTAGTCTTCTAAACTCAAGTTTATTGTCTTTTTTTTTTTTATTTGTTTAGTTATATCTTATATTTTACTCGTATGTACTTGTCCAGTTCTTTTTAAGTTGTTATGCACCTACTCAAAAAAAAAAAAAAAAAAAAAAAAAAAAAAAAAAGAAATACTGAAAAGGGGTCAAGTTAGCTGGGCCAACATCTTTCCGGCTTCGATATCCTTTTTATCCTTGGACTTGATGAAAAAAAAGGGTTAATTACATTTACCTTCCCTGTGGTTCAGCCAAATTACCAAATGAACTTTGTAGTTTGACTAAATTACATTCTAACCCTTTAACTGGCCCAACGTTAACCTTGCCGTTAAGTTGTTAACAGAAATGGTAAAATGACCAAAATAACCTTGGTTTATAATACATTTACCACCTTTGAAGTTTGTCTAAATTACAAAATAACCCCTGTAGTTTGGCAAAATTAATCCAATCCTATATGATTATCAAAAACCCTCTATAATCATCTAAAATATAAATAAATAAGACAACTAGGCTCAATTACTAAAAATGCTAAAGGAAAAAAGGAAAAATATTAATAAAATTTAGATACAGTATTGGATATAGTGTAAGAAGATTTATTTTGATTTATATATCAAAATAAATTATATTTCGAATTAAGAAAAACCTTTATCATCAATTTAAAGTGGAGATTTTGTTTTAGTCTCTAAAATTCTTAAATGAAATTTTACTTTAACCTTTAACAATTGTTGATTGTATTAATAAGTTATGGTGGCACAAGATAGAATTAGAGTATATTTTATGAAATTTGTTAGAAATTTATTGTAGTTAAGAAATATAATTTGGTGACATGCAAATACACATAAAAATTGTTGTTCATGTCTAGTATTTGTTAATAACAGTCGGAATTACATTGCTAGTAATGCTATATAACTAAAATTTTTATTACTTTGATTGTTGCCTATAAGTATATAATTAAAATTTTTGTTACTTTAATTTTAGCTTTAAGAAGAAAGGATAAATGATTATTGAGTATATTGAGAATTTCACAAAAAAATTATTGGCATTATGTAATTAAAATAAAGTCGTAAGGGTCGTTTTGTAATTTAGACAAACCTCGAGGGAAGAAAATGTAATTAATCCAATTTGAGAAAAGGTATTATTGGAATTTTAGGTCAAATATTTAGATGATATCAGCATAATTACCAGTAAATTTAACGGAAGGGGGTATTTGTTAAACGTTTGTAACTTTGGGGGGGGTATTTGATAAAAGTTTGGTAATTCAAATAGCTAGATTGTAATTTAGTCAAACCACAGAGTTTGTTTAATAATTTGGTCAAACCACAAGGGAGGTAGATGTAATTAACCCTAAAAAAAAAAAGATCAATTAGATTACAAAATCTGTACCTAACGGTAAGAAGGGTCATGCATTCTTTCTCCGTGGCTTAATTATTTGGTGTTGGAATCGCTACCAAAATAACTTAGCTCGAGTGAGACCCGTTCCATTTCCCTGTATCAAAACTCTGGTAAGTATGAATAAATCAAAGTCTATATAATTTATTAAATTCAATAAAGTATATTATTAATTTATATACCTCAATGCACCTATAAATTAATAACTTCTCATATGTCTCTTCTTTTTTAACTGGACCACCTCATAATCCTCAAAAACACAGAAATTAAATAAATAGATTCATAATGACTCCCAATTAATATAGGAAAGAAACAAGGTTATTACAAAAAAAGGTTTTTATCGTGGCAAAATTCGTCGTGCTTAACAAAAAAAGTTCTAGGCGAAACTGCTGGGTGCCCATGGTTTCTTTGTTGCTTGTTTTCTAGAACTAGGGTTAGTTTTTCTAATTCAATTCTTCTAATTTTGCAATTGACAATTTGGGATTTCAAAAAGATTTTTTCAAATCTTGTTAGAAAGAAATCCCAATTAGTATTACATAATTTTTTTAAAGATTTGACTCAGGAACCTAGCTAAACTTGATATAAATTAACCTTACTTAGCCAATTTTAAAAAATATGGGCTCTTTAATTTTGCATCATAGAAAATATAATTTTTGCCCAGTTTTTGGGATTCCTAATTAGTACCATTGGATTAATCCTAAGTGGAAGGTTGTGGGTTGGTCAAAGCACTAGTAAACAAAAAAGTTAATTGGTGGGTACCATCACAAACAATTTTCTTGAGAAATTAAGGTTAGGGTTCTTTTAACCTAGGGTTAGATCTGGTCAATCTGATTTTGATTTTCTAGTAATTTGATTGTTTGATTTTTGAGGCATAAATGTATGGGTATTTTAGTGTAAAGATTTTGTTGATTGATTTCAATATATATTTTTTTTTTCTGGGAAAACTGAATTTATCTGTAATTTGTGTGTAGTGAAGTTGGAGTTTGAGCTGCTCTAGGTGAGCGGAGAATTTAGATCTTTGGATCAATAAGTTGTAAGTCAATCCGGATATTTGTTTCCTAATTTTTGGTGAATTGATATGTATTTGTTGTTTTTGTCATTATCTTTTATTAGCAATCATCCTGAGAATTTAGAGCTTTTCTTCATTATTTGTTTATTACATTAATATGGGATGTAGTTGGATGTATGCTGTGCAGTTTAGTGGTTATAGTTGTTGTTGAATATCAACTAATGGTTTTGGGCTTGAAAGAGTTATTTAATAATGCAGAAAAAGTCTAGTTCTAATGAGTATTGAATTGCTGTTGGTTTTTGTCATGGGATCCAGGCTTATGAATTCGTATGTTGTAATCCTTCTAACAAGAATAGAAGGAAAGATCATGGACACGATATTTGCTTTGATTTGTATATGTGAAGATATTCTAATAATATGGGGAGTTTTAACCCCAGCCGTGGGGTGGCTGGGGTAAGTGGTGGTGGTGTGCATACATGAATTTTGCCTTGGGAGTTTGTGGACCCCATGTTATGGGGCTTTGGCAGTTCTTGGATGGATGTTATTGACACTTTATTGATGCAGGGGAAGTTTTCTTTGACTACAATCAATGACATGCTTATTGTAATGTGTAATGTCTTAACGCAGTGGACTTGGCTGCTATTGTTCATTTAGGCAGATTGATGGACGGACTACAGCCGTGGGAAGATATGCTTTGAAATGTAGACTTAATATCATTATAGGCTGTCTTTTTGTTAATCTGGCTTTGTAAGCGCAAATCTTTGCTGAAAATTTGGTATGGCTTTCGCTAATTGTAGACCAATGAAACCAAGCAAAATAAAGTTATGGAGAAACAAAGGGTAAATCCATGGCTTAGAAGATTACTCCCTTACTGAAAACCCAAGGATGGCTATGATTTATGTGAGAGAGTCTCTAGTGGGGACTCTTTGGGGAGTTTTAGTTGTTTTACATTGGTTCAGCATTAGTAATGAGGAAATTGGTAATTAGGAAGCCTGTCCTGTTTCAGATTGTGTAAAAGCTAGACGAATCCGGTTGGCCTTCTGTTAATGCTGGGTGTTTCTATGCTTGCTTTTCTACTTCTGTTGAGAGAGTTCCAAATAGTTGTGAACCAGTCTGAGTTGACCTTTGGTTTCCTGTTTTATGAGCAAGAAATATCAAACTGCTGGGGTAGTCAGATAGAAGCCATATTAGTTGTTGAAGGAAAATACTGCAGTACCGCATACCTCTTTCCTGTCAAATTCCCAATCCCAGGGCCCCGGAACAGCGGAAGCAGCCGAGGCAGCTTTGACTCGAGAGTCATCGGGAGGGGGTGGGCCCTCGACAGTCATCGAAATGACTTCTTCGCCACTGAGGAGGACAAGGCCGAGAGGGCGGCGGTCTTCGCGCTCCTCTTTAGTTTTGGAGCCTTTAGTAGGGGGTAATTTGTGGAACTCTTCGCAGTCGCCGAGGACGAGGTTCATGTGACGGTCGAAAACCATGAATTTGCCGACCAACTGACGGGCGTCTTGGATGTGAACCCGCATTCTGTAGTTGATGTACTGGAGCATCTTGGAGTGGAGCTCTTCGACATCGACATTTTTGCTAGCTTTTTGGGTGGAAATCACCCAGACCCAAAAATTTCCTTCCCTTGACAAGCGTACTTTTTTTTGGGTTTTATTGAAATTTTGTACGGAGAAAGAAAATCAAAAGCTATACAAAATATTTGAAAAATCTAATATTGACGGATAAAAACCAATAGTTTACGGAGAAGAAACTAGTTAAATATGTCTGTTTGGAAATGATTATTTAAAAAATTATTTGGAATAATTATTTGTTAGATTTTTGAAAAGATAAAAAAATATTTGGATTTAAAAAAAATTTATTGAATTTAAAAAGTGCATAACAATTTAAACACTTTTTTATAATATTGTACCTAGAAAATATTGAATTTTTGTACAAAATTTTTTTAGATTAAATGAAAAAATCATGACAATTAAGATGAGATTTAATTTCAATAAGTTTAAAAGATAAAGCACTAGGTATCGAACACTGAAGAGTAAATCAATGTCCGACAGCTATAAAAAATATTTCTTAACTTATTCATTCATATTCGTATCTGCTATACTTTTAACTGTTTTTTATGTCAGAAATGTTGACCTCTTTTTTAACTTAGCCGCTTCCTTTGCTTTTTGTTCTAAGAATATATATGGTGATTATTTTGACTTAACTAAAAATTTTGACCAAATAATCCCCAAATAATGAATCCAAATGGGGTGGAGTTACAGGGACAAGTTGATTTTCAAGAAATCAAGTAATAGTGGTTCTATTAAACATTTCATACTCTTCACTATTTCTTTTACAAGCAAAAATAAAATAAAACAAAATGCAGTTTTATTTCAAGCATTTAGAGAGGCCTCTGGGGCTGAAAGCGTGTCAACCAGGTTACGCTTTTAATCCAAATGACAATTCAACTGCGGTTTTAGCCGACGTTAAACGCTTTTCTTAGAAGGCTCAAGAAAATCAGCCCTAAACTCTGCAGGTCCTCAACCTCTTATATACATACATATGCTCAAAACTCGCCACCACTCCCTCCCCAGCCCACCAATCCGCGGCCGTCTTCCTCCAGCTACGGCAGGAAAGCCTGATACCTGGTGATCCATCTATCTAAGGTAAAATCCATTAATTGACGGATTCGTCCTATTATTATTGTCTTTATCTACCAAACAACAGCAGCATCAGTAGGACTATAAACATATATATATATATATATATATATATATATATATATATGTATAGACACATATACATATATAGACACACACACACACACACACATGGTTGGTTTCAAATTATTATTACATGAAATATTGGGAAAAAAAAGATTGAAACTTTACTTGGTTGTGTGGTTGAATTAGGCTTCTCTCTCCAAAGGGATGCTGCGAGTTTCTTTTTCTGGTTTTGGGATTTAACGTATGTAGTTGTGAATCATAAATGAAATTTAATCAGGATGATATATATCAGTTTTTAATGGTTTTTGGGGACCTCTTTTTTTTCTTTCCGATTGTAACTTGTGCTTTTATTTTTTCATAATAATATGGATAATAGGGGTGGGCACAGGACTTGCTTAATTCAAAACTCTGGGTTTTGTGGGACATGGTATGAAGTGAAGTATTGAAAAGTTGAAGGGCTACATACATAGTTCTGCATTGGTGTCGCTAGTAACATTTACTGTATGTTTTCTTGGCTGAAATGATAGTATTCATTCTTTTAATCTATAATTGACCGGGAAAACCAATGAAAGATGTGAACTTTAGGTTTCTTTTTGAAGATTTATGTGATATTCTGTATACGAGTTTCATGATTATTAAGTGCTAATCTTAACTTCATTGGGTGCTGTACTGAGCTAAGATTTTGTGTTTGGATGCAAACTATAGGTTGACACAGCCAAGCGAGTTGCCTGGTTCTGTTGGCACCAAGTCTACACTGTGGTTGTTGATCAAACAATATCTTGATATTGTTTGTGTTATGTTGTAGGGTTTCTCTGGATCTAAAGTAGTTTGTCATCAATGGCTGTCATTAGTAGCATGCATCTTATTTCATACTCGGAAGAGATTATTGATGGACAGCCAATCTATGTATCATCCAACTGCTTTCCTGTTAAGGCCTTGAATTTTGAACCAGCTGGGCAGGCATTTCATTCTGCTGCTCTTCGACTTTTCGGTGTTTCAGAGGATGAAGATATTGACGATGAAAAGAGCGATACTACAAGTGAGAAGGATCAGTCTTATACTCAGTCAGCAGATTCATACAGCACTAAAGGTAAAAAGAAATCTGGTTCTGAACTGAAGCAACAGGATCATTATGCACTACTGGGATTGGGTCATTTAAGGTATCTTGCTACGGAGGACCAAATTCGAAGGAGCTATCGTGAGGCTGCTTTGAGGCATCACCCTGATAAGCAGGCTGCTCTTCTCCTTGCCGAGGAAACAGAAGCTGCAAAACAAGCAAAGAAAGATGAAATAGAGAACCGCTTTAAAGCCATCCAAGAAGCATATGAGGTCCTAATTGACCCTACTAGAAGAAGAATATATGACTCCACTGATGAATTTGATGATGAAATACCTACCGATTGTGCCCCACAGGACTTCTTCAAGGTGTTTGGACCAGCTTTTTTGAGGAATGGCCGTTGGTCTGTTAGCCATCCTGTTCCATCTTTAGGGAATGAAACTACTTCGCTCAAAGAAGTTGATAACTTCTACAATTTTTGGTACAGCTTTAAAAGCTGGAGGGAATTTCCTCATGCTGATGAGTTTGACCTTGAGCAGGCAGAATCTAGGGATCACAGAAGGTGGATGGAAAGGCAGAACGCAAAGCTCTCAGAGAAGGCTAGGAAAGAAGAATCTGCTCGGATACGTGCTCTTGTCGACAATGCTTACAAAAGGGACCCCAGAATTTTGAGAAGGAAAGAGGAGGAGAAAGCTGAGAAGCAGAGAAAAAAGGAGGCTAAATTTTTGGCAAAGAAATTGCAAGAGGAAGAAGCAGCTAGGATTGCTGAGAAGGAGAGACGTAGGAAAGAGGAGGAAGATAAAAAAGCTGCTGAAGCTGCTTTACATCAGAAGAAAGTGAGGGAGAAAGAAAAAAAGTTATTGCGCAAAGAGAGAACCCGTCTTCGATCATTTTTGGCTCCTGTTTTGTCTAAGCACTTGCTTGATCTTACTGAAGAGGATGTTGAAAAGTTGTGCATGTCACTTGATATGGAGAATTTAAGAAACTTGTGCGACAAGATTGAAGGAACTGAAGACGTGCAGAGAGTGAAAATTGTGAAAGATGCTCTTGGACGTAGTCACAACTCGAAGGATGAGAAAGAAGATGTGAGGGGTCCACTGCAGAACGGCGCTATGGTGGCTGATGGACAAATTGCACCAGGTACCACGGAGAAAAAAGAGAAACCATGGAGCAAAGAAGAGATTGAGCTATTGAGAAAGGGGATGCAAAAGTACCCAAAAGGAACATCTCGAAGATGGGAAGTTATTTCGGAGTATGTCGGTACTGGAAGATCAGTTGAAGAGATCTTGAAGGCAACAAAAACTGTTCTTCTCCAGAAACCAGACTCAGCTAAAGCTTTCGACTCGTTTCTTGAGAAACGAAAGCCATCCCCATCCATTGCATCCCCTCTAACTACTAGAGATGAAGTAGAGGGAGTATCGAACAGCAATGCGCCAGAGAGGCATCCTGGTAGGTCAGATAGTTTGCAACACTCAGAAGATGTGATAATTGAAAACGAAGTATCATCAAGTGGAGATCAAGATGTCTGGTCTGCTGTTCAAGAAAGAGCGTTGGTTCAAGCATTAAAAACTTTCCCAAAGGAGACAAACCAGCGTTGGGAACGAGTTGCTGCTGCAGTGCCGGGGAAAACTGTTGTCCAGTGTAAGAAGAAATTTGCTTTGCTGAAAGAGAACTTCAGAAACAAGAAAAGTGCTGTTTAACTTTGTTCAAATTCAATGTTACTGGAGATGATGATATAAGGTCTTAAATTCTTTTCCCAAGCGGAGAACTGAGATGATGATGACAATATTCGAGGAGGTATTTACATCCCCTTTTTGGCTATTGTCAGCGTGCGGAGTATCAGAAATAGCTAGGACTAGACAGATGTATACACGTATGACATCTTTATGATAGTTTTTGAATCACATTGCGGGGTATTTCCATCCTCATTTTGGCCGTAATTGGTGCAACGTCTCTGATCACACATTTTTGGAGTCTAGAGATGTGTACACAATTACTGGAAATGTTTCTGATAGTTGTTCAAATTCCATATGTAATTTTTTGTCAATGGCATTCAAAGTATCAATAAAGTACTTAAATTGTTTTGATGAGCATGTATAAACTAAAGTATTATTTATCGCACTACTCACTTTTGGTTGACAAGCGTCTATTATGGCCATTGCTTTTGTTGTTTAAAGTTGTACTTCTTTGTAGCCCTTTCCCCGTGTGTGATTAAACAGCACAGCAACCTTCTTGCATACAAAAGTTTTGAACTGTGATTAGCCCACTAGAACTTAGATGAGCAGTCAACATGGATTATTCCAGCTATTAGACGTGCACCGATTTTGCGTCGGTTTCAAAGAGCAAGAGGAGCCTTGAGGGATTGTAGTTTTATGGACATTACTCTTGCGTCTCATATTTGTTCAATTTCAACCAAGTTATAAACACGAGTCAATGTTAAAAAACTCGAGACAGCTGAAAGCGTCAGTTACAACATGGATTATTCCAACTATTAGACATGCACCTATTTTACGTCACTTTCCAAGAGCAAGAGGAACCCCGAGGCAGATTTGACGTTAGCCTTGCGTCTCAGATTTGTTAAATTTTGACCAAGTTAAAAAACGAGTCAATGTTAACTTGAGACAGCTGAAAGCATCAGTTACAAGTTACAGCACTCTCATTAACATAAATTCAAATCCTGTCCTCCCCAAATTTTTAAGCACATTCACACGAAATTTCCTTTTGAAGCCATTACGGCACTATTTGTTGTAACAGTTCCTTTTATAGTCATAGTACAATCTGTTATAGAACTATTTGGCAAATCTCAGCACAACTTATTTGGGTCATAAGAAAGGGGAAATCCTTCAAATGCCAGCACAAGGCGAACAAGTAATAATGCAAAATATTGTCCCACAACACACAAGGTATTATACAATTTGTGATTATATACTGTATAGGTTCCACTTCAACCAACCCCATGAATACCGGATACAGAACCAAAATATAGGCTACCATTAAAGACAAGGACTTGAGATTGTACAATAACTTAATAATGACATCTCAGGTCTGATCTGAGAGCTTAATCTGTTGATAGCGTTCGCTGTCCTCCACCTTTAACCACGATCCTTACCATCCTTGACACTCTTGTCATCTCTATCAGTTGTTCGGGAAGTGTATTGGCTCGTAGATGATGGAGAGTACCCAGGTGCACTAGGTGAATATCCAGCACTTGGACTGAACACCGGAGTAACAGGTTAAAAGATGGCAATAAAGCATCAGTTCAATCCCAAATTGGAACTGGGGATTTCCAATTCTTACCTATATTGTGGAGAACTTGGACTATAATCTGGATCTCCACCAGAGTTATATGGACTGAAATAGCAATTAATGTCAGAGATCATGTAAAGGGAAAAAAAAATGTATTTTTAGTGTAAATACAGAAAAGAGCTTTTGGGTTCGCATTCTGTAAACTGACCCATAAAGCTCTTTTACCTATCCAATAGGCTATGCATGCAGCTGCTGCCAAAACATTTTTGAGAGGAACACTATACAAGACGGTTCAGTAACTTGACCATAATAAACACTTGGACATAAACCAAAATAACCATGCTTGAGCACAGACCAACGAAAAATCATAAAAATTAAGTCACAATATTCACGAGTGAGTTAAATCTGAAAAACGAACAAAATGTAACTTCATGTCACACAACAACATGGTCATGGAAGGAAAAAAATAAAGCCAAAAATCACAAGATGAGAATCAAGTATCAAATAAAGGGGAGCCTCTGTCTGAAGCTCAATGGCTTCTCCAAAATTCACAATTAGCAGCAACCAAAAAAAAATAAAAAAGGAGCAAAGAAATTAAAGAACCCAAAAGAAAGTGAAGACAGAATTGTTGAGATACGAACTTTACCTGCTTGGACTATAAGTCGGACTAGAAGGAGAATACGATGGAGATGTTGGAGAGTACGACGGCGATGTTGGGCTGCATGACAAAAATTTAGGCATGTAAAATTGAAAAGGGAATCAACAACAGTAATCAGACATAATGCACCATGCATGACACAGGATTTACAAATCAAACACGCTATTCATGCACTGCCTAATTGCAGCAAATGCAAAACCAATACTTGTGGGCAAACAGCCAGGCATATACGCAGGATAAGCGTCCTGCAAGTTTGACATTTGTCGAATAGGCAAGAAATATACCTGTAACTTGGAGAGGAAGGACTGTATGGGCTTGAAGGTGACAGCTTGGGACTAGTTGGAGAGTATGCAAGTGAAGGACTGTATCTTGCTGAGGGATTGTAGCTAGGAGAAGTAGGACTATAGCTTGGCGAGGTTGGGCTGTAACTTGGGGAGGTGGGGCTGTAACCCGGAGAAGTTGGACTATATGCAGGTGATGTGGGACTGTATGATGGAGAAGTTGGACTATAAGAGGGTGAGGTTGGGCTATAAGAAGGCGAGGTGGGACTATAAGACGGTGATGTTGGACTGTAAGAAGGTGATGTTGGGCTGTAAGAGGGGGAGGTTGGGCTGTATGCGGGTGAGGTGGGGCTGTATGCTGGTGAGGTGGGGCTGTAACTCGGAGATGTCGGACTATAACTAGGAGAAGTAGGACTATAACTTGGAGATGTTGGGCTATAACTGGGTGATGTGGGACTATAGCTAGGAGATGTGGGCGAGTATGAAGGACTAGTTGGAGAATAAGCAGGACTAGTTGGGCTATATCCAGGAGAACTAGGACTATAGGTCGGAGAAGTTGGGCTGTAACCAGGGGACGTGGGGCTGTAACCAGGGGAAGTGGGGCTGTATCCAGGGGAAGTGGGGCTGTAACCAGGAGAGGAGGGACTGTATCCAGGAGACGAGGGGCTGTAACCAGGAGATGATTGTGGAGAGAAAGCTAATCCCATTGCTCCCACAAAAGGAGAGAATTGAGCATCTGCATGAGGTGACAACCGGGCATTTGGACTCAGCAAATAACTTGGAGACATCATACCATCATGATAGGGTGTTCCACTGAAAGGTGAACGGGCAGGCGTCATGCCAAAATCTAGGTTGCCCTCCATGTAACTGGGAAGAGCAATCTCAATAGCTTGTTTCAACATCTCCTCATTGAGGTACAAGGCACAGTCCCCTGTGCCAATGGGTGCAAGCTGACCCAACATGATATTTTCAGTAACACCCCTGAGGTAATCTGTTTCTGCATAGACAGCAGCATCAAGAAGTATATCAACAGTTTCTTCAAAGGAGCACCTCATCAATGGCCCAGTATCATTTCGATTGATCCCATGACGAGTGATTGCCATCAAATGACCACGGTAAGTCATGGTATCACATAATATTGCAAGATGCCGATAATTTACATAAGATCCATCGAAGGATATGACAACACGCAATTCGTCCAGCAATGCCTTTCGTACTGCCTCAATTCCAAGAACTTCAATAACTTCAATCAAGTGATTACTTGTTGTCCTTCTAGTATCAACATCTTCATGGCACATGACAGCTAAAAGATTAACACCCTCTGAGTCCAACATCCACTCATTGTCCGCCTTAAATCCTTCCTCCTTGGTAAAATTGTTTAATTTAGTCTGCTTGATAAAAACTTTGTTAATATCGGGAATGCCCCGAAGAGCCATTTCAGTTAGCATGTTGCTCTCAATCTTTTTGAGGAAGACGTCATCCTCGGCAGATTCATCATTCAGCTCCCCCTTGGGAGCTTCATCATTCATGATACGAATACGAAGTATCAGCTTATCAGCATTGTCATCATTGAATATACAAGTCAGATCATCATCAAACTCAAGATTGATCTTCTCTGCAATGTCTGCCATGCTTAGCTTCTTATCCACCATCATTTCCCGATTCAACTCTATTCTGAGCAACCAGGGAGAGATTTT
Organism: Mitragyna speciosa; assembly: GCA_024721245.1. NCBI lineage: Eukaryota > Viridiplantae > Streptophyta > Magnoliopsida > Gentianales > Rubiaceae > Mitragyna > Mitragyna speciosa. The sequence continues at coordinate 9,781,046 of CM045552.1, read as the reverse complement.
ATCGGGATCAATCTCTTCATCCGGCATTTCATAATAAGACTTCACAAATTCAACATCTTCAGGAATTATGGTGCTCATTGGATCTGGATCATACCAAACTTCAGTGGCCTGTGTAACACTGCGCAAAGTGGTGTATTCTAAAGCACACTGGACACTTTTTGCCCTCTCCTTTGTTTCACCTGCTTCAGGATTCAGGTATATAGAAAGAGATGGTGTTTTTATCTTCTTAGCCACATTAATGATCTCCCTCAGCCTAGGTACACCAAGGGTGACATTCTTGGCACTCACACCAGCATAATGGAAAGTATTAAGTGTCATCTGAGTAGCAGGCTCACCAATGGATTGTGCAGCAACACAACCAATCATTTCTCCTGGAGCGACGAGTGACTGTAAGAAACGTGACTCTATCTCACCAATTACCCACTCGAATGCTTCATGAGTAAGTCTGTAGTCATTCAAGACCCTTTTACTGGCCAATGCACTGCGAAGCAATATATTGAAAAAAAGCGTAGCATTCTTTTGAGCTTCCATACTAAGATAATCATCACCATGAACAACCTTAAGCCTCTCCTGTAGCTTATCCACTGCTTCAACAATCTCCATTGGATGCATATCTGAGGGCCTTCGGAAGTCTATCTTAAAGGTCTTCTGTGCATTTGAGATTAATCTCCTGATGTTCACAGGCAAAGGCCAGGTATTATCACCCGTAGTTGCAATCTCTGTCCCCAGCTGCAACCTATCAGCTTCAAGTTTCTGAATTTCTGCATCAAACACACTCCGGATTTCTCGGATGGTCTTTAGATCTTCAACAGCTTCAGGTAACATGTAATCTGGGTTCCAACTCGGATCATCAATCTCATATTTGTACATCTTATTAAATTCACTTTCCTTAATTTTCAACGATTCCAGTTTCTGTGATTCAATCCACACCGAATCCATGCCATCTTCCCCATAAAGAAACTGAATAACATCCCCCAAGGAATTCCTGACAGTTCCGTCATACTTGACCATGATATCCTCCATGGCCTTCACCAACCGTCGTTGAATGTACCCAGTCTCGGATGTTTTAACAGCAGTATCTATAAGACCTTCCCTACCACCCATTGCATGGAAGAAAAATTCTTGAGGAGTCAACCCTCGCAAGTATGAATTCTCTACAAAACCACGACTTTCTGGACCAAAATCATCCTTGGTAAAATGCGGCAGCGTTCTGTCAATGAATCCAAAAGGAATTCGCTTCCCTTCAACATTCTGCTGCCCCACACAAGCAGTCATCTGAGATATATTGATGAAACTTCCCTTTGATCCTGCAGTAACCATTGCCTTAAGATTGTTACTCTCGGATAAGCTCTTTTGGGCACTGCTTCCAGCATCATCACGAGCCTTATTCAACACCTAAGACAAGTTGGACGCACATCTCAGACCTCAAAAGATAGCAGAGACTATAAAAGAAATATAAGGTCCATCAAATATATCTACCTGGTTTACTCTATTTTCAAAGGATTCCATCATAGTTCGTCCGGGCTCGGCCTCCAGTTTCTTTTCTTGAGCTTGCCTGATGAGATCTTTCACATCATTCTTCGCTTTTGAAATAGTAACATTGATTTTTTCCATTGTTTCAGCATCAGCAATAGTATCTCCAATTCCAATGCTAAAACCATTCTGCAGAAGCCAATAATTAACAAGCCACTGCGTGTGTCCAAGAAACTTGCGAGCTGAATCAGGACCAACCTCTTCCCTGCTTGCATTAATGTAAGTCCATTAATATCACTCATGGTTCCATACTTGAATAGAGCACTATCTCATGTTCTGTGTATGATCGAGGTCAAAAACCATGAAACAGTTCATGCACCGACATAATATGTTCATTTCAAGCTACAATGTTGTCTACAGATGGCTTGCTTGTTGGACTATATATGGTACATCACCCGATATAAATCAAGTAAAGAATCTCAGAAAAATTAAGCCAATGGAATATTAATCAAGGATGTCATAGTCAAGTTGTAATGAAAAGACTACAATTTCAGAAACTATAGTCTTCAAATATCATACCAAATAACATGAATAAGACTTCCAGTGGAAGTTCCAAGTGCCTTCTTGCATAGGGTGCCAGAAAGCAACTCCCCTTTCTCAATGCGAACTTGAGTATCTCCTGGAGTTATGGGTCCTTGCTCATCATCTTGATGCCATGCTGCATTCCTCTGGAGATTTATTTGTTTTGGTATAATCAGATTGAATACTTGCTTCCCTGTCCAAAGAGGCCTTGGCTTCAAAATTGCTGGAGCAGGTATCTTCCCATCAAAATCCTCCCACCACATCAAAATGTTCATAAAAACATCCTGCATAACATGAATAACCATTCGGACGGAACAAAGGAAAAGTTAAGATTAGTGTTTTTACTAAATAGAGGAAATGAAACAAAAATGCGTACCTTCTCAATAAATGTATCTCTTTTAGTTATTTTACGGCAACCCAAAAGCGTATCCTGGACGATTCCCATTACAGGGCGATTTGATTGGGGTGAGACAATGCATTTAGGGACCATCATAAGTTCCAACACTTCTGCTCTAGTTTCAAATGACTGCGGAACATGCATGTTCATTTCATCCCCATCAAAATCCGCATTGTATGGCGAAGTAACCGACAAATTTAAACGGAACGTAGAATATGGCATGATTTTGATCCTATGGCCCATTATAGACATTTTATGCAGACTAGGTTGCCTATTAAAAAGTACAAAATCTCCGTCATTTAAGTGCCGCTCCACCTGCATCAGTACAATAAAGTTAACCAGAAGTAGCAAAAAATCCCAATCTGCATCAAGATATTGCAGAAGCTTGCCTTGTATCCAAGTTCCAGATGCTGATCACTGCTTTTCTTTAAATATCGAAGATCAAGCCTCTGTCCATCATCTCTAATTATGTATTTGGCACCAGTTTTTCCTGGTGGTGGATGTGGGCCATATTCAACAATCTCCTTCAACCTGTTTAATGGTCCAGTATAGTTGGCTATTCAAATCATAACATAGTCGCAAATTTAAGAACAGAGAAAGCAACGAAAGAGACCTTTCAATGTTATAAGGAGTAACAGTTTCTGGATACGTGAGATTGAGTGCAATACTCCATGGCACTCCCAACTCATCAATGTTGATAGTTGGGTCAGGTGTGATCACAGTCCGAGCAGAAAAATCCACTCGTTTACCCATCAAGTTGCCTCTAATCCGACCTTCCTTGGCTTTCAATCTGCTACATATTGATTTAATGGGTCTACCAGATCTTTGTGTAGCCTGAAATTGAAGAATCAACTCAACAAAATCTCCTCACACGATTAACTTCGATTGTTTTAATAAAGAAATAGTCATACTCCAAATGCTTTAATAAAAGAAAAATCCTACTCTCGGCTGTCCTGGCAGTTCATTATCGAAGTATGTAGCTATATGGAACTGCAATAACTGTGCAAATTCTGAGATAATGTGAGCGGGTGCCCCATTTCTCTCTTGCCTCTTCAGGTTCTCATTGTGCCTGATGATCATAGCTAGTTGATGTGTAAGATCATCCTGCATTATGAAATAGAAGATTAAAATCTATCCACAGTCCCAACCAAAAAAAAAAGGAAAAAGAAAGAAAAGGCTGTGACTAATGGCAATGCTATCATTTGAGTAACTCGACTAGTGCAATCCAAGATACAACATAAAGCAAGAATAAGCTTGTAATGAGAATTCAAAGAACAACACATAAATAAATTGGCTTGCCTCACTCCTTGAAGAAGTGTCCATCATTACAGAAGGTCTAACAGGTGGTGGAGGTATAGGAAGAACTTGAAGAATCATCCAATCTGGCCGTGCGTATTTTGGGCTGAAACCTAGTAATTGACAATCTTCATCACTTATCCTTTTCAGAATACTGAGAACCTGAAAACAGGTAAACCAATATTTATTTTCATACGTCATCACAGGCAGAAAGATAAAAAAAACTCCGTGCCTAATAAAGAAAAGCCAACAAAGTGATAACGACCCAGTTCAAAAAGTTAGATTGATTCCAAAATAAGTTACCTTTTCGGCAGAAAGTATTTGTTTCCGCTCAACAGGTTCAGGCATCTGCTCTTGATCATCATTCTTCTTTTTCTGAACCTTGTATTCAGCAACCATTTTCATACCATCAATAGTAAGTTTTGGCTGCTGAGCACCACAACCACCCCTCGTCTTCTTAACTGGTTCTTCAGAATCTTGACCTTGTACATCAATTTCATCACCTCCTTCACATTTACTTTTGTTTTTGCAGGCGTCCAAAATCTTTTTAAGTCTATTCTTAGGATTTCTTATCCTCAATGCCTGCTTAAACTTGGAATCCTCCTGTATACACGACAAGGAGAGACAGTCAATCTGACAACAAATCCTCACTAGGTACGAAGAGAGAACAATTAAGATAATGGAACCCATTTGTTCACCACCATTTAGCAGATTTTCTTTTTATTCTTCCACGCAAACCATTCTAAACAATCTGTCGGGAGTTGTTATGGAAATATAATTTTCAAACAGATTCTGAAGGACAAATCTTGCTGCCACTAGTATTAAGTGTAGTGGCCGCATAATAATCTACAGTTAGCTAAGAGGTCTGCCTGGTGCTAGGGAGCGTAAGCAAAGCTGAATGCACACTAGATGGATGGGAAGTGGGAAAATAAAAAATATTAATCCATCATTCATAACATATATCAACTATCAACAATTAATTCAATATGACAATCAACAAATACGAAACAATAATTTTCATATAGACACAGAAAGAGAAATCAATAAAAAATTTAATATAGCAAAAATAATCAATATATGCAAGGATGGATTGATTGAGAAATAAACATTCTAGCAATCACAAGTATCAAACCAATACCATAGGTTCCACATCCTAATGTCAATGACCTCAAACAAGCTAAATGAAGTCATTCCAACACGAGCCATAAACATTTTAGACCACTAACCATCCATCTCATCTGCTGAGATTCATAAAATTTGCGTCCTCTGCATTGGAGTAGTAACACACAACATCATTTAATGGTCACCGTCGGCTCTGCAAAAGTTTTCTCTTCATTCAAAGCAAATATAATGCAGCTCAGAACATTTGTTGACAATCAAATTTCCAGGTCTATACAATGATTAGACATAGAAGGTTACAAAAATTTTATATGGCCAGCTTTATCAACCTGTCAACCCTATATTTATAATAATAGGAATCAAGCAGCAAAGAGTTAAAAACCTAGTTGTTCACTAAATTGAACTACTTTAGGACAATCAAAATGGGCTCTGGTAAGTGCTATATGAACAACACAGCTGAAACTAGAGTTAGACTGTTAGACCCATGCCATTGCACAATATTTACAACTATGAAGTAGCCCATGCATCTTTTGCGAAACACATGCCTCTCTACAACATCTGAATTGGTGAATGCAGTTTATTGGTATATATACCATTATTCTGCACAAATTCCCACAATTTAGAAGACGCGAATGATTAAACGTGTCAAATGTCCAAATATAAGAGCTAAATCATAACATCTACTCGCCAGAAGATACATCATCTGCCAATATTCCCAAGAGTTATATTGATAAGAAAATCTAACACTATTCTTAAATTCTCAAGCTTTTGGAGCCAGAATTCATTATTGAACATGAGAAAACCTCAAACATCCAGAGCTAATTACAATAATGATTTGCGCGAAGATACCTCATCTGTCAGTATCTTGGAGCAGTTAAAGCAAACGCAACGCATAATACTAAGCACAGTCTTTATGAAACCAATGTGAAACATAGGCTTCGCAAGCTCAAGATGCCCAAAATGCCCGGAGCATTCTGCCATATTAGCCATACAAGTCTCGCATTTCATCTTCCTATCAATTGTCCCCAGCCGGGGATCACTGAGACCCCCGATTTTCGGCTTCCCCCTCTCCGTCGTCTCACTGTGTTCTATATGAATCACTGACATTTGCCTCTGCAAGCCAACCGATCCAAAAAACAGTGAGTAACTTAGCTCCAATAAAGCAAAGTCAAGAGTCAATATCGGAATCTGAATCCAAATCCAAAACCCTAGAGTAAAGAAATCATGTTAACAGAAATGGCATGGAGTTTAGAGAAATTACAATTTCGTCGGGGCTGAGGATGCCGAACTGGACCACCCGGACCTTGGCGACCTCCGCCGGCGAGTACGGGAATCGTATATCCATAGCGGCGGGTGCGAAGCTCCAATGCTAGTTCTTTTTTTTTTTTTTTTTGAAACCGGTATGAATTTGTTATGGCAGTTCTTTTTTTTTTTTTTTTTTGGATTAATTTGATTCAACTTTAATTTGTCCTTTTTTAATTTTTCTGTTAATTTTCAGACGTTTTTCAGAGGCGACAGTTCGCTCTTCTTACTTGGTAGGAAGGAGGACTGCGCGAAACCTAAAGGCAGAGGGCACAAGGGGGGTATTTATAGAGGATGACCTCTCAATCGTACGCCATCTGTTGGGCGCTAAAATGCGCCGGGTTGCAATGCTATCCAGTGAGAATAAAATTAGGTTAAAAATAATATATATATATCCTTTAATTCAATCTGCCTCGAAAATTACAGCCCCACCAGAATTAAAATAGTATCACTAAATTTGAGTTTGGCATTTATTGTCATAAATTTCAATAGTCATTCATTTTTAACAAGTAAATAGTTTGTAGTTGTTCCTATATACTTTATTTTTTAGGTACCTTTTTACATAATAATATTTAGGTTGCAATTACCTTTTTGTCTCAATGATTAAGATAAAATATTTATTTTCAAGATCTTCTAGTTTAATTATTACATTTTTCAAATCGAACATTTCCATCACAACATGAATTATACGGTGATTAGCTCTATTCTTCCCAAAAAAAAAATTTTACAGCATTTAAACTATTGTTTAGAGTACACCTTAGTTATATTATTTCTAGGGTAAAAAAATATAAAAACTAAAATTGGTTTGTGTTTTTCGATATGACACAAGTTCACTGGATATAATTCTTGAAAACATTTTTTGAAAAATACTAAATACTAACATATTAATTAAATCTTCTAAAATTATTTCATTAACATTGAACCTATATCTCCAAACTTTTGCATATCACTTGATATCTCCAAACTTTTACATATCACTTGATTATCATATAAATGTTAGAAATATGACTCACAATTAATTTCTTTCCTACTAAATAAGTATGGTCAAAGTTAGGAACTTGTTTGTAATATGACAAGATACGAATGTGAAATAGTTATTATCATTTGGCACATTGCACAATATAAACAAATGTAATCGCGTTACTATGATATTTACAATAATCACATACGAAACCTAAGAAAGAATATTTCAATTCAAAACACAGCACAATCCAAATTTCTATAACTATTTTTAAACCTGATTAATGACTTTGACCCATAAATTAAGTGTTCACGTGATTACTTATTTGAAAGATAACCATAGCAAAATCTTAAAAGAGGACGTTGGTTTGAACATAGGGAATTGGCATTGATGATCCGAAGTGTTGTAACTTGCAGTTTAGAGCTCCATTCTTTTTAAATCTTTAGATTCCTAGCAATGCTACATTCCCCCCCCCCTTCTCATTTTCTCCATGTACTTTTGTTCTTGTTTTTTCAGATGTTCTTCAGCTTCTTTTCTACCTTCCAAATGATGAGTGTTTTAGTCATCATACTCATTTATCTTACACAGTTTCATTTCCATTCAAGTTCAATCAAGGGGTTGATTGTAATATTTCTAAAATTAAAGAGGTCTAATTATAGTTTTAGCAAACCAGAGGATGATTACTCAAAGTGATTATCCATTTCTTTCAAGAAGCATGTCTTCTAGACGACAGAACTTTCCAAATCATTTAAACCTTGAACCCAACTCGTCCCCAGCAGCCAAACTTCGCAACCCACAAAAATACCATCGATCTATAGCTGTAAAGAATGCGGCGCAATCTATCAGTAAGTTTAATTGTTGAAATTTTGCTATAAACATTGATAAAAGTTGAAGGCTGGAAAATGGTTTTCATAAATTTCTAACTACTGTATCAGGCTTCAGGTTTTACTGAATACTGGAATGAAGCTTCTCATCTCATAATGTCTGCTCCAAGTATTGAGATTTTTCTTGTTCTATAAGATCAACATTATCTGCGTGTCAAAAAGTGGCGAGGTAATAAACCTTAGAGATGTAGAAAACATGCTTTTTTTGCTTGAATTTGTTCGCATCGACTCCATTCTATAATGGGTGTAAGCTCACATATAGCACTGCTATATTTCTCTTTGATTCTTATTCATGGTTGTTGTGGTATGGTACAAATAAAGAGATTTGATAGGACTGACTATGAAGGCCAGTCAACCAATGCTAAACAGTTTATTAAAATCGTTAGAACGCTATGTGTTTATAGCTTTGTTTCTTATCACTAGACATTTTGTTTGCTTCATGGAGAGTAATACTGTTGTTTTCTCTGCTAGAGGCATGGTCTTGTACTATATTGACTTAAAATAGAACTCTCTGATTGATACAGGTTATTCTCTTTCATTTGCTAGTATTCACATTCAACCTTAATAATAAAGCAGCGACAAATTTCCTCTATAATTTTTATACTGCAGGATAATTCAACTGCCAAACTTGTTGATTACTATATAATGACATAATGACATGTTGATTCCAGCCATTTTCGGTTAAAAATTCAATTTCAAGGGCAAGCATTTCTCTTAGGTCGGAAGTCAGTTAGAGGGATGATTTTGATTTTGAATTTGGCATTGGTGAATAATGTGCTTCAAAATTTAGTGCAGAGGGGGTTTTAAGGATCTCCAAGATAGGATGATGACGATTAAGAAATTGATAACATTGTCAAAAGTTCTGGTGAAGATAAAAGAGTTTCAATAAGAAGATAATTAGATTGCTAAAGCCAATAAAAGATTGGTAAGTTGAAGAGACTTCTAAAGAAGTTTTAGCAACCTAATTTCAGCCAAAAAAAATTCTAATTATCAACTTTTCTTTTCGTTCCTTTTTTTCATCAATAATTTGCCAGAAAGATCTTCCACTTGATAATATGTGAAATCCCCTTTACAAATTGGCTTTTGAACTTAAAAATAAAGGTTTACATAAACATTTATGGGCAGAGCATATTAAATAATCCTGGATTTAATGCAACAAATTTCCCTTAAAAGTCTTCTAGTGTTCTTTCAAATGTTAATTGATGGTGTACTGCTTCTGGACCTAGAAATGGCCCGGTTGTTTCCAAGCCCGTAACTTGAAACCCAATCCGGCTCCAAAACCCTTTTCTTTCAACTTCGCTCGTCGTGGCCCAAACTAGTGCATCCATAAGGATGGGCTTTGAACCAGCAGAACGGACACATGAAGCAATAATGAGATCAGACAGTCCACGCTGATGGCACGAAGTATGGTTTCTGACGAAGTTATTAACATATGGGAGTCCGATATCAGTGACTAATGCACCCATTTGGTCCGATAGTTTAGTCCTATCGATTTTTTCGAGACTCAATTAGACCTCTTTCCATAGTGTAGATTAAAAATAAGATTATATATTGTTGACTATTAACAAATATATATATATATATTAACAGATGAGAGTAATGAAAGAGTTGTTTCCTTAATTACCAAAATGAAAAATGTAGTCACAACCTAATTATTAGTAACTAATGCTTAAAAAACATAATCATTACAGCTAAATTCTTTCCCTGAGATTTTCTCTTTTTCTTTTTTCAGATTAGTTGGAAGAGAATTTTGCTCAGATATATGCGCATCCAAATTATAAATGATTTTACCCACCAGCTGCATAGTCTTTTATCTATTCTAAAGATGTGGATTATGCATCTAATAAATTTCAGTTATAATTATACAAAGAATATCAAGAGCTTCACATTAAGAAACGTTTTGCTCCTTTTTATTGTTTCCAAATGGTCCAGATTTCAATTCTTTTTCTTTTTTGAAAAGATTTTTGGCATTTATTTTCTTACTTCTTTTGATTGGTCCCGGAATTTTGTCCCATCGACTTAAATATGTTCTATAGTACAATTTCATCAACTTTTTGTTGCGAAAAACATAAGTGCATCAACTTCTTTTAATTGGTCCCGGAATTTTGTCCCATCCAATTATATATGTTCTATAGTACAAGTTCATCAACATTTTTTTTCTGATTTATTATTATTATTATTAATAATAAAGAACAAGTTCATCAACTTTGATATCTTGAAGATGTTACTGCGCACATGGCACATGCATCCCAAACATTATCTTTTACCTCTCTCTCACTCTTCCACTCCTTTTTCACTCTCTGACCTGCCACAAACTGACAATCAATCGCACATTTTTAGAACAACCCATGTAGAAAAATTCACATCCTCGATCACTCAATGCATCAGCCGCTCCTGTGATTGAACATGAACCCAAAAGAGGAAAAAGAAACCAAAAAATAAAAAAATAGAAAGAAAGAAAAAGTAGCATCGTTCTCCACATCCGACGTCCCACTGTCTACTCATCCACATGATCATGCCGTCCAAATAATTAATTCTGATGTTGAACACATAAATGGATAATTTCTTTGTTTCTTGGAAGGGTGAGAATCATTCCATTGGGAAAAAATTACTAATTTTGAAATTTTTTTTCCACACTTACTAACATCACAAACTCGAATCTTACCTTTTTTTTCCCGTGTCATCGTAATAAAAATTAATTATGATTCACCTTATTTTTCCCATGTCATCGTAATAAAAATTAATTATGTTATGAGTTGGAAGTGGAGGACGAGGGAAATAGGGAAAAGGGTTTTACCAATGGCCATTAAAAAGTCAAAAATAATAAAAACAAATTATAGAAAAGAGAAAGAAATGAGAAGGAAATGCAAATCCATTTCAAAATTTTGGGTGATCAATGATCCCCACAAAAGTGTATACAACACAATGCTAATGTACTAAAGGCATAATCTAAAAAATGCATTTAGTGATACTACTACATAGTTTCCTTATGCTCTAGACTAGTGGGAAGTTGTCACTAGTCTTTGACAATCATTTCTTGGGGTACTTGCAACAAACCTTGAAGAAAAAGCACAGAACTTGTAATAATCTTCATCCAAAATGCTCCCTGAGCCACTTGTATCAAAGTTCAAGGAATAGCTCATGGGATCATACCGGCATTGAAAGGATGATTGTCTACTTGAAGGGCAAAGCATCTTTCTTTGTTTCTTGAGTTTCCTCATCAGTCTTGACAACCCACAACAGCTTGAGCTTGATGATGCATTGTGATCTGAGGTTGATGATGAAGAACAAGTTGTATTAGTGGTGGAAGAAATTGAAGTGATTTTTGACCAGATTGCCATTTCTACCATTGGATTTGCTTCCTATTTTCTTCCTCTCCTCTTTTGGCTTGTTGGATGGACCAATGTGGGGGCTGGAGCCTTGGAGGGTTGTGGTAAAAGAGGTTTTAGCTAGGAATGTGAACATGTGGGAGTGAAGGAAATAGGATTCCCACTTGAATATATATAGGGGCGGTGAGGATTGAAAGTTGCATAGATAGTACAAAAAGAATTAGTTGTATATTCCACAGATTAAGCTAGAAGGAAAAGAGAGAGAGAGAGAGAGAGAGAGAGAGAGAGAGAGAGAGAGAGAGAGAGAGAGAGAGAGAGAGAGAGAGAGCATTGTCGAGTTCATTAAAGCATGTTTTAAAAAAATTTCAAAACATTTTTCAATCACTTTTTCATATATCACACACATATATTTATTTTAAAAAAACTCTAAAATTGCTACAATTACGGAAATACCAAAAAAAAAATCATTCAAACAAATATACTAAAAGCACAGTCTTTACCTTAAGTTATCCGCCGTTTGTCTTACCAAACTTGTTGCCCTTTTTAGCTAACGCAATTTATTGTATAACTAATAGTTTATATTGACTTGTTTGTCTTTTTAAAAAAATGTGATTAAACCATATTAAAGTTCATATTGAAAACTATGTTACCAAAATTCAAATTTCTCACAAATGTTGAAAAATGTATAACACAAAGAGCTCCCAGAATTTAGAAGTTTGACTCAATTCCACGAAGGGTGATAATGATTGTGGGAGGGAAGAAATAATGTGTATTCATTTATTCATTTTGTCTTCACATTAGAAATTCGATAGTTAAAAGATATTTTTAAATTACAAATGATTATATGTAGATATATAAGGTTTTTATTTACAAGCTAAAAGAAAATTATAGTCATACAAAAAATTGTTTTGATTCTGATCAGATTTCTGGATAAATTTATGAAATTTAGAAAGGTCAAATCAAAAAAGATCAGTTTGTAAGCTACACCTACCAAGACTTTCAAACGTAAGTGCACCTGTACGTTAATCGGACTTTAAAGCCAATAAATCTTGCAAAACATGTGGATTTGTTTGTTTGGTTGTGTTATTTAAAAATGTAATTTTTAAAAATTTTAAATATATTTTTAATTAATTTTTTATCTCATAAATATATCTTTAATAAAAACTTTAAAATTACTACAATAATATTTTTTAAAAACTACTTCAAAAAATAACCATTCAAACATATTGGTGGATTCCATAACATAATAGGTGGAGGAAACAATATATAGGCGGGGGAGTACTTCAAAGGCAATAAAATAGTGCCGCTGAAGTTGGTCAATCCCATCCTTGACCGTGATCCACAGACCTACAACTGCCGGTGAAATTAAAGAAAGCAGAAAAAGTTTAAGATTATGTTGAGTGATGGACCACAAAAAAGATTCCGTTGAAAATCTAACGAAAAAAATGTATGTGTTTTTATTTATTTGTTATTATCCATTACGAATTTAGTTTTTTTTATTTCTCAATTTTGCGTTGCACAATATGGAGGAGTGAGGGTCTCCACACACATTTTTACATGTGCAATGGAAGAACACGGAAAATTCTTACATGGATAATAACATTAAAGGTCGTCCAATCACCACTTACAATTATTTAGAATTATAGTTTATGATTAACAGTAAGCCTTGAAATTTAAATTCTTTGTTAGGGTAATAGAAATACAACTCAATTTATCACACAAAGAAAAGCATAATTCTCAGTAATTCCATGGGATTTAGGAGAAGAAAGAAACCCAATTAAATATACTTTTTTAGGTGAGAAGTAAAATTCACATTATTAAAATTTATGATTCAATAAAATACTAACACAAATCCAAGAAGAACCAAATATAGCCTTAGATATTATTACTAATATTGTGCAACCAATAATTCAGAATTTTTTTTTCAATTTCCTCAATTTGATTTCATCGCTATCATGTGGAAGTTGGTTATTTAGAACATGGATCAGAAGAACGAGAAAGAAATGGAATACCTTGATTCGCCCTATATTATTTCACCAATTCCTAAAAAAAAAAATAGATGTAACGTGCACTCTCAACTAATTAAATTTATTTATTCTTACCTGTTGTATAAGCTTATTATGCTCATATGTAGCAGGTATTTTATGACTATGTTGATGTTGATATATTAGCTATACGTTTCGAATATAATAATATTAGACCAATTTGTAAACACTAATACAAGATAAGACTCTAACTAATTTCCAATAATTTATTCTCCCTAAAAATCTGAAAATTAAGTCAGATGTAAGGGTGAATTGCCATTTGCGTACCTTTTACAGAAGTCATGTTTTATTTTAGTTCCTTCGAGTGTTAATTTTACTAATATTGGCATTGACCTATTTAAAAGCAACCAATTTAGTTCTCTAAGTAGAATTTATAGCCAAATTAATGCTCAAATCCGCAATTGAAACATACATGATAGCTTTTTACCCTTTCTCCCTTTATTTTGCAATGGCAATTACATTTGAATTGTTCATTTAGGGAAATTAATATTTGAAGGAACAAAAATAGGAAAAACCTAAAAAAGAGACCGAAATGGACCTTACCTATGTTCGTTGGCTACATTAATTGATTTTTGATGACTATATTATTATAGATAAGTTATTTAAAATCTTTCATTCTAATAAAAATTTGTATATTTAATACATAAGTTATTCTGGAAAAATGTTGATTTCTTTTTTCCTGACATCAAATGGTAATCAAGTACCCTATACCTCAAGGGTGTAAGATTGTAAACGGGACTGGGTCAAGCTCAGGCAATCTAGCTGAGTGAGTATCCCAACTCTCAAATTTACATTCCTAGATTTATGTTAAATTCATGTGTAAATTAATATTGTCCACATTAGTTTGGAAAAGAAATAAAGTGCTTAATATATAGGTAAGGCTACAAGACCTATTAGTTTAAACTTTAAATTTAAATTTAAGTTTAAACATAAACATTAGGTCTTTTGGTAGAGTCTCTTATATTTTTCTCCACAATTAGTATTAGAATTCATAGTCTTGGTCTACTCTATGGCAAGTAGTTTCATCTCAATGTTGGAACAATAAATTGTTCTGCTCATGTGTTGAACTATGGAGTCTGGGATGAGACTAGAGGTATGGTGGTTTTAGACCATGAAGCTTGAAGTATGGCTAGTTATCTAGGGATTTGGTAGTGTTGGACCGTTGATCCTAAAGCCAAACTAAGGGGTGTTTGGTTCGCGGGTATCGGAATCATCCTCAGGAATCATTCCCATAGTTGGCGTCTGGTACTAAGGGGTGTTTGGTTCGCGGGTATCGGAATCATCCTCAGGAATCATTCCCATAGTTGGCGTTTGGTAATCGATAGTCTCGATTACCAAACGCCAACTATGGGAATGATTCCTAAGGATGATTCTGGGGTAATCGATAGTCTCGATTACCAAACGCCAACTATGGGAATGATTCCTGAGGATGATTCCGATACCCGTGAACCAAACACCCCTTAGTCTGGCTTTAGGATCAACGGTCCAACACTACCAAATCTCTAGATAACTAGCCATACTTCAAGCTTCATGTGGGATTTCACAAAACCCACCAATTGAGAGTTTGATTTCGATTCTCGATTACCAAAGCCAACTATGGGAATGATTGCTGAGGATGATTCCGATACCCGCAAGGTGGGTTTTGGCCAAAACCCCAAGTGATTTTCACGTCTGGAGGTCCGCATAGATTGTCCGGATATCATCCGTCTCAATTCCACATCTTCCAGGCATGCGGACATCCAAACAACTTGAGATATGATTCCGATTCCTGACAAACTAATAATTATAGTAATGATATCTATACTGAACCAAACACATGTATTAGAATTAGCGGTTTCATTCCAAACCCAGGAATAATGATTCCAATTTCGATTTTGATTTTCAAGTGCAAATCGGATGCCCCTTAAGTGTCTAATTTGTCTAGAATTGAAGAAGAGATTAGGGTCCATGTATGAGTTGATGAAAAAGTTTGGTTTCAATGTGAAAGTCTACCCATAAAGAGAGAGATTATTAAATTCATAATGTTGTCCCATGTTGGTTTGATAAATAACTAAAGAGTGCTTAACATATAAGTGAGGTGAGATGGTATTGGGTGCACTAAAACTAATTGCTTATTGTTAAATATGACAAGACGTGGTTCACTATCATCATCTAGGGATAAATTATTGATTTTGGTGTGCAACATTACTATACACATCGTGCATTTAAGATTTTTCTTATATAAGGATTGAAGACCTATTAGTTTAACCTTTTAGGTCAAATTTGGATTTAAATTTATATATTAGATCGTTTTGGTTGGAAAATTTTTAAATGGATTCAGTTCATGTCTCACCTATAGATCTTGTAATATAAAATAAAATCACATAAGTATTCTTATATTACTTTCTTACGTCAGCATGAATCATTATGTATTTATCTTGCCAAAAATGTATGATTTGACATGTGAATTAATTGATTTGACATGTGGATTAACTTTAAGAAGAGTAGTAATTTTTGTAGGTTTGGATCCGAGGATTAGATTTATCCCCTTTTCATAAAATTCAGAAAGAAAAGAAAAGAAAAAAAAACAATTGTAGGAAAAAAAACACGGTACATCATACCAATTGGACTTTTATGAAATGTTTCATGATCTTGTCTAACTCTGCAGGTCTCTTTAAAACCCAATTTTGGAAGGACAATGACACACAATTGATCATTTAGCCTTTACCACCTGGCTTGTACTTGTGCTACGTATGCAGCCAGCTTCTGTCCACCACGTGATGGCTCATGGCTCGTGGTTCAGTCTATTCGCAATCTCTAGTTTCCTAATGGGCCATTTTTTATTGACTTGATGGCACTCCCTGTCTTTTTCACAGACTACAAAGACACTATATAACTTGATGGGTTAATAACACTTTGCCCCCTAAAGGTATGGGGTAATCACGTTTTGCCCCCCTAACTTTTAAATATATAGATTTTGCCCTCTCTATGTGTCTTGTTTGACTTTGACCCACTTATATGAATTTTCTCTTCCCAAATTAACCTCATCTATTCTTAAACTAACTTTAGCTTTATGAGTTTGGATTAATTACTTCAATGATCCTTAAACTTTTTCATGAGTGTCACTTTAGTACCTAATCTTCTGATTGTGTCTATTGAGTCCCCAACTTTTATAATAGAGTTTAATTGGCCCCTATACCAATTGATGACAAAATATCCTTCTAATTATGTCATTTTATGTTTTTTTTCCTCTCTTTTACTTTTTTCATTTTTTATATTTATTTTTCTTTATTCCTTCGATTTCTCCTTCCAACGCCATTTATATCCTTAAGAACTTTGGATTTGGGACTTCACAAGTGTCATTTCCCACAAGTTAATGGCCATGATTTAATGTAGCATAATAGACAGTTAAAATGTGTGCTAGTTGGACCAAATATGAATTGAAACAAATATAAAAAATGAGTTAATTTTAGAGGAAAAATTGATTACACTAAATGTTGTTGGAGGGAGAAATTGGAGGAATAAAGCAAAATAAATATAAAAAATGAAAAAAAGTAAAAGAGAGAAAAAACATAAAATGACATAATTAGAAGGATAATTTTGTCATCAATTGGCATAAAGCCCAATTAAACTCTATTATAAAAGTTGGGAGACTTAATAGACACAATTAGAAGATTAGATACTAAAGTGACACTCATAAAAAAATTTAAGTATCATTAAAGTAATTAACCCAAACTCATAAAGCTAAGTTAGTTTAGGAATAGGTAAGGTTAATTTGGGAAGAGAAAATTCATACAAGTAGGTCAAAGTCAAAGAAGATACATAGAGGGGGCAAAATGTATATATCCAAAGGTTAGGGGGGCAAAGTGTGACTACCCCATACTTTTAGGGGGGCAAAGTGTTATTAACCCTAACTTGATTGAGATTATTGACAAATGAGTATTGTGTGCACCACGCGCATCATATGGTACATTAAAATTAATTATACATTATTAAATAATATAAGGTATGATCCATTATTGCTACATGTCGATAAATTATTAGTTCTAGTATACCACGTGATAATACACGTGATGTATTTTATACTTTTTCAATTATTGACATCCAAAGTGCACGGCCTAATGGGCAAAATGATTCGTCTTGTTTAATTATAATTAATAGATTATGTGCTGAATTTTATCTTTTTTTCAGAAATTAAAAGTATATTTTGAGAAGTATGCAGCTTGAAAACTTCTTTTAATCACAATATTCTTTTTTTTTTTTAGTTTAAATGTTTTGAGCATATTCTTAAGTGATTTATTGTTTTAGAGAACTGAATACTAAGACTTTAGTATATCGATCCACAATCGAGATTCTTAATTTATTTTTAAAGCTAAAAGTTATCATATAGGTGACTTCTTTTTTGAATTCAAATATTTGCAATTATTTTTTTTTTGGACCACCAAATAAATTATTGCATGCTTCATGTGCTCATAAAAGTTGAACAATGCTAATTACAACTAGACGAATGGATTATTGATAAATCATTTTACAATACTTTAGCCAAAAAGATGCTCAAAAAAGGTGCAGTCAATATTCCACGGATCTAAGATCTTCATGCTTTTACTTTATAATCAGACTGCTTATGATTGAGTTCTGTAATGACTGATGAATCATCTAAATTAAGGTTCTTCTTTATCGTGGTTGACAGTTAATTGTTTTAAAAATCAGAAAAAAAAAAAGAATAATGTAGGATTAAACAGTCAAGCTGACGTTGATTGTTGGGGATATGGGCAAGAGAGGAGTAGGGTCCAGAAAATAATACACTTGTTTGACAAAATGGGGCTCTGACAAATCCGCGTTGCGATTTTCAGACTAATAATTATTGTATTATCCGACAAATCTACAGAAACCCGGTAGTACACATTCGTCAGACATGGGCTCTAGTTGTTAGTTGTAAACAAGTCAGCTATTCAAACTCGAATTGAACGAGATTGAACCGAACCTGAGCAGCTTAACCAGTCGATTTCGTTTCTCACAAAAAAGGAAAAAAAAAAAAAAAAAGTCGATTTCGTTTCTTAAAAAAAAAAAAAAAAGCCGATTTCGAGTATTTTGGTATTTTATTTGAGTGGTTTTGAGGCTATTCAAGCTCATACACACAAATGTATATATGTAGAGTTTTGGGAAAAGAAAGAAACCTTCTTTAACAAGGACTTTCAGAATGTCATGCTGCTGTTTTAAAGTTCAACTGGTTTAACTTCAAATTACATTTTAAAAAGAAGGCACCAAGAGATGATTTTTTTTTTTGGGTTAATGTATATTTTCGTATAAGCATTTAAAATCTTTTTTTTTTTGGTTTTAGCAAAATATTACTGATAGAATATTAAGAAATTTTTTTTGTCCTAGTAAAAGGTTCAAATGTAGGCTTTTCTATTAGTTTTCATATCTAATATACCGGTGTAAACCTTCAAAATTATTTTAAGGCTTCTAAGCTTGAATCATGTAGTTGAATTTCTAGACAATTGTCGATTCAAAAACTTCAACATAACATTCAAAATGCATGGATTTCACTAAAAATTAATAAAAATAAAATGGTTTAAAATTCTTTTTCTCGTAAAAATTTGCAAATTAAAACTTGCCTTGGGCAACCGGGGAAGTAGTCAGATTCTTTTTATTCTTTGTTTTTCTAAATTCATCAGTGCAACTTGTGAGGTTTATATACACACATTTTTCCAGGAGAATCTATTCAGAGACATCTCTGCTGCTAAGAAACGAAAATGATGACTTTTATTTTATGTAGGTATTTTTGTTGTGATGCTTCCTGGTCAAACTCTTGGAATGAGCGGTTCTCATAGAATTCGTTTTGACTGACAAATAATTTCAGTAACAAAAGGTCGTAAAGATGTCATTACTAAAACGCTGTTTGCTCATGTGCTATAACGTGCAATCGAAGAGTTTTATTAATTATTTAATCCATTGATTTATTCAATATTCTTTCCTAAGATATGTTATCTATTTTTTATTCCATTGGATGCCTTTTTGCTGAAGAGTTTCAGAAGCCTATGGGGAAGCAAGAATGTGAGTGATGTATATTTTAGCTATAAGATCTAGGGTGAATCGGAGGAAGTTCTTTAGAGGGTATATTTATTTTTTAAAAGAAATACTATTATAGTATTTTTTTTTAACAAATATGTTTATGAGATAAAAATCGCTCGAGACAAATAAGAAAAATGATTTTTGGAAATAATATTAACCAAACAAAGCCTAAAGTATAGTCTTCTATAACAAGAGAAAAACTAAGAGAAAAGTTAGTGTAACTAATGGCAAGTTTAAATAATGGCAAGTTTTCTTAGTGAAAATGGAAGACATCGTGAAGAAAAGATTGCAAAACCCCATTTTGAATTTCCTTTCTATTGACAAATCGAAGAGCTAAGTCACAGATATTCCTTTCTGAGAAAAGTCAACAATATTCCTAGCACTCCCTGCATTTGTTACAAGTTCTTTAAGCCTTTTTTTCTTAGGTTTTGAAGAGATGCTGATCTTAAAATATAGTGACAAGTTGGATCTATCCCAATCCTACTCATATAATTTATTATATCTTATGTATATATAGTTAAATATACATATAATATGTATATTTAATCAATATTATGAACAATTAAAATGCTTCCTGGGATGTGTGATTTGATGATTGTAGACTGATGTCACTTAAAATATTATGTTATTGTGTTGTAGGGATTATGAGCACTCTCACTCTTATATCATATGATGGATAAAAATATGCATTTCCCAAATTTTAACTGGTGATGTTTAACACCTCATGTGCCTAATATTCTTCACCGATGTGCAGCTCCGAAGAAATCAGTGATTAGAGAATACCGTTAATAGAAGGTGGTAGTAAGTGTGCTGTTTATCTGTCCCATTACATTAACTATACATATTGTTCAAAAAAATGTACAATTTTTTTCAAGATAATAATAATAACAGGTGATAGGTCAAATCTGGTAGCTATTTATCAATAGGATAATAATGTCAGTCTCTTAGGATTCTTTTGGTTTGTGAGACAACATTGGATTAAAGTAATAATTGTTATCCCTTATTCCCCAGAATTTTTAATAGTAAGATCACTAACCCTACTTAGAATTTTTGTGCCACCGCGTGTTTTTATCCCCCAACCCTCATTTCATATGTAAAACATTATTAGTAGTTTATTTATATAAGGTCTGTTCTCAATAGCTTTTTTCACTTGATTTTAGCTTATGATTTTTTGAAAAATCTATTTTGTGATATTCTCAACTGCTTTTCTTACTTTTTTTTTTGAATTTTTTAAGTTAAAATCAGAAGTAACTTATTTTCAGCTTTTTAAAATTAGTTTTCTTAAAAATCAGAAACTATTAAGAATAAGCCCATACTATGTTAAAAAATTTTTAGAAAGAGGGATTTTGAAGTGGAAAAGGGAGGTTGAGAATCAAATTATCGTCCTAAAAATGAGGGATAATGACTTTATTTTTTTGAAATTACGTTTGAAAAATTAAAAATTTTAAATTATGTTCAATCTTCTGAGTATTTAGGGATTCAAATTTCACGACTCTACAATCTACTCTTGAACCAATGGGCGAAACAGAATTCAATCCCCAAATAGGACAAGGTTTCATAAATCGAAGTGCTGCGAAGATTAACATTGTTACAAGGTTCATGGTACTTGGTCTTTTAACTTATGAAAAGAAAGAGCCTGAGGTGGCGGACAATCCACGGACGAGCAAGCACTTGGCAGTTGGCACAATCAAAATTTTTAGTCTTCGTGCATGTACCTTTATCTCTCTATGGGTGAAATTCAGGCCACAGAATATTCACTAGTACCTTTTGCTCTATCGATGAGATTGCAACATCTATAATATATGATAATATGAGTTTTAACTTCATGTTCATGAACCGATTCATCAACTTCGTCAGCCAAAATGTAGACAAATAATTAAGATGAAAAAGAGACATAAAAGTCCTGACCTTAAATTTCCTGTCGCATGAGGCTTAAGAACATTTGCCTTAGGAACTTGCACAAAAGTGCATGTTAGCTACTTCATCTTCTTTTCGACGTTAAATATTACGCTAACAGCCAAAATTCAAAATTCAAAATTCAAAATAAAAAATAAAAAATAAAAAATAGGGCACATAGGAATTTATGTGGTTCGGCTTACAAGTAGAAGGAGAGAATTCAATTTTTTAAGAAAATTGATACAAATTGTTACCAAGTAAATTGTAAAACCCTATATCCACATATTTGTCACCTAATAAACTGGTTCAAGCCACTTTGTATGTAAATACACAATTTCCCACCATCGATCAAGTTCCCAAAATACTAAGTCAAGTCCAATTTAGGTCGCATTATAAAATTCAAGGCATTCAAACAATTGGCATATCTTTTAACTTCTTCTAGTGTATCGATAAACAATGCTAAATAACGTCTATTACTAGTTCAGATTTAATTTTGAAATTGTCAATTCTTAGGAGGATAGCTTGTGCATGTCATATGAGGAGGAGGGCTCCAACATTCTAGACCTTGAGCAGCAAAGTGGAATGATTAAGTTGCGAAAACCACCAACTTTAGGCCGGCGGAGGGCATCTTAAGGATGAATGCTTAGGGCTTAGGTATAATTAAAATTAAAATAAGACTAATCCCAATGACAATCAATTTATGCACATGACATTAGTAAATTTATGAACCAAAAGTAGCGACCATTGTTCACGGAGCTTGTCTACAGAATGTTAAGCATAGGTTTAGGAATTATAGAAACATGGAAACAACTTAAGATGCAATGAAATTGCTTTGCAAGAGAATTATGATTACTAATAAGGAAACACAAATATGTAATGCATCCACAAGATTTTGTTTTTCATATAATACAGTAACAACTTATTTGTCTAGATGTCTAATCACGTTATGACACTTGGCGGGATGGACTAATTTTGTTAAAGAAAATTTTACTCTAGGACAGAATTACTTGTTTATTACGATTATCTCATCTCTTGAGGGGGGAAAAAAGGAGAATAGCAATGAGCCCTACACTGAAACTCTTCCAGTTAATATTTTCTCCATTTCTAAAATTAGCAGTACAGGTGAGAGCGATGTACCATTCATCTCTAATAATTATTCTGAATATAATAATAATTAAATATATTTTGGTATTTAGTTTTTATCATTCTCTGCGAAAAAATGACTAATTTAATCATGCAAGAGGCTTTGCAATTGCATATACCAAACTTCAATATGTTCTCAGAAGTTAGATTCATATATTTTGAATACTGCGAGAGCTACTCATTTATATTTTCAAATTGAAGTTTAGCTAACATTAATATATACTTTAGCTACTTCGTTCTTTTATTTAATGAGTATAATTAATTTACGTGGGATTTTTCATTAGTATTTATTGTCTTTTGCGTTTAAGGAAGTTGGTGCCCTGAAAGTGCATGCATACAAAGATTTATGCTTCTTGTTCCTCCAAACGAACCACGCGTCCGTTCTGTTGACACTTACCTCAATTACTAATATTATTTAAGACTTGATTAAGCATCACGCTTTCATTCCCAATCTTTTAAATGGTAGATTATCTACTATGCCATTAATCATGTATAGTTAGTTGTACACCAATGTCGAACTTGCCTAAATTCAATGCATCTCACAAAAAAATAGAGGAAAAGAAAGAGCAAAAAAGTTAATGATTTGTGATCATTGTAAATTTATAAAGGCGTACAGCATAATTTTGCATAATTGATTTCATGATCAATTAGCTGTAAGCACCCTCAAATACTTTTGTATTTTAATTTGAATTGAGAAACCACATAGAAGGTTTTGTACGATGTTTTTAATGTCAAAGAGCAGGAACTACGTGCAAATTCTCATTGAATCTCGATTGTCCTTAATAGCGATATATGGTTATTCATTCAAGTCTTAATTAGGTATCACCACTAGATTTTTAACAAGGTGAAAATTCTTGCATTGTGGATTGCCCATTTTGTCAGTATACTCCAAAGCAAGATACTCAACTCAACGTGTTATTAATAATACCACAGTCTCTAAATAACACTGATTAATATGTAATTTTTCTTGGAATTTTTACAAATTAAGGTACTTTATCAATATCCAAGATCTCCCCTATACTTGTAACTTTACAATGTTTGTTTACTTATGTTAATCATCGAATGTGTCTATGCAACGCTCAACCAGGTAAAAGAAAGAGTACAATTTTTTTTTTTTAATCCTTGAACAAGTTATTAAAGGTCTAGAAATCTTGAAAGCAGAAGCTAAAAACCGAAATTGGGAATATACACAATAGAATGAATAATGGTAAGCAAATTGCATTCATAGCGAGTGAAAATGACATGAAATTGCATTCATAACAAGTTATTTTTCTTACGATTCAAGAGTGACATTAAACCTATTTACTTGTCAAGCATTTATTACAATCGTTATTAGTCTATTTAACTCATATTAACTGTTTAAAAAAAACTCATATTAACAATAAAAAAATAAAAAAATAAAAAATATTCTTATTTTTCAGAAGATTTTCACATTTTCGTCCAAACACTAGAAAATTATAAGAAAAATGACATTTTTCATGTAAAATGTTTTCTTAAGAAAACAATTCCTTAAGAAAATGTTTTACATCCAACCAAACGGAAATCACGAAAGATTTCATTACTGTATTCGGCATCTTTCAACAAGTAGCTTTTTCTGTCTCTGTTTTCCAGGAAACTCAAGTTACAAATCCATTATTCATTTTGACAAATAGAACCAATAACTTGTTCAAAATATTGAAAAAAGAAGCAGTAATTATGAAATCGGTAACACACTCAAATTACATGAAGATGGAAGGTTTTAAATTTTGGATCTCACAAAATAATAACTCATACTCCACTTTTAGGTTTCGAGAATTTTCGGTCTCCATTTTGGTTGAAATGCCAAATCCAATAGCCATCTTTGTATTTTGTTGATCCCATTTTATGGATCATTGTACCTCTATAGTATACCTTTGGGATAAAAAAATAAGCAAACTCATTCACAAAACAGATGTAAGAAAATTACACCTTAATAACTATTTCCATTGTCTTCAGTTTTGCTTTTATTTTTTAGTTAAGGTAGACTCTAAAACGCACAAGAAAAAATGAGAAAAAAATAGATGGCTTGAAAATCGAATCAGAAACCTTAGAGGAAAGAAGAAAAACCTCATAATTATTGACAAATGTTCTTGCTAGTCAAATTAGATCTTGGGCTCTTTTTAATTTGAGGTTATTGTGATTAAAATAAATCCAATTTAATTGTTGGGCCAACATAAGTTGTCCCTAACTGGATTCTTGATAGTAGTGTCACGTTTCTTTGCTTGCTTGGTTATAAGGCCCAGAATTAAAGCCCATATCTTCGGGTCGCGAGTACGGTTGAGTAAGAAAATGGAGAAAAATGCGAGTACAGTTGACCACCCTTGTGCCCTAACCGTTCAACGAAAGGAAGACAGTTTCCATACTCGCCACCAAATCATACTCTCACTTTTCTACAGAATCTTCAATTCCCTCTTCTTTTTATCATCAGGTATTTCCACTCTCTTTCTCTCACTCGCACACACTTTACTATGTGTTTCTCTGTGTGTGTTATTATCTTCAAGTTGTGTGTATTTTCTGCATTTTAGCTGAGATTAGTTTAATAGTAGCTCAGAAAACAAAAAATTTGAAGTTGAATAGTTGTGTTTAGCTCTTTTATTTGTTTATTTTTTTCTTGAAAAACAAGGGAGGGGAAGGGTCAATTGAACTTTCGTTCTAACTATAAATGTATGATGTTAAATAGTTTAAAAACTATTTTTGAAATTACATAGTTTAAATATTTCTATGACTCTAAATTCAGTGACTAGCAAAGCTTAATTAGAAGCAAAATCCAATTATTAATTACGATGAGCTGCTTTGTTTGTTTTGAAGTTTCTTTAATTGTCGTAAATATTGGTATTTATGACCACTAATACTGAATTGTTGCGTGTTTTTAATTTTGTTTGCCTTCTTTTTAACTTTAATAGTTGTTAGTTTCAAGTTTCATAAAATTGAAAGTCCAAGAAGTTCTAATTAGAATGAACAAGAGGAGAAAATAATCCATGATTAAAAGGGCATTAGAAAATTTTTGAATATTAGTTGACAATCTTTTAGTGACACTGTTCCTTTTTTGTTTTTTTTTTCCCCTAACTTTTTCCCCCTTATTTAAAATGAACAATGTAACATGAAGGCAAGAAGGAAAAATAGGGTGTTGGACAATGTAGGACAGATAATTCACAAGAGCAAGAGTTGTAAGGCTAAATAATACAGAAATGATGAAAACTGCAAGAGATCGGTGAATAGGCTGATAAGATTTGAGTCTAGTTTTGCTTTTTTTACCATAAGAGAAGGGTAATAATATTTGATGATGTTACGTATTAAGAATAAAGAAAGGTTTTCCCTTGTAAATGCATTATAAATTGGGATGCAAAACCACTTAAATATGGGTGATGGTTAAATTTTTAAATTTACCATTTTGATTTGTTCCCTTTTTAATGTGTTTATCTCAATGTTAGTATTTAGGGCATTTTTGAGAAGTTATTAGTATTGACATTTCACCAAATATTCCTTTAGGCTTTATATATAGTTAGATATTCTTCTTCAGCAGACTATGTGTTTTATTAGTTTTTCTTAGTTGATTACTATTTGGTGAGTAATAAATGTGTACTAAGATAAGGGATACATGCTTATTGCAATATGCTGCATAATTTTTCACTTTTGAGTATGTATGGAGGATACTGAATTCTTACATGGGAAATTACTTTTAAAGAACTCTGTGTTTCTACTCAGTTTTGTACTTTCCCTGTATTGGCTTATTCTTGTGAGGTGCTTATTGCATGATTACTTTCTTTCAGAAACCATTAAGGTTCTATGGTGTTTTTAATCATCATTATTGCTTCATGTGATGAAATTTTATATCTAATTAGTCTTAAGGAGCTGTGATGTATTTAATTTTATCCCCCCCTTGTCCTCTTCGTATCTTTTAAACGCAGCACAATCCTCCTATAACTGTATCGAGTTTCTAAAGAACTATGACACCAACTAGCCACATTGCAGTGTTATTTTTTTTTTTTTGAGGGGTGTGTGTGTGTGTGTGTTGTGTGTGTGTGTGTGTGTGTGAGAGAGAGAGAGAGAGAGAGAGAGAGAGAGAGAGAGACTTTGTCTCCTCATATTCTAAATGTTAAGTTACTTTATTTCATTAATTAGGAACACCTGTTGTCTAGCGTTCCTTTTATGGGAGACACTAAAGATTCTAACCTTCTATTGGCCCCACATTGTGTAGCATAATTTTTTTTGTAAACAAATCATAATCATGTATCTTTTTTTTAGTTTTTTGTTCTCTGTACTTGTTTATTCTATCTTCTGTTTTCTGTGATGATCTAAATTTGTGGTTTCCAGCTCACATAAAGTAATTACTTTAATAAGCAAGAAGAGCTATATCTCAATGCGGCTCGACCTTGAACAGCCATCTGGAGAACGTGATAAGGATAAGGAAGAGGATAGACCAGTTACATGTGTAAGCACAAAGGATATTGTAGTTGACGTGCATAATAAAGATGGTGCATCTGTTTGTGCTCCTACATTTTCAGTGCATAACAAAGCAAGTGCAGGGTCCAGTTCAATTTGTAGAGCATCAAATGCTGATTACAGTTCGTTTGATGCTCATGGAAATGCTATTAGTTTGGCAAAAGATTTGGAGCTTCATGAAGGTATGGAATTCGAGTCTAAGGAGGAGGCTTTTTCATTTTATAAACAATATGCAAAATCTACTGGATTTGCAGCCATCATAAAGGCCAGTCGGCGATCTAGAATATCTGGAAAATTTATTGATGCAAAATTTGTGTGTACGAGATATGGGAACAAGCGAGAATCAAGTACATTAGAAACTTCAGATCCTCTTCCAAATGCAGATAGCACATTGAACTTTCCGGTCAAGAGAAAACGAGGCAGAATAAATAGGTCGTGGTCAAAAACGGATTGCAAGGCATGTTTGCATGTTAAGAGAAGGCAAGATGGACGGTGGATTACTTGTAGTTTTATAAAAGAACATAACCATGAGATTTTTCCGAACCAGGCATGCTACTCTCAAGGTTATAGAAACATAGATCTAGGTAACAGCAATGCTGACACATTGCAAGCACTTCGGGCCAGGACAAAAAAGGCATGCATGGCAATGTCCAAACAATCTGGTAATACAAAAAAAGCTGAGAATAAGAAACATGGAACTGCAGAAGGTAGCGAACCATATTTAGCATTAGAGGATGGAGATGTACAAGCAATGCTTGATCATTTCTTATGTATGCAAGATGAGAATCCTAATTTCTTCTATGCACTTGATTTCAATCATGAACAACGCTTAAGAAATGTATTATGGGTTGATGCCAAAAGTAGGCTTGACTATGAAAGTTTCAGTGATGTGGTGCTTTTTGATACAACATATATCAAGAATGAATATAAGTTGCCATTTGTGCCTTTTATTGGTGTGAACCACCACTTTCAGTTTCTATCTTTTGGTTGTGCATTGATTGGAGATGAAAGTAAATCTACTTATGTGTGGCTTATGCAAGCTTGGCTCAGAGCAATGGGTGGTCAAGCTCCCAATGTAATTCTGACTGACCAAGATGAGATGTTGGAAGAAGCTATCTCTGAAGTTTTTAAGGACTCTTGCCACCGTTTTTGTTTGTGGCATGTACTGAGTAAGATTCAAGAAAAGCTCAGTAATGTGATAAGACATCATGAAAATTTTGTTCCCAAATTTAACAAGTGCATCTTGAAGTCAGTGACAGAGGAGCAATTTGAAAAGAGATGGTCAAAATTGGTTGAGAGATTTAATTTGAAAAATGACTCATGGATTGAGTCGCTCTATGATGATCGCCAAAGATGGGTTCCAGCATATATGAAGGATATATTTTTGGCAGGCATGTCTTGTACACAACGTTTGGAAAACATTTGCGTTCTTTTTGATAAAATTATTCAACGAAAAACAACATTAAAAGGTTTTCTCGAGCAGTACAAGTCGATGCTACAAGAAAAGTATGAAGATGAGGCAAGAGCTGACTTTGAGACTTTGCATAAACCACCAGCTCTAAAATCTCCTTCACCTTTTGGGAAACAAATGGCAACAGTGTATACTTATGCAATATTCAAGCAATTTCAAGTTGAGGTCTTGGGAGTAGTTGCTTGTCACCCACAGAAAGGAGAAGAAGCTGGTTTAAACGATATATTCAAGGTCCAGGATTTTGAAGAGAATCAATACTTTATGGTGGTATGGAATGAAAGAACATCTGAAACTTCTTGTTCTTGCCGCTTATTTGAGTACAATGGTTTTCTTTGTAGACATGTAATGATTGTTCTTCAGATGTCTGGTGTGCATGGTATTCCCTCCAAATATATTAAAAAGCGCTGGACAAAGAATGCGAAGGATAGAGAGTCCATGAGACTGCTTGGTCTGGCTGAGTCCAGGGTACAAAGGTACAATGACATATGTCGCCGGGCTCTCAAACTGGGTGATGAGGGATCATTGTCTTTAGACAGCTATAGGGTTGCATTTAATGCATTAGAAAAGGCTTTAAAGAAGTGCGAAAGTGTGAACAACAGAGTCCGGTATATGGTAGAGCCTAGCTCTGCTTCAAATCATGTTCAACTCGAGTTTGAAGAAGTGAGCCAAGGTAATTGTACTAGCAAGACAACCAGAATGAATAATGCAACTGGAAAAGGAAAGGTAAGTTGGGTTGTTCTTTTTTTTATTTTGAATGAATTTTCGCCAACTACACAAAACTTTTAGTATGGATACTTAATTGCTGGTTCTTTCTGTGTTTAGGCACAGCAAGAGCAGGAGTTAGTGACAAATGGCATGCATGATAGCTGGCACGAAATGGTTAGTTCTATTGCGGCTTTATTGACATAACAACAATCAGTGCAGCCTGATTTATATTGGAAAATATACTCTCTCTTTTGTGGGTTCCATATGATGTGTAGGGGCACTCAAATTATCGAGCATCAGCCCTTGATTGTTCTTATGGATCCTTTGAATCACAAGAGAGCATACAAACAAGGGTATGGTTTTCCTTTACATAGAATTTACTGACACTGAAATTTTACTGAGCAGACTAGTTGTCTGAACCATGTTAATTTTGATATTTTGTTTTTACATAATGCAGGGACAGCTAAACTTGAGTTTTCCTGCTATTGAAGGTTATTCTGGAGCTCAACAAATTACTCAAGGAGTGGTTTGTATATGTTCCTCATTTTCATCCCACTGCATATTTTTCCACCAGTGATTATCTCGATACAATGACTCTATCTTTGTTGATTTATAGTACTTTTCCTACCTGTAGGGACAAGCTAATGCAATAGCAGCAAACCGCAATGACTATTACAGCACTCAACCCACAATGCGGGGCCTGGTGATGCATGCTTAAGATTCTGGCACAGCATGTTTTACAATCTTATGCTAAATTGCAAAACTTTTGACATGAGAAATTGGTATCTAATTTTTGTAGGGACAACTGAATCTAATGCCACCAATTCATGATGCTCAATATGTCATTGAACAACGATTGCAAGGACTGGCAAGTGATGTATTTCGTGTTTATAGTATACTACTCTAGTTAGTAATTAAAAATTGTTTATGAGACTTTCTCAGAGTCCTTAAGTGCTTTTAAGTTTGGAAGTCATTATTATGCTTGTCCTTCTTGTCAGAATTGTGTTTGTTGTTTTTATGTTTTTCCAATTGGAAAATTTCCAATTTATGACAATTTCCAATGCAATCATGCAGGGACAAATGCAATTTAGACCAGAAACTATTCAGAACTGTTTTGAGATTCAGGGTGGATCGGAGGATGTGGTATTTACAAAATTCTACTA
Source organism: Mitragyna speciosa (assembly GCA_024721245.1). Taxonomy (NCBI): domain Eukaryota; kingdom Viridiplantae; phylum Streptophyta; class Magnoliopsida; order Gentianales; family Rubiaceae; genus Mitragyna; species Mitragyna speciosa. Next base: position 9,750,765 of record CM045552.1, on the reverse strand, counting down.
ATTAGGTCCTTTGTAAATTTATCGTGATCGTTTGTTTTTAATCTTCCAGGATGTATCTAATAGTGGAAGTATAGGAATACGTGACATCAGATCTAAGGACCTTCGCTTCAAGAATTTATCTCGGTGGCTACAGGATTAATAGTTATCAGAGTTGTTTAAGTCTATAAACATCCCATGTATACCCTATTGAGGTCAATGTCATTCTACACAAGTGCCTTTATGGAAGTCTGTTGGTGAGTTTCTCATTCGGATACATAGTAATTTATGGTTGTCCATTAGTTCCTGGAGGTCATCATCTAATTGTTATTAAGTCCAACATGAGAAAAGTTTTCAGCTGCAACTTCTTTGCACACTTAACTTCTTCTCGTTTTGTGTTTTTCTCATGTCAAGTTTTGAAATCAATAGTATGTGTTTAATTACTGCAGATTGAGAGAAAAGCCATATGCTATTGGATGCACTTGGAAGAGAACCTCCATAAATGCCTTTCCTACTCATTCCGTTCACAAGTTATCAAGCTCTTAGAATTTACCTCAGCCTTTCCAATGGATAGCAGAAAATGTTATAGAAGTCTGAGAGGTACTCAGTCTGGCCGTCCTTGTTATTGTTATTCATCGATAGACTTTGCTCAAGATTTTTATCTAAATGTCTATAATAGGTTTCCCATGAATTCCTTCTCGAACAATTAATCTATGGAGGGGAACAAAAATTTTAGTGAAAGGGACACGGGCCTGGTGCAATTGAATCCGGACCAGAACTAGTTGGGTTGGTTTGTTGATGCTGCACATTTGCAGAGAAAAGTTATTAATAGCCAGCTCCATCCTAGTTCCTCCAATCGGCTTCCTTTATCCTGTTGCAGGAATTTTAATTTGAAAGTAAGCAAGCCTTTCATTCTCGTGAATTAGAGAGCACAGAGAATTTTCTATTTCTTATTTTTTTACTCTTTTCCAGGTCCAGTAAGATACGAGGGAGAGGTGAGATGGAGTATTTATCTCTGCCTCTCTTCACTAGGCTTCTTGTTGCTTTCGACACTTATCGGTTCATAATATTGATTAGGATCTTTACTTAGAAGAGATTGTGACAGCATTGCAAGGTAGTTAATTTGACGGGGCTTTCTTTAAAAGCCTTCACGCCAAAAGTTTGCAAAAATTTTTATTCATTGGTGACCTTCAAATCAGTGTGTTAACTGCATTGCATCTTGGAATGGGGCGCAAGTTATGCTAGTGTGTAGTGTTTTTCATGGCATATTTTCCTTTCTTGTAACGGAGAGTCTTTCATGCCTGCGGTTTTGACTTTGAGTTCTTTGATTAATGCGACGGTGCGTCTTTCCACGTCTGCTTTTGCAGGTGGAGAGGAAAAACCATACAGAGGTGAAACGTGCATACACTCTGACACTATTATATTCCCCTATAAGATTTACACAAGGGAATGGAAAATCTAAATCTGTATCTGTAAATTGTAAAGGTGGTTTTTTCTTTCTCCTCAAGCTCATTGGAATACTGAGCCGGCTACATTTCGTTGCGATGTGATTTGTAATCAGTTCTTTTCTTCCCAGTTGTTCATTTCTCTTCAGCTTGACCTTTTCTCTTTTTTTTCCCCCTTAATTGAAAAAAAAAAAAAAAACTATTTGGCAGAACTCTCTTTTGAGCCAATACACTATTTTGTTGAGCGTCTTCTAGACGGATTAAAAGAACAACTAGCATGTCGTCTCTTAAACCGTTAAAGAGTTAATCCTAAGAGATGTGCAGAATTTAATTGCTTGTCGCACTCATTCAAATATACCCAAATACAGACTTGTAGACTCTTATGTGTACTCTTCGACAGACGTTCGGTGGCTGGGGAGAATGCGACCATCTTACAATTCAATTGCGTATTCAGCTGGCAGCATTTGCTTTCATGTGTTCCTATGTGCAGATCTTTAGCTTCCGTTTTGGCAACACGGTTCTCCAATCTAGATCGGTATTCTCACTGCATATGGCCTGCAAAATCTGCAACTCAAATTTAGTGCTCGCATTAACCTTTCATCCAAACTACCACTTTCTCAAAATCATTATCCCATCTTAAATTTCTGATTACCTTATTGTTTCATTTCTATAAAAGATAGTTAAGCTTCCCGAGTATGTAGATTATATTATTTTTATATAGTATATTGTAATAGACGGACAATTATCTGGATCCCCAATTCATAACTTTGGGAGTGAAATTAAGAATCTCTTCTGGTTATATCCCCAACTAGCTCGGTTAGAAGCGGGACAATGTGTTATAATATATGCCCTTGCAGACCATTCAAATTGACAACTGTTTCTAAGCCAGTAAAATTGAGAGCTTTAAGGTTTTTCCCCCCCTGAGAAAATGCCTCATTAATTTACGAACGTTTTGAACCATTGTAAAGAGATGTATTTATGATGTGAATTGTATTATACACATTCATTAATAAAAATAGAATAATGTGATAGAATTTTTAATTGATTGATGTATTATAAGGAAATAAAAGTTGAAACTTGTATTAGTGTATGTAATGTAAAAATTAAAAATTATAGTAAATTGATCAGTACTTTTAGTTTTGTAATTTTAATTTGCATTCATATTATTTTTCTTTTACAAATTTATATACATCATTGTACTGAAATCATATTTCTCAACGAAAGGTATAAGCATACTTTCCGGAAAAAAAAAATTGTACAATGTACATAAGCATAAGATAAGATATTGAATTAGTCGAATTTGAATATTTTACTAACATTGAATTTTTAATTATACTTTTGGACAAAGATTCGTACTATGTAGGTAATTATGTTGTGAATGTGACATTACTGTATGATTTAATAGCACATTTTACACCTCTATTAAACTGAATACTTATTAAATATCGAAACCTTTATGGTCACTTTTCATATTTTTAGCTACTAATTTCCGTGTTGGATATGCTATAAAGCATAACAAATCTACAACCTATGCACATCTAACACACAACAAATTACAAATTGGGTTTTAATTTTACCAACGCTAGTTTTCTTTCTCCTATTATTATATTATAATAGTTTAGGTTTGATAAAAAGAAAAAAGAAAAAAAACAAAAGCCTTGCTTACGCTTTGTCAAGAATAGCCATGCTGGATTGCTCGACAGTCCCCAACCCCAATTTGGCCCTTGCCTTCTGGAAGGAGCAGCTGCTGTTGTTGATGTCATGTCTGGTTTCTCAAGGGTGGTAGTTGAAAACTTTACCAGTTAGGCCTACGAGCTTTTGGCTATTTGCTTCTGCGTTTTGCCCGGGCCTTCTACCAATTGTTATTTTCTTTTTCAGGTATTGGCATTCTTTTCTTTCTTTCTGTTTCCCCCACCCCTTCTTTTATAGGGCCATGGCAGACTAACAAATTTGATATGTTCTATTTTCCTGGGACATATGATGTTGTTTTCGTTTTAGCTAATTATTGAGTACAAGTTTGTTGATCAGTCGTGTTTAAAGTTTTCAGCTTTTTCTTTTAAACCATTCATTTCTATCTTTGCTTTGGTCTCTTACTCTCTGCTTTGGTGTCACTATTTAAAATCTTAGTGAAACACTGGACTTTTACTGAAACAAATTGGACCAACCTCACGGCTAAATACTGAAGGACCATCCATGGCTCAAATTACTCCGAGAAGTACATAAACCAACCTGGGACTCTGCTTTTCTTCCCTTTTAACAGACTTTTAGGTCGCTGATTAACTAAGTTTGTCTGATTTTAATGCTTTATTTAGTTACTGGTATAACTCTATAGAAGGACTTTATATAGCTATGCTTTCATGATTATTATATGCTTAGTGCTACAAATAAATTTTAATTTTCGAATGCCGCCCAAAATTAACACAATTTAGAACATTTTTACAAGTGGAACAAATATTTTGAATATTTCTGAAAGTTCTGTTAATATTCATCTAAGGCAGACTAAAATTTTCTAATGACTGTGCCCTTTTTTTTTTTTTTAATTAATGTATTAGTGCCTCCGTGATATGTTTCTCCAATTGTGGTATTGATGTTTTGGAACTCTTATGGAACGGTCTATCAATAATAAAACATCAGAGTTAAGTTCTTGTTTTAAAGAATAAAGAAAAAAAAAAAAACTCAGATTTGTGTAGTTTTCAATTTTGTATCCTAGGTTTTAAAGTGAAAAGTTGAGGAAACAAGAAAATATGATCTGAGATAAACTGAAAGCATAAAGATTATGTGGATTTCAAAATTCTTTAATGCACATTAATAGACAACACCTATGATAAATGATAACACTCTAAACACATAATTATATGATGTAGTAGAGAAGGTACATTGAACATGCAAAAGAATTTGTAGCAGATCTCTGTTTTCAACTATTGTCCCTAAAATAGAATTTTCTTTGGACTTGAGTTAGATATCTCTGGTCGTGTGTGGTGGTTGTACTCCTGGATATTTTTTCCAGCTAATTGAAAGACTAATTACATCTCCTATGGAATTCTACAGGATGTGATTTACGGCAAGTAAAGAGCGATTAAAAGATTGACGGCTTCTTTCTTTTGGTGCTTCAAAATCAGGTTTGAGCACTGTGAAAATTTTCAACTTCTGCACTTACAATGTACTTAGATTTGGTGAATGTGTCCTTTCTTAATTTGCATAATGCGTTTAAATACTAACTTTTGGTTGCAGTTCAAAAGACATTGTAAATCTGGTTGGATCTAAATGTTGTTTGTATGAACATGTTCGTAAGAGTTTTAAGAGCTCCAAACAGAAGATGAAAGATAGTATTTTCCATCCATACAAAGACCTAAGTTCAAATTTCATATTGCATGTGAAGTTAATTGAACAAAAGTTGTGAATCAAGCCATCATTTTTGAAGAATTTGCATGCAGGAATCATGTGTTATTGGATTGGCGTGCATCAACATCTCTGTGTAACTGATAACTAAATTCTTAAATGGGGAAAAAATTGAGGATCCTGTATATTTCAGACAAGTGAAAAATAAAAAGAAGCAAAAAAGAAAAACACACCCTTGCCAAAAAATACAAAAATGAAACCTTAATTTTATACATGCAAAATCTTGAATGCTTAATTGCAAATCTTAAAGAATGGATGATTTGCAAGCCTAGAAATTTCATCTTTTTTTTTTCTGTTTTTATTTTTTGGAATATTTTATGTTATTGTATTGATATGGAAGACTAATTTTCGTGAGTTTAGAGCATAGAGGAAATTTACACCTTAAATAATTACATTGAAAAAATTAGGCACAGTTACAGGGTCACTTTCTTCATACCAGCTGATAATTAAACAACCACTGTAACCAAGTCTCTGGCTGTTCTTCTCTAGATTTGTTAACAAAGTCACAGTTGTCTTGCTAATTGGTGAATTGTGGCAGGGAAATTTGCGGGCATTGTCCCTCTTACTATTAACTTGCAAAAAGAACTTGACCAAGATATCGAGAGGATTGAATACTGGTAGAGAGCTTGGCACAAAAATATGAGATTGAAATTGAGGAATTTGGCAAGAAATCAAAATGATCTCTGCTAGCCGGGTTGAATCTGGTAGTTGGGTTGAAACACTCTTAGGTGATGTTGAATTGCTCGAGAACAATTTGAATACGTGGCATGAAAGGTGTCACGATGATATTGATTGCCAATATGAGAAAGGGTATCTACATGAAATCAAGATTCTGAAGCTGGACCTAAGGTTTATGAGAACATTTCTTCGGTGCTCAAGAAAGTGGAGCCAAGAATCTGGTTTCAAGAATAATCTCCCACGAAATGCAGTTTTGTTTTTGCCTAAGAATTTCTATCACCCATCTCTGATAAGGAGAGGGAACCCCTTGGGTAGTAGTAGTACCAAGTTGGACAAGGCTTCTGATGGTTATTTGTTCTCCAGCAGGGTGAACTTTTGCCCCAGTACCAAGTTGGATTATACAGTTAGCCAGTTTCGAAGCAAAATCAAATTTTTTCAGAAAGAAATCAACTGGTTGTACATTCCTTCTTGGTATAACTGTTCATCACTATCTAGTTTGCCTGCCAGAGATGAACTTGACAAAAACATGGACTTCCTTCTACAGAATCTAGCGGATCTTCTTTATTGGGGCAAAGCTTACAGTCAAGATCTGAAAGAGCAAATTGAAGCACTTGGAGAGAATCTGAAATTCTTGAAGAATTTCATTAGCTTTGCCACATTGTGTGCTGTTGAGCTCAGTCAATTAATAGATCTATTGACTCACACTGAAATTATGGCTGTGAATGCAGCTAGGCTTTGCTATGTGTTTTGGTTCAATAGAGATGATGAAATAGTGTGTAATGAAATGAAGTATAAGATTTCTGAACTGCTACACAAGATCAAGCCAATTGATGATCCCCAACTCCATGAGACTTACATTAAAGTCCTGACAGCTTCAAAATTATCAGGATCACCACTCAGTCTAAGTTTGGACTCGAATAAGCGTGTAGTAAGGAACTTCATTGATTCTCTGCTAGGTAGTCTTTGGGAGCTATTGAATGGTAGTGCCTTTTTTACGAATTTTATGAAGGTTCAAATGCAAATGCTTTATAAGGGACTGAGGTTCTTGAGAACTGTTGCAGATATGGTATATTATCAATTAGTGATAGTCTATCAATTAGCATTAATATTACAGATATGGTATATTATCTATTAGTGATAATATATCAATTAGCATTAATTACTTGATTGTAAATATCTCAATTAGCCTAATTAGAATCATTATGATTAGTTACCTTGTATAATAATGTCTAGATTCATTGATGTATAGTGTCTAGGTTCATTTTGTACAACATATAAATATAGGCTCTTTGTACTCATTTAGAGAAGTGAATACAATATACAATTTTCTTCTCCCTCTTAGTTTACATGGTATCAGAGCCATAACACCAAGATTAGGATTTGAATTTGGGTCACTTGGTTAAAGTGACTGTTTGTCAGCACCGCCATTGGTTCAGCCAAGAACGCCACCAACCGACCGATTGGCGTTTCTCCAAAGTCTGGTGTTTTGTTTTGTCAAAACCAAATATGGTGTGGGCTTCTTTGTGAGACAGGTTCTGTTATTCTCTACTCTTTTCAAGAGTTTGGATCTATCTTTTTGGTTCTGAAGTTTCATTTATTTTTTGAATAATGGCTGAGAATAAGTCTGTAGTTATGTCTGATGTGGTTCCTGTGATGTCTAAAATCACAGAACATAAACTTAGTATTTCTAACTATCTTGATTGGAGCAAAACAGTTCGTCTTTATTTGCGAAGTATTGATAAAGATGATCATTTGACTAATGATCCTCCAAAAGATGGTTCAAGACAGACATGGCTAAGAGAAGATGCAAGATTGTTCCTGCAAATAAGGAATTCTATTGACAGTGAGGTAATTGGTTTAATTAATCACTGTGAATTTGTTAAGGAGTTAATGGAGTATTTAGAGTTTTTATATTCTGGAAAAGGGAATATTTCTCGCATTTATGAGGTGTGCAAAGCTTTTTATCGTGCAGAAAAACAAGAAAGGTCCCTCACAGCCTATTTTATGGATTTTAAGAAAACTTATGAGGAGCTTAATATGTTGTTACCGTTCAGTCCTGATGTGAAAATTCAGCAAACTCAACGGGAACAAATGGCTGTTATGAGTTTTCTGGCTGGTCTTCCGCCTGAATTTGAAACGGCAAAATCTCAGATTCTCTCTGGTTCTGAAATCTCTTCCTTGCAAGATGTGTTTAGTAGGATACTTCGCACAGAGAATTCCCAGTCCATTCAGCTTAGCAGTGCACTTGTTAGTCGAAACAACGAATCTGAATCTGGAAGACAACAATACAAAGGCACTGGTAAAGGAACAGATACTCGAGGACAGAATTCAGTAGTAGTGTGTCATTATTGCAACAAGCCAGGTCATATGAAGCGTGATTGCAGGAAATTGCAGTATAAGAACCAGAGAACCCAATCCGCAAATATTGCCTCTGCCAATGATGCATCTGAAAAGTCTGTTTTGATCTCTGCAGAAGAATTTGCTAAATTCTCTCAGTACCAAGAATCTTTAAAGTCTTCATCTACTCCTATAACTGCCATCGCCGATTCAGGTAAACCGAACACATGTCTTGTATCCTCATCCTCCAAATGGGTAATTGATTCTGGTGCCACAGATCATATGACAGGTAATTCTAGTCTATTTTCTACTTTTCAGTCACACACATCTACATCCACTGTTACCTTAGCTGATGGGTCAACATCCCATGTTCTTGGATCGGGCACAATTAATCCTACTCCATTGATCTCGTTGTCATCTGTATTAAGTTTGCCTGAGTTATCTTTCAATTTAATGTCTGTGAGCAAACTTACTCGTACTCTTAATTGTTGTGTCTCATTCTTTCCTGACCACTGCTTATTTCAGGATCTTATGACGAAGCAGATTATTGGTAAAGGGCATGAGTCTGGAGGTCTCTACATCCTTGACACACAGATGCCAAAGCCTATAGCTTGTTCTGGAATCGTAACCCCATTTGAAGTACATTGTAGACTCGGTCATCCTTCTCTCCCCTTGTTAAAGAAACTTTGTCCTCAATTTCAGAGTTTGTCTTCATTAGATTGTGAGTCTTGTCAATTCGCCAAACATCATCGTGTTAGTTTGAGTCCTAGAGTCAATAATCGGGCGAATGCTCCTTTTGAATTAGTCCATTCAGATGTTTGGGGTCCATGTCCAATTATGTCTAAAACTGGATTAAAGTATTTTGTTACTTTTGTTGATGATTACTCTCGTATGACTTGGTTATATTTTATGAAAAATCGCTCTGAATTATTTTCTCATTTTTGTGCTTTTTGTGCTGAGATTAAAACTCAATTTAATGTTTTTGTAAAAATATTGCGAAGTGACAATGCCAAAGAATATTTTTCAGAAACATTTCAGTCTTATATGGTACAAAATGGGATTATTCACCAGAGTTCTTGTGTTAATACGCCATCTCAAAATGGTGTAGCTGAGCGAAAAAATAGACATTTGCTTGAAACTGCAAAAGCTTTATTATTTCAAATGCATGTTCCTAAACATTTTTGGACTGATGCAGTGTCTACAGCTTGTTTTTTAATTAATCGTATGCCTTCATCTGTTCTTAATGGTGAGACTCCTTATCATAATCTTTTTCCAACTAAACCTTTGTTTCCCATTGAGCCTAAAATATTTGGTTGTACTTGTTTTGCTCGCGATGTTCGTCCTCAGGTTACAAAGTTAGATCCCAAATCATTGAAATGCATTTTTCTTGGTTATTCTCGTGTTCAAAAGGGGTATAGATGTTATTGTCCTAGCCTTGATAGGTACATGGTGTCAGCTGATGTTACTTTTCTTGAAAACACACCTTTCACCCCATCTTCAGCTCGTTCAAGTCAGGGAGAGGAAGATGATTTGTTAATCTACACTGTCACATCCTCAGTTTCTCCTCCTGCTAAACCTCCAATCCTTCAGGTGTATTCTCGACGACAAAATCCTCCAGATGCATGTCCTGAACCAGCTCCTTCGTCATCAGATCCTGTCTCAAATGATGATCTTCCTATTGCTATTCGCAAAGGTAAACGTCAGTGTACGTATCCTATGTCTTCATTTGTGTCTTATAATCACTTACCAGCCTCTTCTTGTTCCTTTATTGCATCCCTTGACTCCATTTCTCTTCCTAAAACTGTTCATGAAGCCTTATCCCATCCTGGATGGCGTAATGCTATGATAGAAGAGATGAATGCTTTAGATGGTAATGGTACTTGGAACTTGGTAAATTTACCTGCAGGGAAGAAGGCTATTGGGTGTAAATGGATTTTTGCAGTTAAATTAAATCCTGATGGGTCAGTTGCTAGGTTGAAAGCCCGTCTTGTTGCAAAAGGATATGCTCAAATTTATGGAGTGGATTATTCTGACACTTTTTCTCCTGTTGCTAAGTTAACATCTGTCAGGTTATTCATTTCTATGGCAGCTACTCATAATTGGTCTTTGCATCAACTAGATATCAAGAATGCTTTTCTTCATGGAGATCTTCAAGAGGAAGTTTATATGGAGCAACCTCCGGGTTTTGTTGCTCAGGGGGAGTTTGGAAAAGTTTGCCATCTTCGAAAGGCTTTGTACGGGTTGAAACAAAGTCCTCGTGCTTGGTTTGGAAAATTTAGTCAAGTAGTTGAAAGATTCGGAATGCAGAAAAGCAAATCTGATCACTCTGTTTTCTACAGACAGTCTAAAGCTGGTATTATTTTGTTAGTAGTATATGTGGATGATATTATTATCACTGGGAATGATATTGCAGGAATTTCATCTCTCAAAGTCTTTCTCCACAGTCAGTTTCAGACAAAGGACTTGGGAATGTTAAAGTATTTTCTGGGTATTGAAGTTGCAAGGAGTAAGAAGGGGATATTCCTCTCTCAGAGGAAATATGTTCTTGACTTATTGTCTGAGACAGGAAAATTAGGGGCTAAACCATCCAGTACTCCAATGGTTCCTAATTTGCAACTCACAAAAGAAGGTGAATTGTTTGAAGATCCTGAGAGGTATAGAAGACTAGTTGGAAAATTGAATTATCTTGCAGTAACTCGTCCAGATATTGCATATTCAGTTAGTATTGTTAGTCAATATATGTCGGCTCCAACTGTTCATCATTGGGCAGCTGTTGAACAAATTTTGTGCTATTTAAAAGGAGCTCCCGGACGTGGTATTTTGTATCAAAATCATGATCATACTAGGATTGAGTGCTTCTCAGATGCTGATTGGGCAGGATCTAAGGAAGATCGAAGATCCACTTCAGGTTACTGTGTCTTTGTTGGGGGAAACCTGGTCTCATGGAAAAGTAAGAAGCAGAATGTTGTCTCACGATCGAGTGCAGAGTCAGAATATAGAGCTATGGCACAATCAGTATGTGAAATAATGTGGATATATCAGCTCCTAACTGAAGCAGGTTTCAAAATTTCAATGCCCGCAAAATTGTGGTGTGATAACCAAGCTGCTCTTCATATTGCATCTAATCCTGTATTCCATGAGCGAACGAAGCACATTGAAATAGATTGTCATTTTGTTCGTGAAAAAATACAGCAAGGCTTGATTTCTACAGAATTTGTGAAAACTGGAGAACAGTTGGGAGATCTCTTTACAAAGGCTCTAAATGGAGTTCGAGTTGATTATCTGTGTAACAAGCTGGGCATGAGTAACATCTATGCTCCAGCTTGAGGGGGAGTGTTGCAGATATGGTATATTATCAATTAGTGATAGTCTATCAATTAGCATTAATATTACAGATATGGTATATTATCTATTAGTGATAATATATCAATTAGCATTAATTACTTGATTGTAAATATCTCAATTAGCCTAATTAGAATCATTATGATTAGTTACCTTGTATAATAATGTCTAGATTCATTGATGTATAGTGTCTAGGTTCATTTTGTACAACATATAAATATAGGCTCTTTGTACTCATTTAGAGAAGTGAATACAATATACAATTTTCTTCTCCCTCTTAGTTTACAAGAACAATTCTCAAGGAGGAAGAGTGGGAGAAACACCACAAGCTACACGCAAAAATCAAGGATCCTATTGGAGCTATGGTCAATGAGGCAGGAATTGTTGTTTGCTCACTTTTTCTGATCAGAATAAAGGAAGAACTGATCAAAGAGACGGATCTTGCACTTTCCAATTTACTGGAAAAGATTAAACTCGTCAATGTTGAAGTTCCTGAGAAGTATCAAGTTAGATCAACATTTCACTTCTCCAGAACAGAGGGGCTGTGTTGCATTGACCTTCTCATAGAGAATTTGAAAGAACTAGAATGCTATGAGGCTGATTTAATTGGTTTAACAAAGGATCAAATTCAAAGACTTGGGGAAGATCTTGTATTCTTTAGAACATTCTTAGAGGAGATTGTGGAACAAAACAACCAGCATGAAAATTTTCAAGTACTTTGGGATCGTGTTGTAGAGGTAGCATGCAAGGTAGAGTTGGCCATTAGCTCCTTGATGGTTGAAGATATTCCTGATTGTCGCATGTCACTTGATTCAATCACAGAAGAAATAAAGCTTATTAGGACAGAGATCTTGGAGATTTATGATAGCAAGGAGCATGACAAGAAAGTTCAAAAAATTGTCAGGACTCCCACTCAACTGCAATCACAAGGCAGTAACCTATCGGCCAATGAAGTTGTGGTTGGAATTGATGATGAGGCACAAACCATAATTGATGAAATCACCGGAGGATCAAAGCACCTGGAAATTGTTTCCATTGTGGGCATGCCAGGAATTGGTAAGACCACTTTAGCCAAAAGAGTTTACGGTGATAAATCAATTGAGTGTCATTTTCATCGACGTGCATGGTGTTATGTATCTCAAGTATACTGCAAGCAAGATTTGCTCCTTGACATTTTGGATGGAATAGTTTTGAAGCTTCCTGACCATTATTTTAAGATAAGTCATGATGACCTTGCTGAAGAGCTCTACAGATGTTTGAAGGGCAATAGGTATTTAATTGTTTTGGATGATGTGTGGGACATTCAAGTGTGGAATGACTTGCAAAGATCATTCCCAGATGATGAAAATGGGAGCAGAATCCTCTTAACAAGTCGAAATCAAGATGTAGCTTCCCAAATTAAATCTCACAGCAGATCTCATCGCAGGCTTACAGATGATGAGAGCTGGGAATTACTAAAGAAGAAGCTGTTTGGACAAGAATCCTGTCCTCAGAATGTGAGCGGAATTGGGATGAAAATTGCAAGAAATTGTCAGGGATTACCCCTCTCAGTTGTCGTTGTAGCTGGAATTCTTGCAAATATAGAGCAAGATGATTGGGGGCAAGTTGCAGAGAGTCTAAGTTTAGACGTTGTTTGCGGAACAAAACAGTGCATGAATTCATTAGAGCTTAGTTACAATCACTTACCATATTATTTGAAGCCATGCTTTCTTTATTTTGGAGCCTTTCCCCAAGGCCGAGAAATTTCTGTATGGAGGTTGATATCATTGTGGATAGCTGAAGGATATGTGCAGAAAAAAGATCTAAACAGCTTAGAGTTAGAGCACGTGGCCGAGGACTACCTGATGGATTTGATTGGAAGAAGCTTAGTTATGGTTTCGAAACGAAGATCTATAGGCAGTGTCAAAGCTTGCCGAGTTCATGACTTGTTATATGAGTTTTGTGTGGCAAAAGCCAAGGAAGAGAATTTTCAGCAGCTTCTACATGGGTATGCTGAGCTTTCTGATTTTGATGAACCATGCAATTTTCGCAGGTTGTGCATTCACTCTGAGCCGGAGCATTTTGTGAAGTCAAGGCTATTTTGTCGCCATGTACATTGTCTACTATACTTTGGTGATCATCGTGGATTGCCGCAAAATTGGTATAATGTCTCATTTGTTTTTCGCTTCTTCAGTCTTCTTATCGTGTTGGATATAAGCGAAATTAATCTAGGTGATTCATTTCCAAGAGAAATAGAATTACTTGTTTGGCTGAGGTACTTGGCAATTCGAGGCAAGATGAAGTCTATTGCATCATCAATAACCAAGCTCTCAAAGTTGGAAACCTTTATTGTAGTAGGGTTGTGCGATAACATTTTGTTGCCACATACTATCTGGAACATGAGGAAACTGAGGCATCTACGAATAACAGGCTGTTCTTTTGCTTTCATCTTACCAAATGACATTCTTGAGGACTCCTCCAGGTTGTGTGATTTAGACACCTTGTCCACTGCATTTCTTTCTTTTGGGCAAAGCAAAAGCGTGGAAAAGGTGATGAAAAAGTTTCCACACATTCAGAAACTAAAATGCATTCTCAGATGCAGAATCAAGGAACTTGTGGAGGACGGTAACAATTTTCTGGCAATGGACTTTTTGAGCCAACTAAAGTCATTCGATGTGTCTTTAATTGGTGCTTCACGGTATCCTTTTGAGATTGGTTTTCCCTTAAATCTAAAAAAATTGACGCTGTCAAATTATTACCAGCCATGGAGCAAGATTTCAACAATCGGAAAGTTGCCGAATCTTGAAGTTCTCAAATTACTCAATAAAGCATTTGAAGGGGAAATATGGAACATGAAAGAAGGGGAGTTTCTAAAACTCAGAATCTTGAAGTTGGAATCTTTGGCACTTGTCAGCTGGAGAGGTACTTCAGATGATCATCTTCCTTGTCTTGAAAAGTTAGTGTTGCAAAGCTGTGGGCTATTGCAAGAGGTCCCTTCTTGTTTGACGTGTATTTCAACTCTGGAAATGATTGAGGTGCGGTCATGTCATAGCTCTCTTGTTAGTTTGGTACTAGAGATCGAGGAAGAACAGGTGGACATGGGAAATGAGGATCTGAGGGTCCTCGTTGATCAGAGGTAGAACAATTCATGTCTCCCTCAATGTTGGTTGGAATTTGGAAAGGACTCAATGGAGGGATTCCTTCTTCTTCTTCTTCTTCTTCTTCTTCTTCATTTTTTTTTTTTTCAATTTTCCTTTTTGTATGAGCATGTATTTCTCCTTTGTTAAATCTAATGCAGCTTACTTACTGAATAAATATGTAAACATGTTTATATCTACAAATAACTGTTGAACATGGGAAAGAAATACAGATCTTGCCAAACTAAGTACAGTCAATGTAGACACCAAATTTTGACACACCTTTTTGTAAAAATATGCGTATTACTTTATTTAGGGGGTATTCTTTATTTTTCATTTTTCGGGGGTCAATTATAATTTTTATGTATATTACGTCTAATTTGTCACATTAGGGGCAAAATAGTAATTTCACTACGTAAATATTATTTTATTTTATTTTATTTCCTAAATACATAATTTTGCCATTTTTATCATTATTTATAATTTTAATAAATTTTGGAAGTCATTTATTATTTATTTAAAATTTTAATATTTTCTTAATTTAATGGCACGTTTTTCAATGCACTATTTTTATGAGAATTTTTAAGTAAAAAGTTTTATATATGTGTTTTGTATATTTATAAAATTTGTAAAAATTTCATAATTTTTAGAAGAGCGTTAGGTATTTATTTCAAAATTTTAACTTTTTGGTCTATTAATGGCTCGTTTTCATTATTCTAGCAAATTCGAAATTTATAGTAAATTTTATTTCTTATTTTAATGCTAAATTTTAATGATTTTTGTTTTTAGAAACCCAAGTGAATTTCTATTTTACTTTATTTTGTTTACTTAATTTTCTCCTTACAAATTCTCCCAAAAAAAAAAAAAAAAAAGCTAAGCTAAGTAGCAGGCTGTGTTTTGCAGCCTGCTACTACAGTAACAATATAGCTGCTTACACAGCTCCATGCCATACCTTCAACCACCCTAACAATTAGCCATACCAATCACCCAACCACCCTTTGTTTAATCACATCACACACCTGCACTCTCCACACCCCCAGCTCCATTAATCACAAAAAATCTGCACACAATTTCACTCCTCACTTTCCCCTTCCCTTGCACATATTCAGACCAGCAGCACAGATACCACAACGCACACCACACACAGTTCACAAGCCTGCACACACCTCAACTCTCTTTTCTCTCGGCCTCCCCTGCACATTCATCACACAGCCACAACACACACAACACACAGCTCACAAGCCTGCACACACCTCAACTCTCTTCTCTCTCGGCCTCCCCTGCACATTCATCACACAGCCACAACACACACCACACACAGCTCCCTGCAAAGCAACACACAAACACCTCCCCCGTCCCCTGCACATTCATCCCACAAAGCATCACACAACACACACAATACATTCACACAGATTCAGCATACACACAAACAAACAACACACAAAATCAGCAAACACACTCTCACGCACCAGACACCAATTTCACAGCCAAACACACACACGATACACAGACACATTAAACACGGAACACACCCCTGCAACCAGCTCCAAGCACTACACACGCATTGCACATTTCACACACAACACACATACCGGTTTGCACACACACCCAGCAGTTCACTCACGCAATTGCACACACCCGTCACAAACATACACACACACACCTGCACAACAATAACGCTCAAAAACAATTCACAGGCACACACACGCACAGTACACATAAACATATCAAACACCCCTGCACCAAAAAAAAAAAAAAAGGAAGCAGCCAACAACGACAGCAACAATACCGCCGGCGCGCCTCCATCCCACCCCCGCTCTCCACCGTTGCCCATTGTCTCCCGAATCCAGGTAAAAAGCTCTCCATCTCTCTTTCTTTTTTTGTACAATTAGTTGGTGAAATTCAATGGGTAATTTAGGGATTTTCGAACCAAGAGAGAGAGGGAAAAGGGAAGAGAGAGAGAGAGACCTGTGAGAGAGAGAGGATCTGAGAGAGAGAATCGGGCGGGAGAAAGAACAGAATCGGGAAAGGGGGGAAGAAGAAAAGGGGAGAAGAGAGAAAAGAAGAAGGAAGAAAAAGAATAAAAGAAAGATAGAAGTAAGGAAAGAAGGAAAAGAGAAAAGAAAAAAAAAAGAAAAAAAATCTGGAAAAAGTAGGAAAAGAAAAATGAAAAGAAAAAAAAAAAGCTAGAAACTAAAACCGAAAAAAAAAGGGTTTTAGTGAAACTACGTTGTTTTGACGTAGTTTCACTCAAAACTACGTCGTTTTGATTAGGTTAGTTTTTTTTAAATTTATTTTTAATTAATAATAGGTATTTATTTTATAATCTTTATACTTTTATTAATGTTACTGTGGCCCTAGAAATTTTTAATTTGTGCATTTTAATTTTTGTTTATTATAGATTGACCCCCATAATTTTATTTTCTTTTCGATTAGGTCCCAATTAATTGCATTTAGGTCCTCCAACTTTTAGATAATTATAATTTTTACCCCTACATTTTTCAATTTTTCATTTTGACCCCTATATTTTTATAAAATCATATTGTGACCCCTATACTTTTTTGAAATTGCATTTTTGCCCATAAATATTTTTGAAAATTTCGTTTAGCCCCTTGTATTGTTGGATATTGCAAATTGGTGTTTAATGTGGCTATAATTCACAAATTGAACCTTGAATGTTGCTTAAAATTTGCAATTTGGTTTTAAAATTTGTTAGAAATTGTATTTTGCATACTTGCTGGAATTTTATTTGAGTCACTATACTTGCTGGAATTTTATTTTTTGGCCCCCTATTGTTGCTGGAATTTATATTTTGATCCTTTATTTTGCTGGAATTTGTTTTAATACCTCCATTAATTGTTAGAAATTGTAATTTAGTTTTTTTAAGTTGTTGGAATTTCATTTTTAAAACTTTATGTTGCTGGAATTTGGTTTTAATTTCCTACAATGCTTGCTGGAATTTTATTTTGTCCCCCAACATTGCTGGAAATTCTTTTTTGCCCTAGAATGCTTGCTGGAATTTTATTTTTGTCCCTCCAACCTTGCTGGAATTTTAGTTAAATCACTATACTTGCCGAAATTACTTTTTGTCTTTAAATATTTGCTGTAAGTTATGTGTTATTTAATGAATTTGCTGAAATGGTATTCTTGGTCTTAAATATTGCTGGAAACTTTTATTTTTGGCATTATACTTGCTGGAAATTATATTTGAGCCTTTAAATTTGTTGTAAATTATATTATTATCTTAACTATGGCTTGAAATTATAATTTTACCCTTCAGTTTATTATAAATTACATTTTTTTACTCTAGAATATTGCCCAAATTTCTCTTTTAGTCCAAATTTTATAATATTTTATTTTACAAAAAAAAATATTAATTAAAATTAGTTAAGTCCTCAAAGCTTTAAATTATTTCTTTTCACATTTTATTTATTTATTTTTATTTTTATCAAATGTACAACTAATATTCTAAAATTGGGTCTTGTAGTCTAATTAATGTTTAAATTAGTTTCTTTATTTTTCTTTTAGTCATTTTAATAATTCTTATTTGGGGCGTTAAAAGTTTAAGTATGTATTGTTGTATTTTATCTTCTATTATTATTATTTCTTTATTTTTGTTGCTTTGCTTTATTTATTTATTTACTTATTTATTTTTACTTAACAATTTTCGTTTTTCCTCCTAAATGATTAATTATTATTATCATTATTTTTCTTTCTCTTAGTTTGTTTATTATTGCTATAATTGTTTGAATTATCATAGCATGTTTATAGTGATTGATATGAAATTATTTAATTAGTAGTTCATTTATTAAACAGTGATATTTTTGACATGTTTGTTCATATTAGTAGCGTTTTTGTACCGAATTTACGAATGGGAGGTACCTCGATTACCCTTTTTTATTTCTTTTTGTGTGCTCCTATGTGCTCCAAGGTGTTTTTCTATGTGTTTTCATGTGTCTTTGTGCTTATAATTTTATCCATGTGTGAGTGTCTATTTAGTTATGCCATGTTGTTTATTTGAGTTTAATTTTGATTATTCAAAGAAATGTAATAGATAGGTAATATTCTATTTAGCAAAATTTTGTATTTAGATAGTTAATGTAATAGATAGTTTATGTGTTATCTATTAATAAAAATCTTATGTATTTTAGATAGAAAATGTAATAGATAGGCTAGATAGGTTACCTTTTATTTTTTTAGATTGTAATTAGGCTTCTTCGGTGTAATAGTTAGGGCTTTTGTGTGCTATGTGTGCTATGTGCTTATGTGTTTTAATTGCTTTCTTTAGGACTTTGCATCTAGAATATCATGCTTATGTGTTATGTGCTCCTATGTGCTATTATGTGCTTTTATGTGATTATTATTTTAATCTATGCTTTATTTATTTATTTGCTTTATCATTATATATGTGTATCGTCGCCACACTAGTCCAACGCTAGTTGTGGCTAATCCCGGTTTCTTCGCTAGTCCAACGCTAGCGGAGAATTTATAGAAAAATAGGCTAGTCCAATCCAATGCTAGGCCTTTAGGTCATTTTAGTATTAGGATCATTTCTCGCGTGTTCATTCCATGCCATTTCACACACATTTTCAAGTCATTTTTTCATTTTGTATGAAATTTTTATATACTCTATCATTTATTATCTATTTTTAAAAACACATGTTTGATGCATAATATTTACTTTCCACCACACATAGAATTTTATGTCATTTGTGTGATTTGACTAGAAATAGTCATCTACTCACGTGGGAAGCCATGGCGTACATGTCGTTCCCCCCTCCGTGAGTAGGAACAGTTAGTCACGAGTCCATTCGTCCCCCGTACCCGTTATGTTGCATCCCTACTTTCTTTGTTCACTTACTATCTATACTACTATTTTCCTTTTCTTTTGCATTCTATTTTGCACCTAAACTCGTGACTCCGTCGAGGTCTATATTCGGGTTTCGCAATTAATGCGGTAATTCCGACTAAACCTTAATGGAACATTTTGTCCCTTAACGATATTCATTTTTAGGATTAGATTTACATTCACATAGTTGCATCCAAATGCGATAAAATCTTAGGGTTATATTAGGAAAATGTAGACTAAACCTCGCAACTAGTTTCGGCTAAGTTGAAAGGGTGCCTTAGGCGCAAGCCTTTGCCTTCCCTTTCTTCAACTGTGACTCCCGAACCTTTTTCTCTTGTTTTTCAAAGACCTGGAGTCGTCTAAAAGGGTTTTCTTGTTTTTTCCTTATTTTTTCCAAAAACCATTTCTTTAAATAAATCATTTTTGATTTTCTTACCTTTTATAAAATATTTTCGGGTGACTTGGTACACCAAAACTCAATACCAAGTGGCGACTCCTTTTTCTCTAAAAAACCCTTTTTAGACTCTATTTTCGGGCCAAAAAACCATCGCATTTTCAAAGTCCCATTTTAGGCCCCTTTTTCTTTTATTTTAAAAATAAAGTATTTGTTCGTCACATTTTTATCGAATCATCTTTTACAAAGTATTTTCTAAAAATTATTTTTTTACAAAATTTACACGCTTCTTTTTCCAATAAACACAACCACATTTAACACTTCCTTTTCTTTTTTCCCGACCTTACCACTCCATCTTAATTATTTCCCTCTTTCGAAAAATGGGGCGCGACAGTCAAAAGTACCCTTTAAATTATTGGTTAAGAGCATATTGCCTTTTTCTAAAAAAAATATTATCAAAAGAATAATTTTGTAATAGTTTTGAGATTTGATATATGCATAAGTAAAAATGGTTTAAAACGTACTTAGACAATATTTCAAATTAATTTTTCAAATAAAACATTGTCAAAATAGAGGATTTTCTTTCAAAAAGTTTCACAATAAATGATATTTTGTCAAAATTGTTGACATGATTTGTGGACGATTTCGTTAGTTCTTAAAATCTGACTTTACATTAGCTATCCTTACTTTTTAGTTTATAATCAATTTAGTGAAGGCCAAAATTTGCCGTAGTCCCTAAAATCGCTAGCATATTGAATCTATTAATTTTTGTATTTATGTAAAATAAAAGTTTTGCCAAGCAAAAGTCACTCGTTGGCGCCTGGATATTCTTAGCTACCTGTCAGTATCGCCCAAGACCCAGCTCTCAGTTGCACGTCAAATCGACCCTCCAGCATCAACCTTTCCCTTCCGCAACTACTAAGCCTTCCTCTGCAATTTCGACCATACCACACTAACACAATCGCGGCTAACTTCTTTTTCATTCTTCATCACTCGACATTAATGAACTTTGTTAGTCATCCATGTAACATGGGATGAAGATTCTTACATGAACCAAAGTCATGATTTTACTCGTAAATCCTGTGATTTAAAGAAAAACCGCATAGGTATTACGTGGACCGAGTTCATAATTTTAGTCGTCCATGTAATATGGGATAAAATTTTTTACATGGATCAGGTTTATGATTATAACTATGGACCCTATAGTTTAACAGAAAACTACATACATCTTACATGGATCGAGTTCATGATTCTACTTGTAGATCTTATAATCTAAGAGAGAACCACATAAATCTTACATGGACTAAGTTTACGATTTTACCTATAGACTTGTGATCTAAGAGTGAGACACATAATCCCTTTCTTGCTAATCCTATATTTAGCAACGTTTTAGCTATTTCTTTCACATATTATTGTCTAGTGATTCCAAATCTTGAATCAATATGAGTATTAACATTAACTTGCGAAATTAGGTGTTCTATTTGATCATGAACGATGATATAGAAAAGGGGAGAGAAAGAAACTTTCATGCTTCCTATTTCCTATGAAGTTCAGAATAATTTAAGTTTTTATTTTAACCCATTTAGAATTAAAGTTAGATTGTATCATGTAACTAATTATATAATGCCAGAACTGGGTGGAATGAAAGGGTTTTTCTAACTTGTTCATTCCATTCTTATATTTGGTATGAACATTTTAGTTGAAAAGTCATTCCCACTGTAATGTCAATTCTCGCTTTTTTTTGGAATTCCATTTCTCAGCAAAATGTAAGGAAAGGTTATTCTAACTTCATTTTGGAAATGCCTAAAAAAAAGAAATCAATTTTATGTCCACAAATGTTTTTTCTACTAATTCTTTTTAACACAAAATACATTCACTAATTTTTAATTTTAAAATTTAAAAAAAATTAAGCTTTTTATAATTTTAATTAATAATTTGTGTTCAAACTTGACTCGTTTACTTATACGAATAAACTGAACTCAAGCCGAGTCGAGTGGTATTCGTGAATAGGTCAGTTCGAGCTCTAATTAAAATATACATATTTTGGTCACTTCATTATTGAAATCGTTTAACAATATTAACAAATAGTTATTATAGCTTAATCAAATCTCAATGGTTGGCACTGCCTGCTTCCGTTACGGCCTATCACCATTGAGCATTTTCAATGATATTTTACCTCCAAAATTGTGTTCTCCATGCATCTCAAATCCGTAAATACTTTTTTCAAAATCCACTTCCAAATGCCAGATTAGTTAAAATTCACTACAGTGCTACTACTTAAATTTTTAAATATGGACATTTGGAGTTGGACTTGGACCTTCATAAAACTAGTGAAGGATCTAAAATGAATATAAAATACAAAATTTGGAGATGACATATTGTAGAATCTTCAATTTCGGAAATCTACGTAAGCGTCCACGACCATTACTTGTCAACCAAGGAAACTCACATGCAAGGGGATTTAATCCCCATAAACACTTCGATACTTAAGTTAGTTAATGATCTACCTTAAAGAAGAAAGAAGAAGGAGTATTTTTTCTTAAGGTTCTCTTTTGTGTGTGTTCTCTGAGTGATTATGCTTAGAGAAGTAAAAGAGATGGAAGATAAGACAAATCATACTCTGATAATAGCAATGAGTGTCAGAGCATTAATGAGGATGTGAAAGCATTAAAGTGGATGTAACAGCAGCCGAAAGTAGATTTAGTCTCCCAACACAATGAGCTGAGTATCCGATCAACAGAACTCCTAAAGAGGTAACGTGCTGAGTTGAAAATAAATAATAGAGATTTAGTACGTGGCCGAGTTGATGTGGAGCTCGGCCATTCAGGATTCTACACAAGCACCCCTAGTTCAGATCAAAGGAGTGGAGCAGAAAAGATTCGAACTAATATTCATTTGAGGAGGGAGAATAATGAGGATTTAAAGTTTGAAATTTTTAAATTGTGATAATGTAACTGCCAACAGTGCGACGTGTGCATCATGTCTTGTCACGATAGAGTAGTGAGGTGCAGTTAATAGGAGAAAGAGAAAAGAAGACGGTGTAACTGTTTCAGATCCTAAGAGGGCGGTTTATGGCGGTTTACTTGGCTGCTAGTATAAATAGGAACCTTTGAAATTTATTTTTCACTTCCTTCCGATTTTGCTCTCGAACTGATCTAGTCGTGCCGAGCAGCTGAACTGAAAGTTTAGCCAAAGTGATCTAGTTGTACCGAGCAGCTGAACTGAAAATTTTTAAAAACAACAATCGAACTCAGATATCAATAGTAAGTATGGCAACTGTAAGTTGTCAATCTGAGGTCGTGAGAACAGGTGGGGCTGAAACTGAGAGACCCGAAACCTCGGCTCAGAGCTCAAAAGTGACAACCACTGCCGATCCTCTGTGAGAAGAAGCTGCCGAAGCCACTAACACCGAAGCAACAGACGAGAACCTCGGGAACTCTGAAAAGGACAACGACATGGATTTTGAAGAGGGAGATTACGAAGTAAACTCCGTAGAAAGCACCTCCCTTTTCGGAACTTCGGACAGCCTTTCTATTCCTCTCAACCCTCTCGTGCCCATGGATGTCGAAATAGCAGTGCTGAACCGTCCCAATAATCTGCTGTTTGAGTACTTTGAGGATGTGCCGAAGTTCACTTCTACTCCTCCAACAGATGCAGCTCGAATGGTCAAAACAAGGTATATTCTTCGATATCGCTACATTTTATATTTCTCTGAACCACCTGACCGAGCTCACGAACCACTTGACAGCTCGGTGACGTTTATGTGGACCAATTTGAGGCCGAGTTGAGGATACCTACCAGTAAGTTCTTTAGAGATAACCTACGGTAT
This sequence comes from Mitragyna speciosa, assembly GCA_024721245.1. Taxonomy (NCBI): domain Eukaryota; kingdom Viridiplantae; phylum Streptophyta; class Magnoliopsida; order Gentianales; family Rubiaceae; genus Mitragyna; species Mitragyna speciosa. The sequence goes on along the minus strand of CM045552.1, from coordinate 9,727,400 downwards.
TAGAGGACAAGAATTACTCAGCTCGTCCCAAATGCCATCCGAACAGTTGTTAGTTTCGAATTACTACGCAACCATCTCGGCTTCGCGATTTTGGTTGATCTATTTAGACACTTCTATTCTATTAAGAAGCACACCACAGCCAAGAGTCGGTTTTATTTTAGCAATCGAACAAGAGTTCCTAAGTTAACAACAGATTATCGTTCTTCCATTAAGGACTAAAAATCACGATTTGTTTTCATTTTGCGATGACTATTTCCCTAAGAGCTTGTAGTAGAGAGGGTTGAACGAAGTCTCAGATTTCAACTTGGAGACTCTTTGGGAAGCAGAATATCAACAGATAGTTCAAGGGAATTTTTGTATTAATTGTTAAAATTTTTTCGAACCGGTATTGGTGTTAGGAGGTCTAAACCGAGTTAGGGTTCCTCAAGGTGGCTCCGTCTACTCGTCTCGGCTCAGAAAAGAAGGTAAAATTTTATCTTCATCTCTTTACACAATGAACACCAACAATATTTTTTCTTGTTTTGTAGTGTTGAACTTCACTGATATGCTGCTGTGTGAAGGTGCCTCTAAGAAGAAGAGGCAAGCAACTGGGACAAGGATGAAGCAGGTCCTTCAAAGAAACCAAAGGTTGGGTCGAGCTTGGGAGTGAGCTCGACTGTCGTCTCAACAACACCTCAACTACTCGAAATACGAACAATACCAGAACCAATGTAGATAGTTGAAGATTTTGGGCCAAAGTTTGATCGAGGAGTTGGGAGAGCCCTAGAGGTCAAAGTACTTTTTGTCGGCATGGACGAAACAAATAGTTACAAGTGTGTGAGTCTCAAAAGGGAACTCTCCTCGGCAAAGGTGAGACTTTCGTGCCTCAATGGGAACTAACTACAACGGATAGTGCCGAAGAGAAAAAAGTTGCTCTGGAACTGCTACAAAAATCTAACTTGTCCCATGATATAGAAAATGTTCAATCACTGAATGTCGAATAGCTATCCGAGAAAGTGACCCTCACTCTTGCCGACGTAAGTATTCTCATTCATTTTTTAGCATATTGCACAGTTTCATTAAAAAACTAATATTGAAACTTCTTAGGCTCATACTTCTATGACCAAGATGCTGACAAGATTCCAAGAGTCAAAAAAATAAGGGAGACGAAAACAGAGGAACTACAAAGGAAGCTCATAGCTTCGCAAACGCGATGAAGTAGCTGCAAGTCAAGTACGAATCCCTTGAGGAGGTCAACAAAAAATGTTGAGAGCTAAGGATAAAGCTTTGGAATACTACAGAGTAAGGACGGAATTTTTTAAAAGTGCTCATGCCGAGGAGAGGAAAAGGGTAACCGAGGCCGAAGCTCAAAAAATTGAAGCAACTCGGGAAGAGGCTAGGGAAGAGACAGTGAGATTTTTTTCTGAATCTGAGCAGTATACAGTAGCTCTTCAGTTTGCTGAGAAAGATGGGGTAAGAAATTTCATAATTCAGAGGACTTTACTGATAATTTGGTGAGGCTGAATTATCCTTGTTTCATGTTCGAAGTAACTCAAGCCATTATGGACATGGCCGCACTAATGTAGGATGATCAACTGAAAATCCTTGAAGAATACAAGTATTATCAGCCCGGAGTGGACAAGTTGGTAAATCTCCTTATCGAAAACTTTAAGTGAGGCCAGGACTTAGAGGAAATTAGGAAGGACTTTGAAGTCAAACAAAAAGCCAAACTCCTCCTCCGAGCTTACGAAGTCTGGTTGCTAGCGCATCGCCTCCTACCGAGCAAATTGCCGAGGAGCCTCCAAGATGAAGCAGCAGTTGAGTCTGACCCAACCAAGGTTTTAGGTGTTAAGGAGCTTGTCTCGGCTAAAGGGGAGAGCAGCACTGCTGAAATGTTGATGGCAGTTCGAAAATCCAAATCGACCAGATTCCAATAGAGATAAAATAGGACTTTCCATGTAATAGTCTTTCGGCTAGGTTTCTTTCAAAAATTTTTCTAAGTGTTAAATATAACATTTCATCTATTCATCTTTATACTAGTATCAAGTATCCTTCTTTTCATACTTTTGATGAATTCATAAACATAAAAACATAATGAAACAACAAACATATTAAAAGAAGAATATCTTTGTACTTGTGTTGCATCAATAATAATACAACTTGAGATTCTCGGCATGTCACGTTTGAGGTACAGAATTCCATCTGATATGCTAATTTATAATAGCCATTTTTGCCGGCCTCTATTACTCAATAAGGTCCTTTTCATTTCGGGCTTAATTTTTCAAGAGGTTTAGCCCAGCTTATCGAGTTTTTTCTAAGAACCAGATCTCCTAATTTAAAATACAAATTTTTTACTCTAGAATTATAATGTCGAGCTTGTATTTTTATAATGAGCTAACTTTAATGCTGCTGAGACTCACTTTTCTTCGAGCAAGTCCAAGTCAAGTTGTCGGGTTTGTTCATTGTCCTGAGCAGTGTAAGCTTCAATTCGAAAACTTGAAACTAAGTACTTGGCTGGTATGACTATTTCGACTCCATATGTTAGGAAAAATAGAGTCTCATTGGTAGATGTTCGAGGGATAGTTCTATAAGCCCACAAAACACTGGACAAATGATCTAACTAATTGGACTCGAGTTGATGTAATCAAGTCTTTAGTTTTCGAAAAAGGGTACGATTAAAATTTTTTACTTGTCCGTTTGCCTGAGAGTGGCCTACCAAAGTGAAGTGTTGCAAAATATTTAAATCTTTACACCAACTCTTGAAGGGATTCTGAGCAAATTGTCGGCCATTATTAAAAATAATAATTCGAATTAAACCGAACCGACACATTATATTCTTCCATAAGAATTTCTGAACTGTTTTCCCTGAGATAGTGGATAGCGGTTCACCTTCAACCCATTTAGTAAAATAATTAACGACCACTATAACAAACAGATAGTTCCCAAGAGCACGAGGAAAAGGTCCCAAGATATTCGTTCTCTACTGTTCGAAAAGCCAAGGTGAGCTGATCGGCACTATATGATGGGTGGGCCGATGAGTCTTAGATGCGTTAACCTGGCATAAAGGACAAGCTTGTACAATATTCACAAAATCTTTATGCATTGTAGGTAAAAAATAACCCAAAAGGATGACTTTCTGAGTCAAAACTCTAGCACCAATATGGGCTCTACAAAGGCCTTCATGTATGTCCAAAAGAATTTGGTTGCCCTCTTCAAGAGCAATACAATTCAGCCTAAGGTCCCGAATAAGATTTCTTGTAAGAGCACCTATCGATTAAGGCATACCGAGGTGCTACCCTTTGCACTCTTCGGGCCAGCTTCTTCAGTAGGCGGCAAGGTCACCTCGTTTGAGAAAATTAACAATTGGGCTCATCCAAGTATTAGAATCATCAATAGCACAGACCATCTGCTCTAAGTAACTAGGTTGTTTGACAACTTCAACCAGAACAGATTTTATCGAGCTCGACATATGGAGCCGAGACCAATTTGGAGAGGGCATCAGCTCGTTGATTAGAAGAACAAGGAATTCTTGAAATAGCAAAAGCTTAAAAAGTACAACCAGTTGCCTCACTTTTGCTAAGTATTTAAGCATATTTTGTTCCTTGGCTGATATTTTCCAAGACTTGGTTCACTACCAACTGGGAGTCACTATGAATATGGATCTGACGAAATTTTAACCGAAAACACTATAGTGAGCCCTACGATGAGGGCTTCGTACTCGGCTTCATTGTTAGAAGCCTAGGAAGTCGAAAACGAAGGGAAATAACAGCATTCTTGACCCTTCTAGGCTTTCTAACTATAACCCAGACTCCGCTGCCATCCTTTCCTGAAGATCATCAACATATAGTACCCAGGATGGTTCCTCAGCCGAAAGTAACGACGTCTTCGGATACCGATCTCGAAGTGAATTCAGCAATAAAGTCTGCCAAACTTTGGGCCTTAAGGGATTTTCGGGACTTATAGGAAATGTCATATTCCCCGAGCTCTACAGCCTACTTCACCAGCTTCTCGAAGTCTCAGGCTTGGTTAAAAATTTGTCAAATTGGCTAATCTGTTCGAACACAGACTGGGTGAGCCAAGAAGGAAAGGTTTCAGTCGTTGATCTGAGTGAACAAACAAAGAATAAGCTTCTCGACTGAAGTGTATTTAGTTTCCAATGCATTCAAAGCTCGGCTGACATAATAAATAGGGAATTGAATGCGTGATTCTTCTTTCACCAAGACCGAGTTGATGGCCTTCAGGAGCATACTGCAGATACAAGAATAAAGTTTCTCCAGTCGTCGGAGAGGCCAAGGTCGGCAAAGATTGCAAGTGCTCCTTTCAACTGGTCAAAGGCCTACTGGCACTCTAGGGATCTATTCAAACTGGCAGACCTTTTCAAGGCTTTAAAGAAAGACAAACTATTTTGAGCAGATTTGAGAGAAATCTATTCAGTGCAGCTAGCTGACCAGTAAGCCTCTAGGACGTCTTTTATTGAAGTCGGGACAGTCATGTCTTGAATGGATATTGACTTGTCGAGGTTTAGATCTATAGCCCCGAGAAGAAATCATGTATCGAGGAACTTTTCGACTTCACTGCAAAGATGCATTTTTCGGGGTTGAGCATTATCTGAGTATCCTTCAATACTTGGAACACTTTCCTTAAGTTGCCTATGAAGCGTCAACTAGTTTCGACTCTTAACAAGTAGATTGTCAACATAAACTTCTATTACTTTGCCAATCTGGCGGTGGAAGATTTTATCTACCAAACGTTAATAAGTCATCCCGACGTTCTTGAGCCTAAACGGCATGATAGTGTAATAATAGACCCCATGATCAGTGATGAAGGCAGTTTTTTCTTTATTTTTCTCGATCATTCCAATCTGATGATTCTCTTTAAATGCATCTAAAAAATAAAACACCTCATTACCGGTGGTCGAATCAACTAATGCGTCAATTTAGGGTAAAGAGTAGCAGTCTTTCGGACAAGCCTTGCTCAAATCCGTGTAATCAACCCACATTCATCATCCTCCGCTAGTTTTCTTAACCATCACCAGATTGGGTAACCAAGTAGGATATTGCACCTCTTGTATCATTTTGGTAGCCAACAATTTGTCAATTTCTTCCAAAATGGCTTGGCCACGTTCCGAACTAAATTATCTTTTCTTTTGTTGAACCGGCTTGACTCGCGAGTCTAAATTCAATTTATGAATCATTAGCTTAAGAGGAATTCTGATGACATCATTAGTCGTCCAAACAAATATTTCTTTAAATTCTGTCAACAAGTCGGTTAAGACGTCTCAAGTCTCAAAAGGAATACCTCAGCCTATCTTGACCTCACAGCTAAGATTTTTCTCATCCAACACGACCCTCTCCATCTAATCACTGGTCTCTAGCCGAGGTGACTTCTTGGATGGAGGGATTTCTAAAACATCAAGAATCAGAACTAAATCTCCACTAGGCTTACCACTGCTGGATTTTACCTTTTTACTATTCTCAGATAGTCCTGCTAAAGAAGCCACTTGCAAAGTGACGGTGTAACACTCCCTCACTGTTCGGACATCGCTAAACATCTCGATTATCCCTTCGGGTGTTACAAATTTCATGCTCAAATGATATGTAAAAAAGATAGCGCGAATGGCATTTAAAGTTGAGCATTTAAGCAACATATTGTAGAGGGTATTTGCTTTGATTACAAGGAAATTAACTTGTAAAGTTTGAAAACGGGGGTGTTTCCCGATGGTAGTAGATAGTGTAATCATCCTTTCAGGATGTACAACGTGACACCCAAAATCTACAAGTAGAGTCCGAACAGGTATAAATCGATCTGGTTTTAAACTCATTTGTTCGAAAGTCTTATAATACATGATATCCGTTGGACTCCCAACGTCAATGTAAACCTTTTTTATTTAGTAGTTATTAGTAACTACTTCAATCACCAATGCTTCATTACTCCCTGAAGCAGCAAAAACAGGATCATTGGGTCCATATGAAAGAGTTTCTAAAAGACAAGACGCGAAATTTTTCGAAAAGAACTGTCTACAAGCCTTTTTTTTTGGAGTTTCGGCTATCCCCTGCGCTAAGACCTCTTGAGATGGTATTAATGACTCTTGCTACCCCAACACCTGGATCAGGGGATCTATCCCTGTCATTCTTTCGGTCATTATGATGGTGAAGATCTTGTCGGTCTCGCTGGTTTCCCTGTCGAGAGCCTCGGCGATCTTCCGGACGATAATCTTGACGTCCTAAGATATTGTTTTCGACAAAACGTCTCAAATACCCTTATTGTATCAAATTTTCGATCTTTTTTTTGAGATCATAACAGTTTTCGATCTCATGACCTACATCCTTGTGGTAGGCACAATACAAGTTAGAATTTCTTCTTCCCTTTTTGCCTACCATCTTGGGTGGCGGTTTGTCCAAATTTTGTTGTTTCATTATAGCTAAAACTTTAGTCCTGCTAGCATTAAGAGGAGTTAGCAATGTATTCGAAGCAAATCTTCCTTTATTAATTTTATCAAATACACTGCGTTTGTTTGTGCCTCCTCGGCCCGAGGAGGTACTGGCATTGTCATCTCGAGTCTTGCCTCCTCTTCGGCCTTTCTTGTCAGACTTTGAGGATTGCCATTCTCACTTCATTCTATTAGCCTCCTCTTCCTGTATTACTCGATCTACCCTCCCCTAGAGTTCATCTAGGGTCTCAAGATATTTCTCATACAATTGTGTAGTGAACCTACCTGTCAGCAGCCCATGAATAAAAGCGGCGATAGTAACCTACTCATTAGGGTCAAGGACTTGGAGTGATTCATTAGCGGGTCAGGTAATCCCGAAGAGACTCACTTGTAGCTTACTGAATGTGCATTAGTGAAGCTGACTTCTTACTTAACAGTTTGGAAGAAATAAAGCGGGCTATAAACTTAGTAGCGAGCTCGTCCAAAGTCCGAATACTGTGCAGGGCAAGTTGCCAGAAATATTTTTTAGCATTTCCCGCAAGATAATAAGGAAATGCTCTGTACATCACCGCATCAGAGGCTCGGTACAAGTTGAAGGCCAAAACAAATACATGGACATAGTCCTCGGGATCACCGCTCCAATTATAATATGAGATATCATGCAATTTAAAATTGTTCGGAAGAGGGCTATTGTTGACTTCATCCATGAAGGGAGAAGCCTGGCTACCACCCGACGAAGGGACAATAGGTTTAACAGTCGAGTCAGCATGTCCACCACGGGTCTTCATCGGATTTTTTTTTCGGCGAACGTTCATCTATTCGCTTAGCGTAAGACCTTTTAAATTGTCTTGAATAAGATTCCTCACCCAAATCATGGGGTTACGCTGATCGTCGAGATGAAAATTCAATAGGTCTCTTGTTTTTCTGCTTGAAAAACCTATCCAACTGATTGAAAATATCAAGATTCTCCTTCACAAAATCAGTCATTTTAGCATGGTGTCTTTGTCCAAAGAAAATTTTTTCATTGCTGCTACACAAGTTCATAAGGATTTTGTTGGAGCTCAGATAGTGTAATCGGAAGATTTTGTGGCTGCTCCTTATGAGAGGAAGTAGGTGCCGGTTCACATATGGTGAGAGTACCGTTCTTAGCAGGAGGTTTAAGAGGCATGGGTATAACAGAATAAGCTTAAAACTTCACGAATAGAATTTCGATGACAAAATGAAAACAGAGAAGAAGAACTTCGTTCCTACAGACGGCGCCAATTGTAGAATCTTCAATTCTGGAACTCCACGTAAACGTCCACAGTGTCCACAACAATTACCTGTCAAGCAAGAAAACTCCGTACAAGGAGATTTAATCTCCATAAATACTCCGATACTTAAATCAGTTAATGACCTGCATTAAAGAAGATAGAAGAAGGAGTGTTTTTTCTTAAGATTCTCTTTTGTGTGTGTGTTCTCTGAGTGATTATGCTTAGAGAAGTAAAAGAGATGGAAGATAAGACAATCATATTCCGATAATAACAACAAGTGTCAGAGCATTAATAAGAATGTGAGAGCATTAATGTGGATATAACAATAGGCGAAAGTAGATTTAGTCTTCCAATGCAATGAACCGAGCATCAAATCAGCAGGACTCCTAAAGAGGTAACGTGTTGAGTTAGAAATAAATAATAGAGATTTATTACGTGGCCAAACTGATGTGGAGCTCAGTGACTCAGGATCCTACACATGTTATTGTAACCAAGATTAAAAGTGATAGTCATAACTTTAATAGTGTTGAATAAGCAATTAATATATTAAATTGTTAAATAATTTTATCAATCAAAATATAATACATCAACAATTAATATAGACGTGGCAAAAGACCACACTTTATAAGTTAAAGTTAAATGACCAATTTTATAAACAAATGTAATTCTAAATAAAAATTTTAATAGTTCATGTACCATTCCTGCAATTTAAAAAACAAAAAAGAAAAAATTTACAGAATGCAGAAGTCCCACTAACCTTAAACCTTAGCTGCCTCACTCCCCTCCAGTCTTCCGCCAACACCATCATGAAACTCCTTCTCCAGTCCATTTCTGGTAGTCCCCCAACCAACAATACCCACATCAATTTTTCCATGTAAATTAACAATCTGAATAATGGGTTTTCATTTCTTGCAATTTTTCAGGCCATAAACGCTCTGTTCTTGCAGCAATTGGGCGCAGATACTTTGCTGCCTCAACAGAAGAATACGCCAAGAGAAACTATGCCAGCAATGAGCCCGAATACAACACTGTTATCAACTCTCTCACTGCTCAAAGAAGGCATTATTTGCTGAGGGATGTGTATGATGATATGATACTTGATGGGGTGAAGCCTGGAAGGGATACTTTCCATTCCCTTATTATTGGGTCAATGAAAGGTTCTCGCTTGCAAGATGCTTTCTTTTTCAGGGATCAAATGAAAGAAATGGGTTTAGTCCTTGATGTAATTTCTCTTCCCTGATTCTTGTTCTTTTCTACCGTATCTGAATTATTTCCTAATTTACGTGAGTTGGGCGGTTTTCTTTTCCTTTTTTCTTTCATTGGATTTGTGAGAAGTGACTTGAATTAATTTGATTGTTAATGATTGAAAAGTGTAATCTTGCTCGAAGGGTTATATTTAGTCTATGAGAAGTTTCATCTCAATGGTTCCTATTACATTGGAACAAGTGTCTTATTGCCTTGTGCATTTTTATTGTATATCTGCTATGGATTTGAATTATTTCCTACTTAAGTAGGTAGCAGGTGTCAGCATGATTAGGCACTTTTTTCCCGTGATGTTATTTATGCGTCCTGAGCTGAGTAGAATTTGTTGTTGATCATTCATAAGGGGGAAAGCTTCTTGGATCGGTTTAAGTATAAGAAGTTTCCTCTTATTGCTTATTCTAATTCATAGTGACGAATGTAGCTGATGCTGAATTTACATTCCTTTTTTCTTCTTTTTAAATTTCCTGTTCTTCTGCAGCACATTTTGAGGGGAAAAAAAGGGATTTTTTTTTTCCCCATGCCATTCAGTAAGCGCTATACTTGTTGTTTATAGTTCATTTCAGGTGGCGTCTTATGAGGGGTGGAGGGATGTTTCATTCTTGTGACTTAAGTGTTGTTTTACTGAGCAATATCCTTTCAAGCCAATGTTATAAAGATAATTACTCAGGAGTAATTTAACTATAATATCCACATCTCAAATTTATCCTCACGGATGATTTGTGCTGGCCTTTAGCTACAGATTTGTCTCATGAATGATTTGCACTGGCATTTGGTACCATATTTGGTGATACATCTTGCATAAAATATGTCTTGGTGAATAAAAAGAATATGGCTGAATTATGTTTTAGGTTGCATTATACAACTTCTTAATCTCAATTTGTGGGAAATGCCAGAACTCCGACCAGGCAATCCAGGTACATTTATTTTGGCTTTTGTAATATCTACACTTCCAGATTGTTGAGGACTGATTCTTGATTTTTCTTTTTATTTTATTGAAAATCAGTTTTCTTCTTCTGTTGAAGCTTTTAGAAGAAATGAAGGTATTTGAAATCAAACCGACTGGACAGACCTTTGTCTGTCTACTTAACGCTTGTGCAGCCTCTGGCAGATTAGATCGAGTGTAAGCTATTTGTCAAACGGTCTGACCTTTTTCTTTTTCATATTTCCGGTTGTTATTATCTAAAATTAAGGAGCATAAAAAGGTGGAACTTTCTAATCAATATGAGCCTAAAATAGGGGGTTTTGATGTTCTAGTCAAATTCTTTTCTTTTTATTATATAGAAGCAGATGTTTGGTCACTATTTTCTCCTAAATATTACCTTAAACTTTTGTAATTTTTACTGCAGTTTCTGAACTTATCCTACTTTTGTTTGATCATTATCCTTCTTTAGTAAGTTGATAACAAGCAAACAATTTTAATCCAATTCTGACTTTGAATGAGTGACTGATAGCTACATTAATACTCTACATATTGCAGGTTACCAATAGTGTCGGAAATGACTGCAGGTGGTCTAGGCTTGAATAAATTTTGCTATGCAGGCCTTATAGCTGCTCACAGGAATAAGATGCCTCTTACTGATGATGTAGCTGCCAAGGTTTCAAAGTTCATTCACCTTTTTGAGATTATGATTGATTTTGCTTCTTTAAAGTATCTCTAATCTTTCCATTCTTGTGACAAGATCATTGAGCTTGTTGGGCAGTCTAAGGGTTGGGCATCAGTGGATCAATCAAAAGCCGTAGCAGAAAATGTTATGATGGGCATTACTGAAGAGGAATTGTACAATATCCCTACTGCTGATTATGTTCATCGGCGTGGTGGATTTGTGAATCGGTTGCTTACTGTGTATCATGTTGCATTTCATGCTTTGGCTGACCTAAACAATGTAGAGGTAAATGTCAAACAGAGAAATGCAATGCTATATATTTAGTTTATTTTAAGTAATTGTCAAATAATGGTTAGATTTTCTACATTGTGGTTTTCTGCATAAACATCGTGATCCCATACTTATATAGAGTTAAATTGCAATTTTCTAATTTATAAATGTTGCCGATAAGAAATTCTCAGAAAATTTTCAGATCTCAATTTGAATTGAATAGAACTAACAATTTTCTTTTGTACAGGGCAACCTGTGTTGCCCCCAATAAATTGGCAATACAATAAAAGTGAGTGTGTACACTTAGCTGTCTTTCAAGGTAACGGATATCACTCATGCAACCAATTCCTCGTTTCTAGGTTTGATACTTGTACTATTAAAGTGTGGAAGTCCTTATTAATGGCATTTCATTGGAAATCTCTCACTTCATGGTTCTCCTGTAGTGATGGACCTGGGAGAGGGGGTCTATAGTGAACTTTACAATCCTGAGCTCAAGTCTGATCTCTCTCTAATAAAATGCAACTTGAACTTGAGATTAGACTGACCTGCCTTGCTAGCTACATTGTATTTCCTTTTTGTAAATTCCTTAACTCCTTCAATATCAGTCGTAGCATTAAGTTTTAGTTGAATAAGATGCTATTGAATGCGTGTGCGCGCGCGCACAGAGAAGACGTGCACACCCAAACACAGAGAGAGAGAGAGAGAGAGAGAGAGAGAGAGAGAGAGAGAGAGAGAGAGAGAGAATAAAAGTACCGAATCACTGAAAATGATTTGTCAACATGAACTGAAATAGACAATTACATGCATAAAGAATGAAGATAGATGTCGATATGCACATGTAGGGTGCTTGAGAAAGTTTGGGGATAGAGATGGTTGACTAATGTGAGATTAAATACTTCCCCACTTCTGTAGAGAGATGTGGTTCCATTGCCTGCCATCTGAGTATTGAGTTAATAAGCTATGATATGACTTTGAATGGAAGCATAGGAAGTAGACAGTGAACTCTTAATTAGATTTTCATCCTTCTTGCTTATAATAAGATTGCTTTTTCTTGGCTTCTTTTAGGGGTAAAAAATGAGAGCGCTACCATTTTGTGAGAGGGAGCAGCATTTTCCAGGCAGGTCAAATTTTTGTGATCACATACTGCTATCTCCCACCACATCACCCCCCCCCCCCCAAAAAAAAAAAAAGAAAGAGTATATTTAAACAAAGTAGCTCTGGTTTGTCTTGGTTCTATAGTGCATTATGCCATTTTAAGTCATTAGTTATAAATAAGTCACAAAAGAAGCATAAGTCATGACAAACAAATTTACAGATCAATTGAGTCTACTCCTCAAAACAAATTAACTCTGGATTACAGGGGTCCTAGAGTGTATAATGTCTTTTTAAGTCATTAAGGTACAATCAGTGACAAAAGATGGAGGTCATGAAAAAAGAAAGTAAATGATTATTATGCTCTAGTATAGTTTCAGTGAAAGTATCAGGAAAAGTATTTGTACATCTGAATATTGTTCCTGCTGTCTTTCAGGCAACTGGTGTAGCAGTTGAGTTATCTCCTTTGCAACTATTAAATAAAGCTAAGCCATGCTCACATATCTCACTTGCTTTGAGCTTGAACTTGTGACCAATATTTAAATTGAGAATCCTTTTTGAAGTTGACCCCCTTCAGTATGGGTAGGGATAGAGGCCTCTGAGTATCTTGCAACTGTCTAGGTGTGTGTCAGACAATTATACAACTATAATGCATTTACATAGCCAGGTAATTGTTAACTTGGTACCCTATTTACTTTCACTTGAAATGGTTCTGACATCATTTCCTGGGGCTCTTAGTTGGCACTCGGTCAGACCCTCAACAAGCCATTAAATGATACATTTTTTTCACTTGGAAAAGTTTGATTTCATGCTATATTTGCCTTCTGTATATCATGGCAGGCAATGGAGGCACTTCTGGATATGCTTAGAAAGGATGGTCAAATTCCAGATGTTTTCATTGTGATGCAAATTATGAGGTATTTCACCTTTGGGGTGATTCTTTTTGCAGAATACATTGCAAGAATAGTGCCAAAAATAAATCGAGTAAGGTTCATATTTTTGTAGGAATGATAAGCACAGGTGATTTAAATGCTATATGATTTTCTTTCTTCTGTTATTCTTGTTAAAGACTGAAAATGAAAAAGATCCTATGCAAAAATTAGTAGCATGTCATGTTTATCGTTATTCTTGACGAAACCCTTCATTTCAATCAAATTATATTTGGAAATTTTGCATTTGTGACCAGAGATTTCCTCGAAAATTTATTATAAAAATTTGAAAGGATTCATGAAGCTGAGCGTGTTGACTATATTGCAGATGATATAGGTTAGTTGGAATTGAGTTCGTGGAAAGGTAAATGGGGACCATTTTATTTTTAGAACCGAGTGGATGTGGTCACCATGTAGGCATGGAAGTGCATTGTGTGCTGTAGAGCCAATTTGTGATATATAGACTGTTACGGTTAGATTCGTACATGACATAAGGAATCCTTTTGTCCTCCTTACATTGAAGATGTAGCCGTATATGATAAGAGCTTTTATTTGTACACACTGAACAGCAAGGTTCTTCCTCTCCTAGACATGCTGAACGCCATGCCATTTCATTGTTGCACACTTGCCCGGCATGTATGCCATATCTCTTTGTGCACATTAGTGGTAAAAGTGCCTCTGAAATGTTGGCTTTTACACTGTCGCCTGAAGAGTACACTTATTTGATGTCTGCTTGTATTTGTCATACAGGTGCTATCTAAATTCCGGGGATATAGATCATGGGCATCAAGTCTTTGAAGACTACATGAATTCAGGGAAAGTACCTATGGTTGAATTATATATTGTAAGTTTGGAATATAATCATGCATCTAGTATAGCTGATACTTTCTGACCAATTTGATGTTTGAGACGTTATAAAGAAAGAGTAATGGTATTTTATTGCCTTTTAAGTGCTATATTCATGATGGACAATTACTTTTTGTATGAAGTCTATTACACCAAAAGGGGAGCATAATGAATCCATTAGGACTAAGTTTGTTCTCTAAATAAAATCTGAACATTGGAAGTTTGCTATTCCAAACTAGATACCTTGATGTGAGATCTTTTTATGAGGTGCAGGACCCATTTCGCCCACACCTTTCACCATATATTCTGCTGTATTAAAAATGTTTCTTATAAATTGAAATTTCCTTGTACGTGAACCATTAGGGCAAATTTATGAACCATTGTGGAATAAATGTTGGCTGATAGTGATTCATTGCATGGAACCTCTATGCATTGAAGCTAATGCTGCATTGATCTGTCCCTTTGTAGTCACAGGACCTTGTAACTTTGAGTACGGCCTTGCCCTTTTGGCATTTAATTAAAACTTGTGATTTTGCACTATACTCTTGTTAACTTTTCATCGCACTTTTGCTTTCGGTGATGTCCAGTAACAATGGTTATTCTTAATTTGTGGTTAGAGACTTTGGTAGAGGGAGCAATGCTTGGGTATTCTCCCAAGGGGATGCAACTTGCCCAAGATACGCTGGTATACTTATTTCTTCCATTGCAATGTGGATGTTAAACTGTGATATTGATGGTTGTGTTTGCATTTATTGATTCCTATAGTTTTGGTCATCTAGGTAAATATGAATTCCAGAAACTTTTTCCTTAACCAAAAAATGGGAAATGATCTCCTTGTTGCAGCCTCAGGTGAACAGGTAAGTAATTCATTCTGTCATGTTGGGATCAATTGTGGGTAGCCTTCTAAATCTTTTCAATATGGATCTAGTCAATGTCTTTTCTTCCCCAATTTCCCATTTCTTACCAGGTTCTTGATACTTATTTGCAGACTGGTGGCTTTACAACTGCCAATTTGATATGGGATATGATGCAGGCTCGGAATATCATCCCATCATTGCCTGTTGTTGAAGCATATTACAATGGCTTAAAAGTAAGTGCCCTTGTCTTATTCTTTTTGCCTCAAAGGAAGTCTCTTTACTTTACCGTTAGTGAAGCTGTCTGTATTACAAGCACAACTTAGTGAGATAATAATGCACCTGATGCACACGAAGCTAATGACTGTGCTTCAGCTAGCTTTTGTATCCTAATGGTAATGATGTGCCCAAATGCTAATAATCGTTTGATTGTTCAAAGCTCAAGTAAGATCACCAGGATTCAGTGATTATGGTCTTTTGATATGGGGAATATATAATCCGCCACCTTCCTGCAAATTTTGTTTTGGCCCTTCACTGGTAATTCTTCTGATTTACACTTCTGATTTACATTCATTTTCAGAGACGTCAGATTCCTGATGATGATCAACGGTTAATGTTAGTATCACGCACTCTAGATGATCTGCGAGCAAGGCGAGGTCCTGGACCTTTACCTTCTCAACCTTAATGTAGGATAACCAAGTGCTCTGATTGCAATTCTCTCTTCTTGTTGACACCTAAAATTGCTGCAACCCCTAACCCAGCATGGTGTGTATTTTTCTACTTAAATGCTATTGCAGTAGACAAATTGCTTAATTGCTTGTTTATTGAAGAAGTCTTCAAGATTTTTAGGAGTGGTGTTAGATGGACTCTGATGCCTGGAAAGGTCAATGATTTCTCTGTTGCTACGTCGGCTAGTTTATCGTTTAATGCCATAAATTATCGAGGATTGTCAAAACATATGGAGTTTTATATTAGGTAGCATCAGATGCATGCCAATTGGGTGCTCTTGTAACAACATTCCTTTACTGGATGGGTCACGTCGTAAATGGTCAAATGATCAAAAAGGTACTTGGTGAGACAGAATAGAATTCATAACTGGTGCAAAATGCATTTTTGTCCCTGTGACTGTCTCAATATTTTATACAACAAAGATTTATTTTCTTTTGGAATTTATCATGAATAATGATTTAGTGTAAGATATATAAAACCTACCTCAGCAGAAAATGGTGTAAACGGATTATTCATTGATCAAAGGTAAACCTTTTTTGCCCCTTCCTGCGATATCAGTGGATGCTATTAAACTACAAAAAGAGAAAAATTATCGATGTTAAAAATTTCTCCCCGTAGAAGACAAGAAACAAAAGCATCTTAAACAACTTTTTCTTCTTTTAATTTCCACATCAAAATTTTAAGTATTAAGATTACATCAATGCACACGAATTCTGCATTTGAAGATATTGAAAGCCACTACAATTTTATTCCTTGGAAATCATCCCAATGTGATTTACTTCCACCGCAATCATCCCAGTTGGAATTTTACTTTAACAACTGCTCAAGTGCTTACAGTTGGGAAAGTTGCAAAATTTTGTTAGTGTATAACACTATATAGTTTAGATACAGGGAGTAGAAATTTGAATTATTGGTACTATCCATTTAGTATAGTTGATAGATAGTTGATTTTATATTCCTAAATTTAAAGCAATCCAAAAGTCTATTCTGATTAATATGTGTCCGTTAAGCACATGTTAGGCAGACAAAGCATTGTAAAGTTGGAAAACCTTCCACACCGTCCAAAAGAGATGCATTTGTACCACGGACTGCAATGTGTGTCCCAGGAAAGATGGTCGCTTGTGTTAATGAGGGATAGATGATATCAGTAAATGAGAAGGGACAAATTGTTAAAGCTGCTGGCGGTGTTGGAAATTGGAATGATTCTCATTAACCCAAAGTAAGTTGGTTACTCCGCATTCGCAGATGCTCGTCCTGCCAGCAGCCCTTTTATATGTAGGATGATAGACCCTAGGTCCTTGCTTACATGAAGTCAACAAAATGAATCAGTTATCGCACTCCAAGAAACTATCTTTGGAGACAATCACGTTCTAGTGGCAGCTTCTTTTGTGAGTCTAATTCAACTTGCACTATTAAGGTTATTCCACCTGCAAGTGTAAATTTGACAATCAAACCTAGTGCACTTTGTTTCTCGAAGGCAATCAGAAGATGACGAATGAAAAGTCACATTAGCCGAGTAGCATCTACAGCAAAAAGTACCATTTCTCGAGGATCTCTAACATGGACTTGAGGGAAATTCTCATCAGTCGAGACCCCAGTAGTAGTTCTTATGACCCAAAAGTATAGGGTTTAGTGGCATCAATTTCTTGTGTTGCTTTTCCCGAGTTGTAACTAGCAAGCATCCAATCCTTAGCGATACACAACGTTTCACGTTTCATATGCAACGATAACATTTCCATTGGGCTAATTAAAGGGAAGGAAGGGGGCAAACAGCGAAGCCACCCCTCAGAACGCTACCATAAGGGTTTTCCTCCGCTGCAGCATGTTAGATTTTAGCCATAACAACTCCTATGAGAGCAACCCAATTCATGTTACTTAAAGCAATTCATTTGCATTCCTATTCATAATCCCATTATCAAGAAAAATTTAGTTTTCATATCCACATGTGAACAATCTATAAATTACAAATAAGAGAGTGACTTGTAGACATATTTATTGGATATATCACAATGGCTAAAAGATTCCAACAAACCACCAACCAAGACAAAACCAACTTTAGTATATATAAACTTCCATGGCAATTTTAAGTTCACCAACTTTTAATGCATAAACTTCATCGGCAATTTTAAGTTCATCATACACACACACAGACGTGTGCAGACATATTCAAACATATTTCATTCTTTTTAGCAAAGGTACCAAAATTGTTTTGGGTTTCTAACACAATCGGAATTAACAAGATAAATATATTCGTGGTCCTCAACTTGTATATGGCTCAACCAGGTAGCAAAACTTTTTTAGCAAACAATACAATCACAACGAAGAAGAGACAACCGCTACTGTTAAGTCTAATGCTAACTAATTTCTACTAATATATAGAATTAAAATTGATTGAACAGATTCTCAAACTCAAAACCTATCAATGCATACAATGAATATAACATATATACTGATCATTGCAAACCCAAAACATAAAAATGAGAGAGAATTTTACCAGAAAAAATAAAAAGAAGAAGAAGAAGAAGAAGAACTCCAGTCATAATTGATGGCTCAAAGCTTAAAAAAGGCCAAAAAGCTACATCTAGTATACTTATCTAAGCCTAAGGACTAAAAAATTGGGGGAAAAAAACTCAAATTGAAATCAGTTCAGCAATAATAATAAGAGTATTCTTCAAATATTAAAAAATATCTGACCTGATTGTTAAGGAAAAATTAAGAAAAGCATCTAAAATCCGCAAATAGTTTGTGTTTTATCATGTTTCAACCATGTTTATCTTTAGATGCACCATATTGCAGCACTTCAAAAGCTAAAAAGATTTCACTAAACCCTAATTGGGAAAGGGGAAAAAAAATAAAAAAAAAAATTGCACTAAACAAAAGACAATGAATTTGAAGATGGGGAAAAGAAAGTAGACAAGCATGATGCGACCTAATATTATCAAATGAGGAAAAAGTTTCACAGATATTCAAAATTAGAGATAAGTAAAATCTCATTTATGATTGAATTTCTTGATTAAAAGAAATTAACAAAGTTATACCTTTACCTTTACCTTTTGCTTTGACCTAAGCTCTCTCATCAACAAGTTTGGAACTTGCCCAACTGAAAAATAGAACAACAATATATTGATCTTTTTCTTTCTAGAGAAAAAAAGTCATTTGTTGGGTGAGATTTACCCACAATTTCACATTGAAAAGGAAAACTATTACCTGTCTTTTTCTTGTAGCCAATCTTCTTGATATTTGGGCTATCTTTACTGAGGAAGATCTGCCATGTGGGCGCTGCACTAGATTTGCGAATGCAGATTTTGGAATGCTTGGAGAAAGAGATCTTCTTGATATTTCGGCTACACGCTGCAATGGGTTAGGGAATGCTTGGAGAAAGAGAGATCACCGGCACCACGAGAACAGAGATATTGGAGAGAGGTTCATGATCATTAGGTTATTCCACATATTTTTGTAATTTGGTCAAGTTTGAAATAACATTTTTGTCCTGTGAAATGTGGCGTTTAACCAGAACTAACAGAAGCTAGATAGTCAATTGTAGTTTTTTAGACTACTGAAATATCTAAAAACTAGAATCAAAAGCAAACGAGAACATCTGAAAAAATAAAAAATAACAGGATAGAGAGAGAGAGAGAGAGAGAGAGAGCGAGAGAGAGAGAGCTAATAGAGAGAGAGAGAACTAATTTTCAAAATTAAAATCTAAAATAGTTGAAATAATCATACATAACTCCCTCAAAGAAGAAGAGGAACAACAATGCTAGCGCAAAGGACGCATGCAGAAATACAACTAAATTGCACCATGGCACATAAATTCAGTCCATTTTATTGTAGCCTAACCAATCAAGTGACTCCCCATGCTTTTTGTGTAAGCCATCAAGTGACTTGATCCTTCTACACATTGTATCATCATTCTTGTAGTTAAGCCAAATTGGCTATTGATAATAGTATCGCATCAAATTTCCCAGACCTGCAAGCAAGATACTGCAGTAAACACAAGTCCATTCATCCAAGCAATTGTGCCTGGAATGTTGTGCACTCACCCTAGGAAAAGGAAGGGAAAAATGAGGAAAGAAAATCATTGAATAAATATCAGCCAACTGAAACCATCTATAAAGTTTTATTTCATTGATAAATTGGAAGAGTCAGAATCAAGAAGAACTTTTCTGAAATAAAACTCAAAATGCAACATAGCTTTGCCTTTGGAAAACATTCATTAAATTCATAATATCTTAAAGACGCACAATAATACCATTTTCATTCTCATCTCATTCCAAAACAACTATTGCCCCAAGAGCTTTCATCTTTTCAATTATCTGCTCTCCTTCTTCCTTGGATACGCCTTTTTTAAACACTGCAGGCGTCTTCTCCACTAAATCCTTTGCTTCTTTTAGTCCCAAGTCAGTAAAACTTCTAACCTCCTTAATAATCTTGATCTTTGAAGCTGCATCATAGGACTCCAGCTTTAGTTCAAAAACAGTCTTTTCTACTTTCTTCTCTTCCTTCGCAGCTGTTGTAGGTCCCTTCATTGATGCTGCAGCCAGACCAATCGCTCCAGGTCTCATGACTCCCACGACTGGAGGCTCCTTTATGCCCATCTTCTTCATCATTATTGAACCAAGCTCTGCAACTTCGGCCAATGTAAGTGATGATATTTCATCTACAAGTCTCCATACTCTCTCTGTAGGAGCACTACGATGTTCTGTAGGATCAAAAGTTGCAGGGTCATAATCAGCAGGAAGCCTTCTTTGGTCAATCTCCACTTCTTCTTCTTCTTCTTTCATTGCAGGTTGAGCAAACTGGCGAGTCATCCCAACTGAGTTAAACAAGTGCTGTGCAGGAGAGAAAAAATGTTTTCCGAGAAACTCACAAGGCAACCGATGCCTTAACCGCAATAACAAACTCATTTTTAAATTTCTGGGACGAACTCTACTAAATTCACTTAGAACATACCCATTTACTGTTGCCTGTAAAACCCAGAAGAACAGGATTGGATGAGGCAGGAAGCACAAGAAGGTCCAATAAACCAGTTGAAAAATAGCGACAAGCACAACAGAGATGAAGACATTATCCACAAGTCAAGCAGACATTTTATCAAACATATGGATGGCAAAAAGTATAAGTCGGAAAAAAACCAATGACGTTTTGACATTTGAAAAGGGAAATGGGCAAATTCACGCCTGATTGAAAAAATGGGCAAATGATCAAACATTTTCCTTTAATAAACCTAGTCTACGAGTTATCAACTAAACAGGGTATATACTATAAACCTAGTCTATGAGCACGTAAAATTGCGTATACTTAAGGTACTTACTAGGTAAAGAAACCACCTGGGTGGTGCTCAACGGTGGAGGAGGAGGCAGTAGCGTCTGAGAGATGTGGATGTTTGGGCGGTGATGATGTAAAATGGTGGTGATGGCCGGGTTTTGCTGGGAAGCGGCGCCAGTGAACAGGACTTTGAGCTTTGTTTGCTGGGTTCTCCCTGGGTTTAATTTGGAAGGGCTTGGGTTTAATATTAGTCTGATATCTCCTTTCAGCCTCAAATGCTTTTCTTTTTTTTTTTTTTTTTTTTTGTTTTTCAGCCTCAAATGCTTTCTTTTTTTTTTTTTTTTTTTTGAAAGTCAAATGCTTTTCTTTTTAGTATTCTTGCTTTTGTTATTTTCAGTAGTTAAGGAATTGGGGACTACATTAACAAGGCAAATAATAGTCAAGGATTAGAATTACATTAACAAGGCAAATAATGTTATGTAACAATAACTAGTAATTTGAAGTGTGTGGAGTCTAAAATTATATTCATGTTCTACAACTTATTGAGAGCAATGTGTGGATGTCTAAAATTATTTTCATGGACTATTTAAAATTATTTTTGTGGTTGGAAATTTATTTGACAAGGTATATGTGACGTCAATTGTATATTGTCTAAATTCTAGAGTCAATATTGCATTTGTCAATTTATTTTAGAGCACTATTTGACATGTTCAAATATTAAAATTCACAAAAAAATGTAATTATTTATTTTTTTAATTGCTAACTCTCAAAACTGGTGTTTAAATGTCGTTTACTATATATATATATATATATATATTAAATCCTATTCTATTACAAAAAAATGTCTTATGAAAGGGATTTTTTTTTAAAATCTTATTTTATGACAAGAGGTCTTATGAAAAAGGATAACTAAAACTAAACTGTGGAACACCTCCACACCTCATGAAAACTAAACTTTTTTTTTTTTTTTAATCCTATTCTATTACCAGAGGGATAACTTTTTTTTTTAAGTCTTATTTTATTACAAAGGTCTTATGAAAGGGAATAACAAAAACTGAACTGCAGAATAACTAAAACTAAACCGCAAAACGTCCCCACACCTCAAGCTACTCTTGTGCTGCAACTGCATTTTCTCCTCTGAAGTTGTGAACCCTGCACATAGTTCTAACCGCGTTCGTAATGTTATACCAATATGCTTATAATGATCAAGTCCTCTACGAAGATTCATTTTTCCAGATTTACCATTATAATTGTGCGATCTGTTAATTTTTATCCTGCCGTAGTTGGATTTTAAGTTGTTGCGCCCAAGATACTTTCAGAGAGCGTAAGGCAAGAGGAAACGAGGGTCTAGGCAATAAAAAAAAAAAATCTCCCGCAACTAGGGTCCCCTGCAACCCATACATAACACCATGCGTGATATGAGACTTTAGGCCAGTCTCCAATTGTTTTCTTCCATTATTCAAATTAGAACTTCGGAATATTAACAAAGCTCCATAATCACTTCATGATAGGATATACAAAATAGATATGATGGTGTGGTTTGTATTCTTCTACAATTCATACAGAATCGAAGAACACACATTTTCACACACCAAATAAAAGCAGCACAGATACCACAAGCTACAGGGTAGTCACGTTACCTAAAGCAATAATAAACATCAAATTTCTATTTCGCAAGTAATACGATACTTGATAATTAAGTAAACTTTGTGAAAATAGCACATTCAAGAGAGCTACGGTGTCTTTGTAGGGCAGAATCTAAACTCAAACTAAAGCTTGTGATACATTACCTTAAACAACTGTACTTAGCAAGCCTTATAGACACACTAAACAAGCTCAAAAAATGCCCAAAAACGGAGCCATCACCAGAATGGAGATATATTAACTGCTTGGAGAAAGAAAGAGCACCGGATTCGAACTTACACTCGACCACGTATATGGTTGGCCAAAGCAGCAGAGAAAAGGTTAAAAAGTTGCAAGGAATTAGACTACAAAATCAGCTCGATGGAAAACAGCTTAAGAATAACGACAACTCTGAATTGTAAGATGAACTCATCAAAGGTAGCCTTCAACGTCAACTCTTTCATTCAGGGATTAAAGCTTCATTGTCTGCTTCACCTTCTTCATCAACTTTAGGCTTTGATGGAGCCCCCGCTCCAGGAGCCTGCTTCTTTATGCCACTTACAATATCATCAATTCTCAGAAGCATGCAAGCAGCTTCAATGGCAGTTTTGAATGCTTGCACCTTCACGGTATAGGAGTCCCATATCTGAAATTATACAAATATAACGCTGTCAGTACAATTTTCAAAATAATAAAAATGTTGCATTTACAGAGCTAAATTTGCCAGACTTAAAATATGCTCGACAAAAGATCAAGAACTTTTACACAGGAAAGCTACCAAATGCTTGTCCTATATACAAATGCAAAACATGGGAGGTCATTGAAACAAAACTATATCTTGAATCACCTATTTACAGTTACAGTTGAGAGGCTTAGGAGTGAGGGGGAAAGGATGAGTGGACCGAAACTGTACCTTTCTCTCTTTCATATCAGCAATTTCACCGGTATTCCCATCTATGCCAATCCATGCATTCTCACCATTTGCATGCTACAGTAACATATTCGACAATTTCAATATGTAGAGAGTGGAGGTAGGAAACTAATTATATCTGCATCATTCCCAAAAAAATATTCTTACCTTCCCTTGCAAGGCAGTCATAGTTCGAATAACATTGACTCCACAATTCTGAGCCAAAGTTCGTGGTATGGCCTCAAAGGCAATTGCAGCAGCTTCATAAGGCCACTGTGATAACATAGAATTGGAGTATTAATATGATTTTCAAATAAATAAACTAAGTACTCAATCTAGGAGTTGGTTCTCAGAAGACATCATCTTCGTGAAATAATAGCAATGCATGAAGAAGAGAAGTTCACCTTCTCAATGCCTTCAATAGATGAGCTCTTTTGTTTCAAAATTGCAGACACTGTCAACTCTGTCGCACCACCACCAGGAACAAGTTTTGGATTCTTGAGGATGTTTCTTGCTACAGACGTTGCATCCTGCAGATAATTTACTCAAATTAAAATTGTTTACCAGTTTCCCTTGCACAAGAACTGGAGGATTGGAAATAAAATCCAAACATACCTGTAAGTTTCTTTCAACTTCATTCAGTAGGTCTTTGCTGGCACCCCTTAAGAGTACAGTACATGCTTTGGGATCTTTGCAGTCAACTACAAATGCAAAGAACTCGTCCCCAATTTTCCTCACCTCAAATAGCCCAGCTCCAGTCCCAACATCGGATTCCTGTAATTCATCAGGTCGGTTGACAATAACAGCCCCACATGCCTTGGCAATCCTGTTATTGTCTGTCTTTCTCAACCTTCTGATTGCAGAAACACCAGCCTTGCTCAGATAATGGCATGCAAGATCACTCAGTCCCTTCTCCGTTATTACTAAATCTGGTTTGAACTTCAGTATTTGCGCGCATAGGTTCTCAATATACTCCTCTTCCATTTTTAACAACACACTCCAATCTTCTTCTCTTAGCAGTTCTGCATTTGTTTGATTCTCGCCTTTCTTGTATTCCAGAGGACAATCAAGAAGAATGATACGTGGATTTACAATCTTTCTTCTCATTTTACCTGGGGCAACCACATCCTTGTTAAACATAACTCCTTTAAGGACCTTTGAATCTTCCAACTGCCCACCAGGAACCTTTTCAACCTTGACATACTTCTTAATATCCACTTCACGCAGACCTTGCCCAAGTTCCACTCCCACTGTTGTTGTCGCATCAATTGCTAGATCCTAAAATTTTATCACAGATACAAGTGTTAACATAAATGACCCTCAAAGCAAGGTACCACATCTCTTCCAAGGTCAAGGCTAGTCATTCAAAAACATATAAATACAACAATATTAAGTTTTCAAGAGTTCCATTCCGGAATAGGTATCAACACAAACATTAATAACCAGAAAGTATAAAAATTGTCATTCAACATTGAGTGATAAATCCTATCTGAAAAATGAGATTTATTTTTATCAAGTAAAATAGGTACTTTGAAGAACACGAAGCACTACTCTAAGGCAGCATGTAACCACAAAGTGATAATAATCACCCCAACAAGTTATGAAGATCATTGCCTACAGTAGAAGCTCCACTGGGCTTGGCATGAAGAAACGTAGAGAGAGAGAGAGAGAGAGAGAACATATATGCTAGTCGAAAAACTAACTATAACCTACATCTACTGCTTACCGCAATAAGATCCCCAAACTGACCAGTAAATTTTGTGCCAATACAGCTTTTTACGAGGCCTAACATTGTTGCACCTGCCAAAACAATGATATTTATTATATAAAAGTACAAGCAAAACAAGTTTGAATATTTTAGTTACCAGAAATAAAAAGAAAAATGAAAAACTGAATCCACAAATAGCATTTCCAAGCTGTCTTCTGCATTAAAAACTGTGCAAGATCATGATTCTAGAACTTCTAAATTTTTCACATTCTTGTCAGGTACAGGAAAAACCCAATCAAAGGAACAAGGAAAAACCCAAAACCATCTAAGAACCCTATACACTGCACCTAATATTCAGATAAAACGCTCAAGAGTCTATGTTAGCTCTACAATCAGTTATTACCTGCACTCCACTGTAACCTTCAGGAAACCATACTGCAGAGGGTAATGCAATGAAAGCTTAGTAACAAACAACACAATCAGGGATCCACTTACTAAAATCTCCAATGCTTCATAGCTTTTAAATTTGACGTCACATCTTGTAGCAAGAGAAGCAGGTTATCTTGGAGTAATTGAACATGAAATACTACACGAACCAAATAAATTTAAAATCGAGCCCCCTTAGTTTTGATTCATTCGGCATACAAAAATGATGTATCCGTGTACAATTATACTGTATTAATCTTTTTAGCGGGAAAAATCGCAACTATCTCCATTTGATGGCATTATATCAGGTACAACCAAATCATGGAAGATAATTTTAAAATCCAAAATCCCCTTTCTGATGTTCGAATAATTTTAAAATCCAGAAACCCCTTTCTGATGCTCTAAGCTGTGGCAGAACTAATATGTGGATAGCATAAAATTATCCTAGAGACTATCAAGGGGTTTTGGAGTAGAAAAGAATACTCTTAAGATGGTTGGTGTGGCAGATTAACAATACCACATGCAGAAAATCTCAAGGTGGCAAAGCACGATTGAGATCATGCTTGTCTGATTAAATGAGTCAAAATTCTTAAGTTCCTATACATATGCTATCTGAAAACCATTTTCAGATAATGTGCTACTCAAATGTATGTTGACTAAATCCTAAAGGAGCCTATTGTTGCAACTGCAAATAAATAAAAACAACAGCATGTGATGCAGGGAAAAGGGTACTAAGAGGGTTGTGCTAAATAGGCCCTAATCAAAACTGTCTCAGGGTTTCTGTCTACTTTATGTTTGTTCCCACTTTTCAATGTTAATAAAACGTAATTCTTGAAATAGCAGTTTGAAAAATTGAAAGCATGCCCTTGTTCTAAAAGTTAAAAAATAGCAGCTATTATGAAGGGCATTCGCTTTTCAAAAATGATTCTGTGGCCATTTTCAATTGAAGCAAAAACAACAGGGGGGCAGAAAAAGCAAATGAGCAATCAGAATTGTTTTTTCAATTAAAAGAAGGCAACAATCACGTTATTCTAAGCAAAAAGTAACACAAACTTTTGGCATATTATATCTTCTCCAGTTCCACCCCACTTTTAAAAAATGAGCAAAAAGAAGGGGGGAAAAGAGAGAAAGGGGAAGGGGGGAGGGAACACTTGGAACACAAAAAGGAAAATGAAACTGGAGAACATCCCTGCAACCAATAACAGCAACAATCATGAAAAAATGGCCATCTGTTCATTCCTCTAGGTACAGAAGATTTGAATTAATAGGCAAAAGTATCTCAGTTATCATGGTACAAAAATCCTGATTAACGTAATATTTTTTAACTAATAAAAGATTAGACAGGGAAATAGTTCCCAGTAAAAAAGAGCCCAAGGTAATGAATAAAATTATAAAGATGCCGACTAGGGGTGAGAATCAGTCAGTAATTCGGTAATTTGAAATCGGTCAATTCGGTTTTTTTTTTTTTCAAATTTACCGACCGAATTCGATTTCAAATTCACTTAATACCAAACCGAATTTGATTTCGAATTCAATTCGGTAAATCGGTATATTAATTCGGTAACTGAATTCAAAAAATAAAAAAATTATAATTAAGAATTTTAAAAATTTTAAAAATAAGAAATTTAAAATTAAAAAATAATGGGCTTAAGGAGGAAATAATGGCCCAACCCAATGATCAAATAACCTAGCCCACTATCAAATTACTAGCCCAATTAATGCTAAATTCTGTAATTCGAATTCGGTATATATATATACCGAATTACCGAATTGAATTCGGTAAATTCGGTATTACCAAATTCGAAATTTATTTTCGAATACCGACCGAATTCGATTTCTTTTTTTCGGATTTTTCGAAATTACCGAATTCGATTTACCAAATTCAATTTGAATTCGGTCGGTAATTCGATATTTACCGAATTTGCTCACCCTACCAACAATACTGAAACATAACTTTAAATTAGCCCAAGCATGACCAAGAATTGAGCATTCTTAGCACAATTAATTATGGAAATGTATCTTTTGAACACAACTCCACAAGGTCCAGGACCATAGGCACCGCTAATTACAGAGGAAACAAAATAGAAGAGTTATCCAATATGACTGCACCAAACACTTCACAAAGGACATTGTGCAATGATAGATAATAGGAAAATTCATTGATGAACACAAGCGGAAGAATATGACACTGTTTCGGGGGTGAAAAGTAGCACATACTGTAACATGAACAGCCCCCCCACCCGAGGCGGGGGGGGGGGGGGGGGAGGGAAGGTAAGCTAGAAGAAAGAGGAAATTAAGGGGAATCTGAAGAAACAAAACTGACAAACTAAAACAAATAAACTGAAACTTTATTAATCAAACTCTCACTACCTAGAATAGTCTAATTACAAGAATATTTATAAACTTATGACTTACCTAAAAGAAAGAAATCTATTATAAATAGAATTCCTATTTCCTAAGAAAACAAAACACTGATAGAATATTCCTATAATAACTCTAACTCTAATTAGTTACCTAACATAATTAAATAACTAAATAAAATAAAAAAACATGCATGCTAGAAAAAATTCCTGTGAACATGTTAAAGACTAAAATACCCCTAAGACACGAATTCTAGAATAATGACTCTTAAAACATCTACTAAT
Source organism: Mitragyna speciosa (assembly GCA_024721245.1). Classification (NCBI taxonomy): domain Eukaryota; kingdom Viridiplantae; phylum Streptophyta; class Magnoliopsida; order Gentianales; family Rubiaceae; genus Mitragyna; species Mitragyna speciosa. The sequence goes on along the minus strand of CM045552.1, from coordinate 9,699,571 downwards.
AATCTAATGACACTAATTTCATCTTAAGACCTTAGGGATGACCATGGACACTTCCTTTTGGACCAAAATTCCCGTGGACACCTCCTTTTGGAAAATTCCCATGGACACCTCCTTTTGGACCAAAATTCCTTCCAGAAGGAATTGGTGTCATTAGATTATTAGTAGATGTTTAAAAAGTCATTATTCTAGAATTCGTGTCTCAGGGATATTTTAGTCTTTAACATGTTCACAGGAATTTTTTTCAGCAGCTGTGTTTTTTTATTTTATTTAGTTATTGAATTATGTTAGGTAACTAATTAAAGTTAGAGTTATTATAGGAATTTTCTATTAGTGTTTTGTTTTCTTAGGAAATAGGAATTCTATTTATAATAGATTTCTTTCTTTTAGGTAAGTCATAAGTTTATAAATATTCTTGTAATTAGACAATTCTAGGTAGTGAGCGTTTGATTAATAAAATTTCAGTTTATTTGTTTTAGTTTGTCAGTTTTGTTTCTCCAGATTCCCCCTAATTTCCTCTTTCTTCTTGCTTCCTTCCCCCCAGTTACTGTTCACGCTACAGTACGTGCTAATGTTCACCCCCAAAACAGTGTCATATTCTTGTATTCTTCCGCTTGCATTCGTAGGAAAAATTACTTCAATCTTGTCCTACATCAGTTAAAAAATTCCTATGAACATGTTAAAAACTAAAATACCCCTAAGACACGAATTCTAAATTAATGACTCTTAAAACATCTACTAATAATCTAATGACACTAATTTCATCTTAAGACCTTAGGGATCACCATGGACACCTCCTTTTAGACCAAAATTCCTTCTTGCTTACAAGTGGTCTTCTAGCTTTAGTTATAAGCTTCCAGAGAGGATATTTTTTATCCAACCAGCTTATAGCTGCTGCATCATTCATGTAATATCAGCAATTGAAAATAATTCATGTGATGAGTGTGCCTAATAGCCATAACCTGGATCTCACCCATGACAAGCAATAAGTACTGTAAAAATTAGTTCAAACTAAAGCACATCTTAAATTCCTGTATTAAGATAAAAAAAATATCCGAGTTTACCAAAATCACACTATTCTGAGTTTACTAAGTCATACTTCTTCTGAGTCTTATCTCCCTATGCATAAATATCTAGATATTTTCCTCACTTCCCCTATAGAAACCACACCTGTCTACTTAGTAATGCTCTAATGGTTCTAAACTCTCCAAGCTGTAGCAGTTACATATTTTAGAAGCACATTCACCCTTCTCTACAAATTATCCATCAAATTTACTATTTAAATCAGGAGCACAAGCATTTTAAAAAATTTTGGGTTCTTTCATGAAAATTCTGCACAACTTCCTTCCAGATAATGCAAAATAAAAACCTTTTAGCCCCCAACACTACCATAACCGGTTTGTCCTTATTCCATAATCCCCAGTTTGCCAACTATCCTTCTCCATATCCAAATACACCACAGCCCTTTGGCAACAGTCCAGCAAAATTTGCAGCAGCATCATAAGTATCCAATTATTTATCCGAATCAATTATGGAAAGATAGAAGAACCAATATCCATCCATTTGCTTTAGTAATTTGGACTACCAAGTCATAATGTTTTCTACTTACGAGAAAAATCCCAATTAAATATTTGGAGAAGCTGAAAAGCATGCTTTTCTTTCTTAATTTCCACAAAAAGGAAACTATCATTTTTATCTATTGAGAAGAAAAAAGGGGCAAGGTTTCAGGAGAATCATTCCATGAACATGCAAAAACTACCTGGTCCATCAGTGAAACAAAATTAACCAAAAAAAAAAAATGCCAAATGAATATCTATGGTATGCTCAGTTCGGTACGAAACCAGAGTACAAATGAATAGAACAGGCACAAGCACTATTTTATATTGTTATAAGGCAAAAAAATTACAGGTAAGATTTGCACAGCCAAACAATGAGCGTTATACTGGAAATTACACTGCTTAAAAAATGAAAAAGATAAATTTCTACAAATCTTTTAAAAGCTTATGTAATAATTAGAATTGGAGGAACTTACGATCCTTCACATCAACATTCATAGCAATCTTATCCAGCACAGCGACAGCATCCTCTAGAGCTTTGTTGTAAGCTACGGTAACAGGTGTCAAGCACTCATTAGAAACAGAATTTCAATGTAAAATAAAAGTAGAAGGATTATAAAACATCAGCTACCTCGACAAATAACTGTTGGATGGTAGTTCTTGTCAATGAAAGCTTCTGCGACATGGAGCATCTCACCAGCTTCAAAACAATTTTTAGGATGATGAATTAGAGGAATTAGTCAAGTCATGTAACATGGTAAGTAGACAAGTTTTCTTCTTTACAAGTTCTAGCAATATATATCAGAGAGAATAGCTCGGTTGAGTAAAATATAAGTCACAACTCATATGAAAGCAAATCACAGAAAGCTTGCACCTGCCTGCGTTCTAATTTAAAACTTCTAAAATTGACTATATTCAGACCACAAGACGCTTCACCAATTATTTCCTACTTTTAGCTGTCAATCCAAAGACCTAAACTTGCGTAGAATAAAATTAATATGCAGCTGACAGACAGACATACAGAAAAATGAAATCAAATCTTTTGGAGTTATAAAGCTCATGAATAGGACTGTGAATCAGCTGAAGCCATACCAAGAACAATAACAGATGTAGTTCCATCTCCAACCTCCTCATCTTGAGTGCGACTTAGTTCAATCATGGACTGCAATAACCCAGCATACAAAGCACGTCAATCACGGACATTCAATATTTTGTTAAAGAAGATATTAATACGAAAATATATTAGGTAATAACAACTTACACACAGCTTTCTAATTGCACCAAGAAATAACCACTGCAGGCAAACAACAGAGAAGATATAGTATGTACCTTTGCTGCTGGATGTGCTAGATCTAACTCCCGAAGGATAGCATTTCCATCATTGGTCACTACAATTCCTGTAAGAATCCAAAAAGGTTACTAAGTGTCCCCCCAATACAAATGGTCAAAGCTTGTGTGCAACAGCGATTTCACAGAGGAGGGAACTTAGACTCCAAAACCCTGTGAAAAGTTCAAATACAGGTTGAAAGATTGGAAGAGTGGACAAAAGTTTGTATTGCCATTATAAAAACATATTTTCTATTTGGTTACCATTCAAAATTGAGGAAAGGGGAAAAAATTAAATCAAGACAAAAGAAAGCCAGCCAGATTTTCAGAAACTAATTAGAGGAAGACGGTTATCACTATATGTAAAAAAAACATTCACCACCCTGAGACCCCCAATGCTAGGAGATTTGAGCTTCAAAATATGACGTTAAAAGGAGAAGAAAAAATTGCATCTTCATGACAGTTTAGGCTGCTTGTCACCTACATCCTTGACTAATGCTTACAGCATTAGTATAACTATTACCTCCAGCAGCATCAAGTAACATCTTCAACATCGATCGCGGACCCAAAGTAGTTCGAATTATGTCTGCAACAGCCTGACAGTATAAATTACCAATGTAGATAAGGCAAGCATCCATCCTTTAGTACATAGTATGGAAAATTTCCAACATAATTTAACATAAAAGTGAACGAATAGAAGTCAATTGGTTAATTTTCCAGTCTAAGATTCCAAAGTTTCAAAAGGTTAAATAATTAAACATAACCGAGCAATGGGAAGCGGTGGTAGAGGAGGAAGAGTAAGAAGCTTTCCACAAGAAGCATACTAATCACAAGTTACAATCCAACAGACCAAAAAGTTCTATGCTCCAACCATGAAATCCTAGAAAATCAGAAAACTAAGTGTCAAGCAATAGTGTCTCGACATCTTGTTATATCCCAAAAATCCAAAGCTAAATCCTTCAATCGCCAATTCTCCCAAGATCCAAGCATAACCTCAAACAACCGATTTCAGGACTGTGCCTCACCGCCTAAATTACACGAACTCAAACATGCGCGCACAGCAACCACAGATTACCTATAAAAAATACCCATGGGAACCACAACTCAAATAATCCCTAATCTGCAAAATCTTTTTTTTTTTTTTATATTTCCCTAATTCTCACCCAATGTACCTTTGAGGTTCATTCTCAAAAGTATCCTCTATAAATTGTCCGTGAATATCGCAAAACTTAAAAAAAGGTATTCAACCAATACCGGCAACAACTGGTCCAATCAAACCCAAGGTCAAAATTTAGCAGTCTATGACACACCAGCTCATTCCAACATATACACAAAACAACACAAATTCTTAAGGAAGCAATCAAATACAATACCTTTGATGCTTGGATGTTGGCATAGTGCACCTTATTCCCGGACTCGCGCTTCAAAGAATCCTCTGCTCCATCAAACACAAATAATATCAGAGCCACAAAAAGACAAATATATAAACAGATCATCAACTAAAAGTACATCCTTTCAAGCGCAATGTACAACAGAAATATACAAAAGTGCAGAATCGTGCCCCCAAGCTCTAGGGCACATTATTTCACCAAATTTAAATTTAATAACAAAAAAACAAAAAAAGAAAACCAAACTGAAAACAAAAGTAAGTATTTAAAGATGCATTACATCACTATTTTAACACAAATCTACCTCACTTTACGGATAAATAATCGGATATTAAAATCAAAATCACTTATTCGTGACCGTAATAATCTCAAAAAAAAAAAGGAAAAAAGTTATTGTTGCCGAAAAATAAATAAATTAAAAATGAGATGAAATTGCTTACTGAGGACGAGAACTGGGGCGTGCATTTTCGAATACGATCGAAAGGAAGAAAGAGAGCGATCGGACGACAGCAAGTTTTGGAGGGCTTTTGGCTTCGGTTCGGTGCGGGAGTGCTTTAGAGTGTGTGATTTTTGAACTTTGGGGTTGGGGGTCTTGAAGCTGGTGGAAAACCCTGGAATTGTGGTCTGCCAATTGGGCCGGGTTGGGTCGAACTTGGTCGGCCCAACCCTCTATAATTATTAATTACTAGTGATCAAGGTATGACTGTGCTAAAAATAAAAATAAAAAATGGGGCAGTCGTTAAATTCTTAAAATTACCATTTATAGTATGTTTTCTCTTTTGAATGTGTTTACCTCAATATGTGTGTGAAAATCTTTTTTCACTCTTGAATACATTTACCTCAATATTAATACGAAGAGTATTTTTAATACACACATACACGTAAGTATATATGTATGTATATGGTAATGATTAGATTGTTGAGCTTTTTTGGCTAAAATTGGGATAAAATTATGTTCACTATCTGTGAACACATAAAATTTCAACTTTACAAAGCTACACTCAGCTCTAATAGCACGTAAGAAGCATTTTGTTTAGTATACTTATATTTCATTTAAATTTATTTATATTTATGTAAATTTTAGTAATGTAGAAATCATTCATTACGTTTACGTGTGCTATAATACTTTATTCAGGGAGTATTTAATTTTACGAAAAAATAAACAACCAATTTATTTAATTTAAGTATCACAATTGACATTTATTTACCTTACATGTCTCCAAAGATAGATGAAGCATAAAGAAATTGATCCACATCCATATTAACTTTTTCTCCCTTAGAGGGATACAATTATATATGGAACTAGATCACAAACCATATTATCCTTTTATTATTTAAAGAAATAGAAATATTGAATGATCTAGCTATTTGTAATAGTATCTCTTATTTCATTGATTGATAATGAAAACGATATTAAGACAAGGTCATTATTTTAAGACATAGATTCATTAGCTTAAGGCATAGATCATTAACATAAATTAATTCAGAAAACTACTCCAAACTTATTAATAGGAAATATGAATTGCCTAAAAAATTTTCATTGTTTACAATAATTACATACCATTTCAATGATATACCTTCTTCGTTATCTTACGAAAACCAAATTTAGCATATATTTAGAAAAATACAATGAATGTCATAGTGTTTAACATCATAAGATGTTATCAGGATGACCCATCCTTTTCATTTTTATATAATTTAAGAATCCAAGCAGAACTTATATTAGTTAAATACAGGATAAAATTCTAAAAACCTCCAGGTAGATTTCGAAAAGATAGGATTGCTCTCTTCGGATTTAGAATTAATCACATAACTCCCTCATGTTTTAAACTGATATGGAAAATGGATGGAAACCATCAAAATAAATGATAGAATTTAAAATAACTATATTACCTTGAACAAGTTGTTTTTCTTTTTTTTTTTTTAACAATTTTTTTCTTCTCATTTCCTTAAATTTTGGGTCTTCTTCTCAAAATAACAACATAAGGTCTTCTTTTTTATCTGGTATCAATTATTGCCAAAATGAGTAATAGTGACTGCAGTACTACCAGTTACATCGCCAATCACTGCTATCGGCAACAATGTCATGGTGGTAGAATTCAAAATTTACATCCCTTGACTCGATTTTTCACACGATTCCACCACTTTATTTGACTAAAATTGATCGAAGTGTGAAAAAATTAGTCAAAAACAAGCTTGGTTCTTCTATTGCTTTTCCACAAATCAAGCATAAATGCACAAATCTTGTCACTTCAACCCCAAATATAGCCATCACATTCCATAATTTAGCTAACAACCCAAATCTGATATTAAAAATTCTAATCAGCACTTTCACAATGAAAACTCTGCCATTGAGAAATCCGAGTATATTTCTATTGCAGAAATGCAATTTGCATAAATGGAGATTTTTGTTTGTTGGACTTTTGTATTGTTGGGATCTATATAAATTAATTTGTGTCAATAAAAAATCCATAAGACAAAATTTCACCATAACTGGACAAATAAATTTTGCCAAAACTGATAGATTTGAACCAATCAATGGGTATCTGACGAGGTTGTCAGAATTTTAGAGGATGGTCACCGAAAAATGAAGGATTTTTTTTTTTTTTATGAAAGTTGGTTGTTGTCGGAGGAGAAAAGGATCACACAGCCATGGTTTTCAATGTGGAGAAGAAAAAGAAAATGTAGTCTAAATTGCATGTTTAATTTTAGTCTAAATATTAATCATTTTTACTTCTAATTAATAGGAACTCCGGATAGTTGAATTCAAGACATTTTTGAGGAACATTCCAGACACTTAAAACTTACTACTAGTGACTGTCCATGGAATTATTTTATTTATCCAAATATTTCTCAGTTTTATAATATCTTACCCGATGACATGTTTATGTGATCCTACTTATTACCATAAATTTGAAAATAATGTTCAGCTGTTTCAAGCTGCCTAGCAAAATGTTTTACTATTATGTTGCTAAATGTTGTACCTGTATAATGTGCTCGTATGTACTGTGAACCCAATGTACACTTCATTGCACTGAAAGTTTCTTACATCTTTTTTTTTTTCCCGAAAAAAACAAAGTTTCTTACATCTTGAAATGTGCTTGTGCATGCTATGAACCCAAGGTGCACTTTATCACATCGGTGAGTTTACCATATCTGGGAATGTACTTTTATATACTGTGAATCTGGTTACCATACTAGGTAGGTTTGGGCCCTGTCTTAGGCATGTCCATTTTTGGACCAAACAAGCAGCAAGCCTATTGTCCAAATTCTATCTATCTTGGCTTCTCAACGCTACCAACTAGTGAGGAGGTTTCATAGGTTGTGGGAGTGTTCTAGAGATATATGTGGGTAATACTCAAATGTACCAACCAATGTGATGAGGTAATGGAAATATTATTTTACTGGTATGAAGCGGAGTTCTATGTCATAGCACCTGATACAATGTGATATGATATAACACGTTATGCACGAATATGATATAATATGACCAAAATGTGATAAGATCATAAATGAGGACTCCATTTTGGGATCTTCTTGTATCCACCTATGATTATGTGTGTGTTCATTCTTGTCTGCGCTTATATGCTATTCTTTGAATTAATGCATGTTTTAGCTCTATGAATTTTAGAAAAAACATTTTTGACCAAGTTTTGAGATGGACCTTGCTGGCGATGAGGGTGTAAATTATTTTTCCTTATAGACAGCTAGTTCAGGAGAGAAGATGTAATAATTTTGAGGTTATGTTAGCCTTTTATTTTGGTTAATGGATGTACATGATTTGTTAGTTTCTTACTTTATTGTCGAGTCGTTGACTGCTTATATCCGAGTCCTGACACAAGTCAGACCGATGCTCCAATCAAAGTTCAACTCTAGGCCTTGATTAGGGCCGTCACATTAGGTAGGGAAGAGGTAAATGCCAATTGCCGAGGGTGGAATGTGATGGGGTAGAAGCGAAGAAAGGATAATGATATGAAGCTTATGCTTTTTAATCATTATAGGGTACTTTTAGGTATTGAGAAGAAAGTTTTGCTTGTATAAGCATTTTGGTTGTGATTTGTTATGTAAAAATTAAAAATTTGGGATATAAGTGTAAATTTCAGGGGACGAATTTGAAATTAGTTATTTATTCTTTTATTTATGACAATATATTCATAAGAAATATTTTAAAATTTTATATTGTTATGTGCAGTCTTTACAGCACTATTATATTTGTGTAACAAATAAATATGGATTGTGAAAAAAAAAACAAAAAGGAGGGAGGGGGAGAGAGAGAGAAAATTAGAGCGAGGAGAGAGAAAAATTACATTCACTAATCAAATGAGATTTAAATGAGATTTATAATATGCAATGCAATGAATTGCTTACTATAAATTTGACATCACTCGTGAATAAATTAATTACTATATATCTTGAAATTGTATTTCAATACAAATTCCAGTGCTATAATATCCATATCAACAATATATCAAAGAAAGTGAATATAGAACTAGACTAAAACAAACCAACATTTTCTTTGTTGTATATTTTCCTAATTACTGTCACTTTATGTTTGTAAAAGTGTGAATATATAATAGTTGTCAGCACATATTAATCTTTCTTTTTTAATATAAATATGAAGTCAACTTTGCTTTTTCTTAATATGTAATTGTAGAATGCTTAAAATAAAAATTGTAAATGAATAAAGTAAAAAAATGAAAATGTCTAAATTCAATCTTCTTCATAAAATAATCAATACAAGTTTGTGAATCTAAAACTCTAGGTTGCAATCTTAGATATAGAATTCAAGGTCAATCACATTTTCCAATGCTCATGGTATTAACATAGTTAATGAATTAAGTGGGAAACTTGCTCTGTTTTTCCAGCTTCTTTAGTTAATGTTCCGCTACTTTCTTTTCACTCCTTTTTTACCAATGGCTGCTGCATCATTCCTGCTTTTCTCAGCTTTGGGCCTTAAAGCAATGCTACTGTCTTTTCTTTTTGATTCTGCATGTTGGGTTTTTGCTTTCCTGTATTTTCTCAAACATAAAATACATACAAGTAAAAAGTACATACATGTACCTTTGAATGTAATATTGCAATTGAAAATTATAAATCTAATTTAAATTTGTTTCAATGTTAAACAAATCAAGATGACTAATAGAAATATAAAACAAATTTCAAATACAAATAATTACACTATTCTTTTTTTAAAACATCGTTCACAATAATTACTTAAATGGTTATCTATTTTAATATGTTAAATTTGTTGCATAATTTTTTTGTATTCACTTTTGTGTATAATAGAAAAAGGCATATCAGTTGTCCACTTAACCCCTAAATTTACTTTATATAATGATTATAGGTTTTATAGAATTAAGAATGCAGATCAATTTATCTCACCTTTTATTTAGTCTAAAATTATTTGATTTTTTTTGGCTAAAACTAAGAACATAAAGCACACATAGAAGACATGATTTTAAATATCTCTCTTTGATTTCATCACACGGAATATTGAAATATCTCCATAATGGTCAGTTTTAAATCAACAATCACGTTAATTAATGTTTTTGAGCTCACTTTGGGAATAATTCGAAAATAATATCCTTAAAAAATGCAAACAAAAAAAACTCAATTAAATCTATTAAATTGTCAATTGCCAATTTTACTCTGCAAAAAAGAAAATTTATCTCTTCTAAATCCTTAAATATAATATTTTTAACAATATAATAATTGGATTCATTCTTAAAAGACCCAAACTATAACGGAGAACAATTGCCAATAATGATTTAGACATTTAGCTCACCACTTACCTCTATCAATAAGCGTATCATCTCTAAATAACATCTTCCCCCATTGCTAATATTTCTTTTACTATACGTTATCTAAACCCAAACACTTTTTTACTAAATACTTTAACAAGAAAATTCATCTCATTACTAGAAGATTATTGTAAATGCAATCATATATATACTCAGCGTACAATGCACAAAACACCTTGAACAAACATACATGACTGATAAGTATTTAGTTATGTATTAAGTCTTACTGGCATAATAATATAGCCTACAAAAGTACTTAAGCTACTCAACAATTCATCAACACACAATTATTTATATACAAACATAAATTTCAAATATGAAAGGTGCTATTGGTGTAATCCATGGTTAAGTGTTTTAGGGGTTGGAGAAGAGGGGTTTACTAGGGAGTTTATTTTTTAAAAGCAAGTTTGGTTAGAAAGTTTAAGAAAACGAATGGATGGATAACTTTTGAAAGTAAGAGTTGGTTTATGGCAAAAGACAATAGGAAGGATAAGCAGCAATGGGAAATAGCAGTATTTGCTATAGTATATTGGTATTGCCTTTTTAAATGGGCGAGATTGATGATATTACTTAGGGCTAATGACATGATAGAGAACTGAAGAAAAAAAATGAAATGAAAAAGGGAGTGAAACATGATTTATGCACTCAAATCCTTATAATATTAAAATTGTCATATATAAGTTCCCAAATTGGCTAATTAATGCAATGGCAGGTTATATGATTAATAAGGGTCCTTTTAGAGGTTTAAAAATTTTTTGTTGCTTCAAGTGTCTCATAGAGACATTAAAGAAAATACTGGAATTACATTAAATGTTTCCACACAAATAGTTTAATAACAAGTTTTTAATTATGTAAAAAAAAATCTGGATAATTTGCTAACATATGCAAATATATTGGATGTGGTCATGAATTTTAATTTTGCTAAACTAAATTAAAATATATAAATTTATGCACAGGCTTTTCATTTCAAGAAAAAAGATTTGCTATGCAGTCAAATAAAAAAAATCCAATCTAAAAATTTAGCACATCCTACTTTATTGTTTGTTATTTATAGTAACATTATTTTTTTAATTTTTAAAAATACCCTTCAATATAGATTCTATTGTAAATATATTAACAGTTAAATAAACATTTTAAATAATAAATTTTCTCACTATACGAACTACACATCATCTATTCTTTTATTTACATGTGCATGATATGATTAAACTACTAGAAGATACATTGACTAGTGTAATCATGCAAATCTATACATACATGTAACAAACATCTTTCTAGAATCATTGAGATAAAAATAATATTCTATAATGGAAAAATTTATACAAATTGCACATACAATACATAGTTTTCTTAGTGTATACTATGTTAATAATATAAATATACATCAAATATAATTAAACTAATGCATACGAACTGTAAAATACGAAAATTTTGGACAATCAATAACTAATTTTGTACACCAACTTACAAGTACCTAATACTCTTTAATTTTTTATTGTGTTGGATTAAATTTATAAATTCATGATTGAATATAATAATAAGATGTGTTATTTAATTTAATCAAAATGAATTTCAATATCTAGAAAAACAAGTTCCAAAATCAAAATCTCTTTGATGACGTCAATTTCTTTATTTAAGTTAAAGAATGCAGATTTCTTTATGTAAGTTAAAGAATGCACATTCTATTTTAAATTTAAGGCACAGATAGTGTTTTCAGTTTTTATTGTCATTTCTAATTGCTTAAATGATTGATTAAATAATAATATGATTACTTTTGTATGTGGTGTAGAGGAACAAATATTGCTGCTTCATGAATTTTACTGTTCTTTTCAAAAAAGAATCCCTTTTCCTATGAAGAAAAAGAAAAAATAAATAAAATATATCTTCATTCCTTTGTTGGCATATAAAGAGTTGATTTTTTTTCCCTAAATAGATATCAAAGGCAAAGCATAAGGAGTATAACTCATTTATTTTTATTAGAATTAGTTTATTGTTTTTTCCCCCCCCCCCCCCCCCCCCAAATAGGTATCAAAGGCAAAGCATTAGGAGTATAACTCATTTATTTTTATTAGAATTAGTTGCTTTCTCTTTAGTAGTAGTATCTTTCCAGTTAAAAGGCAATAAAATAAGTAAGCCGATTTAGTTATGTATGGGTTGACTGAATATGGATGCAAAGATTATTTGTTTCTTTTTTATTAAGATTGTTCATTTTATCTTCAACAGTGAGGTAACCTTCAAATTTAAAATAAATCTTCAAATTTAAAATAAATGAAAAAAAAGAAATACATTCAATTATGTATTTTTTGTGTGTTTAATGGATATAAATGTAGAAACAAAATTTCATAATAATTGAAAATAAAAGTACATCAAACTTTGAATGATGAAGATCCATAACACCTTCATGCTACTTATATCGTCAACTTTCTAACTTCTTTTCAAAACAAATATTTCTTTTCAATGGGGAAATCTTTTTACTATCAACAAAAAAGAAAACAGAAACATTTTATATTTGTAATTCTTATATAAATATTTTATTATTCTATTTTCAAATAGAAATTAAAGGCAAAGCATAAGTACATGAAGCACATCTCTTGTTTCTTTCTATTAGAATTATTCGTTTTCTCTTTAATAGTGGGGTTGCCTTCAAATTTAAAAGCAACAAAAGAAAAACAGTCACATGAATTTAAGCATTTTTAGTGGGTAAGATGGATAATAGATCAAAAGTAAAATTTCACAATAAATTGAAAATAAAATACCTAAAGTATCTGTAGAAGACTTTAAGTGATGAACTTCCACAATAATGTCATGGCTTACATAGTGTTTTTTTTTTCATTTTTTATTTCTTTTCAAACAATGATTTCTATTGATTGGAAATTTTTTTACTACGAACAAAAAGAAAAGAGAATAAATTCTTGGTTGGTTATAAATATAATATTATTCAATTTTCAAAAAAAAAATGAAGGCAAAACATAAGTACTTGGAGTACATGTCTCGTTTTCTTTAATTAGGATGGTTTGTTCTCTCTTTAACAACGGAGTTGCCTTCAAATTCAAAAGCAATAAAAACAAGTGTATGAATTTAAATATGTATTTTAGGGTGTGGGATAAATATAGATGCAAAGTTAGACTTGGTAATAATTAAAAAAACAACTACAATATCTGCAGAAGACTTTAAGCGAGCAAGATCCCTAGCAATATCTTGTTGCTTATTTGGTTTATTACTTTTTGACTTCTTTTCAATAGATTAATCTCTTTTAAATGGAGAATTCTTTTTACTATGAACAAAAGAAAAAAATATACCCTTGTAATTCTTGGTTGAAATATAAATAATATATTATTTCATTTCTAAATATGATTTAAGACGAAGCATAATACCTGGAGTCCATCACTCGTTTCTTTTTGTTAGGATTATTTGTTTTCTCTTTATCTGTGGAGTTGCCTTCAAAGCAATAAAAACAAGAAAGTCAATTTCATTATGCATTTTTTGTGAGTAAGATGAGTACAGATGCAAAGTAAGATTTCACAATAAAATAAAAAATAAAAGTACCTAAAATATTTGCAGAAAACCTTGAGTGAACATCAACAACATTGTCTTGCTGCTTGCATGGTCTATCTCTTTTTGATTTCTTTTCAAGAGAAGAACCACGAATTTCTGATCCTTTCCCTAAATGGGAAGTCTCCACTTTTTGTAACTTACTCTCATCAAAAACTTGTACACTAGATTTCTGTCGTTTACATGTTCGGTCCCTTTTTGACTTCTTCTCAAGGGAAGGAATAGGAACTTCTTGTTGCTCCTCAAAATCGTAAGCTTTAGTTTTCTCCAACCCAGTCTTATCAAAAGCTTGCACACTAAAAGTCAATTTTCCACTTAAATTTTCACAATACTTAAATAGTAACCAATCATTCTCTATTAAAGAATGATCTGTAAAAAATTTCTTCCAGCCATCTCTTAGAAATACCATATTGTTACATCGAGATAGTTGAACATTCCAATGACCACCAAAAGGACCATACAATACTACAGTGTCAGCTTCCTTTTCACTTATCTTCTCCCAAAATGGGGTTGGGATGCACTAAGTTTAAAGAAAAACAAGGAAAATAATTAAAGAAAAACAAGGAAAATAAGTATGAAAATAAGTAAACATATATGAAAAGATAGCTGAACAAATCTAGTTATATTGCAACATATTAAAGATATAGCCTCTCAAATTTGGATTCACATCTTTTGTAATTTTTATTACTTAACCAACTAATTTGTCACAACTCACAACAAGATAAAACATTAATATTTTGAAATAAAAGTATTTGTAAAATGATAAATTTAAGTTATAGTCTATTTTTTCTTTCTGAAATATGTCATCTAATGAATAATTGATTATTTATGCTTAGCTTGTATCCAATAATTTATTCCTTCTACTACAATTGTAATTTCCTATTATGCTTAATACACATGAGGATATATTGATATATACAATAGATAATGAATATTAATCTTGTTGCATGTCTACTTGACTATACACATATACACATAGTCACCTAGACTATATCTTGAAATTTTGAAGAATGAATTAAAATTATATAACAATAAATATTAGAATTTTGAAATTACAACTACATAGTATCATAAATGCAATTTATAGATAAAAAATTGTATAAGAATACCTTCAATTTTTTTATACAACACAGAAGAAAAAGGCGATGAAGTATTATTTTCAATGATTACCTAGCAGAACTAAACTTTCTTTTTCATAGTTAAGAAAGGATTAAATTATGGCAAAAAAGTGATAAGAAGAAAAAATGACATATGGAGCATTTTCTTCTTTCTAAACTATTTAGTTGAATTGTAGAAAGAAAACAATGATGGAAAATATTTATAATGATTTTATCAATGTCAAGAATAAAAATACTTTCTTGAACTCAAACTTTAAAAACAACTCATATTCTTTTTAACCTTCTTATTATTTAACTTAAAGTGAACTCAAGTCACAAATCAGATGTAATAGCCATAGATCAATAACAATAAATTTGGTGATAAATATGGTTGTCTTTTATTTATTTTTTATAGAAAAGTGAATGTTAACTAAGTACATATGCTCACTTAAAATGAAAAATTTTATGGTTTGACTTTGATATGAAGCCCTGTGTTAGCAAATTTTATGACTCAAATTGATTTTGACAAAATTGAATCACTAAAATTAATCAAATAAACAGTCAATTAAGCATTATTTCTCTACCCAATCAAAAATAAATATCACCCAAATACTGAATTCAAACATGCCATATATGTTGCATTTGGAAATTACATGAAAATTCAAATCTAATAAAAGAAGATATAGAAATGAGATCTTCAACAAAACATCAAATTAAGTAGCAAAGAGTAAAATATATAGATTTATTTCTGAAGATATTGAATTGAAAGTTACCACTTCTTCAACATTGAGGCCATGTTTGATAATTTTAAAGAAAGCAAGTCGATGAAATTTTGCATCTATTTTACTACTAATTTTGATCGACTTCAAAGAATTCCTCATTTTCCCTCTTTTTGAGTAAGTTTGAGACACACAATGAGGCGTGGAACCCTAGCTATGCCAACTTATATAAGTAGGAAAGGGCATCAAGAAATAGAGTGTTAACTAGATTATTATGTCCTTTTTACAAATAAGCCCTTGTCAAATGTTTAGTTTGTTGGTTGTTCCCCCTAAAAAAACTTGCGGTTTATTTCCTTAATGTTTTGCAAATTCATAGCACACAATCCTTTATATTTTTTCTAAGAGGCATATGAAAATTATACGATCAACTGCTAAAATGCCTTGAAAGTGCTATTTGTGGTACAATAATAAATATATGCATGCTATTTTGGCATAAAATATTTGCAATCAAAAGTGGGATTAATAATAGAAACTAGCTATTTTGACATAAAATATTTGCAATAAAAAGTAGAATTACTAATACGGTGGATAATATGCACAATTTAAGAAATGTAAAGGACTAATTCCAAGTGCAAAAAGAGAGAATTTCAAGTTTTTTAGGGTAAAATAATTAGGAAAAAAGGCTAACATGTAAATTTTTTTTTTTCAAAATGGGAATAATCAAAAGATTTTATATTCAATAAAAGGTAATATTTTACACTATACGTACATCCTTTTGATAACACTAAACAAAATTTACGATAATCAAATAAATAAGTTTATTTTAAAACATCATGACATTTATCTTCATGTTTTTCTTTGAAAATATTTTATGTATTATTTTTTGTGATATACATCATAGAATAGTGTAAAAAAGGGACAAACAGATTTAGCAATATATAAATTAGGCATTTAAAATGCATATTAAACACGTGATAAAGAATTATAAATGGACTACCGATTTGACTAGAGAATAGTTATATATTAATTCTAGAAACTTAATTGCCAAAGAAGTTCATATATGTTTGTAAAATAATGTTACTATAAGAGCTCACTAGTCATTAAATTAAAAATCTATCAAATTAAATAAAATTAAAAAAATTAGCAAACAAAGACATAGTGCCCTCTGTTTTAAGATAACATTTTTGTTACATGGATATGGTAACTCTATTCAAGATAGCTTTCACGTGGTACTAACTAAGGCATATTTTTCTTACTTTACCCTTTTAGTTTTTAAATTTGTTAGCTTTATTTTGTCAATTTTTAAGAGAAAAAAATTTCTATATTACTAAACATACATGTGTCTCTATTTTCTCTTGGAATTGTTCCTTCATTCCTTGATTTACTCATGTCTTAAATCAAACTTTCTATATTTCTTTTATCCACCAAGAGATCCTCTTTAGTATGCAATTATTCGAATTCTAACTATTGATTCTTACATTTATTAACTCAACTCCTAACTCCTTAGCGGGAACATCAAGTTGGAATTGCTTGTAATCAAAGATGAGTCTGCCACGGTGAACATGTACCCAGGTCACTAGTGCCACTAAGGCTTTGGGGATATCTTTCTCCATAGAGTTGTTAGAGCTTTTAAGGATAGATAATTTTGTGCTTTTGTGATGGAGAGAGGAGAAGGCATTATTTTGGAAGTAATTGACACAAATAGTCTCTATTTTTGACAAAAATGAGAAAAATGTTTAAATGATGAGAAAGAATGACTATGCTCTCTTGGAAAATACTATATCAAAATTTTGCAATCATACCGTCAAAAGTAAAATATCCGCCAGTAGCCATCTGGAATTCTCCTTCTCCATCTCCTTTTGAATGGGCAAGTTCTGAAGAGAAAGACACAAATTCAACTAAGGTCACCCTGTAAACCTTTGTTATATGTAGCTTTTTTCTTTTCTTTTTTTTCTCAATTTCTCATTCGAGATAAAGCCAAATGATTTATCAAAGATTCATGATCATGCAACTACTAGGGCACCCTTGGATTTATAGAACAACACACATAATGTGTGTGTAAGTAGAGGTTATGTGCGCTGATAATCACCAAAAATACTATCACTAAAGAAACAATAAATTAACTAAATTTTCTCATAGTTATAGTGATATATGAACAATATTGGAGATAACAAGAAAGGTAAACATTTCAAGGAATTGTAATTACTTCTATAGAGAAGTTTTCAACATAACCAAACTCTAAAATTTAGCATTAGAGTAAATTATTATTTGAAAAATACACTGTAGAAAATCTTATTGTCCTATCTGTGTTGTTGAAATATATAAATGGAATATTTGTAATTACGTGAAAGGCTTTTTTGAACTATACGGGTAAGAATGTGATATAATATGGTGAGCTGTCACTAATTACGTTTTCAGCATTGATATACATCCGTATATTTTGGTGCATCAAATATATGATATAAGATATATCTTCGCATGTAATAGTTTTTTGATTTAATGTTACAACTTGAATTTATTATATTAGTTGATAAAATATCAGCATTAAACCTGAGACGTTCAACTTTAAGGCCAGTGGCCCAAAGAAAAGAAAGAATTGGTTACACTTTTTTGCAAGAATTTCTTTTTTACATGTGTAAGAATATGATATAATAAGATGCTTGTTTTACTATATTTTGGCATTGATATACATAAGTATATTTTTGAGCATCAAATATAGGGTGCAAGATATTTCTCCTTATATAAAATTTTTAAAGATCAATATGATATTTTCTAAAATCAAAGAAATTAGCAACCACATATACCATTTCTAAAACGCAAACACCATCTGAGTTGCCATCACCACATCTTGTAAATATTAATTCACTCAGTAAATGAGGCAGCGCGGGATAAAACCATTGTTATCCTTTTTTAAATGAGCAGAATTAATTGATAACGGTTTTTGCATATTTACAGCAGATGTTTATTGCATAATAACTGCACCTACTTTCTGCTGCAAGTATAAATTGCCTGAGGTAAGGTCATCAAGTATTGTATATTTCTGAAAGCTATTAATCTACAAGTTAAAAGAGAATCACTTAACAGTTAACATGGAGGTGAAAAATATGAGTGTTACCATGGCGATGTTGCTGATTGTGGCAATAGTAATGCACGAAGAACAAAATCCTATTGGGGTTGCAGCCTTAGATTGCTATCAAGAATGTGGCATATCATGTTCAACTGCTACAGGAATTGATATTGGTTGTTTGAATGCTTGTGTCAAGCACTGTCCTCCTCGAAATCGTGCTACTACAGTATCAGATGAAAGGTTATCTAATTAGCTGTTCAGGCCATTATATAGCAGCAAGATAATAATAGTTTGTGTAGAAGACTTCATTTGCTACGTGTTTGTCTCACACTTGTATTTCTTCTCTCTCTCTCTCTCTCTGAAATAAGTGCAAACTCAAGCTAAATAAGCATTTGTGAATGCTACTTTCAAGCACTCAATGGTATAAAAATTTTGAGTGCAAACTTCTATTGATTAAGATTAAATGGATTCATATTTACCTATTAACTAGACGAATATTTAGATATTATTTTTTTGTTGAGGAAATATTTAGATATTAAATTGAGACATGGAATATCTACAATGGATACGCAATGTTTTGTATAACATTACCATAAAGCATTTATTCTTAATTGTCGCTGACATTTGATCTTCATTTAGTAGTATACTGTCATAACTAATCTAGCAGTGTAAGAAAATATTATGCCGGTACAGTAGAGAATAGGTATGTGTGAGTTGATTTATAAAGAATTTTGTTTATGTAATTAACACTAAGACTTTTTTTTTAAAAAAAATTGTTATAACCATGTGTGTGTGCGTGTGTGTAATTCTTTAAAATGTTAGACAATGAATATTTATTAAATTTATACAAGAATTTTTATAAGAAAATTTCTCCAATTTCTAAAGAGGATATCTCTTCAAATGTTTAAACAATCTTAAATTTGAAAATCATAAAATGAAGCATGGTAATTCAAAATTTTACATTAAATAATTTTCCTAAATGATGTAAAAATTTTGAAAACACAAGTGCAACTATTTATTTAATAAGTATGTATTTCTTACATTGCACGAATTAAAATTTTAGTTTGAGATAGAGCATTTTTATTTTCTATTTCTGATCTAGTTTAGAATACATTGTTATAGCTTGATGTGTTATGTTAATGACACTAAACCACAAATCCCAATTTCATAAAAAAGAACTTCCATAATTTATGAAAACATAATTTTTGGTCCTCTAGCTTGTAACCATAGGCACAACACAAGTTTATCAAGATAAAATTTCAAGAAACACTTAATTTATGGACTTCATCACAAAATAACTTAGAGATTTGACAAATATTTGAATTTGAATACGATCGCCCACTATATTTTAAGATACTTCTGCAGACAATAAGTGCTTGTTCTCAACAAATTCTGATATTTGTAAAAGTTGATTTTATAAAAATTGAAAATTAGTTGCTTCTTGTCTTAACTCAAAAAATCCAAGAGCGGTGTTAAAAAAATAGTTGAGTGCACCATAAAATATTCACTACAAGAAAATTATGCTGTCATGACACTTTTTTTAGGGCACTTTTTCAAGAAGTGTCACAAAAGATGATTTCATGACACTTTTGATTGATAGGTTACTTAATTTTAATAATTTATTTAGTTTTATTAGCTAAAAAGGCCAAAGTGACATCGTTTAGCTTAAAAAGAAAAAAGCCAAAATGTTGGCGCTAAACAAAATCGGGAAAACAAAAAGATCTGCTTTCTCCTTTTTCCCTATTTGAAATTTCTACCCCTCTCTAAAAATATAATTCCCCAATTTCTCAAAACCCTTTTCCCCTTCTTCCCTTCTCCACCACGACACCCTAGACGTCGATGTGGAGGAAATTGTCATCGTTGACTGGCTTAGCTTCATCAACAAGAAGGTCTTGGTGCTAAGGAGACCAAGGCCAGCTTTGAGGAGAGCTCTAAGACTGGTAAAAATCGCTGGTTTTTTTACCAAGTTCATGTTTTAAAATATGCAAAAAAAAAAAAAATCAATGTTTTGGGTGTCAGATTCGGGGAACTTTACCCGCGTGAGTTGTTTTTCCTGTTTACTTGTTTCTTACTTTTTTTTTTCCCTTGGTTGATTGATTATTCCGATAGGGCGGGGGGTCCTGCTCCAGGATTTGCACCTGCTTAGAGTTTGAGCCCACCTCCTCCACCAAGTTCTACACCTGCTGCAGCTACAGCTACTATCTTGGTCATGCTTGTTTCATTTGTCATAGGTATTATGTGCCAGATATTTACTTGAAATTTTTGGTATACAGCATGGCGTAGTTTGAGTTAATTTCTAGATTCACATGTTTGGTGTGAGTAGTGACTCTGATTTTATTTTTATGTTCTATTTTAATTTTTGGTGGTTTGTGATTTTATTGACTAATGGATTATAGATTTATGGAGATAAAAAAAAAAGCTGTACCTTTTCAGCTGGAATTCTTGATAGATTTGTATACCAATTTTTGTTTAACAAGTTACAGTTGATTAGTAGATATGCAGAGAATCATCGGAGAATAGCCTTGTGCATTTCAGTTTGATTTAAACTACAATAAGTAGTTAACTCTCTCCAATTACGCATCCATTTCACTGCAATATGCACACAGTAAGTAATCCCATTCACATTTCAGTTGTTATGCTTTTGTATGTGAAAGTTTTCTATAAACCTTGCTTTTCCTTTTTTAGTAGT
This sequence comes from Mitragyna speciosa, assembly GCA_024721245.1. Taxonomy (NCBI): domain Eukaryota; kingdom Viridiplantae; phylum Streptophyta; class Magnoliopsida; order Gentianales; family Rubiaceae; genus Mitragyna; species Mitragyna speciosa. The sequence goes on along the minus strand of CM045552.1, from coordinate 9,678,379 downwards.
CATATTTATTTCTTTTTACATGCAGAAGTTAATTATTATTTCTTTTGTTCAACAATTTTCATTAAAGTATTGTGCATTGCCAGTGAACAATTTAAAATTTTCAATCTTCATAATTTGTGCTTTGGATAGAAATGCTGGATGCATCTGATAGTTGAGCTCATAAATTTTAAGATAAGTAATTCTTGAGATGCTAAAATTATATCGTGTAAGGTGCAGCGCTCTTTATTATTAATGAAATGGGCTTTCAGGTTTCATGTGAATGTTATGTTTTTGTTTCAATACAACCGTCTTTAACTGTTACGGGTCATGGGTTCATGCTTCTGGGGTAATGGAACTCTATTATCTTCTATTGAAGTTTGGAGGAACTAAGGTTTGATTAGAAGAGTGTTGCGTATAGCTGTCTCATGTTTATTATCCGTCTTTGTTGCAAAATATCCTACCAGATGGTAACTATTTGCCATGATAAGTTTTAAGTTTGGAGGAATTGCGGTTGATTAGAAGATTGTTACATATAGCTCTCTCTTGTTTAATATACATCTTTGCTGCTAAGTATCCTAGAGATGTTGTCTATTTGGCATTCTAAATATTAAACTATACTAATGATTTATCAGTCCCTTCTCCTCAAATTTGAATGTCTTAATTTGACTATCATCACATCTATGTTGAAATATAAAGAGATATTGGAGTACTTATGGGGCTATTTCCTTTTTTGAGGCCTCTATTTGGATTGTGATCACCAGTGTCATATTCTTCAATTTATGTGTAAGAAAAAATTTTAGCAACTTTTTTATTTGTTGGAAACATGATTATTGTGTCATATATTGCTGTTGAGTTGATGCACCAAAGTTAGAAAATATGTCCAATCAATTAATTACTTGGGCGAAAACATGAGAATATGAACTTTTTTTTTATATGTCCAATCAATGTGTTGTTAATTATTATTGTGTCATGTATTTCGATCATGGAGTATTCCATTTTTTCTAAGTTCATAGCAACTTGTTTTAATTAAGTAGAATCTGTCTTACTTCTCTTTTTTTCTTTTTTTTCATTAGCAGAGTTAGTTTTGCAATTAGGCGAATAAGATGATTATCCACATGTTTATTCCTCTCTTTTCTTTACATCCTTCTTAAGTGCGTAAACTCAAGCTTTAGATCTCAAAAGTTTTTCATCTTGCCTTCGTTGAAAATTTTCTCTCTGTCTATGCGCACTCATGTGTCCACGTAACATTGGTAGTTTACATAATCTTCATTCAAGAAGTATAACAATGAGAGTGGTAGGTTAAATAATTAACCATTAATTGACTATTTGGCTAGCAATCTTGCAAGATACCATGGTTTTCATCCAATTCTTTAAATTTTGTGTAATGTGAACATTGTTATGGAATATCTTAAAATCACTAAAGTAGTGTTAACATTTTTTTGATAGGCTTTAATTTAAAAAAGTGGTAAATACAACTTTGCAAGACTTTGGCAATTGATTTCTTCCAAAGGTATTTGTCGAATACTTTTCTTTAATGTATTTCATAAATGAATGGATGCATTTTTTAAGAGCTACTTTTCATTGCAAGAGTTTGTCAAAGTGGTATTTTTTTTTCAAAAAAAAAAAAAACTAGTTATACGTTCTTCAAAGCATTGATACATCTACGATTGTTGGAGGACATCAATTAGGATTCGGTTGGTTCGAGATAGTAGTGCAAATTGTTATAGAGTGTGAGGAGCAATTGATTAGGCCTTATGAGCCAGTGAGTACAATTGGAGATGCAATAGGTGCACCTATTACTTGGCCATCCAACTTGGTAATTTTTTCTGATGTTATTATGATTTTTGTTACTTGAGTTTTAGATTTAGAACTATAGTTAAGAAACTTATATGTGATAAGTTAGTGTTATAACTTGATGCACATTTCTTGTAGGTAAAAATTCAAGAAGATTGATTGTTCAACTATGGGACAAGGTGTTGCTGGAGTAATTTTGTTGTCTCTTTTGTTGCAAAACAAATATGGAGTTGAACTAATTTTATTAGTAGTATTTTGATTTATTTGAATTTTGTTTTGAATGCTGATGGTTCATTTTGAAGACATCATGTAAATACTTTTGTTGAAATTGAAATAGATCGATATTGTACTACATATTGGATGCAGTTCCTTTGAATTGATTAGTCAAATACTTATATTGGTCTTTTTTTTTTTTTCGTCTAAGATGTAATGGATGAAAAACTACATTTAGTGGTTTTAAACAGGTTATTGGATAAAAGATTTTGGTTGAATTAAAATTAAAAAAAAAACCTCTCGTGACGCTTTTGAGTGCCTCCAGATCCATGTTAAATGACAATTACAAGTGTCCTAATAGATGTTTGTTAAGTCACTGCATAGTGTCACGATAGAGTCTATCAAGACGCTTTTAAGTGCCTCTTAATCTATGTATAATGACCATTACAAGCGCCCCAATAGATGTCTATTAAGACACTGCATAGTGTCATGATAGAAGTTTATTAGGGCACATTCAAATGCCTTGTAATTATCTATTGTGACGCTTGAAAGTGTCTCAAACCCTTTCCAAACGGTAGTTTTGCATGACGCTTTATGCGAGCGCTTCAAAAGCCAAAGTGTCACGAAAAGTTACTTTATATGGCGCTTTCAAATGCCTCAAAATGTCCTTATTGTTGTAGTGATCAAAAGCTAAAAACATGTAGAAAAATGTTGTTGCGAATATGCCTTAACGTACGTATTTTCCCTTCCAATACTGGGGATGTTCAATAGTTATCCTGATAATATTTAGACATCTATGTTTTGCTTTAGTTGGCACTTGTACAAAACAAAATGCTATAAATAATCCAAATATTGTGCACGAAGCCTTTTCGCAAACTATAATTCCACTCTCTTGCAACATACAACATCTGAGAGACATATTCAAAACAGTATCAGCATCTTATTGAGAGGTCGTATGGCCCTTATTGTAATTATTTGAACATGACCATCAAGACAGCTTTGCATTTGATGTTGCAGTAATGTAACTAGTAGGAGGACAGTTGCTAACACAGTCTTTTAGACATTCAGGATTAACTCCTCCAATACCTACACATGAGATAACACATGAAGTGTAGCAATCTCTAAAATCATCAACACTAATTCGTTCTTTGTGCGTTGTTGAGTCTGCTATTGCTACCATCAAAAGCACAATCACAGCAATACTAAACTTTTTTTGCTCCATGTTTTGTTTTTCTGATTTTGTTGTTTGCAGAAACATAAAATGGCCGATGACCTTTCTTACAAGTTTTTTCCTTTTAAACTGGTTGAATGCAGGTCCAAATAAGGCAGATAAATATCCATTTCATCTATTTGCAGTTTCTAATTAAGTACCCTACCATATTGCATATATACTAGGTAAAGTAAATCTGTTTAAATCAGAAAAAAACAGTGACTGTATTATTCCTACTTGCCAATTACCAAAATTCATAATCATGAGATTTCATAAATTTGATACGTTTAAAAAAAAAAAAAACCCAACTTTGCCTCGAGATAAAAGATTTTATGTGTTGGATTGATAGTAATAACGGTTTTGGCCCATCCTGGTTACCAAATTACCAAAAACCAATATTCACAAGATTTTGTAGACTGGCAGAAGTTATAATTATATATAACTTGCAAAGTTTATTTCAATATACAAATAATTATGACACTCATTTTTGCTATAGATTCCAGGTAAACTAACGTTTCTCTTTCCAAGCTAGCTTTATTCCCTGCATTGCCCGGGATAGCTGATAATTAAAATAATTTATTTAGAGTTTCTATGACAAAGAGGATGAAAATTCATGAAATTTATTAGTAGTATGGCTTTTGACATATATGCTACAGAGCAATTCACGTATCACTTGACATGGTTTTGGAGGGTGCTTAAAAAATATTGATGTAATAATTTTGAACATTCTTTTGGGTAATTGTTTATGTGAAATAAAATGGTAGAAGTTTCTAAAATTTTGTTTTTAAAAATAATGCCAAACAGTGTCAAGTTCTCTGCATATAAATGTTTCCAAGAAACTCAATACAAGATCATTGGTCCAACTTATTGGAATAAAGGGTACTTTGGTTTACACATTGAGAGAGAGGTGGTTAGCAAAAGAAAGTCTACTGCGGGGAGCACCTTTTTTTTCAGTCGACAGACTTTTCAAAGGAAATCGTATTTTTTAAAAACTTTTTTGACTAATATTTTCCTTAATTTGGGTGGAGGGAGGGAAATCTAAGTTTTCCTGCGCTTTTCTACCCCAAAAACAGAGTCCGAAAAAGGGAAATCATCAAATAAACAAACATTTCTTATTAACGTTGTTGATTACGTCACTTTTCAAAGACGAAAAGGTAAAGATGAAAAAAAATCTCAAACTAACGTGCTTTTATGTATACTAAAAAGATTGATAAATAGTAATCCCAAATCAACAGGACCGTAGTTATTCCCTAGCTTTATTTTGTTTTCAATTTTTTTTTTTTTTTTGATAAATCTTACGCTATTACAATTAGGGTGGAGAATTGGTATTAATGAAATTTGAACCCCCAACTTCTGGAGTGAAGTTATAGAACTTTAACCGCTCGACCTTCTATTATGTTTTCCAAATTTTTAGATGCACTAGGTAAAGGCCAAAACACGGAAACCAATTCCTGCTTTGTGCTGTAGCATAATTAACAAAGCGGATAAAAAAAAACAAAAAACAACAATAACAAACGGCATCTGCTAAAATATCCTAGATTGAGTTTTCCCAGTACCAAAAGTCGCTACTGACTTTTGCTTAACTCATAACTCGAGAGGAGAGGTTTCTGTAGCAGAATTCGAAGTCGTAACTCACGGTAATAGCCTAGAAAAGATTCTCTGAGAGAAACTATGATTAAGTCACTAATCCCACTTAACTGATCATCTTGTAAACCTTTTAATACAATACTTGAAAGCAAAGGAAATCACCTTGAAAAGAAGCTAAAGTAACAATTGTAAACCATGGGTTCAAAATAAAACTCGTGGATTCGAACCGTACCAAAGTGACAGAACATGAAAGTTGGTCTATGAACCCCCGATTATGGCCAAAATAAGGCAAAAGCTTCATTGACACGAAAGCATTTTTAACTAATATTCAACTCAATACAGTGTCAAATCAACAAGCCTCGCTCACATTGATTTTAAAATGACTACAAATAAGGCAACAAAGAGGAAAGAAGGAAGAAAAAAAAATTTTGCTCAAATAAAATCTGTTGTATAAAGTTAAACTAAAATGAGATTTCACACGGTGCATGAAATGTTCTTCCGCGGCAAATAGCCTCCAGGTTCTCACCAGCATATGAACAAAGGGGTGAAACTTCCACACCTGAATTTCAGAAGCGAAGATAAGAAGAATTATTTCAGTTTCCTGTTTTCCTTTTCTCTTCTCTTTAATCATTTCATTATTTTTCCCTGGTCATATGGGGGAAAGGCGATGCAGAGCATATTTAATAACAAGCACTCCCTCAGACAACATATTCTCAATTAAAATCACCTATAAACTTGTCAACTCCCAGTTATGATTTGGATGAACTCTCATGAGTTGCAAAATGTAAGGGCTAAAATCATCAAAAATGTGAAAGCTTTTAACAGATACGCATATGCAAAATTGGAAAACCCTTCTATGAAATTAATATAAGTGGTCGACCAGATTACTACACAGGAACAGACAAAATTTTACTTTGTATCCCTAAAGCAGTTGTTAAGTGCTTGTCTAATGTGCTTTTCTTATAAAAAATAAGTCTAAAAGTCAAATTACCAGTTGCATATAAGGGTACTGAATGAGTCAAGAAACCTCCAGCTGCAACAACCCAACGAGCGTGGAGACGAAGAACAAGCAGTCTAGCACTGTCTGGAGTGTCAAAATTTGATCCATTGGCATTTTTAACTGGTGCAAATTCTTCTTCACGCAATACCTATGTGATGAGGAAAGAAGTTCAATGTGGCATACATCTCATATGTTTCTTATAGTTCCTTTACAATGAGCCTTAGTAATTATTCTGTCACCAATAAAATACTTTCAAAAAAAAAAAAAAAAACTTGTCAAGCATTTCATGAATGGCAATTACCTCAAAAAGTGCTGTAGAAGGTGCATATGGGAATGCATCAAATATGAACTGCTCTAGTTTGTATCCCAAGGTATGCCCATGAATTGATGAAATTTTTTTTTCTGCAAGGTGATAGCTGCAATCACATTGTAAGTTTTTGTACATCAGTTCAATAGTAATTGGCAATAGTTAGTACTTTATAATTGATCCTTTCTCTCATTTTATAGATGGTTTGAAATATATACAGTGACACTGCAAAGCGAACAGTAAAAGGGTTCAGAAATTAAATTTGTCAATACAAAGCTTTCAGTGAAAGAGGAAATGATTGTGGAAAAGAACTAAACGAGGGGCTTATGGTCCTCCCCCCCCCCAACACACAAAAAAAAAAAAAAAAAAAAAGGCTTCTATTGCTGAAGATAGTAATAGAGAGCAAAACATTTGTGCATTGCAAACCTTTATTTCAATCTTTTCCCATGCTTTTGACATAGACATAAAAAGAGGAATGTAATATATAATCAGAATAAGGAAGCGCACTGTTAATTTTTGAATCATATCTGTCCAATGTGAACATACCAGTCTGTCTTAGTAGCATGAAATTTGCTAAATGTATAGCAAAGTGAAGCAAGAGGATAGATTGCAACACTTGTTTGACGAGCAAAGATCAAGCTCACTGAAACTTCCAGTATACAGGGGAAAGAACATAAAAGGCAATACAAACATCGACAAGGTGTCCACAACTGAACATATGGGTTCAATATGGAGGAAGTTAATATTCAAAAAGATAATAAGATTACTGACATGCTGTCTTTCTCCAAACCATTTGCTACTTGATTCAGAAAATCTAGAGTGAACATGTGTAGGCAAACCTGAAAAAGCAACATTGAACAACAATCATAAAGAAGTCAACAACCACCTAAAGGCACGTGAGGAAGAGATATATCTTAAAGGCCCTAATAATCAGCAAACAATATCATGAAAGAGAAAGGAACATTTGCAAAGGAGACAGAGATATGAAAAATGAGAGGCAAAGAGTTGACAGTACATTGCTCCAACAGAAGCGAAGGCGACCAGTTTGCTGGTTTATGGCACTAGATAAAGATGGGTCCAACTCACTGTATTCAACCACAGAAAGAGGCCCACCCTTGCCTCGCCGAACAAACACACCAACCTTTTCTTGTGGGTATGCCTATAATCAGAATAAACATGGATATTATGATATCAAATTCAGACCACTGCCAAAATTGGCAAGTACATAAGCAGCAAGTATTCCAAAAAGCTATCAAAACCATCTTACAGACTATGCGGTAAAATTTTCCTATAATCTTATGGTAAACAAAAATATTCCGTGGATAATAATTCAGGAGTGCGCACTCTTATGATAATCGATAAATTGAGTGCACTGAATTCCTAGGCTTGGATGGAAGTTGTTCTAGAGCTTTTACTGCAGGGATGACTCTAGGCAGGAGCCAAGAGTGCATCTCTGACCACACAAAACCAACCAACATAAAATTCAATCAACCTATTTTGTTCATATACTCGTGCTGCAACACAAATGTTATAGATCAGATGAGAAACCACACTCAACGAAACCCATTTAAATACATAATTGTGCAAGATCTTACCAAAATCCAGAAAATATTTCAGTACACAGAAGATTTCTAATATATTCCTTTATAAGTCAGTGTAATGCAAAAAATATATCCTCATGGTAGTAAATAAGGTCAAAATATTAGGGCTGTAACAAAGAAAAGTTGTTTGACAGAATAAACCATCAGCCTTTCAGTGAACTAACAACCGTATGAGAAGTCAAGAAGAAAGAATAAAGAATTCATACGTATAACCAAGAAAAACTCACCTTTCGGACAACTTTTGCAGCAGCAGCAACACCTTTATCAATGAAATAACCCAAGAAAGTTGGATCAGCCACTCGGACCTGTTTTCCAAAACATATAATCATGCTTACAATTAGAACATGTTTTAAGAATCATCCAAAGAAGGAATTGGAAAGAAGAGGTAAAACTCACCAAAGCATTGTCGACCCCATAACAATCTATATATTTAACACCTCTCATTGACATATCTTCCAAAAGTCTTGAAAATTTTAACGCTGAAAAAGTGTGATTTGGTACCCAATTAGACCAAGTTTGTAGCCAAACTCCAATTAAGAGAACCAAACAATGAAAAAAAAATTCAATTATAGTAGAAGCTTCAAATTTATTTTACACAACATGCTGTTATTTGTGACAAGTAATGTACCTGAATAAACTCCTCCATTTCCATCTGGAGACTTTGCCACCTGGCTTTACACAAATTTACAATGTTCTTGTAAATATTATATTTACAGGAATCATGAAATAGTTGTCTGAAGAAGTCTTAAAAAGCAATCCATCAAACAAATGTATATTTGATCTGTTATTTCTTTTATCAGTTGATACAAGAATTGATGGCAAACTTCTCACATGATACCAAGAAGACCCTCTAGGATCACTAACTACGAGTCAGTAGATGTGGTCAGTTTCAAGAGTTCATGATAATAAACAAGTTCAAAAGCTTACTCTGAATGGTGACTCCATTATAAATCTGCCATCCTTTGAAACACAAGGTATTGTGCCTTGCTGGAAGAAGGTAACCTACATCCAAAAATTTTATGTGTGGTAAGTTAAACACTTCAAACAAATCAAATAATCCACTACTAAAGAAGCTTACTTGATCAGCTTCGAGACCAAAGTATTTATGACTCTCAACATACTTGCGCGTTGCTTCATCAGTGAAGGGGCTAGTCATTATGTACCAATGTATATGTGGTGTGCTATGAGAACCTACAGACATCATCAAGATTAGCATTTTGCTATCAGCTGATTCAAAATTGCAGGTGAAACAGAAGATGAACTCACCCTCATTTATAGATTGAGAAGCCAATCTTTGCACACACAAAATTCGTTCCGCTTGAAGTTGGAAAAGTGACTTTCCAGATGGAAGTCCAATATCTAAAATCAAGTGACAAAGATGTATTATTGATGGAGTATTTGTGAAAAGAAAGGTTCATTAACATGACTTAGCTGCATGAGATGTGGACAAAATAAAGTTTCTTTCAATATTTTCTCTTTGACCTACAGAGAGGTGTTGCAAAATTGACAATAACAAGAAGGCATACAAGGTTCAGAGAATTCAGAAAGCACATGCTATGCAAGTAGACTAAAGTGAGTGAAGGAAAAGGAACAGACACACAATGGAATAAGTGAAATGAAAATTTCAGGCGAAACAAATAGAAGATACAAATAAAGAATTGCTGACCAGTGCTTCCTTGAATTCATAAAAACCAACTAAAAAGGCAGATGGCAAATGTAATCTTTCAAAGAGTTATTCGCTGTCTAATCAAAAAGCACATTTTGGCTATTAAGATGACAAACTTTGATATCTAGTAAATTTTACTGAAGTTAAATGAACTTCTAATCACTTACTAAAGCATCCTTTTGGATCTGAACTTCCAAGCCGAGTTCCCTGCAACCAAAACTCAAGAATGAGGAATTTCTACAAGAAAGAGCAGCAAATTGCCAACGAAAAAAATTGTAGAATGATAGTCGGACAACCTAATAAACTGGGCCATACATGGATGCAAAAGATAATTCGTATCTACACTAAAACAAAATCTGATAAATCAAGTAATATTTTCTATTTTGAAGATCAAAGCTGGAATATAAGCTCTAAACTTTAAATTCAAAGGCAAATCTAATTAGGTACAGGAAAAATAATCAAAACATGAATTTTTTTTTTTTCAAAAAATTTGAAAAAAGTACTATTTGTATGCACCTTTCTTAAATTGAAGAACGGTAACAATTTTTTTTAGAATTAAAAAAATAAGAAAACATTTTTCACATAAAAATGCCACTATCCAAGAAATACTATTTTATGATCTAAATAATGAACACACTCAAAAGCATTTACATCTTTCATACACATTTTTTTGCACCTTAACAATACATCAAAGTTCATAGTTAGAACCAATTCAGTGACACAGTTAAGGCACCTCCAAAAATCGAACACAAATGTCTAATACATAGAATTACCCGGGCCCTCTCATAACCCTTTATAAAACATTGTCTTGTGGGCTATCTCTTATGCAAGAATCCCTTCCTTTCTTCTTTTACTTTACATATGAAATGATTACTAAATAAATGGAGCATAAAGTAAGCCAACTCATATGGAACAAATTATGAGCCTGAACTAACCTTACATAAAGCACAATAAAGCCAACATTTTCTGTCCCTCTTTTTGTTAATTCAAGAGTTCCATCATGCAATAGTCATTAACAGACACATCCCAAAAAGTAACATCATAACAACCTCCATCATACCAACCAAGTTAATCATATAATATAAAATATTCACTAACACCAAAATCTTTTCCTTTCCTTATATTCTATTATACAACTCCAACAACAAAGCATAACAAATGAATTATCTAATTACCTGCCCACCAGATAAGAGCAAGACAGCTAATTTCCCCTCTGAGATGGCTTTCATTCCCATCTTCCACCATCTTTCTCTATCTTCCATCGTCCGCTCCTCCACTGTTGACACAATGCCCTCTGGCACCGGCTCTATCGCTGCTGCCGGAAGCCCTGTAGATCATATAATATTCACATTTAGAAACACTAAACCAATAGAATTCATGAACTAATTTCAATATCAACACGTAAATAAGGACAGAAGCCGGAACCTTGCGAGTGAAACGAGCATCTAATGATTCGATCAATCCTTGAAAGATCTAGGCTCTGCAATAATTTCACTTAGAAATCAAAAATAAATAAATAGATCAAATTATATCAGTATCACTTAAAATCACAGTAATTATTGTGAAAATCTAATTACCATTATTTCAACCAAATATCGGAATTAAATACAAAAATTTTAATTTTGCAATCTACTGGACAAATAAATCAAATCTTTGTTACACAGATAAAAATTAACTCCAAATTGAATTCAAATTTTCGCGTTTATAAAAAAAAATAAGAAATCTAAATGAAAAAAAAAGCAAAATTTTCTCTTTAAAACTGTCAACTAAAGATCTTGGGAGAAATATGAACTACAATTCAGCGAATTAAATTGATAGAGAGAGAAAGACCTCGATATCCTTGACGAGGTGTTCACGTTCCTCGGGAGAAAGCTCATCCCAAAGCGCAAATACGTCTTCTTGGCCGTAATCTTTGAGCCGCTCGAGCAGCGCCTGAGGTGGAGGAGACGACGTCGCGTTGGAGTCCAATACTGGTTCCCTCATTTTTTTAGGAGTTCTTTTAACCCTCTAGATCTAATTTAGATCTGTAGTGCGTGTAGTGCGTGTGAAATTGTAGGTATATATAGAGAGTGAGTAAGGGGGTGAGTTGGTGGCGAGTCGACCCGGTGAGCTGTGTTTCTGTTAGCAGTTGGTGCAGGGAGGGAGGGAGAAATAGTGGCGAAGAAGACAAGAATCAATCAAGTGAATCAGTTTGAAGATCATTCAATTACCAAACTACCCCTCTATAACTTCTAGCACTAAAAAATTAATTATTTACTAGCTTACTGGCATTTTTTTAAAGGTTTTGGTTTTTTTTTTTTTTTTTGCCCTTTTCCTCCACGATTTTTATGCAAAAAATTAATCACAAAGGAATAATTATTTGTTGATCACGGATTGTGTTTTTTCTTTTATGAGCCTTAATACTAGTCGCAATGTGAGGTAGTGTCCCTGAGGTAGTGAAACCTGAGGTAAAAGATGAGTGTTCCTTGTCCCACATCGAAACAATGTGAGGTAGTGTCCCTGCACTTAAGTTCCGTGGGTGGTCTCAAAAGTCAGCAATTGCCTTTTGAGATTCACTCGTGGGATGTGCTTAGGTGAGTGTTTCAGTGACCTTAGGTAGAATTAATTAGTATGTGTGAATTGTCTGTGTGAAAAAACAAACAAATCTCATTGCGAGGTAGTGAAACCTGAGGTAAAAGATGAGTGTTCCTTGTCCCACATCGAAACAATGTGAGGTAGTGTCCCTGCACTTAAGTTCCGTGGGTGGTCTCAAAAGTCAGCAATTGCCTTTTGAGATTCACTCGTGGGATGTGCTTAGGTGAGTGTTTCAGTGACCTTAGGTAGAATTAATTAGTATGTGTGAATTGTCTGTGTGAAAAAACAAACAAATCTCATTGCGAGGTAGTGAAACCTGAGGTAAAAGATGAGTGTTCAGAATTAATTAGTATGTGTGAATTGTCTGTGTGAAAAAACTAGCCGCAATCCAAAAATATGAATTAAACAGCGCTTGAATGTTTATAACTTTTGCCATACTTTTTTTTTTTTTTGGTATCAACTATTCGTATTAAAACTTTTGACTTATATATTTTTTTTTCACAACTATGCGTATGATAATGCATATTACCTCATACAAGCGTATTCATATTATAATATACGTTACCCTACACAAGTGAATTGAGAAACTTTCAATAGTGTATTGTGTATAATCTCTTCATAAATGCCAAGGTTGGAATTTGAACTCCGAATCTTGACATAAAGAAGGCGTCAAGGCCCTATGGCTTGACATACATTTACGCACCGTATGGATTTTTGAAATTCAAATTTGAGTTGAGAAAATATATAAAATGTGCAAAACTATGAATATAAAAAATTAAAAATTAAAAAAAATAGTATGTGTCGGTATAGATTTTTTTTTTTCGTTTAAATTCAGTCATTGTATGTGTCGGTTAAGTTCTTGAACAAATTTTCTAGTGGGCCTTTTGGTTACGCTTCAAACTTGGAACCAGAAAAAAGAATAGGAATGAATTCCTCAATTGGAGTGGGATTTGCCTCATATGCCTTGTCTTTTTGGTGGAGTAGCAGTTATGAAATATGAATTAATAGTCTTTTTTTTCATTTTCATATCTTTTTACTTTGTTTTAAAAGCAATCTGTTTGGCTGAGTCTTATTACCATGTTTGAGCAACAATTTTTGTGTTCAGAGGTGCCAAAATGTTTTTAATTCACATATTCCGTAGCAAAAGGTCATATTAAGTTGGCTAATCAAGGTCGATTTCGGAATTAACTTGAGAATAGCACAACGAATGATTTCTTGCAATATACAGATATTTGGGCTGCAACATTATATTACTTTTTATTATTATTATTGGAGAGTCTTCTTTTCGGTCACTTTCACTATTCGATAAGAGCTTATTTTCCATGTACCAAATAAATCACTAGTGACTTAACATAAAATGTCACTGTACTTGAAGTTCAAGCATTTCGGCACCTATTGGCTTTCATTGGTCCCCCAGTTTTCCTTCTTTCGCTGAGTCATTTTCATTTCTTTATCTCAATCTATTCAAGGCATACCAAAATTAACAAAAAGAAGATTATTTTGCAATTTCTTCGCATAATCCAACTCAATATGGAATTTATCTTGATATTATGACCTATTTCTCTTTCTTATATTATGAGGTAATGGTAAAAATATAACACTTAATGCCACATAAAAATTCTCATTCCTCATGACTTTTATTAGTATAATTTCAGAGATCTTAGGTGCCCTTTAGTAAAACTAAAATTTGAAGTTTAAGAACTGAAATCTAAAATTTGAAATTTAAGTATTTAAAATATTACTATAAATCTAAATCTTTTAATTATCAAAATTTGCTATATTGCTAAAACGTCCCAAATATATCTTGTTTGTTGCATTGCACTTGCATCATTCATGCAAAGCACAAGCCTTTAACAATTTTCCAAAAGAATATATATTTTGAAAAATAAGTTATTCTTAATCTTTTCGTCACGTCAAGCCGTTGACCCCATTTAATTCTTTCTACATCACAACTTGTTGACAGGATTTACTAATTAAGTTAGCAAGATCCAATGTAATTCATACAGTTTCTGACAGCTTAATTACTTTAAAGAGAATCATTAGTGAGTAAAGATCCATCTTAACTCTTAATATATTCTTATTAGTTATTGTACTAAGCATATAAGAAAGATTATGGTAGTATAATTATAGCATTCAAATGGAAGTCGTGATCATTGCATTGGATCTCTGTTTCATGGCCAGAGTCAAAAGGTGGGGCCCTGATAATAAATTATTTTTCTTTTTTTTTTAGGAGTGACTCCCACTAATTTCTCGCAGAAAATCACATGACCTCATAGGTACCCATAAATTATGTGCACGAGTTCATTAATTGTTTTAATAAAAAAGAAATAAAAACTGTGGTTTGATGATTCCGATGATTTATTTTGGAAGAGTTCCACCTTGATTAGGAGGGATTCAAGTTTTTCTTTTTTCTTTTTTAATGCGTGAAAAAGTCATCTTTACCTTTAGTTGCACCTATTAACCAAAAAAATATAGAGATGCCTTTACAAGGTTGAAGTAAGGAACATGCAGATTTATTGTGTTAATTAATTGAAATTGAAGAGAACAATGAAAAATAAGTGAGCTTCTCTCTCTCTCTCTCTCTCTCTCTCTCTCTCTCTCTCTCTCTCTCTCTCTCTCTCTCTCTCTCTCTCTCTCTCTCACACACACACACACACATGTATAAAAAATTTAAAGAAAACTATTTTGCATAAAATTTCGTAAAAATTGGAATATTGTTAAAATGGACGAAGAAGGCATTTTTTAGAGTAACAAGTAAGAAATTAAAGGTGAGCCTGTGAGACTAACTTTTTTTTGGTAAGTTAACAATTTTGTTTAAAAAGTGGTAATTATTTTGTGAAGAATTAAATACAAAATGAAATTAAAAAAGTATCATACTAACAAACCCGGTTTAAGAGTGTCACGTTTTGTATCTAGTTGGCTTGCGTGAATTAGTGATGTTGCTTGTTGTTGCCGTCAAGCACTATGGTTTAGCCATTAACTTTTTGCAGTCAAGATGGAAATACTAGTCTGATGAAGATTGTTTACATGCTTGATACTCTCATAGTGGTGAATCAATAATCCCATATCATCCGTTATTGCACAAGTTATTTTTGTGACAAATCACATCATGCACCCCCCAAAATTCTGATTTTGTGTATTAGGGACTCGCTCAGTTGCTCCCATACTGAGATTTCAGGGTGTTTATTTTGTATTTATAAGTCCCTTTTAATGGATTTGAAAGCCAACAAATGGGTATTTACGTACTAATAATAAGTAATTTGTTTCTGAAAAAAGAAAATCCTCGATAATTCGTCTAAATTCTCATCGTCTATAGTATATATCATTATGACATTATTAATGGGTCATTCGTTTCAAATTCCTCAATCACTATCTCTATAAATATCATAAACTCTATTATAGGTATGAATTTTGACGATATCCTTTAACATATTTGGTTCAGTAATGAAATAGCTATCATTTCTCTAAAAAAGTTAATGAGTTTGATAGAGTATTTTGAGAATAATAAATATCACATTTAAGCACTTTCGTTTCAATTGAAAGATAGTAATAGTTGTCTTCTAAATATCAACAATGGGCGTCATTACTACTGACAGCCATTTCCTTTCTTAAATCCCCTGAATCAAACATTCCTAAATTTCTAAAAAAGAAAATACTCGATAATTCCTCTAAATTTGTTTTTCTCATGATCTACAGTATATGTCATAATGACATTATTATGACATCATGTATACAGCCGCTTAGTGGTTGATAATGAATCACAATCACATCTTAATCAAAGCACCTTCTGGCAGCTAGATTGGAGACCGACCACTAATTTTGAACCATCCGTTTAATCATGCAATCAAACTGATTATTCAAACGCTAAAAGTCACTTTAAGTCAAAAGTTATTGATACCAAATATTTATTAAACACGATAATTTTAACTGTTTTACGAAATTTGTTCAGCAAAAGTTAATTAAATTGGTCTTAGTTTTGATTAAAGAATGAAAAATGGTATCCTGCATGTTTCAGCTTAATGGAGAATGATACATAATATTGATAAGAATGTCAAATTTTGGGTTTTACTATTAATTCCATAACTCTCCAAAAAACTACAGTAGAATCAATTCTAATGATAATTAAAATTAAAAAAAAAAAGAGAAAATACTATAACACTCAATGCTTTGGGAAGATAATCGTTAACAATCTTGTTGAATCCATTCTAGCTTGCATTAACCAAAGTATTTCCTAAATTAATATGGATGTACAGATTTTGAGGAATATACAAATTAATGAATTCCTAGAAGTTTTATTGATCCTTGAGAGTTTTAGCTTCCAGTTTATTCATTCCCTAATCTTCATATTAAATTTAAACCAACCAAAACAAACAAAATAGAAAAAATGGGAATAAATAAAAGACTTAAAGGATGAGATCGTCCATTCACTACCAATACCAGAATGTACTAATTTTCAAAGTTTGGTTGCAAATCTTGAGAATTACGAAGTAGACTGGGAAAAGGAATTGCTGTTGTGCCATGGAATAAAGTATATTCTTTCCCACTTAGAAATTGACTCATCAGCTGTCCATGCCAATTTAAGTGCTATACACGGAAAGAATTTCTTTAGATGTTTTGGGTTGGGAATCCTTTTTTTTTTTTTAACTTAAAAATTAAAAATCACTACAATTCGAACTCATAAATTTTTTACCTCAACTCTCAAGGCATTTACTATTTATTCTTTTTTTTTTTTACCCTTAGCCCAAGAAACTAGGACCAAAAATTTTGATTCCCTATATATTTTATATGCCATCTCCAATAATTATTTGTCAATAGGAAACTTGAATGTAGAGCAACCAAACAAATACTTGACTTGGGTTGGAGTAATTAAGTATACAGTATTGATAAATTAGGTTATTTTATTTTTTTTGGGAGCTAGATTAATTTAAACATGGTGTGCAAAAATAAAAAAATGGATAATTACTTTAGAAAGGTACATTGTTTTGGTTGTGGATGTAAACTGGATTCAAATAACACCATTCCCTCTTCAAGTTTTATTTTATATTCTTTACTTGTGTGGAAATATATTGACAAAGATATTAAGATTCCAGGCCACAGAATATCATTTTAGCCATGAAAAGAATAAAGTAATTTTTAGTATATAAAAGTGATATATTTGAAATAATACTAGCATACACCAAGTATTATGTGTCATTACCCTAATTACTTCAACTCCAATGTCTGGGCGAAGAAAGACACCACGATAGATCCATAACAGTAAGATAATTCATGATCATATAAATAATAACAATTAGGATTTCTTGCCAGTGAAAAATACATGTGCATAACCTTACCAATTATATTAATTCTCTTTGTCAGTTATGTATCTATGGAAAAGATGATATTAATCTCATATAAAACATTGGAAAAATTCACCCCAAGGAAAATTTTGGCTAAAGATTCTGATTTATGCAAATTCTGCAAACATAGTTTATTAAAAGATAATAATCATAAATATTCATATGAGGATTAGATTTTCTCCTCTAATACAGAAAAACAAAATTAATGCCCAAGTTTTGGCATTTGTCTTCGTCTTCCTTCTCCAATTCTCCCTGAAATAGTTAAAATATTTATATAAATCTCCAATGTCACAAAAGTGTTGGGTCTATTTTAAATTTTTTCTAAAATTTCAATTTCAAGAAATATTTTTTTTGGATAAATTTCCATTGTCACAAAGGCGTTGTATCTATTTAACAATTTTCAAAGAATTCCAATTTGCAGAATTAAAAAAAAAAAAGAATGTTATAAACTTTGAGCTATACACTTACGTATACAATCATATATGTATAATTGTAAGTTTTGCTTCTCAAAATGTCATTAGTTTAACTTTTATTTCTTATTACTTCATATAAGACTACTTGTTATTGAACATTGAATTATGCTTATGACATCACAACCACAATCTCCACACTCGAGATAAGAACAACACAATCAATTCTCTACAAGCCAGGCCCTCTTGTTGATCCCACCACTCAATTATGTTCCATTCTTGAACTCAAAAAAAAAAAAAAAAAAAAAGAAGTGGTTGAAGAAAAAGGAACTTTTCTAGCCTGATGCAGAAAGTTTACCGGATCTACCATGGCCACGAAGAAATAATGGCATGGTGCATGAAAAAAATGCCTGCATGTTCCATATCAACAGCAGACAATGTCATAAAACCATGTCCTTTTTTGGTTTCTATTCCTTTGAATGCAGTAGTGCATGATTGGAGCAACATTTAGCAGGTGTACGTGTGAATTAGCAATGTCCGTGGTTGATGGGCCGTTGTTCATAATTGGTTTGACATGTTAAAAATTATAGCTTCCATCTCAAAATCGGTCCTTGTGTAATTGATGTGAGATTTTGTCCTTAACACTAAAACATATGGGCTAACAGAGAGTTCGGGGCTAACTGAGAGGCAATGGTGCAGTGAGAGGCTAAAGAGGATACGAGACACGAGTAGAGGGCAATGGTCATGTACATGCTAACGTTCATGCATATAAATACTTTGATCCTTAGCTCCATTTCTATCCATTTATTAAATTATTTTTATTTGTGACTGTTGACAAATTTTTAATACATGTAGCAGCTCGCATGAATATGGCATTTTAGGAGCTTAATTAATGAGATTGAGGATTAGAACCCTACACACATTAACATAAAAATATGCACATTCAATGAGAGAAAGCTGTATAGAAACAAAGAGAAGAGGTGTAATTTCATTATTTCTATGTACAAAAGAGACTTTTTCATGAAACATTCATATATCACGCATCCAATGTTTACTATAATTTTCATATAGTGTTGGTCTTGCCCTCCACTTGCTCTCCGGCAGATTTAATGTACCATTATCTCTTTTCTTCGCGTGCAAGGATTCACATGCAATGATTTAATGCTTTCATCCAAAAGGTGTAACAACAGAATGCAAATGAACAAGGTAAAAAAGGTCTTTTTCCAGTAATTCCCGTCAGTTGTGCTGTAACTTAAGGATACCTAACAAGTGAGGCAGCAGGAACGTAGGGTCTCATGTTACTTAGATGTCAAGATCTGTAACTAACATTGAATCATCAATGGATTTTTCATTTAATGTCTTGTTGTGCATTAATTCGAGCTTGGAATCCAACCGTGTGGAGATGGAGAAACGAGTGAGAGATGTCTAAGAACTTGGATTGATTATTTTGATTTAGGGCTGTACTTGTGTAATTGTTAGTGTCTTGTGTGAGAGATGTCTAAGAACTTGGATTGATTATTTTGATTTGGGGTTGTACTTGTTTGTAATGTTGTTTGTGTCTTACTTTGCCCACTTAAATTTTTTAATTAGCAATTTACCTCCAAAAGTTAACAAGATCCTCCAAAATAAGCATTTTAAAATGAGGGCTAATTACACTTTATCTGGTGCCTAGTTTCACTTTATTGCTTTCAATCAAATTAATAGATACTTTACTCTCTTAGAAAGATTCTCTCGATATTCACAAATATAAAAGGATAACATGGATTATTTCCCTTCATATAATTTTAAGGCATAATTGGCATCGTATTTAATATTAGTGACTTTAGATAAATTTTAAACTTTTTTTTTAAATTTGTGACTATATGGATTTTTTTTTTTGTAGAATCTTCAATTTTTCTTGTAACAATTTGTTCATTAATAACAAAAGCAGGAACGTATTACTTTTTTTTTGTTTTAATTTATTATTGGCAAACAAATTGAAAGAAAAAGTAAACAAATACTATTATAGTAGTATTTATACAAACATATATATAGCAGGAAACACGAATCTTTCGCCTTAATTTCCAAAACTTGTAAGAAGAAAGCATAAACTTAGTAAAAGACAATAAATGCTGAAAAAATTAGTACAATTAAAAATTGACATGATCCATCTCTCACAATTTAGCCCATTCCATTTTTCACAAGTTAAGGTATGCGTAACATGTTAGTTAAAATATATAATTACGGTGAAAATAGTGGTGTAACTTTACTAAAGTATAGTGTAACTATTTGTCATTTCAAAACAATTTCTTTTTTATTTTTTAATTTGATATTGTCAGTTCAATCTTGTCCATTCAATTTTTATCCTTTAAACGTGAACCATTAACTTGTGAGAAATGAAACTTGAAATACTTAATTTCCGTATAGATATTAGTCAAGTAGCTACAAAATCTTTGATCCTACTTTCAAATCCTCCTTTTTGTCCTACCTCTTTTTGAGGATTAGAGTCTCTTTGAAACTGAAAAAAAAAAAAAAAAGAAGAACAAATTTTTCATATCGCTAACCTGTCAATAGTCACTTTAAAGGGCCTGTCTACTGTTTAGCTCAATCATGGTGGTTCGTAATTAATGCCTCCTTGCTACCCCCACTGCAACACCAAGTTTGAAAGTGATATTTAATGAGAGGTTTGGTTCAAATTTCTTAATCACTATCACTATGAATATTATTAACTTAATTATGAGTATGAATTTTGATTATTTCTTTCAATATGTTTAGTTTGATAATGAAATGAGCATCATTCCTCTTAAAAATATTAATGCATTTGATAGAATAGTATTTTGAGAAGAATCACAGGGATCTCAATTAATCACTTTCATTCTAATTGAAGTAAAGTGATAACTGTTTTCGAAACATTTATAATAAGTGTCATTACTATTAATATTTATTTTCCTCATTGATTCTCCTAAATCAAACAGTACTACGTCGACGCAAATAATGAGGAAATTAATTATCTGTAATAATGTGCAATGATAAGTTATAATAGCAATACTTGAACAAATCGGCTTTTGGACTGCCAAGTGTATTACTATCAAAGTTGTCCCACATTAGTGGTAGCAAATCATTTTCAATCCTTGATTTCTCAATGATGAATCTCATCCTGCGTAAGGAGTTCTATCAACACGATGGCAATTATTCATACATTGGAATTCAATTAGTACAGCAACCCTCTCTATTTTCATGTTGTTGAATATCGAGATTAATAGAGCTAATGCATGACTTGCATCTATGACAATATATTCAGAAGGATAAAAAAAATAACAAAAGATTTGGTCATAATTTTACCTGCTCTTCTCGGATTTCTCACTGGCAATTGTCTAAAGAATGATGCATATGGCCTCAATATATTTTCGACTCGGCAATTGATACTGGGCTGCCTGCATTTTTTATGAGTAATGAATATATTTGAAAGTTAAAACTCCAGCAGGAGAAAATGAAATCCTCAAAAGTAAAAAAATCAAAATAAAAATCATTTTATGTTTCCTAGGCAAATATATGCAAAATAAAATAGAAAGCCGAATTGTTAATATAGCCATCAATCACCTTTCAGTTATTAGAATACTCATCAGCCGAAAAAAAAGTTCAGCATTTTAGAAACCTTCCTTTTTTCTTTTTTTTACTTGACCTAATCCAGGATCCATATGCAACCTTCAAGTCCTATGCGATATGCTAGGACAGAAAATGTCGTAGTGATGAAAAGTTGTAGTTAAGTTTTCAATAACATTTATTAATTTTTTAAAAAAATTTACCATTTTTGCTAAGAGTTAAAACAAAGAATCCCCGCATTTTATTCTATGTTTTTAGACTCGGACCGGGTATCGACCCGGCTGAGCTCAGGGGTCAGGGGTTAATGGATTCGACCGGGGGTCGATTCGGGGTCGAACCGGATGATGTCATAAATATTATATATATATATATATATATATATAACACATATATACACTTACTAATTTTTTTCTTAATTTTAGTTGTTAGTTCGAAAAATTATAGCCAAAATACCCTCAATAACCATTCTAATATCTTGCTATTAACAGTTAAAAAAGCATTGAATTGAAAAAATTAGCAATAAATATAATGGACTCAAATTATTCACTTTTTAATATAATTAGTATAAAGAAGTAGAAGTGAGGCACCACTAATATTTTGTAATTGGTCAAAGAAGTTGGTTGCCTTTTGACCGATAACTGGGCCAAACAAATAAAAATCATGTACTGATTTAGCATTGATGTTCATTTGTTGGATGTATGTCAATGGACTCATGTCATTGTCAAAACTCAAAGACAAATAATTGTTGGAATCCATTTTCTTCAAACAATGAATATGAAAGCCCACAAACATGTATAGGGCTCATATCTGATGAAGTGTGGAGCATAAATGTGGCTGGATGCAAAAAAAAAAAAAAAAAAAGTGCGGTTTTCTATTTCTGGTTTCCGGTTTTGCTCGGTCAAACCCTGTTTTTGACCGAGTTTGACCGGGTTTTAACAAACCAATTTTTTAGTGTAACTCGGACTGGACACTTGACCGGTTCGACCGGCCGGTCCGGTCCGAGTTTAAAAACACATATTTTATTTTGAAACTCTCCGGAATCCACCCTATCTTTCCTGTATTTTGACTTTTGAGGATCTCTGGAATGCATTGCTCTATCTTTCTTAAACAGTTCTACAGACAATTAACGAAAATGACAGTAAAAAAAAATGTAAAAACCCCATCAATTTTGTCAATTGGGATGGGTAAGCTAGATCATTTTACCATTAAAATTGCACTGGCCAATTACCGATGGACAAATAGGTTAAGCTTGAAAAGTTAGCTCAAACTAACTCAGACCAGTTTAATGCACAACAATGTCTTTCAATTAATGGTATGGTGCATAGACTCACATAAAATATTGGTAAATTTTATTTTCCTCTTTGTATGCATTTATCTACCTAATAAATTAAGATTATTCATTTGAAAACCTGTTCCCCCCCCCCCCCAACCCCAGCCCGGGGGGTGGGGGCGCGCGGCGAAAAAGGATAAGGCAGTGAAAAGCCCAGAATCTTGAGTAGCCCAACAAGTCGATTAAATCAAGTTCACCTATTGAACTCATGAACCCAAACTCAGACATGTTTAATGAGGCCCAAATTGTGAAAGCTCCATGAGTGAGGCTTTTCAAATATATTACTGGTTATTTTGATTGATTGGGCCGATTTCTTTCTCTACAATATTTCCCCAGAATTAAAAAGAAGCTTCGTCAAAAGGTCGAGCGGTAGACAAAATGTTCATCTAAGGTGCAAAACAGAAGCATAATTTAGGAACATTTCCTGTGATTTTTTGGCTGGGTAAGTAGATCTCCTATATCATCATTCATCATTATTTGAATTAGTAGTGTCAGAAAGACTTTACAAACGCTATATATCCTTTCGGTTTCACAATAAGTTAAAATCATATTTGAAGTCTCTACAATTGAAAATAAAACAAATAAGTTACAGCTATAGCTATAAATGAATTGAGTTCTCAATTAATAGGTCGGACTTAATTTTTTAAGGGTTCGATTTGATTTGAGTTTTATCATGCTCGAATCAAGTTTGAACAAAAAATAGGATACGATTACATTATTGAATAGAATTTAAGCTTATGTATATTTAGTTCGATAATGCTCAAATTATTTATTAATTCATGTAAAATGCATATTTTATTAATAAAATAAAATAAACAATTAAAAAAACTCAAGTTTCCAAATCGAACTCGAATTTAAATTTTAAACTCGTATTGAATGTAGTTCTGATTTGAATTCAAATTTAAAATTTCAAATTGAACTTGATACCTTTAAAATTGGGTTTTGATTTAATTCGTTTATAATCCTAGTTATGACGCATATTAAGTCACGTTTAATGTCTTTCGGTGTAGATTATGAACTCAAATTTTAACCCTTTTTTTTTCCCTCAAATTCGAATTCACAATGATAAGACAATCTGAAGCAAGTGGCTAATTGTAAACTCTAGCTAATCAAAGCCCAGAGCCTAGTGAATTCAAACAAAAAAAAAAAAGCCCAGAGCCTAGTACTCTACTACAGTCTAGGTTAGGATTGGACAGGCTGAAATACTCGTTTGTCAACTTGGAAAATAAATGGACCTGAGAATGTAGAAATTTCTGTGGGTGAAAATTCAAGAGAAGGCCAACATTCATGAACCTGCGGACGGAGGAGGCTTTTCTGTCTTGTTTTGTTCAGCATATATTACGCAATTCACCGTAATGCCAGTAGAAAAGCAAGGACATTCAATGTATGCTCATCAAATAAATAAGCCGTTCAACAAAGTACCAGAATTTTTTTAGTGCCAAAATATTGCCTCTTAAAATTTTAGATCATTATCAAACCATCCACAGGCAAACCAGTGCTGGTGTGGGCAGCTGCAGAACAAAGAGAAGCAGATCCACTGATGGAGGGGGCAAATGCATTAAGGGAAGCTTTGATGCTGGCACTGAATAAAGGATAGAGACAAGTGGTGATCCAAGGAACAAATCCAAGGCTGATGGGGAAGATAATAAACCAAGATACGAATGACTCTAAAGTTGCAAACATACTGGAGAACATTTTGTATCTTAGCTCGCTTTTTGAATTGTGACA
The DNA here is from genome assembly GCA_024721245.1 of Mitragyna speciosa. Classification (NCBI taxonomy): domain Eukaryota; kingdom Viridiplantae; phylum Streptophyta; class Magnoliopsida; order Gentianales; family Rubiaceae; genus Mitragyna; species Mitragyna speciosa. Next base: position 9,654,059 of record CM045552.1, on the reverse strand, counting down.
TTTTCAACAACAAATCAGTAGTAAATGAAATGTAGTAGCTAAAAAGGTTGCTAAATTTGCAACAAATCTGAAGGAAGTAGTGATTTGGGGAAAAATGCTTTCCCCAGTGGATAACTGAAAGTCCACTTTGTATATTTTGTTCATACCAACAGCAATACAGCTCTTGAATCTTTTGACAAAACAATTCCTTAATCACATTGTCGTATTTAGTTATGTGGCTATTGATGATAGGAATTGCTCTTAAAGGCTTTAACACATTGTAGATTTGTGGGCAAATTATAAACTACTCGTTGATAATATGGTAAATTTTGCTTTCCTTGTGACAGCATATAGGAATGATATGGACACAATCAAAGCAAAATACCTCAAAAGCTTAGAGATAAAGTAGCAATATGTACTAAAAGCAAATTGTGTTACAAGCATAAAATAAATGTGTAAATTGTCTTTTTATTGTTTTAAGATTCTTCTAATTATATTATTTAATTTTCATATGGCTGGTAGGACTTTGAATTTTTGCTTTTCTTTTTCAAATAATGGTGAAGTTTTCAACCACCATTACTTCGATGTGTACCGGAGTAAACTATTATGACATATTTTACCCTACCATACCCTACGTTAGAATTTGAAAATTGTTGTTGGTTACTTTAATGAGGAAAAGTATATAATACACCACGTGTATTGCCACGTGGTGTACTAGAACTAATAATTTATCGTCATGTGGCAATGGTGGGTCATACTTTATATTATTTGGCGATGTGTGATTGGTTCTAGTGCATCACGTGGCACGCCACGTGGCGCGCGTGGTGCACGCAATACTCACTCCTTTAATGATGTGTTTGATTTAACATTTGGCAGTCTTCCTGTCTTATCTCCATTAATAATCGATTAGGCTAATTTGCTGTATCCCTTAATAAACTTCAAACCGGTAATAAACATGAGGTTGGTTGTTTAAGCCCTCTATAGAAAATTAACGGGCTAAAGTCAGTTTATAAGTTAATTATAGATTTGATAATCCATATTAAACAACATAGCACAAAATATTAATAATTAGGTATATGTTTCCATATCATAATGTGGTACAGACACATAGCTGCATCTGGCATGGTTCGAATTCATCACCATTGAGTGAGAGCATCTATTTTAGAATGTATTATTCCATCAAGTAGAAGAATATTGAAATTTTTTTTTTAAAAAAGAAAGGTCCACTTATTTGTAGGTCAGCATTAAGATAAATTATGTACAACCATCATAACTTCAAAGGCACTCTACCTAATAATGAATAGCAAATTTTAGATGCACGTGTTCCTGTTAATTGTTTTGTTAATGATATTAAATTAAGTTAAGTTTTCATTAAAGACTAAATTAAGTTCTTAAATTTTTGGTCCTCAATTGGGCGTGAAAGACTAATTACTTTGATGGATGATAAGTAATTTCAAAACGCCAATTACCTTTCGTACGGACAAGCCACTGATGACTGTCTTAATTAATAAATCTACAACAATTATAGATATATTATCCATGTCCTTAGAAAATCTACTACAGTTTTAGTTATTTATCCTTGTCAATCTTGTACAAGTCGTTTTATTATTTTTTAGCAAATCCACTACAATATAGAATGTCTAATTGTCAACAAAAAGGAGTTAAATCCAATTTGTCAAATTTTATTTTTGATACTACGAGACAATCCTTCTCATTTCACAAATCCTTGAAGAACCCACACACATTGTTACCAATAATAGGGCTCCGTGTTTGGTTCTTGTTATCCTTTAGGAAGACCAAGATATATTGTAATAACCTGCTTGTTAATAAATAAGATAATTTCTGTTTGGGTGGAACATTAATTAATTGCAATATTTTATAAAAAAAGTTTTTAATAATTTTTTCCTTACAAATATATTAATTAAAAAAATATAACAACAAAATTTTCATAAAAGCATTCTAAAAATGACCATCAAAATGGATTCCCCGTTCTTACATTTATCTCGCATCTTCGAAGAATATAATTTCAGCATCTTCATAGCCACAATTCGGAGTTTATCCGACAATATGCAATCCCCAAGTCACTGGTCACTTTTTTTTTTTTTTTTTGGCTAATTGCAAATAATTTTCTATCTTATTTCTAACTTACTTTATGAGAAAAGACCACCTGAACTTAATGGAATTAATAGAAACTTAACTATTATCAGATCAAACATATACATTATGCGTCAATTTAAATTTTTGATAAGAGATAAGTTAAAATTCTTAACCTCCCATTTCACTTACTTTTTAATAATTTTTGTGTTGGGGTGGTTCTGGCCACTGGTCACTGCCTCTCAATGACTTAATCCTTTGAATTTAGGTGTTGCATTTAATTGCATGTTCTCCAGCTTGCAAGTTGGAAATTAATATCTCTAAGCAGATACGGCAGGAGTGTTCTGTACGTCTAATCTTAATGTAAAGTGACACAGTTCCCAAAATTAAACCACAGCAATACAACAATTTTGTGTTTCGAGTCATTCAATACTTTATTATAGTCGACTTGTTTGAGTTGTTCAATGAGGTCGAATTTTTAACTAAGCAATTGTATATTGGTTATTTTTTTTTTTTTGTTGAGGGGTTTGAATATTGGTTATTAAATTGAATTAGAGTACATTTTTGTCATCTACTTAGCTTCCAGATCGAGGAATGGCCTAGTCTCGAAGTACATCAACATGTCAATTATGCAGCAACCAAAAAGAGAAAAAGGCTGTATGTATAAACACTATTTATGACAGTGCGTTGGTACCATTGCGCCACCAAGTCAAATGCATAGCGGAAAAGGGCCAAAAAAAAAAAAAAAAAATCGTGTTTGGATGGTTATTTTTTTGAAATGTTCATAAAAACATTATTGTAATATTTTAAAAATTTTTTTTTTATAAATATATATATAAAATAAAAATATTTAAAAAATGTTTTTGATTTTTCTAAAATACTATCAAACAAACATATTGTTGAAACAATCTATAGGACATTGCTGCAGTAAGATAGCGTCATCTAAATTTTCAAAAAATATGTTATTAATACAGTATCACCTCCGTTTTTTCTCACTTTATAAACATAAATTTAAAAAAGAGTTAAGGATTAGTATTTAGTGGTAAGTTAAATAAGTTCATCGGTTTTATCCACTTGTCCACCCAAAATTCCAACGAATCAGCATGTGGACATGTCGTTTAGAAGTTGGCAGATTAATTTAAATAAGTACTGAGCGAATGGATTAAAGGCCGTGAAGCTGAGACCCAACAACGAGAGCCAAACGTAGAAAAATGTGTCCCAAGTAGTTAAAGTTAATTACAGGGAATGAAAAGAAGGTTAAGCGACTATAATTTTTTGACTTTATTTTAGAGGTCGGGTATTCGAATCCCATTAACACCATATTCTCTTTCCCATCGTAATAGTATACGCATGATAAAAAAATAAAATTACGTACCTTCAAAAATGAAAATGATTATCGTACCGAGTCTTGATTATATGGTTTGATTCCTCTTTAATTAGTGAAATAAATCAACTAAAATTAAGTTGTGACTCGAGCAAAATAAATGTCATTCTGAAGCTCCTACATCCAACTTATTACAAGCATCATGACCCTTTGGTAATTATGGGCAAAAAAAAAAAAAAAAGGATGGGCAGGGAGGTGGGTTTTGGTGTACTCAAAAGCTAATTACACAATGCGATAGTATTAACATCCTTTTAACTCTCATAACTTAATGACAACAACAACAGCAGCAACAACATGATGCTTCTCACTCTCTCCGTTAAATAAATAACATACTTTTAGAGCTAACTTATTCATGAACACAGTTCAACTTGCTTCGTTTGTATAACTTCAAGAACTAAACTCGAACAAGAAATCGAGCTCGTTTATTAAACGAGAGAACAAGAGTATTATTTGTGAACACTCGTTTGTATTTCCGGATACGAGTAGTCTTGTCTTTTCACTTTAAGTTATTTTTTATTTTCCAAATACCCTAATTCCTAACTTATTTCTAACCTAATTATGTTAACTTTCATTAGGAAGCAACTAATTTCTTATGTGTTAATATTTTTATTTAATTAGATAACGAGTGTATTAAAATATAGAATAATTGAGCTCATCAAAGTTAATCGAGCTTGGTTGGTTTGTGTTAAATGAGCATAACTCATTCAAACTCGATTCATTTGTATTAAACGAGTTTAGTTCGAGTTCTATCTCAAGTTTGCTATCTTATTTAACAAGTCTAGTTTGAACACAAATTTTGACTTATTTAATAAACCAACGAGTTAAACTCGTTCGTTTATTAAAGAAGCACAAGTTTAAACGGAAAATACTTGACTCATTTGCACCTCTACATACTTTCTATTTTAGGGATGTTTTTGAAAGTCAAATGCAAAAGGATATCTTCTTTTTCAAATGAGAAAAAAAGTTAGAGAATTTGTCTACTATACTCAATTAAATAAACTTATGAGCACATCCCAATATGCTCTTACTGAGTAGATATCTGGAATTGTATGGCTAAAGTTGTATTTCATATCATATAATTAGACATATTCATAATTGTTGGTTGCTCCTATAAAATGTTTAGAAACCCCAAAATGACATTGATCGTTTATGAGCCAGGAAACAAAATTTGGACTGAAACTCCAATTGTTGAAGCCAAATTGTTAGTTCTTCAATCTCTAAAAGAACATACAACCATTTAATTAACATGCCCCATATATATAGGATATGGACAAACATTTCTGAGTGTCAGAGAAATAGCTCTACTGTTGAGCCAGAAGAGTGTGTACACATTTATGAACTGTATATGCGTGACAGTGTCTAAAATGGGATAATTACACTTACCTCCCTTCAAGTTTTAAAAATTATGTTTACACCCCCTGTGTTTATATTTTTCATAACAAAACAAGTCCATCTTGATAATGTAATCCAAAAACACCAACCAAATACCTTAAAATATACTTAATTACTTTTAAAAAGATACATAAATCTTAAAATTTAATTAATTACTCATAAAAATGTAAAAAGTATTCGTATCTTACATCAAATTTTCAATTTCCACCAAATATTACTGCTTCAAAACTTAGTTATCTGACTAATCTGAATAAAATTGACTTTATTTATTAAAATTTTACAAACAAATATATTAATAAGAAAGAGATAACCAATTTAAAAATAATTCAGAATATTTTAAGGTATTTAGTTGGTGTTTTTTGTTTACATTATCAAAATGGACTTATTTTGTTATGAAAAATATAAACACAAGGGGTATGAATGTAGTTTTTAAAACTTGAGGGGAGGTGAATGTAATTATGACAAACTTCAAGGGAGGTATGTGAAATTTTCTCGTCTAAAATACCACTGAAGTTTCTTATAGATAAACTACTGTCAGATTAAGTATGCTTTCATCAACCAAAAGAATTTTTTCAGTGAGATTAGGGTTGCAATCGAGCCGATTTGAGTCTGAATACCGAAATCAAGCTCGAGCTCAATAATATTACTATTGTTTGAAATTGAGCTCGAGCTTGATCGAGTTTGTAATTCAAAATTCGAACTCGACTCGTTAATTTTAGGGACGGCTTAAGTTTGACTCGGGATCACTCGTGAAATCAAACTTGAACTCAAACTTGAGCTCAAATTCAAAATTCACATATAATTGGTGTGAATAAATTGATAATTATACACACACACACATAAGTATGTATGTATGTATGTACATGCATGTGTATATGTATATATTTTGAACTACTCGAACTTATTTTTTACTGTTTGAATTCGAGCTCATTTAGTATACGAGCTACTGGAGTTCGACTCAAGTTAGGCATACAAAATCAAAATTTCTGCACTTACTTTTGAGTATAACTTGAATATCCACAACACAAGTGACACAAAAAATTATTCCGAATAAAAAAAAGGAAAATCACGTCTATCATCTAGTTACTGACACAAAGAAAATGGTTGTTTTTTATAATATTTTTAACATGAATTTATTATAGAATACACTTCTACTCGGATATATGTACCTCAATATAACACCGTAGAAACACATGTACATCTAGAAATTCCAATATGCTAATTGAGATTCTAATAGATCTAATATGCTAAAAAAAATGAAACTTACAATTATCACTATTAATTTTTCAACGCAATAACAGTTTTATATTACTCAAATATGATTGGTCGATAGATAATCCAGAGTTCGAAAATCCAAACTCAAAAAGTTTCAACAATATTGCATATCTATAAAATTTTACACTCAACTACATTGAAAACTTGATTATCTCCCATTTTGGTTAGAGATTACATCAATGCAAAGTCAAATTCCGAATTCAAAGTTCAGAGGTTTGTTCTGATAGCTTGATTTTTTCAAAATCTTTTTTGTATTATTCCATAAGCATTTTTTAATCTTTTTTTTTTATTGTTTTTGTCAATTGCTATCTTATCTTACTTGTATCACATTACAGAAATTGTTATAACAACAAAAAATTAAAAATCCTAAAAACAAAATCTGATGTTAAGATATCACATTTTTTTCTGATAAGGTTAAATTCGTAATGCGAACATTCGAGGCGCTCCACCTATGAAAAAATGAAGTGCCCGCAGCAACTCCTTCAAGAAAGATGTGCGATTTTGCAGAGAAAAAGTACACATTGGTGGGCTGGCCTCCTTTCCTGTGCACGAGTGAGTATTGCGTGCACCACGCGCGTTACGTGGCGTGTCACATGGTGCACTAGAACTAATCACACATTGCCAAATAATACAAGGTATGATCCACCATTGCCACATATTGATAAATTATTAGTTCTAGTATACCACGTGGCAATGCACGTGATGTATTATATACTTTTCCCCTGTGCACCACTCCTCGCCCCTCACGACGCCCAATCGTCCTGTCCTTTACGCATTCTCTCCCCCCTTTATTCCACAGAAACCAACAAATCTTTTTATTCAGTTTTTTAGTACTCTGATTTTTTATTTGAAAAAAGACTTCATTTTGCTTTCTTAACCAGTGATCTTCAGTCCGCTATAAATACAGGGGGTTTAGCCCTTTATGCCATAGAGTTGTAACTTTGTACTAGAGCTACAAAGCTAGGAACCCTTCTAAAGAAAACAACAATCACACCAGAAGAAAAGAACGCCAACCGAGCCGTAGGCTCAGTGGTGAGGGGAGCAGTTGGTATTAGCTCCCCCGCTGCAGGTTGGGGGTTCTAACCCCACCTGTAGCAGTTTGATGGCATTAAAATTTAAAGGAGTATCATAGTGCTCCTTTGGTCCAACGGTGGTTTAGTTTTCGTTGGCCCTCAGGTCCAGTTGGACCCTCCCGTAGAATAGATTAGATTAGGAGTAGAATAGTATGTTGAATCTTGACAAAAAAAAAAAAAAAAAAAAACCAGAAGAAAAGAACGAAAAGTTAATGAGAATCTGAAGAAAAAGCAGGCTTTTCTCTAACTGTGCTAGCAGTTGGCTTTCTTAGCTTTTTACTGTGGGAGAAATTACTGGTGGGGGATTGATGGTAAGAGAATCATCAGGGAAAAGCATAATTTGTTGTTGTCGTTGTTGGGATGGGAGGAGGTGTTGATAACAGTATTGACGAGGTGAATAAGGTGGTCATGAAACCTGCATGGCTACAAGGGCTAACGGCTGAGACATTCTTTGCCGCATGTGGGGTCCACGAGAATCGTAGGAAGAACGAGAAGAACATCTTCTGCTTAGATTGTTGTCAAAGCTTTTGCTCTTACTGCCTTCCTTCTCATCACTCTCATCCTGTCCTTCAGGTAATTATAATTATTACCTTTTTAGTCAATTTTTTGGCTCTGTCATCACTTCCTTCAAATTAAAGCGCATGATGGTTTTAAAAGGAAAAACTTTTCAATTTCAAGAATTTTGTAGCTTTTCAACTCTAGCTTTTCTTCAAATAAAATTCTTGCTATAAGCTATCTAATTTTACAAGTTATGCTTTGTTTTGCTCTGTGGATAATCCTTGGGATTTTCTTGAATTTTTTTTAATACAAGAATAACATGATTGGTTCATTTCAAAGGTTTTTTGTTTTATGGACTAACTTCTCTATTAGACTCAATTTGATTACTTATTCTATTAAGATATCTGAAATTCCATCCAAAAATTTTCCTTTTGTAGAATTAATGGATAGTTTTTGAAGTTTTGAGATGGGAATTTTTTTTTTTTGAAATTTTGTTCCGATTCTTAGAAGTCTTCAAGAATTTTCAATCTCTCCTAGGGTCGCTCTGTTACGAAGTCCTCCTTTTCCTTGGTCTTTTCTTGCTTGGAGGTTTCCCTTCTGCTCTGTTGGACTTCCTTTTTTTCTTATTTTTGATTGTACGTGCTCTTTGATTTTAGTCCTTGAACTGGCCAAAAACAGCTTCAAATTTTGGATTTTTATAGTTTGCAGAATTGTTCTTAGATTGATGTTGGAAGCAAATTTTCTACTTGTGGCTAATTTGATTCTGCGAGATTTCTGTTTCAGAGTGCAAATTTTGCATCTACTCATTCCTTATGAAAATTCAAGCAAATACTTTGGTGTTTTCCAGAATTCTATCAACAAATTAAATGAGACGTTGAATAGATAGATGAGTTTCAATTTCTTGTTACAGAATCTTGAATTTGTATAGCTAACATAGTCTAGAAGGGGAGTGTTTTAAACCTATGGTTTTCACCAATTCAACCTTTTTTGATTTGGTTTGTTTCACATTTTTGGAAGATCTGTATTTTCATCAGTTTTCCCTGCAAAGGTTCCTTAGCTGTTGCTTTCACTGACAGTTTGACCCAATCTTTAATACTCAATTCTAGTCTATTTTGTCTTTATTTATCAAGTATTCTTTCATGATCTCTGAAATAAATATCTGTTCATTAACTCTTTTTGGAAAGTTAGTTGCTTCATGAGTCTTACTACTATTGATTACCCACTAGTCATCTCATGAGTCCAGGTAGTTGTAGGAACTGAATGTTCACACCTTAACCTCAAGTGGATTCATGACATCAATTACATATATGCCACCTTCAAAAGCTTCAAATTAAGCTAATATTTTTACTACAATAGCTAAGAAGTTCTCTTATATAATTATTGAAGGAAAGCTTCTCATAATTGTGTCGTCAATCATCCCTTTTGGGCAAGAAAATGCAATTTGTGTCGACGTGTACGTGTGCACACGTTAAAAAAAGCTCTTACCAAGCAATTTCAGGTTATTCTTTTTTTTATTTGATGAAAAAGCTCTTAATTTGATAAATCCTGGTGCAAGAGATTGTGAATGATCTTGTATTTTACCACTAATTCCATCTACATGCTTCACGCATGGATTTGGGATGTTCCACAATTAAGTTATATTTGCCTAGTACTAGGAAAAAGAAAATGCATGTGATATTTTAGTAGACCATTTGTAGGGTTCCTTTTAACTTTTATGTAAAATATTTTGTAAATTAAATTTTGTTTTTCTCGTAGAAAAAGATAAAATGGGGCACAAAGATTACTTATTACCTTATGTGGCAGGTGAGACGATATGTTTACCAGGATGTTGTAAGATTGGACGACCTCGAGAAGCTCATAGACTGTTGTTACATTCAGGTAATTAAAGGGTTCTTGTTTTCTTGATCTCGTCCCCCCCTCCTTTCCCCTCTTCTTTCTTTTCTTCTCTTTGGATAATAACTACAAATGAAACTGATAGTTAAATCTGAAAGCAATAAAATATTTGTCTTACTAGGTTAATCTTGCAGATGATTGTGGTAATTTGTATTAATAATTTGCTGGGGGTGCAGCAATGACACTGGTTCATTTTTTGGCAGCCATACACTATAAACAGTGCCAAAGTTATATTCTTGAATCAGAGAGCACAATCTAGGTCTGGCAAGAGCTCTGGCAATGCTTGTTTCACCTGCGACAGAATTCTTCAGGAGCCGTTTAACTTCTGTTCTCTTTCTTGCAAGGTCCACCTTCGATTTCCACCTCTTGTTATTATATCTTAAGAAAGAATGGTTTTGCTCAAACACACACTAACGCTCTCACTCTCACTTTCACTCTCACTCTCACTCACACACGACACTAGACAACTGGCATTTTTTGCTCTTTTTCTTTTTTTCTCTCTCTCTCTCTTGTCGGGTTATATGGGGCATTTTTCTGAACTTTGAAAATTGCAACCGGGAAGGATCCAATTATGTTTTCTTAAGTAACACTAAGCATTTTGCACCCATGTTTATATTTTTGCAACAAGTACAAAAAGTTGTCTATAAATTTTGTGAAACCATACGTCGTAAAGATCTAAACAGGCTTTGTGTAAATAACAGTGACGGTGTACATAAGATAAATTCTGTTTTTTACATATTGGACCACGATCGTGCAACTTTACTGTTCATAGAAAAACTAAGGGAAATTTACTAATATGCTTCAGGTTGACTACATGGTATATCAAGGGGAAGATTTATCAGGTATACTATATAGGTTTGAAGAGTCAGATTTTGCTGTCTCTCAATTTGAGAGGTTACATATGGATGGCCCTGAACTTCTTGACGGTGATGACCAAATTACACCAAACTCCATATTGGAGGACCCTTTAGATTATAGAGGCTCAACATGCTCTTATACTTCCACGGGCAATTCTGGAATTTCAATGGAGTCAGAGATGGTGAAGAAGAAGAAAAAGGGCAGTGGATTTCTCCCTGGAATTATGCTCTCCTTGAGTAGCAGGAGAAAGGGTGCTCCTCACAGGTCTCCACTGTCTTGAAAATGATATGCCAAAATAATATACTAATGGTGGTAGCATTATCGTATCACTTATTTCTAGTACGAAGTACTGCTAGAATTTTCAAATATGCTTTTATATTTGTATGATGGAAGTTTGAACTTTTCTGATTTCCATTATTAGTTTAGTTGATTGAATTCACTGAATTGGCAATTCCATTGTTAACCCTAGGTGGTGGTCAAGAGCCTGTATTTGGAAAATTAGCTTTTGACCATTGCCAATTTTGATTGTACTTGGTGCAATGAAATTGTCAGCGCGTTCGAGTTGTTTTTGTGTAATATGTACATGTACCTTGTGGAAAATTTATTTATGCACTATTAAGCTCTGCCATGCATGTTTTGCTCTCTCTCTCTCTCTATATATATATATAAAAGAATTCATTTGCTTTGGCTTTGTTTGCAGTATTCATTAAAAAAATGACCGGTTGCTTCACCCAAGTGTTGGTAATTTGGAACAGATTTTGATTTGAAGGTTTTTCTTCTCGTTTCTTGTTTCTTCTCAATTGATTATATAATGTGACTACAATTTTGTGTGTGTGTGTGTGTGTTTTCTATTCTATTCCGTGTCTTATGCTTTCTTTTTTTCTCTTTCCCTTTTTAGAGCATAATGAGTAAAAGATAATTAGACTTTCTTGAAATGAAAGCTCACGAGAAAGTTAAGTCTATGTTGGCCCAATTTATGATCTCTTTGGGATTTAATTTAAAGAAAAGAAAATTATCTTTCTTTTCTTTATTAATTTTTGCGGCTCTCGAATACTCCATAGATTTTCTTCTGGGTGAACTTATCACGTGGCGCAGGTTAGCATCGGTAGCTTGGTCATACGACCATCTGCTATTCTGTTTGTTGTTTGTACAATTATTTGAGGGTCAACGGACAAAATGTCCAGATCAGCCTTTTTTTTTTTTTTTGTGGAGAGATTATTGTCCCCCTCATATGCTTGTCTTAAATGTCAAAATTCAATGGAAGGCGGGCTAATTTGGCTACTAACCAACCGAGCTTAGTTTATTGGCTACCACCAAGCCTTTAAAGCTCAAGTGAGATCAAGGTGGGAGTTTAGGGGTTTTAATTTTAGTTTCCATTAAAAGTCCAGATAAGTGTATAGTGTATCCATTTGGTATGATAGTAGTTTTTTCCTATTAATGCCCCTCGGGTTTAGTTGGGAGTCCATTTATAGGGTTAGTAGAATAGGACAAAATGGACGATTGACCCAAAAAAAAAAAAAAAGGCTAATTTGGTTACTGTTTGTTGGTTCAAACATGTTTAGCTCATTCTTGGGTAGGGGTTAAAAGAAAAACGAAGGGGGTAAATTCTTACTGTTTCATGTATCAATATTTGTACTTCTTCTAATTTTGATAAAAAGAGACTAGTACTTCAAAAAACTAAAAACTTGTGGTACAATTATGAATTTGAGATAAAAATGTGAGAAAATTTAGCTTTGGTGCAGAAATAAAAAAAAAAGGATAAATTATATTTTACCCCCCATGGTTTTCGAATAAACCACATAACCTTCTTATGGTTCAAAAATCTATATATCACCCCTTTGTGGTCTGGGTTAAAGTGCCAAACTAATGAAAATTTACTTCCTTAACGGAACATAGGTAACATGTCCAAATTACCCTAGTGATTAACTGTTTCATCTCTGTGTGTGCATGTACATTTTTTCAAGATACACTTTACCCCCTTGTGGTTTTCAAAATGAACCACATAATCCCTTTATGATTCTAAAAACTATATATTTTCCCATGGTAATTTTTAGTACTCGTATGGGGTAATTTGGATATTTTACATACGGACCGTTACGGAAGGAAATTTCTGTTAGTTTGATACTTTAACCAAAACCATAGGGGGATGATGTATAGCTTTTGAAACCATAAAAGGGTCATGTGGTTTATCCGAAAATCACAGGGGGGTAAAATATAATTTACCCAAAAAAAAGGGAAAGAATTGATGCATAGTGTTTTTTTTTTTTTTTTTGGGACAAAAAATTGATGCATAGTTATGCGACGATTTTTTTTTTTGTTTTTGGGTATGGCCAATTCAGAACTACTTTTTGATCGATCTACTAACTAATGTCGATCCTTGATCATGATAAAATCGATTAGCCAGCATCCAGCGAGCTTTTAGCATTGCTTCAAAATTGTTGCACCGACAAGCTATAATTTTGGCACGTCTCTTCTACTCTTTAGCAAGATAAGAAATGTAAAAGAAATGCAATATGATAAATTGATAATTCAAGTGTTCAAAACCCTTTTCTACACCACATATGAAGCACGATGCTCCAAAAAAAAAAAAAAAATTATCTGGTTGTCCCGAAAACTGATAAAAGAAACTAAAAAGCTTCGCCGTATTGTATATGTATAATATATGTGTGTATGTGTGTGGCTTGTTCTCTTTCAAAAAAAAAAAAAAAAAAGAAAAAGAGAAAGAAAAAATATGTGTGGCTAGCGAAACATGAGGATTATTAAAATATGGAAAACTGTAGGAGTATTCTCTCACAATTCTGCATTATCTTTTTTAATTTTCTCGCATATAAAATGATGTATTTGGATTATTTTGGTACCTAACATATGTTAAATATAGCAACTTGATGCTATATCTCATTTTGAAAAACTTTTGTGCATAACAAGTAATGATTTAGATCACAAACTAACAGCCCGCTTTTAACAACTTTTTTCTACTGATTTTTCATTTATGATTTTAAAAAATTTGTTTTTTTAGTATTGCTTTTAACCTTGCTTTTGAATTTTTTAAGTTAAAATCACGAGTAGTTAATTTTTAGCTTCTCAAATTAGTTTTTACCAGAATATGTTGAGAACAAAACCTAACAAGAGATAAAATTGAAAATTAAAAATTTATGTTTGCAAAAAATTACATCTATACATATCATATACTACGTGAGCCCTTGCCTTCTCTTTTTTCAAATGTGACTCCCAAATCTTTTTCCCTTTTTTTTCGTAGATCAGAGTCAAAAAAGGGTTTTCATATATTTTTTTCTAAAAATTTTATTTTGTTAAATGATTTTTTGGGTGACTTGTTACATCCTAACTCAATACCAAGTGACGATTCTATTTTTTATAAAACCCTTTTTAAAAAAAATTAGTTAGCCAAAACTGTCGCATTTTCAGTTCCGACCTTGTTTGGTTTTTCAAAATACCATTTTTTTTTTCTAAAAATACACTTTTTCACCAAAAATCCGCTTTTTTTACACACGCACGGTTTTTTTAAAAAAGCTTCCTTTTGGAAAAGGATCACTGGACTAGACCGCTTTTTTGGGACGCAACAGTCATGGACCAACCTGTGCATCATTTTTTAGGACGCGACAGTTATACTTGAGTTACAACCCGACCTGCCAACTTGAAACCCGACCCCATTGTCATCCCTACTGTTTTGTTCTCGTGATTAGCCTTCATCTAGTGGACAGGGTTTTCGGAGTTGGGTTTGGTTTCACCCTTTTCATTGCAGTAAGTTCGAGGCAATTCGGAAAAGGAATTTCTTTGCAGTGTATTATTATGGGATTAAAGCCATTAAGGTCGGTTTGCAAAACATTCAGCAAGTATTTGAGTGTAAATATGTTGTAAAAAGAAAGTGCAAATCTGGTTCTTCGTTGATGTTAGTAAATACTCCCTCCGTCCCATAAATATAAGCTCATTTTTCTTTTGTGCTTGTCCCAAATTATAGGCCTATCTCCTTTTTTTAAATGACAAGTTACGTTGTAATTTTTTACTAACAAGTGCATATTTAATGCACATTGAAAAACTAAAGTACTTAAAATTTCAAGAACAATATAGTAGTATATGTCTTTTATTTTGAATAGATGATCTACTATTAATAACAAGTATTTGAGGAAAAGATAACCAAAAAAAAATTGTTGTAACTATATTAACTACATTTCTTAATCAGTGTGAAAAAAGAAACATGCCTATATATATGAGAGTGAGGGAGTATGAAAATCACACGGCTGATTATAGATTGGTAATCCTATTGATTTGAGTATATATTGTTTGGTTAGACTGATAATTATGTTTATATTCTTTAATATTGTTTCTTGGGTCTAAATTTATTGTAGGTCTATAAATACAGGTCTCTTGTAACTTTGTGTTAGAACACGAATATATCAATATATGCCTTTTTTTTTCAAATTTAGTTTGCCATTCTAACATATCAGAGCTTTTTGATCCCTTAATAAGTTTTCGATTTTTTTCGTGGCCCTTGATCCCTAAATGGATTTTCAATACCTTCACACCCCTTAATGGGTTAATTCTTTTCACAAATGTTGCTTTTGATCCCTGAATAGATTTGTAGACTCTTCCATGAGTATTTTTTTCTTTGACGGTATTCCCCTTCAAACGCCAAAGTATATTATTTGATGACCCGGGATAAGTGGAAATAATGATTTTATATAGGGTTAAGAAGTTGCTGCTACCTCATGTTAGTGATAAGCAGTGGAAATAATATATATATATATATATATATAATTAAAAACTTACGACTATAGGTATTACATTGTGCATTATAGACCTAAGATCGCTCATGAAATAATTCGTAAAATATGTTTGGGATAAATTTATATGTAAATCGGTTATTTCAACGTTAAAATTCTGCACGAAAGTGAAGGTTTGCATGGTTAGGGTTTTGATGAATTTTTGTCCAAGAAAACCAAGAGAAAGAGAAGCCTGCATTATTAGATGAATTTTGTGCGGGGTTGGGGTGTTGTAACGAGTGTAGGAGTATATTGGCTCTATGTTATATGATGCTACTGCATTATTAGTAATTAGGATCTTCAGTGTTACTTTTTTTAGTGTCAATTTAGTGCCATTCATAAAAAATTACCACATCATATTCACACTTAGATAAGTTGGATAATTACTAGAGTGTGAATGCAATGTGGCAATTCTTTATGTGGCACTCAATTGATACTGGATAAAGTGGCTTAAAAAATCTCATGTACATTACTAGAAGAAATTCTCTACCAAAATTAGAGCTCAACCATGCACCAAATCTATGCATAAACCAGGAAATCGGTTCCAGTAATTTTTTTTTTTTTAAAAAAACTTATCAATAAAACTAGAATGAAATTATAACTGGTAAAAAAAAAAAAAAAATCTGAAAGCACAGGACTATCTTGATTTGATGGGTTTACAATTCTGGCGGTTCATGTGCGCAGCTGAAGTTTGGCCAATCAAGATCTAGGATTCTCTTTTGCTCCCATGAGGCACTCTCAAATCAGTGAATCATCATATGACATTGCTGGTGTCTCAACTCAAGTCATGAAGAGCATCAAGCTTGTCCAGGGCATCAAGCTTGTCAGAGGCATCTATGCTGATTATGGAGGTAAAAGGTGCAGCTGGATCTCTTCCTTGACAGGTCACTTTTTTTATTCTATCGAAATCAGTTTTGACCAGAAAGTGGTCACTTCTGGAGCTGGCAAGATACTAAAAATATCTATCTTTTGTTCCAACTCAACAATGCAGAGGAACTACTTAAAAGTTTCGCAGATGGAATGTATGTACAAACTTAAGACTTGTGAAGCAATGGAGTTGGAAAGCGGCAAAGAGATAAGCTTTCTCATTTATGTTTACTCTCTGTAGTTCACTTGGTGCATTAATTCATGATCGTGTTACTTTCATGACACAATCGTTTAGCCTTCATCAATAATTAGATCACAGAAAGGATAGTCCTCGCGTGAACTAAAGTGATAAATGAATGCATAAGAATATAAAAATGGTCCCTTCAGTGGTAGAGTTGGTCCAATGCCATCATGCTATCTCGAATTCAAACTTCTCTTGGGACATGAGTCCGTCGTACAGCCTAGTGCGACTTATCTCTTCGTGTGATTTGCATGCTATTACACAAGGTATGATTTATCAATTGCGCACTTTCGGGTAGTGGTTGTGGGTTTCCTAGTCACCAAATATATATATACACACAAACAGTAACTAATTTACCGAGTAAAAACTATGTCAATCATTCAATTGCACATTGACATTTTCTCTCAAATTTAAGACAAAATAAATGGTACATATATATCCTCTAACCAAGTGTCTTAAAACTTTCATTTTCTCATAAGTATTTGCAACTGTAAATAGATAATATCTCCAGAAATCATGAACTGTATTTTCTACAAATGTGAGTAGTTAGTGTTTAAGCTAAGGAAATTGGTTAAAATAGGTTGTCACGTGTTCTATTCTTTTTTATTATCTTCAATTGGTCTAAACTATGAAATTATATTGCTAAATTACTTTTTAAAACTCAGTACATTAAGTTGTTGCAATTAACCTAATAAATTATTGATGAGTATTCTCAAGGCACCAATTCAAATCCTAGGGCAAGAATGGAGCACTAATAAAATTGGAAAACTTCGAGAAAAATTTTGTATGATCCCTGATATCGGTGTACCATGCACGGTGCATCATGCATGCAAGGAATTTCCCCAGAGTTATGTTCAAGCTCCGAATGATTGATGCGTTTGGTAGATGGCCTCGAGGGAATCGAAACCAGCTTTGCCATTGTCATTGCCATTACCATTGCGCCCCTCAGAATCAAGTTAGTTGGGACCACGAAGGATTTCAGGGGGCAAATTTCGCGTCAAATGAGATGAGATGTGATCATTCGTAGATATTTGAATATAACAGAAATAGAAATTGAAGAGTAATAATAACTCAAGTCATCCATCTCTGTCGTCAATTGGACAACATCTACAATAGTCAAGCATTTCGAATTACAAGTTACAACTGGCAGAGTACACATTCTAAGTAAAAATTATTCGAGAGAATATACTAAGTAGCATGGTATAAATTATACAAAAATAACATTTCAAATTTACAAACACGAATGATATAAATTTTGAATACTATTTCCACGTGAAAAATCTTTTAACCCTCTGGGAGGAAACTGCTCCAACATTGTCATTGGCAATTGTTTGTGTCTTCATCCCACGTTTCTTTTCCTTCGGTCTCTCTCTGTATAAATTATTTCTTTTGTCCCTTTTGGCGGCTTATTGGATGTATTATTTTCTTGACCATTGGTCGTTTTAGGGAGCTAAAAAGTACCTCTGCTCTTTTCCCTGAATTGTCTTTTATGCATGATGTTTTATGGGGAGGACAGCACCAAGACGAAAGAGCTTTTGAAACATTTGATACTTCAAAGGTTTTACTGTTTCATTCCCCTTCCAGTCCAAATAATGTGACGGGAATTTAATAGTCATACATTGGAGAAATTTCAAAACTAAAATGACCCAGATTTATATTGTTAAAAATGTAGGAATACATTACCAAAAATATACGTATTGTTAATGGTTTTGCATAGATGCATTTTGGTTGTTCAAAAGAATTTGTGTCAACGATGATTGCATCTCCACCGTGAACTCTGTCAATTTAAGGGCAAATATGATGAGGGCCGAAATTTTGTGTGAATCAATAATTTATTTTTAAAATTGACATTTTACAAGCTTGGTCCAATTGCCAGCCCTCGGCAAAGTAATACTAAAATGAGAACTGCTGAATTATTGTTAACCCACCTTGAAAATTTAAATTACTCGGGACTGCATAAACAATAAAGATGGATTTTTATCCATTTTCGAACTGTTGGATCCATTGGCCTAAGGCTTGGTGGAATTTTAGGAAACAATATAGAGAAAAATGCAATTTTAGTACCAAATATTTGGGCATCGGTAATTTTAGTTTCTAAAGTTTGGACGAAAGCAAATGTAGTACCAAATGTTTCAAATTTTCAACTTATATAGTCATATTGACCTGTTTTGTTAAAATCTTATTAGAATGCGATTGTACTCACATGGTAGTAACCAAATTTTAAAAAAAAAAATAAAAAAATTAATTGTCATAATTTGTAATCAAAGATGCATATATGAATGCACCCTCCTGGTAAAAATTTTCAGGTTTATTTGCTTATTTATTGTGTGTGAATTCAAATTATTGTCCTTAAATACCTATTATGTCAATTATAATATATATATATTTTGTAAATTTAGTCACCTACACATGGATATCATATGATTGAATTTCGATAAGATCTTAGCCAAGCTTGTCAATAGGACCAAATGTGCTGAGAAACTAAAACATTTGATTCTAAATTTATTTGTCTAAACTTTAAGGATTGAAACTACTAATGCCCAAATATTTGGTACCAAAACTTTAATTTTCTCAACAATATATTGCGAATTTTGGTGCTTGGAAGGCGTACAGATGATGAACGAAGAATCTTTCTTGAAGATTACCTAAAAAATGAATTGTTCTACTTGTGAAGTTTACATTTCTTCCACCATTTCCATTAACGAAGAATCTTTCTTGAAGATTACCTAAAAAATGAATTGTTCTACTTGTGAAGTTTACATTTCTTCCACCATTTCCATTTCTTCTTTGCTTCTACACCACCACCTTTTTTTTTTTTTTTTTTTGGGTTTAAAAAAGGTTTAGGAGAAGAGGAGAATTGCTTTATTCTAAAGTCAAGACAGACCGTTAGCATATTTTTAGCGACTTTTAAGTGTTCTTGCCTTCTCCATACATGAATCAGATACAAAAACTAGAAATTTACAAGTCCTTCTTGTTGGGAATTAATTAAGGATTAAAGTATTGCCAATGTAAAATATCTAAAATAAATCAAGAAAGTGAACAGTTACCCTAGTTGTGAATAGCTATGGAGCGAAGATAAATAGACAAATAGATAAAGATGTTATTCGAGCAGAGTATTTCATATTCGAACTCGTTTTTATTAACTGAGAAATCTTGAGCTCGCTCGTTTATTAAACGAGACAAAATTTGTGTCCGAACTCAATTCATTAAGTTATATGAATTAGCTAAACTTAGGCTTTGCTGTATTCGCGAATAGTTTGGTTCAAATAAGTATAAAGGTGTTATTCGAGTAGAGTCAAGCCGAGTATCTCGTACTCGAACAAAACGAGCGAACTCGTTAATTAAACGAGTTAAAATTTGTGTTCGAGATCGTTTAGTTTAGTTATATAAATGAGGTGAACTCGAGTTTTCACAAGTCAAGGAGAGTCGAACTGTGATCCCAAACAGCTTAGCTCTAGTGATAGAGCCTAGAGAAATGTTATGTGTGTGAAATTGCAATTTGGTCCACCATTTTTGTTTCTTGTCTTTAATCTACTCATTTATTAAATGAGTTAAAATTTATGTTCGAATTCGATTCGTTAAAATATATGAATAAAC
Organism: Mitragyna speciosa; assembly: GCA_024721245.1. Classification (NCBI taxonomy): domain Eukaryota; kingdom Viridiplantae; phylum Streptophyta; class Magnoliopsida; order Gentianales; family Rubiaceae; genus Mitragyna; species Mitragyna speciosa. The sequence goes on along the minus strand of CM045552.1, from coordinate 9,634,130 downwards.
CAAATTCGAACTTTTACGAATTGAGTGAGTTGTGCTTGCGAATGATTCGGTTCATTTACAGCTCTACTGATAGAGCCTAGAGAAATGGTATGTATGTGAAATTGCAATTTGGTTCACCATTTTTTGTTTCGTCTTTGATCTTTGTTTGAGAGTAATAGTATTTGGCAGTTTACCATATGTAGATGAAATGTACATCCTTGTCACTCAGTCTCCTCTTATCTGTCACTGGTGAAGCTGTAAAATGGACCCAACTTCAGAACTGCCAGCCCCTCATCACTGTCCAATCTTTTGACCTGTTCTGCTCAATCAGTTTTTGACCCTATAACCATAGGCCTGGCCCTAATGAGCATCTTTTTATTTTTTGCTCTCTCATGATGGATTTCTTTTCATTCAAAGGGAAAGTTTTATGTCCTGGCTTTTCATTCTGGTTTGTAGAAAAGACGGGTAAGTGCCCGAAGAGGCCTGAGTGAGTATTGCGTGCACCACGCGCGCCACGTGGCGTGTCACGTAGTGTACTAGAACCAATCACACATCGCCAAATAATACAAGGTATGGCCCGCCATTGTCACATGGCGATAAATTATTGGTTCTAGTACACCACGTGGCAATGCACGTGGTGTATTGTATACTTTTCCAAGAGGCCTTCGATTTCGGCCCCCATCCCTGCCTCCTCTTTACAAGTTCTCTATCTTTTATGTAAATGAACTAATATTACATGTTGGCAGTGTAAAAGAAAAGTGTATATATAACTTAGGTTCAACTCTCTGTAAGGATGGATTTACTAACTTTTATATGTTTACATGTGGTAATGCGACTTTAAATTTATCTTTTGCACGCCTACGAGTAATGTTTGAAGAATTTCATGGTCACTAAAAAAATACATAAATAAAAAACAGCAGTTTTCAGTTGTCATCACTCCCCGTGTTTAAAGTTAGATGTCTTTATTTAACTTGATATCTAAAAATGAAGTTGCAGAAATTTATTCTGTACCTTTGGCAAAAATAACATGTAATTGTCGGCAAATGCAATGTTTCTTGAATTACCGGCTGCGTATCTGAAATTTTATGAATAATTTTGTATGTAAAAGGATCTAACCGTTTAAACAAATTTTCAAGATATTGTAATATTATAATTTTAATTGATTGGAAACGAATCAAGAATCTCTTTTCTTAAGAGGGGCTCCTCAGAGTTGAACTCCTCAATATGACTTGGTAACGCCAGCTTGATTATCGCGTATTAATTCATATTAGCTAGAATTAATGATTGATGAACTACAAACGGACTAATTCGGATAACCTTTTTCTCTCTCAAATGAACTCGAAATGGACTAATCAGCCAAATTTTGGGCATTGTTTTCCTTTCACTGGTTTAGCCATTCTTCTGAGCCCGAGAGCTTGTGCATGTGGGAATCAGAAATTTGACAACCGATTAGCCCCACAAGTAGAAATCCAAATGGACTGCATCCAATGCAAATATGGGCTCCTGATTTTTGATAAAGATTTTTTTGGGTTTAATCCAAATCACACCCATAGCAGTGTGACCCAATCTGGGCCGAAAAATACTGTAACAATTTAGGACTTGACAACCGTTCCAAGTTCCAGTATGGTGTGGTCGCGCTTCTGTGAAGCACACAAAAATACAGTGGGATGGAGGAGAAAAATGTGAAAAGCTAGAGAGAAGCAGCATTTATTTTCATGATAAATGTTTCACTACTATTCCATCATGGTATATGTTTCAAAATATATATCATTTCTTCCCTATGCAGCTCTTCTTCAGTGAAAAATTTATTTCTTGCATTACAAAACCATCCTATGCCATCAGAATTGCCAATGCTTTAAATTGCCAGAAAACTCATGTACATCTGTATAGTTTACGATTATAACCGTTCATAGTTAAAGGGGAACAACAAATAGCTAACAGATTCCAGATTATCTCATTCATAATCAAGGTATGCAAATTGATGAAACAGAGGTCTAAAGGCTATTCATTCCTTCTTTCATTCAAATCATCAGAAATCTTTCCCATACTGATAAATATATCAACATCAGTCTCTCTGTGGTAAATTTTGATCCAAGCAAATGCACATAATCCACGCAAGCATTCTACAGAACTTATATCTCCCTGTACAATCCGTGTGGAGTTTTAGAAAGAAGACTTGAAGTATCAGGAAAAAAGAAAGGATAATCTTCAAGTTAACTGTGACAATCTTGTTCCCTACTCACAAAAGTTCTCATCTGAGAACAACTTTCAACTTGCTTTCGACCTGATCTCTTAATTTCCACTACAGCAAGATGAACAAGGTCATTAGCAGCCAGCCAAGAATGTAAAATACAGGAAATGACACAACAGGATCTTTATCATCTTATCGATAAGGAGGTATACCTGCAAGTCGTTTATTTCCTCATCCATGAGTGATTGCTCCATAGACCAATAGGCAATCCTATAGCAGTGACTGGTCATTCCTTTCTTCTTGGTAAAGTTATCTATTAGTTTCACCTGGCAAACAGGGTGAGATCATTTGAACCACAAGTCATTTTGAACCACAAGTTATCTATTAGTTTCACCTGTTTCTATGGGGGTATAGAGAGCCTCCTAGATGGCACACAAAACTAATTCCACTGAATATGCTGATTCTCACATTATCATTTTGATTCTTCCCCACATTTTCATTTCTTGATAAAGTACAAAGCCAGATATTCAATATGTTAATAATGAGAAGACATAGCAGGCCTACATTCAGTCATAACTTACTCAAGTTTGACTAGTTACAAACTTGTGGTTAAGCAACAAAATCTGATATGAGATCTTCTATCATGAGAGTTGTACATATTGACTGAAGATACTGTGAAGATAAACTGATTCTACACTACTTGTAATACTTAAAAGATGTTTATATTTAGGTTCGTTTTATTAAACATGACAAAAAAAGTTCTTAATTCGGATAAAATCAATTACGAAGGATGTGATTGTCTGGGCAGTGCATGGATTTCTCTGTCTTCTTACAACTTAATAGAAGGTCATCAAAAGATTCTCTATGCAGGAACTAAAAAAAAAACACTCATTTCACATAAGATTCAAGATCATGATCGGACCAAGTAGTTCTTTGCCACAGGATCAACCAAACAATACACAAGGAAGTTGTCGATCAATAAATAATTATGAATGCAATAAATGGTATAATTAGCATTTAGAAGTACGCTCAAGTATTTTAGCATGCATGCACTAATCAAAGAGTTTTTTGTATATCAAAATTATGAATCCATTACATATCATATGTCAGCATACCTCCTCCGCAAGATCACCAGCAACTCCACTAGCTACTTCACACAGATTGTTTTCGGTAAATGAATCATTGATCCAGAAACTCATGTGTTTGTAACAAGGAGGATATTGCAAACACGAAGCAAACAATTACTGAAAGACGAGATGAGGAGGGTTTATACTGCACACCGGAACAAATTCAAGAGGAATTACAATACATATGTCAAAATGCTAAATCTAAAACTGCAAGCTTTCTAAGTCATACCTTTGAAAATGGCTTAAACTTCACCCCTAGCTGCCCTTTAGAAAACTGCACCAAAGTGAAAATATATATATACATTAAAAACTTTCAGATACACTGTGCAGAGGCAAAAATAAAGAAGACGGGTCAAAGAATTACTTGAGAAGTGAAATGCTCATCAGTAGACCAGAAAAGTCAAATGTCTGGAATATCAAAGAGCACCATTGCTAAACGCTCCAACCCAAGACCAAAAGCCCAAGCAACATTGTTTGTTCTACCACTTCTCTTCAATATTTCCTGCTCCATAACACCGCAGCCCAAAACTTCCATCCATTTCTCCTGCAAAGAGTTCAACAACTAAGTGCTAAGATAAAGATTTCTAGTGCTCTGTAATCTTAGAACTATGTCATACAAGGCTTGGTTTAGAAGCGCAAGCCAGCCAACGAAACACATTGCTAAATAAAAGCCAAGAAATCACTGAAAGTGTATCAAATGACATCACAATTTTGTACTCTTAAGCCATATTTGAATAAAAAATAAGAATGTAAAACTTACCCTGTTTCCCTTACTGTGTGTTGGACAGAAACGTGCATCCACATTTATGCATGCGTGCATTAATACCAACTAAACTACAAGAACAGACGCAACATCAATAATAGCAACTTCACCACAATAATAAACGGAAAATGTATTATTTTTGCTCTAAGCTCATACCTCCAACATCAAGAAGTTTCTTTGATGCAGAAGCATCTAAATCTTATGTTGTTAGTTGTCCTAAAGATAATCAATTGCCCACGGCTCTTCTTAAGTGCTGGAGTATTTCATTAGAGATGCTATTTAGGTAATTACGCATATCAGCTTGGCATGTGCTTCCATAAATCGATATTAGTCTTTTGATAATATAGGGCCATATAAATAGTCTTTTTGTTGCTGCAGCAGTAGTTTACTCATTTATGACATAGATATCAAACTTTAGCTCTCTTGGGATTTCCTGAAAATAGAAGCTATCCCCTTACTAGAATAATATATTCTATGTTACTTGGACTTGGACATGGATATCAGATATGGATATATTTTTAGGTGTTACATTTGTTAATGTTCTAAAAGTAGGAAATGGCGACACCGCCAAAGACTTGGACACGGGTACAGGGTCATGTCTGGTATTCTTGTTTATTAGTCAAATATCTGATACTGATCCCGTGCCAATACCAATGTTGTGTCATAGCTGACATTGGTATTGCTAGGGAGAAGAGTCCAGGTAACTTAGCTCAGCTAATTAATTTTTATGGTTGGTGTTGTTCGCTACATCATTGTTACAGTTGCTCAGAGCACTAAAGAGAAGAGTCCAAGTAACTTAGCTCAGCTAATTAATTTTTTTGGTCGGTGTTGTTCCCTACATCATTGTTACAGTTGCTCAGAGCACTAAGAATTGATTTTAGTAAATTGTCGTGTGACTCTGTGCTGCAGAATAATAACATATAAAAGCAATGGTAGTAGCCAATGTAAGTTGCCAAAGTATAAGGTTTGAACTCAGTCAAAATGCTCAGGCAGCCTTTTGGTTATTGCCCCACTAAGAAACATCACTTTTCACTTCAGTTATAACCGGGAGTCCAAGTAAGCTCTGATTATATTGCAGAATTTTGTCATTCTCCTTCTTTAGGAATCAACCCAAAGGTATTATTTCATTCATCCAAGACAAATGATTGAAAGTAAAGCTTTTAATCTGATTGGCTCATGTAGCCTCCAAAGAGTAGAGAGAACTTTACTAAAAGTATTAAAGGACACCATTCTAAAATATATTCTGCCATTTGCAGCCTAGAAAAAAGGTACCTGAAAATGTACTTCCAGCTCAAAAGATGGCTCTGTGAAGGGAAAGTAGGTGTCAACCCAGTGCATTTCAACAGCACCTGCAAAAGTTAAGACTTCAATTTCAAGCAGGTTTCATAAATACCATTAAAGCCTGTATTAATTCCAACACAACAACTACATTTTCAGGATAATCTTAAGCCATGTTCCAACTTTATTTCAAGAGAAAAGACTTAACTGGATTTCTAGGCTCTTTTTACTATCTAGTTAAAGGACGCAAATTCAAAATTTTTGGCAACAAGTTATATACGTTATGTACATTGATTTTGCAATTTGCTGCAACTTTATGCTTCACTAACTGGATGTTCAAGATCATGCTGCCCCGACTCATAATTCGGATGCAGAAACAGATAGCTTTCTTTAAAAGTATCTCCTCAAGTTTTAAAATAGTAAACATGATCAGCAAAAGTATTTAGAGTAATGCGGATCTCTCATATGGACCTTATTATACACAGCAAGAAGGGAAAAACTCCCAGGATCATATAATTGTTAAGGTGTTTCCATAAGCAATAAAATAAGGCAATTAAGTGCCTTCTTTCCGGTTTTTTTTTTATTTGGTGCTTTTTTCCTATTTTTTGTCTCAAAGTAAGAAAAGGGCATTTCTCTTCATTTGTTTTGCTTCGAGGCTTTTACACTATTTCAAGTAATTTCAGAAATAAAAATGTGTTTCAGGAGCTTTGATTTCCTTTATTAGATTGAAACCATTTCTCAAATTTGTGCAATAAAAGTACAACTGAGAACATACCGAACAAGTGACGTGCCAATCCCTCGAGGCAATTTTTCAAATCACCAGTAGCATTTGAGGTATCATCTGTGCCAGATCCCTCCTAATCATCTGGAGAAAATACCCGTACCCCTTCCATCTGCATAACCCCAGAAAAACTCATCAGAGGAGAAACTTATGAGTTATGACTTGAAAATGCTAATCAGGAGGACACCATGACAATTTCTATGATTAGAAATAAGTAACCTGATGGAATACAGGGTAGTCAGTCAAATCAATTGAATGCCTGTGATAAACATCTCCTGTGACAAGGAAATTACAGTGCCCCTTCCTTAATAGCTCAGCTTGATGTGCACTTGTATGGCATCTCAACACAGTTTGAGAATCAATGTAGTATGTGTCATTGTAACTTCTGCTTACATGTTCAGCAGGAACCAAGACATCATCAAAGTTCTGTTGGAAAATTAGTGAAATTGCTGGATAACAAACACCAGTTTTGAGGAAAGGAAACAAAACCAAAAAGGTAGCAGGTCAAAATGAGGCCTTGCACATCCATCAATAAACTAGAAACTGCTCAGATAAAATTAAGATAAGCAACAAAGATAATTCAAATAAGCATAAAGAAAACAATGTCAGTATGTCTCCATATTAGTATATAGTACAACTTGATTTTTGGTAAAAGATACATCCATTATAGACTAATGTTTAGTAGAAAATCCAAATGATTATTGCGTGTGTGTGCGTGAGAGAGAGAGAGAGAGAGAGAGAGATGGAACCAAATGAGGTCAATACCAGTGTCAATTTGAAGAAGAGATGGGCTTCATTTGTGGAAGGATTTGAAATAAGACCTTTGGATAGCATATCTACTTGCTTTCAGGATACATAATTTGGATAACAAAATTATCCTAAGTTCTTTTTTCTTCTATAAATAGCCTAAAAAGCTTATCCGAAAGCTTAATTTTAGATAAACTTTTGTATCCTGAGTAAATCTCCAGAAGAGAAAATATAAGTATTCCCATTCTCCATCGCTAATGGTGAACGAGCCATTCAAATGGTGTATTTTGATGTAACTTATGAGATATCAATTCAAATACAAATTTCAGGTATTCTGGAAGTTCATATAGAAAGAAATCATACACTTGCCATTACATTAGGGATCTGAATCATACCAACTTAATGACTCATAGACACAGGCGGTGTATGCACAATTGACACACAATAAATATACATGTTAACTTTGCCATGATTCCATCCATAAGAATACATCTATCCGATGTTCATGTATCGCACAGAGCAACAAGCAAGATGAGAGGCGTAAGTTGAAAGCCAAGTAACAGTGCAAAGGTTAGGTGATTAATTATATCTCATTCCTTTTATACAATACAGAACTTATTTTGTTTGTTCACAATTTGAACAGTGAGAATGTTGTGTAAAGTCAGTATCCATGTTAGGAAGACATTAGAAAAAGCTTATCTTTTTACTGCAAGTGCAGAAGACGCAAGCTTACCACAAATTTACCATTTCTGACAGTCCAAATATTGAAAATCCTCTCATCACTATATAGATTATTTACAGATACAGGGTTCAATGCATCCTTGATCTAATATCAGCACAGATGCCTATCTAATACCTACTTAAAAAAAAAAAAAAAAACCTTCAGCAGTTACATTATTCTTGTTTGCAACTTTGAGACCTATTAAAATCTCATGTTCCATTTTAAAGACTTTTCATCATATAACAAATAATGAAAACCACCTAGCAATTTTCTTAGCGCCCAGTTTAAACTTTTGTAAAGATTTTTTTTTTGGGTTTTTTTTCCCTAACTCCATGCTAGAAGCTAGTCATAAAATGAGCTCAAAAACTGTAAGCCAAAGCTGATAGGCACAAAAATTAACTCAAAATGGAGTTCTAGGTGTATATATTCCAGTAATCCTAAACAATTACTATCCAAGGCTCCTATGCCAGAACCCCATGCCATAGCAATATGGAAACCTAATTTTCATATTATTCTGAACTTCAACAGACATTGCAACAGGCAAAACAAGAAGGAGATGAAAGGTGAAGATGCAAAGCATCACTAAGCACCTGGAAGTCAAAGATGCTATTTTCAAACATAAAAGAAGACTGTATAATATGCAAACTGCTCTCTGGAAAGAAGATTGTAACAAGTCCTAACCTGTTTTAGTGAAACTACTGGGAACAGATTATCAAACTTGTCAAATTTGTTCGGATATTGGTATCAAAATAGTCGTAGATTGCATTCTTAAGGATGCGAATTGGATGTTGATCCCTCTTGTGGAGCTGCATTCCAAGCTTGGAAAATATTGTATCAGGGACATTATTTGTTGGGTCATCCCTCACGATTTCTGCAGAACCAATGATCACATTAAGCAAGACATAATTCAGGAATAAGATAAAGATATAACCAAGGGCAAGGACATTGCTTGTGTTCATCTATATAAGTACAAACGGAGAAAAAGATACCACTAAAAACCGCATTTGAGGCTCCAAAATTGCAAACGGAAATCATAAGCATATAGAAGGAAAGAGGAAAGATCGCCACTTTACAGAGGAAGACAGCATATCCATCAGCAACTACTACTGTCATTCCTCAGACCTGACCAAATCAATAAATAGTTCTCCAAATCACCACAAAATTTTACACTATTTTCGGCAATTTCACAAGACTCTGCCATACTAATTATCTGAATGTTGAAGAATTGCATAAAATAGAAAAGAATATTAAAATTACAAATTAAAAAAATAAATAAGTCAATCAAACAAACTTAAATCAACCCCAATTGCAAAACTACACTGAACCCAGATGATTAAATACTGAAACCTTCACAAAACTATGTGTTTTCTATAGAAAAGATGCAAACTTTAAGATGGCTTTGATACTGATTTTTAGAAACATGTTTATAGAAACTTCATAATCATTTTTCAATCACTTTTTTATTTCACATTCATATTTATCAAGAATCTTTAATTACAGTAATATTCCTTAAAAAACACTACAAAAAATTTTACCTTCTTTGGCAATTTTGACACCATTAAGCTTTAGAACTAAGGCAGGTGGCCTCCACGTGTGGCGATGGATTTTGTCTGCTGAGAGGGCAGAAGAAGAGCTGGCAAAGGAAGAAAAGAATGATAGAGTGGAAAGAGCAAAGTTTTCTAATCCATTTTTGTGGAGGAATAGAAGAGAGGGTCTTGTAAAGAAAGTGGTGTATCAAATGTAAATGCAATTGCAGCGCTCAAAGTTGCCTTTCAGCAGAGTGGCCGTGATGAAGTAGGTAATAGGGGGCCAATTTTCAAGAGGTTCTTAGTTTTTTGGATAAAGCCAATTTTGGAATTTTTGATTAATTATTCTTATTTTCAAATTTAGTCAGAGAAATATTTAGGAAAAAAATAGAGAAATAATTTATTTACCCTAATTTCTTGATATATAACATTTTTCTCTGTTTTTTATTAGGTGGAAAAACTAAAAATATTCTAATTTTTATACATGTAAATGTAAGATCTCATAATTCAATAATATTTTGACATTAATAGTAAAGTTGAGTTCTCATAATTTGGAGTCATTTTAGTGTTTTTATCTAATGAAAAAGCAAAGAAAGGTGTACATGAAAGTCGAGTATATATTATTTTTCAAAAATAGATATTATATATGTCTCCGTGATGAGGTTTGGTCGAATGTGAGGTATTTCAGGACTACATTTGTCCTCCTCTTTGACATTTGTCCTCCTCTTCAGTAATAAAGTCTAAACCTAAACATATGCACATTTAAGAAAAAGGGTTAATCCATAACAGTTTCTTAAGAGGTACTCTGTTATACAATCTTTAAAGTACTTGTATTATACAATCTTAAAAGGTTAACTATTATGAATGTCCCTAACATTAGTCAATCTTTTTGACTGTTTAAGCAAACATTGACCACCTATTCATCAATTGTTTTTTTTATCTCATATACATATTTACTCAAAAACATCCCAAAATTGTTATAATATATTTTTCTCAAAACATCCTCTAAAACAATCTTTTTAGCCAAAGAATTAAGGATATTATTGAATGTTCTAAATGCCCCTAAAATATAACCTTATTCAATTACCCCTTCTGCTTTTCACTTCCTTCAGAACAAATACTCATTTTCTTTTTTTTTTTTATTGAGAAAATTCAGAACGGATAGTCTAATTTCAAAAGTCATCACAGCTTGCCGGTAGCTTAATCTATTGAGAACTAGCAACCATCTAATTAATGGGTTAATCCATAATAGTTTCTTACATCAATTAGTACCCTGTTGGCCATCACATCTGTATCATGTACAAAATAATTTGTGAAGCACAATAGTTTAAATTACACAAGTGCCAAGCAATTATACTTGTTTGCTGACATAACATGTGGCAAAGAGTATAAAAGGCCTGACAATTTCCCCACCGAATTATCTTTTGTTCTGTTCGTTGGTTTTGTCGAGCGAGTTTTCCTTGGAACATTTAGCTTTGAATCAATTTTTAGATCATACTGTTCTTTCTTCTTTCTATGTACGTGTGTACCTGCATGCTTTGCATAATTATTAGCATAACAGGGGATTTACAAATGGTTTTGGACTCGGTACTATTTGTGGCATTATAAACAAGATAATTTTGCACTTCTCTAAAGTGCTTCGTAATATTTCAACCTCATAAATGCATTTCTTCTGTTCAAGAGGGGCGGCTTCAAATGAGAACTATTCTTTCAAGGGGTCACGGATAGGCGTATTGACTGGTGCGGATGACTAGAAATTGCGGAATTTCTAACCCATAAAACAAGTAATTGACTAATTCTTGCATTATTTCCACAAGTTACTTTCATCTAGAAATGCAAATTCATGACTAGTCGACACGATATCATGTCAATGATTTGTGCACTGATGGACTCTGTTCATTACTTAATCGACACACGAATGACGACTATATCAATCACGAAGATTATTGTTCTTAAAGAGCTTTTCCTTACCGTTACGGTACTATTACAAAGGATCATGATAAAGACATGGGTTGCTCATTTCTAATGGCAGGCATAGATGCGTTGCTTTTAATGGCTATAAAATCGGCCAATGCCGAAAATGTATAAATAGATCCTGTTTTATTCAATAAAATTAAATGATTCAAGGATATAACTTCTTTTTTTTTTTTTGTCATGCAAACTCTTAGTAAAATATGCACAATCATTTTGGACTAATATCATGATTCAATCTATTTTACATAGACTCGAGCACAAGGGCACATGAATAAGAGTATGGATGAAGAAATTGACGCGGGTATGAGAAAATAAAGTGAAAATTCTGGTCAACATGACCACACTTATACACGTGCCCACATTATTCTTGAGATAACACGGCAGAGATAAGTGAGAGTCCAGGTAACAAAAAGTCCGGTTGATAGATAGCTAGTTTAGTTTATACAATCGCGGCCAAGTCTTTCTAGCAATTGTATAAACTAGGCTTGACTGAATTTTTTCAAATAAAACATTTATTTGAGGAAAAGTCGCTATTGTAGAATTCCATTGTTCAATAATACATCATCAATGGTTATCTCATATCTGCCTCATAAAATGATTAATTGATGCTTTGTTAAAATATCAGGATAACAATCCCTATCACTGAGGCCGCTATATGATACAGTTCCTCGTCTCCCAAATTGCACAGCATCATGAAGAAAATTCAGTATTATTTCCCACTTGAACTTTTGTTGCTATGTTTTCTTTCAACTTTCTCAGCCATGACCACTACCAATATTACCACCGACCAATCTGCTCTTTTTGCCTTGAGGGCTCACATCTTAATACACCCTCAACAAATCTTGGCAAAAAACTGGTCAGTTGGTTCTTCTGTTTGTGAGTGGATAGGAGTAACTTGCAGTTTTCGTCGTCATAGAGTGACTGCTTTAAATATTTCAAACATGGGTCTTAGTGGCCTCATACCTCCGCAACTTGGAAACCTCTCTTTTCTTGTTTCTCTTGACATGAGTGTGAACAATTTCCGCGGAGAATTGCCGCATGAACTTGCTCAATTGCGCAGATTGAGACTTATAAATTTAGGAAACAATAGTCTCAATGGAGACTTGCCACACTGGTTTAGTTCCTTTCGTGAACTTCAATATTTATCACTCGCAAACAACAGTTTCACTGGCCTTATTCCACCTTCTATTTCTAACATGTCAAAGCTTGTAACTTTACAGCTTTCATTCAATTCCCTACAAGGAGACATTGAGAAAGAGATTTTCAACATTTCTTCACTAGAAGTGATTGCCTTGGTAGTTAACAACTTATCAGGTTCTCTTCCATATTATATGTGTCAACATCTTCAAAGACTCAATTGGCTTCGTCTACCAAAGAACAACTTAACTGGTCAGATACCATCAAGTATTGGCCAATGTTCACAACTTCGGTTTTTGTCCTTGTCTTACAACAAATTTACTGGTGTCATACCAAAAGAAACTGGAAATCTCACGAGGCTTGAGGTGCTATACTTGGGGAAAAACAATATAGAAGGTACTGTCTTCATTCTTAATTTGGGAACTAGGAAGAACCATGTAATATTGAGAAAATTCTGGGGTGTTTAGAGCTAGATTTTTGCTCGATGCATTACACTCGAAATTTATAAACAAATTCTAGTTAGGATTGTTAATAGGGTCGAGCCAGCCCAAACTCGGATTAGAAAATCCCAATTAACCTAACCTTTCATCGAGTAGATTTGAGCTTGGGTCTAAATAATAGGTCTAAAGTATTTCTGAGTCGAGTTTGGATAATAATAGTCTGGATTCGTTATGCATATGTATATACATATGTGCATAGCTCTGTCTGTGTGCGTCTCTCTCTCTCTCTCGCTATATATATAATATGTATATATCTATCTATGCGTGTACGGTGTATACACACACACACATACATCTATTTTCTCTTTAAAAGTATGGTGAGTTTTGGAGTCTTTGCACCTTATAGTGTTAGTTTTCAAATATGCCTAAAATGCCCTCATGTGCTATTTTATCATATTAATTGTGTTCTAATTGTAGTACAGTTACAAACTCTTTACATTCCTTTGTGAATTTCATTGAATTTAATTTTTGTTGTTAATTAAAATAAAATAATTTTCCATACAAAAACCATTTACCTACCCTTCAATTCAATCCTCAAAAGACCAATAATACCAATAAACTTTAACATTTGTTCATAAGTTAGTTTTGACTTTTTAAAAACCAAAGGATGATGATTCGTAAAAATGTCACTATAGATTGTACTAAATTACGTTAATAAAATATAACATAGCTTTAAATTTTATTAAATGATTACAGTATTATGTTTAACAAATAAGTTCTTTCCAAAAATAATATATTGAAATTTGGGCTATGAATAAGCACTCTACTAGCAAGTTCTTTTTTGTCTTTTTTTTTAATACATCTATGTCAAGCTAAAGTTTTGGTGATTGACGAAATAATTCAAAAATAATATATTAAAATTTGGGTTATAAATAAGCACTCCGCTAGCAAGTTTATTTTATTTTATTTTATCCATGCCAAGCCAAAGTTTGGTGATTGATGAAATAATTCAAAAAATTGTATACATTTTTCAAAGTTCAAACAACAAATTACATACTTATCTAAATGGTTCATAACTATTGACTTTAACAATCTATGAAGGATGAAAAAATTTTAGGTACATGTTTTTAATGTAAAATTTAAAATAGATAGAGCACTTATAATAAAAAAATAGTACAAGATGTATGATTTTACAAAACAAAAATGAGAAATAATTCAAAGAGTACTATTAACGTTGACTCATAATTTTATTTGTGAAAGAACCCCTTTTATTTCATTTTTTGAACAAAACTTCTTCGATTAGACAAGGATTTAAAAAATATAAAAGTACGTAACAAACATTTGTAAAGTCGGTTTCATAAATGAATACAATAAGATACTAAATGATATACTTGTACAAAAATGGAGTTTTCCATATCAATGATATAAAACAAATTTACTTGATTGCAATGGATCTTTTTTCACATTAAAAAAATGATTGTTTGCATCATTTAGAAGGCAACTAAGTTAATTTTGTCAAATTCTTTTTAAGTTTTTTTACAACCATGTTAAACGTCTAACACGCAAATGACTATAATTGAAAATTCACCAATCTAAACACACTAATTGAATAAATAACCTGGATTCTAAATGGAAAAAATATGTATCTTATTTATAACTATATAGTTAAAGAAGATTTATCCTTTTTTTTTTTACTATATACAAATTAATTAAATAAAAAATGCAACTTCATGCAATATTAGAGAAAGAGTTGTCAATTAGATATTATCTCTTACTTAAGTTCTTTTTATCTTTTATTTTTAGATTATTGGTGCAATAAAATTTAGATCGAAAAAAGAATGTGATTCTATCCAATGTACCTATGATGATCAAGAGTTACGAATTTTATTATGTAAACTCTCCTAAAGTTTATCTTTTGTGTAGTTTTGAAATTTATCCTTTTTTATTATTAATAAAATAAATTCAATAGAACAAAGATGTGACTTATTTAATTTAAGAGGAAGAATTTTGAGTTCAGTCAAACATATTATTTCCTAAATTTTCAGAAGTAACTTACTCTGTGCACCCAAACACATTCAAATAGCATCATCTCACATATTTTAAATTGTTTTAGGAAGGGAAATGTTTACTATTTTAAAAGAAGGCATAATTCATTTTTTTGGTGGTCCAAGAGAATGGGAATTCTTTAATTTAGAAATATTATGAAGTTCTCTTAATGTATCGAGAGGCATATATATACGCTATTGAAAAAGCCTTTTAAAACCACTTAAAAATGAAATATTCATATGATCATTGTATGTAAGTTAAGAATTGTTCTTGAATTTTTTGCAAAATACTTCCTAATTTTTCTCTGAGTGGTACAATTTTGAATTGATTGATTAAACATTTTATTCTTTTCTGGACTATATATTTTTCAAAATTTTTTTGGGCATACTCTTCAAAATAAAAATAAAATTCCCATACACTTATGATTCATCTCACGTATTATTACATTATTAAAAATATTTTATAATAATATCACACTGTCAAAACACATATCAAGGATTTTGAAGAGGATGTAGAAGTTAATCTAATATTTTTCAATTCATTCACTTTGTTTCTAATACATTTCTTTATAAAATAATTAAATTTCTCATAACCACAATTTTTTTTTAAAGAAAGAGGGCATCATATTCACGTACAACGCACGTGCTTCATTACTAGTATGTATATATGTGTATATATATGTGTGTGTGTGTACACATGTACACCCACAAATATATATACATGTTATATATACAAGTATATATATATGTATATAGATATACATCTACATACATACATATATGTACATATATGCGTGTGTATATATATGTATGTATATACACACACACACACATATATATATGCATCTATATATATGCATATATCTATACATGTATATGTATATGTATATATATTTATACATCTATATACATACATATATACATATACATGTGTGTGTATATACACACACACAGGTATATGGATGTATATATACATCTATATATATATGTTTATATATATACACATACATATACACACACACATGTATATATATGTATGTGTATATATATAAACATATATATATATATATGTACGCAAGCACACACATGTCTATGTATATATATATATGTATATATATGTATGTATGTATGTATGTATACAAACACAAACATATATATGTGTCTGTGTGTGTTTGTGTGTATGTATATATGTGTGTGTATGTATGTATGTATATATCGATGTATGCATATACATACATACATATATATATACACATATATAAATATATGTATATGTGTATATATATATATACATATATCTATATGTATAGATGTATATATGTGTGTGTGTGCATGCTATAGGTATGTATGTATGTCTATACACACACACACTTGTGTGTGTATGTACATATATGTATATATATGTATATATAGATGAATGTATATATGTATATGTGTGTGTGTGTATATACCTATATATATTTTGTATGTATGTGTGTGTGTGTATATATACATATACATATGTATATATATAATATATTATATACATTTATATGTTTATATATATATATGTTATATATACACATATATGTGTGTGTGTGTGTATATGTATAGGTAATTCATAACTTAAATTTTATCTTTCTTTTCAGTTTAGTAAATATTTGTGTTAATATGATGGTGACTATTTCTTATGCCAAATAGTCAATTTCTTGCTCCTTTTTCTTTTTAGCTTTTCTTTTTTTGGAATCTTTGGTATGGTGACCCATTGGTTATTTTTTTAATAAATGAATCGTGGATTGTCTGTACTCTTTTTTTGTTGTTTTGAACTATGAAATAAATAATTTGTATTAGTATTAGTTTTGAACTTAGGCTCATGATCTTAGACTCATTGCCTGAATGTATTGGGAAACGAATATGAACTTCATGTTTAACAACCTGAAACTCATGACCCAAAACCTAAAAGTGTTATAAATAATATGAATTGAGTTTGGACTTGTTAAAGCCCAGCTCATAAGACTTGAGTGACTGGCATAATTGTGATAAACTACTTAAAAAAACACAAAAGTGTTTTGATGGTAAATTTTTGTACATTATATTCATTTTTGTCTTAATATCGCCCATTCAACAAACAAAATCGTCAAGTTTATGAACTTTTCATCCATTTTAATGCTCAAGAATAGTAGACTACAGTTCGCTTGTCATGTACGTGTAAAAGTACCGGGTACTTGTGGCATTTGGTAAGACCTAAATTGATGTTTTTATTAGTTAGGCAGGTGATTTGAGTCAAAAATAAGTTTAGTAACTAAAAGCTTGCAATCATAATAGTTTAGTGGTTTCCTAAATAGTTTACCAATGAATTATGTTTTGAAGCCTAAAAGATTATTGCAATTTAGATTCTAAGCTTTTTAAGTATCTTTGCTTTTTACATAATCTTTTTTTTAAGTTATATGTAGAGTTTGTTATTGATTCCTAAACTTCTCTTGTTCTTGTTTTCTCTTGGTGGAGACCCTAACTGCAATTCCCACAAACTTTAAAACCCCTTTGGTTCTTATGAATATTCAAATCTAAAAGTTCACTATCTTTTTTCTTCCTTGTCCTTTTATTCTATTCTACTTTATATGTTTCTTGTTTTCCACAGTTGAATTTAGAGGGTCGAAAGAGAAATAATTTGACAACTATTATTATACTCGCACTTTTTGTTGAAATTCTGAGAATAATTAATAATTTTACACGGAGGGAATAATATGCAGTCCACCAAGGTCTGCAATAAAGAGTCCCGACTCTGAAACCTGCATTCGATCACGGAGAATATTTACTACCAATTCCCTTGTGGAATTTTGTTGCCATTTCTTCTCTCAACAGTTTTAGCCATGACTAATACCAACACTACTGCTGATCGGTATGCTCCCTTACCTTGAGAGATCACATCACTACCTATCCTCGCCAAATCTTGGCAAAAAATTGGTCCACATGTTCTTCTGTCTGTGAATAGATCGGAGTCAATTATGGCTCTAGTCATCGCAGGCTCAAGTTTATTATTACACTTTATAGTGTTACATTCATATTACACTATTAAATAATAAATATATTCCTACTAGCTATATCTTCAAAGACAAATACAAGTGTTGTTCACTTAGGTGGTGTAACATAAATGTAACACATAACTCATAACAAATTCAATGTTAAGTTTTTCATTATAGGTGGCAAGCTAAATGATATAAATCGTAAATTTTGTTATGATAATGATATGACGTAGTATTTATTTAAAAAAAATTTAATTTTATCATTATAGATAAACCCTTCATTTTGTTTATAAAATTTACCATATGCACCACAACATCGTCCCTACTTCTTAATCTATGTATTGAGTTTTTGCAGTTTGGTACGTTTGATTCTACTAAAGATGAGGAAAATTCCAAATTCTTCAGGCATTCATTTACAACTAACAAATACTGGACTCAATCAATAGATGCCCCCACTTTAATGTATCCCGGGTGGGTACTTATAGAACTAAAACACAAATTTCAGTTAAAAAATACCCGGCTTTCAATTTATGTAAATTGAAGGTTCAGTTCACAATTATTTTGTTTTATTTTGGTTATCCATCATGTATTTTCTTCTCGCTTTTGTTAAAAAACAATAAAAATCAACTATACTAAAACATAAATATATAATCCTTATTTTTCTTCAAAATGGTTTAGATATGTAAAAATAATCCAATTATATGAGCTTGCTATTCAAAATAGGAATTTTTATTCTAATTCAATTCAACTATTTATATGTAATTCCCGTTTCTAAATTACAATCATAGCATCACTAGGAATAATACCTTTCTAAAGGAAAAAAAAATACTAAATACAAAATGCTAACGATTTAGTATTTGACTTCTGCTTGTTTTTATCTACATATATTAATAGTATATTTTTCATACTGTACAAATATTTTATTGTTGAGACGAAGGAAACAGCATAAATATTTCAATAATGGTTCTTGAAAAATGTTTTATAATCATTTTAAATAGTTCAAATTGAATTGTGCAATGAAATTGAAATTCATAATGATGATTTACTTCTTTAAGCTTTTCAATAACTAGTCTTTCAATTTTATTTTCATACTTATTATTCTTTGTGAAATCTTAAACACGTTATTAAGAAACCTTGGATAAAGTGGAAACAAAAACATGAGGAATATTTCAAAAATGTCTATGAATTTGATTTGTTTGTCGTTCAGTCTAAAAGCTATTTAAAACCCTATTTTCAACTTTCCTTGTGTCGGATTGGTAGGTTATGTTTAAAAGATTTGAATAGCTATACCCATCTTATTAAATTATTTATTTATTTTGTTGACATGCGCTTTTACAGTTCAAAACAAAATATTTGAATCTCTTCATATTCTATTGTTTGTTTTACATCGTGCAGGTGTAATCCCAAAAGAAATTGGCAATGCAACCATGCTGAAGACCATCCGGTTTGATTGCAACAACATAAGAGGTAACATATGGTTGTCAAACCACAAAATTAAAATAAAATGCATGTAATTGGAAAATCAAAAGCTTTTATTGTTAAATTTGATGCAGTAAATTTTTGGCAGGTGTCATACCACCAGAGATCAGCAAATTGCACTATTTGGAAATAATCAGTTTAGATATAAATAGCTTAAGTGGTTCAATACCAGTAGAGATCTTCAACCTCTCAACATTGAAAGTGCTTTCACTTGATAAAAATCGACTTTCGGGCATTCTTCCCTCAACAATGGGTTATGGGCTTCCCAATTTAGTACAACTTTCTCTCTCCAGGAACAACTTTAGTGGACCTATACCCAATTCAATCTGAAACTCTTCTAAACTAAATGTCTTAGGGCTTTCTGGAAACTCATTCACAAGTTCTATTCCTCATGCCCTTGGGGACCTTAGATTTCTCTGGATTCTGAATCTAGGTTACAACAACTTGATGGCCAACTCTTCATCTCCAGACCTGAGCTTCATCACGGCGCTGACGAATTGCAGATATTTGAGAATCTTAGCCGTGAGTGAAAATCCACTAAATGGCATTCTTCCAAATGCAATGGGGAATCTCTCTACTTCGCTCGAACGTTTTTATGCATCCAATTGTAAAATCAAAGGCAGCATTCCAGATGGAATTGGTAACTTAGCGGTTTGATTTTATTGAATCTACATTAGAATTAGTTGACCGGGTCAGTGCCAACTGCTCTGAAGGATTTGTAAAGGCTTCAAGAATTGAGTCTCGGCCAAAACAAATTAAGTCAAGTCATCTTGGAAAATTCAATGTGTCCTCCAAAACTTGGGCTGGCTAAATTTAGAAGAAAATCTAATTTCCGGATCAATTCAAGAGTGCTTAGGCAATCTTACTTTTTTGAGAAATCTTTCCCTAGGTTCCAACAAATTCAGCTCTACGCTACCTACAAATTTTGGAGCCTAAAAGATATCTTGGAGATCAACCTCACCTCAAATTCACTCAGTGGCTCTCTACCTCCTGAAATCATGAATTTAAAAACCTCTTTTTAGTTTACATATTATAGAGAGCTAGAAATGGTGCATTGTTTCAGAATTCCACTCCAACTATGTTGGCTGTGACTAAATAGATTGTGGAAGAGATTGTCTGGTGGCTAGCTGGAAGGGAGTAGCTCAAACCTAAGAAAATCTAGAAATAGTTACTTGAATGGAATTTTTCGTTTGATTGGTCGCCAATTAGATAGATTGCTGCCTTTTTGTATTGAGATTGTTCCTCATGGTTATACTAAAGACTCTTAAAAGTTTTTATCCCTTGATTAATGAAAAAAAAAAGAATATAATGATAAAGTGAAAACCCACAAGTTTAAAAAATTGGATTAAGTGGGAAAAAATTAGATTCTAAAGCCAACTCTAATTAAAGCCACTAATATTGTATCGTGATCTAGAATAGTCTCTAATTGTTAATTGCTATGCATATACACAAAGTAAAGGAATAAAAGATATATAATTACTTGTACAATGTTTCCATTGTTGCATTCGACTCGTTAACATTAGCACCGGCTATCTCAGAGGCTTTTTGCCCTTTCCGAAAGAATGTACGGTAGGCTGCCCAAAAAAATACCATTGGCATCAGAATAGAAATCAAGTATCTAGTTTTTATACAAAGCATGTAGAGAAGTACATAAACTATTTGAGAAACAAAGTGAGGTGCATTGTTCATTAATGACTGCTTACCATACTATTCAAACAAACATGTGATTGGTGCCAAAGGGTAGGAAAGCCAATATTAATCATGTAGAGTAAATAGACATACTATCAGTTCCAAACCGGACCGCAAATATAGCAACTATAGCATAGTTATTTAAGGCACAAGGTGCACCTAGAGGCCAAGGTCTGTTGGGGCTTAAGCGCAAGGCACAAGCTTCATCATATAATGCACATAACCATAAATCAAATAATATGCATGTGCTAAGGTTTTGGCTTGTAAATTATGGTGGCATTGGCTAAGGTTCTAATTTAGAAGAACCCAAATGATGATGATGATGATGATAATAACAATAATACTTCTAGTTTCTTGACAAGAGAAGCTAGTTATTTGGATTAGGCTAAATAATAAAGTCAATCAATTTTGAATAAAACTATGGAGACTTAAGTATCTCAAACAATTAGGTATTCAAAATGCTTCAACAAAAAGGAACAAAATCCAATAATTGTTCCCAAAAAAATAAGACTAAAACTTATTTTTCTAAAATTTTTCAAAGGTATTAACCCTATGATGGAAGCACCACAAGTTTACACATTGAGCAACTAGAAATTTGT
Organism: Mitragyna speciosa; assembly: GCA_024721245.1. NCBI lineage: Eukaryota > Viridiplantae > Streptophyta > Magnoliopsida > Gentianales > Rubiaceae > Mitragyna > Mitragyna speciosa. Next base: position 9,612,652 of record CM045552.1, on the reverse strand, counting down.
TCTTTAGACGGAAAGTTCACTTTGTATCCTCAAAAATTTGGCTTTGAACCCATTTTTATTGGATTCAAATGGACCTTCTTTTCATGTGTTATTAGGTAAATAGACATGTCAAAGCTCAGAACATTTACAGAAATAAATGCTGAGTACTAAGTGCCTTAGCTTTTGAATTCAATCCAAAATTTAAGCCATCCAACCAGAGAAGTCAACTTTAAATTTAATACACAAACCAAAGATGTAGAACAATGAACAGATGTTCGTCCAAGGCTATGCTGCACCTTTGCTAACTATGGACTAAAGATGTAATATAGTCACAAGGTCATAGACAGTACATTCATTGGATATCAAGTGGTGAAAATAATGACAAAAACTTCTTGATTGGACTGGATATTTAATTACAAAATTAGTTTCATACGCACAGAAACTTGTCCTGATTCTGAAAACTTGAAACCAAATACTTCATTAAATTTTAAGGAAACCATAATTGCACGGACTCCTGAGCCAACTACAAATCAAAACATCATATATTCTGAATTAGGTAGTTACTGTTGTTTAAAATTTAAATAGTATTCATATGAGAGAAAAATTTTAGCAATTAGGCTCTCCTCCTGTCCTCCATCAAATTCTCTTTCTGATTGATGAGTTCTTTTCCCTCTACAATCTTTCAACAACCTACATATATGTTCAAGTGAACCCGTAGAGCAATAAAGCCTATCCAGAATATGCAACTATTTGAGAAATTGAAAGTGCTCTGCTCTTAAAATTGTAGAAACTAGATCTCGACTAAAATCTCAAACTATTTACCATCTTTGCTTAGTAACCACTCTCATAATACAGTAGAAAATTTGCAATGCTTTCAATGTCTCCACACTCATATTCTTTCCACAAATCAAATGAGCATAAAAGAAAGAAGTTATTCTTCAGGAATTGTACCATGGAGTGGATATTCAATTTGCCTAATGCTGTAGCAAGAGCCTCCTGCATATGATAGACCAGTAACACATTTAAAAGGAAATACCAAGAACTAGCGTGGATTCAAAACTTTACCAGAACACTAGACAAAGATTGACCAGAAGAACACAATAGGCGATTTGTTCTGAGTAAGTACTCATATAATCCCAGACTTTAAGGAGACAGATCAAATCTGATCAAATGCACAAATGCCTACACCAACGGGTAGAAACGTTGAAAATACCCCCACGCCCTTCCTCCCCCTCAAAAAAAAAAAAAAAAACAAAAAAACAAAAAAAGAACAAAGAAAAGAAACAAAAAAGAACCAAAAAAGGGAAAATAGACGTGCTGGTGTCCCAAACAAACCAAAACCCAATATATTTGCCATGCATGATATTGAGCTATAGCTTTAAGCATGATATTGAGCTATAGCTTTAAGCATTCAAAACTAAAGAAAAAAAAATGTGAAATAACTGCATCATAAACAAACTCATCCTTGCAGCCAGAACATGGAAACAAAGCTCAAAATTTTATTTGGCCACTAACTTACACATATCCTATGACTTCTACTATAATTTTTAAATAACCAAACTAACATTCAGTTTTTAGCATTAGATTCATACGCCAGATTCCACTGAAGAAAGAAATGTCTTTTAAAAATTATAGAAGAGGCCTGTAGGCTTTTGAACAAATCTTCAAAAATGCCTTCCTGAAACTAGCTAGAAAGAGAAAAACTATAATGCAGTATTTTTACCTTATCAATGTCAATTTTATATGTCGTGACATGAGGATATTTCTCACTGAGCTGCCCAATGATAGGGGATACTGACTTACCTGGAAAAGAAAAACATGACAAGGTTACAGATCAAGTAGCTGTAATAATGCATAGATATGAGTTTTGAATGCGAGAAGAAAGCGTAGTGAACAAGTGTTTGCTACGTGTCTAAAAAATTCTATAGATGATCTTACAAGGTGCACACCAGGCAGCTGTGAAGTAAAATATTGCAGGGAATGATTCATCTGGTACCATATTTGATAACAAAACATGAGCATCAAAACACCAAAGAAGATAAACAAATAATTCACTTAAGCAACAAAGATAATTCATATAAGCATAACGCAAACAATGATAGTATGGCTCCATATTAGTATATAGTACAACTTGATTCTTGGTAGAAGAGACGTTCACTATAGACTGATGTTTAGTAGAAAATCCAAATGATTATTGTGTGTGTGCGCGCGTGTATAAGAGAGAGTGAGTGAGTGTGTGTGTGTGTGTGAGAGAGAGAGAGAGAGAGAGAGAGAGAGAGAGAGAGAGAGAGAGAGAGAGAGAGAGAGAGAGAGATGGAACCAAATGAAGTCAATACCAATGTCACTTTGAAGAAGAGATGGGCTTCATTGGAAGGATTTAAAATAAGGCCTTATTTGGGTAGCATATCTACTTTCTTTCAGAGAAACATAATTTGAATCACAAAATCATTCCAAGCTCTTTTTCTTTTGTAAATAGACTGAAAAGCTTATCCAAAGGCTTAATTTAAGATAGACTTCTATATCCTATAAATCTCCAGAAGAGAAAATATATATATTCTCATTCTCCATGGCTAATGGTGGACAGGCCATTCAAATGGAGTATTTTGATGTAGATGCAACTTAACGAGGTATCAATTCAAATTCAGAGTTCAGGTATTATGGAAGTTCATTTAGAAAGAAATTGTACACTTGCCTCTAGATTAGGAATCTGAACCATACCAACTTAGTGACTCATAGACCTACGTGATGTATGCACAATTGACACACAATAAATATACATGTTAATTTTGCTATAATTCCATCCAAAAGAAAACATCTATGCGATGTTTATATATCCCACAAAGCAACAAGCAAAACGAGAGGAGTAAATTGAATTCCACATTACAGGTCAAAAATTAAGAGATTGACTACATCTTCCTTTTTATACAACACAGAACATATTGTTTCTTCACCATTTGAACAGTCAAAATGTTGTTTAAAGTTACTATATATGTTAGGAAGACATTAGAAAAAGCTTATCTTTTTAACTGCAAGTGCAGAAGGCATAAACTTACCACAAATTTGCCATTTCTGACAGTCCAAATATTGAAAATCCTCTCATTACTATATGGTTTATTGTAGTAAAACCATACAGATACAGGGTTCAAAGCATCCTTGATCCAGTGTCAGCACAGATGCCCGTCTAAAAAAAAAAAAAAAAGGCTTCAGATGTTACTTTATTCTTGTTTGCAACTTTGGGACTTATTAAAATCTCATGTTTCATTTGAAGACTTTTCATTAACTAAAACCATTAATGAAGACTACCTAGCAATTTTCTTAACGTCCAGTGTTAACTTTTGTGAAGTTAATCTTCTTAACTCCATGCTAGAACCTAGTCACAAAATGAGCTCAAAAACTACAATCCAACTCAAAATGGAGTTCTAGGTGATATATTTAAGTTATCCTGTACAATTAATAGCCACAGCTCCTATGCCAGAACTCCATGCCATAGAAATGTGGAAACATAATTTTCATTCTATTCTGAACTTCAACAGACATCACAACAGGCAAAACAAGGAGGAGATGAAAGGTGAAGATGCAAAGCATCACATAAGCACTTGAAGCCAAAGATGCTAAGTTAAGACAAACAAGATGCTCGTATAATGGGCAAACTGCTCTCTGAAAAGAAGATTGTAAGAAGTACTAACCTGTTTTACTGAAACTACCGAGAACAGATTGTCAAACTAGTTGAATTTATTGGGATAGTTGGTATCAAAAGAGTCATAGATTGCATTCTTAAGGATGCCAATTGGATGTTGATGCCTCCTCTAGAGCTTCATTCCAAGCTTGGAAAATATTGTATCAGGGACATTATTTGTTGGGTCATCCCACACGATTTCTGCAGAACCAATGATCACATTAAGCAAGAAATGATTCAGAAATAAGATAAAAATATAAACAAAGGCAAGGACATTGCTTGTGAACATCTATAGAAGTACAAATGGAGAAAAAGGGACCAGTGAAAGTAGCATTTGAAGCTCTAAAATTATAAACAGAAATCATAAACATATAAGAGGAAAGGGGCAAGATCACCACTTTACTGGACAAGACAGCGTATCCATCAGCAAATACTATTGTCATTCCTCAAACCTTACCAAATCAATAAATAGTTCTCCAAATCACCACAAATTTTACACTAGTTTCAGAAATTCACAAGACTCTGCCATACTAATTGAGTTAAAACTTATGACCAACAAGAAAAACCACTACCTGAATGTTGAAGAACTGCACAAAATAGAAGAGAAAAATAAAATTGCAAAGTAAATAAATAAATAAATCAACAAAACAAACTCAAACCAACTGCAGTTGCAAAACTACACTGAACCCAGATGATTAAATACTGAAACCTTCACAAAGTAATGTGTTTTCTATAAAAAAAGATGCAAACTCTAAGATACCCAAATGGTAAAAATTTAAGTTCTTGAAGTGAAAATATTACCGTCTTTGGCAATTCTGACACCATCAAGCTCAAGAACTGAGCCCGCCAGTGGCCTCCACTTGTGGCGATGGATTTTGTCTGCTGAGAGAGCAGAAGAAGAGTTTGAAAAGGAAGAAGAAAAAAATGGAGTGGAAAGAGCAAAGCTTTTTAATCCATTTTCGTGGAGGAATGGAAGAGAGGGTCTTGTAATGAGGGTGATGTATTGAGCAAATGCAAATGCCGTTACAGTGCTCAAAAGTTGCCAGCAGGGTTGCTGTGATGAAGTAGGTAATTGGGGGCCAATTTTCAACACGCTCCTAGTTTTTGGATAAAGCCAATTTTGGAATATTTGATTAATTATTCTTATTTTTCAAATTTAGTGAAAGAAAGATTTACGAAAAAATAGAGAAAAAATTTATGCACCTTATTCTTTTTGATAAATGCACATTTTTCTCTCTTTTTTATTAGGTGAAAAAAACTTAAAATATTCTAATTTTTATACATGTAAATCTAAGATCTCATAGTTCAGTAACATTTTACATTAAATATATACTTAAGATCTTATAATTTGGAGGCATTCTAGTTTTTCATCTAATAAAAAAAAGAAATGTATGTACGTATTAAAAAGTAGAATGTATATATTAAAAGGTAATTATGTATACCGCTCTACTAAGATGTGGCCAAACATGAGATATTGTCAAACTACATTTACCTTCCTTTCCTTTCTATAGTATGGTTTAAGCCCAAATAATGGTTGCGATGATATGACAAAAGTGTCCAAGTATAAAAGATATATGAATAAAATTTGAAGAGTCATTGAAAACACAATAAAATATATTTTTTTTCTTTTGGGGGTTCTGCGCAAACCTCTGGGGTTGTTGCAGTAAAGAAAAGAATAATATAAATAAGGTAGAGTACTAGATTTCAACAAATATAAAATATTTATCTTGAAAATGAAAATGAACACTCAAAGAAAGGTTAACAAGAACAAAAGGAAAATTATTGATAAAAAATGGTTATTATCCAAAATACCACTTGTGAGGTAAGCCAAAGTTAGCTAGGTTGCTTATAATTTTTAAATATCTAAAGAACTTCCTAGTAAATTGGATTAAAATAGAAAATAGTCAAAATTGGCAAAAGAATTTTAAATTATATTACATTATTTTCTTGTTTTTAGATTTTCCTTTTCTTTTATTTCTCATTTTTCCTTTTCTTTAAGATTTTAAGATGTTTTCCTCAACTTTATTTTTTCTTTCTACTTTTCTTTGGTTTTTATTATTCCACACCCTCTGTCCCAGATTGTTAGTTACTTTTTGAGAATCTAACTTTTCAAAATAGTGTTGTGATTGAGATGGTTGTAAACTATTTACTTTTCAACCCTTTAAATTCAAGTATTTCAGCTCGCAGTTTGAGAAATAAAGAGGTGCGTTGAATATATTTATTCTTCTTGGGGTGATAATGGTTGTGGGTGCCATGTCCTTTGGATTTGTTTACCTAAGATGCCAAAGGAAAAAAAGAGTTCCCAATGATCAAGCAGATTCATCATTGGCTATAATATAATACGTGAAAGAATTCCACACTACAAACTTCTCCAAAACCAATCGGCCCATGGAGAGAGCAATTTGTTGAGGACTGGAAGTTTTGGACTTATTTACAGAAGAACTCTTGATGATGGCAAGGTAGAGGTTCTTAAAGTTTTTTAATTTACAACTAGAAGGAGCAATCAAGAGTTTTAATGCAGAATGTGAATTATTGCGCAATTGCACTAATCCTGACGTCAAGGCATTGGTGCTTGAGTTCATGTCTGATGTAAGTCTTGAGAAGTAGTTGTATTCTGCTGATTATCTTCTAAATATCATGCAAAGATTGGATATATTGATTTACATGGCATGTATATTCAACGCCACTGATTTATTGTGATTTGAAGCCAAGTAATGTCCTGCAAGATTCAGCATTGGTGGCTCATGTTAGTGATTTTGGTACTTCAAAACTATTTGGCCAGGAAGATGTTATTACATCCCAAAGACTAACCAGACTTGGCTACATTGCACCAGGTGAAAATTTTATTTGGCACATATGAACTGCTTGTTTAGTTTTTCTTATAAACTTCAAAATTTATACTTCCACTTACTTTGAACAGCATGTGATGGCTAACAGTTAATATTTCTAGCAGAGTATGGATCGGAAGGATTAGTATCAACAAAATGTGATGTTTATAGTATTGGAATTATGATGAAGTAAGTCTTCGCAAGAATGAATCTCAACAATGAAATGTTTGGTGAAAATCTGAGTCTATTCACAAGAATGAATCCCAGCAATGAAATGTTTGGTGAAAATCTGAGTCTAAGGGGTTGGGTGAACTCTATGCCCAATGGATGCTACTTTGTTAAGAGCAAGTGATAAATACTATCTGGGAAAGGTGGAATGCATTTCAGCCATCATGAAAGTGGCTCTGAATTGCACAAGGGAGTCTCCAACATAGAGAAGCAACATGCAAGATGTTCATGTGGCACTGAAGAAGATCAAACTTCACCTAGTGGCCTATACGCGGGCTTAAAGCCTGAAGGTATATGTTCTCTATGGATGTTATTTTTCCAAGGGTCCACGCTTTTATTTATCTTCGATCATGTAAGGCTGCAAATCTGTGGTGTTTTTTTAGTTGCAGGGCTACATGGAAAGCAAAATGACCTAAATCGGCATTTGCATTTGGTCAATGCTTGACACATCCAAATCCAATCCTAGTACCTAGAGACCTTAAAATCCTTTTTGCAGAATGGTTTTGTGAAACCTTTTCTCTGAGTTCTTTTCCTTTTGTTTGTCATGAATATCTTGCATTGTTTATAAACCAAATTTTTCTTTATATTTTGTGCTCAAGTGGTCCTTCTTACTTCGTGTAAAATAAACTGTTGAAGTTCTTCTGTTTGTGCTAAAAGGACCTCAAGTACTCCTGTGTGTACTAAAAAGGTTACGGAATATTTTTTCATTTAGTGAACAATATTGATCTCGTGATTATATTAACACCAATATTTTTAAAGGTAGAAGTGTTTTAGTCATTTCGTGAGGCAAGGCGAAAGCCTTGAGTCATTGTGCGAAAGCCCCACGGTGTTTTAAAATTTAAATTATGTAAAAATGAAAGTTATTTTGATTTCATAAAATAGAAGATAGAATGTCATAAAATTTAAGCTATCATGTGAATATCTAGTTTAAAAAATGGTTAAGTTGATAGGAAACACGAAATCACTTGTGAATATCTTGAACTTCTACAAAATTTAGGGCTAAATTTGTAATTCTAGTAGGGAGAATTTCCTTCACATATACAAGTAATCCTTTTTCTATCACATATAAAATGATATGTTTTGGTCCTAATTAGGGGTGTTATCGAGCCAAGTCGAGCTCGAGTAGCATCATGCTCGAGCACGACTCGATTGCATATTGGTGCTGCTCGAACTCGACTTGAGCTCGATTGAGTTAAAAATAGTGAAGCTCGTGCTCGAACTCGATGCAACATTCGAGTACTCGAACTCAACTCGAAACTCGTCCGCACTCTGTTTTCTTTTTTGCACTTTGTTAGCTTGAGCCTACTCGAGCTCAAGTACTCGAGAATATTTTGGTAAATTTTATAATGTTCATGCCTAAAATAGTAAATACAAAATAAATAAATATATAATTATTAAATAATTGCATGCTCGATTAGGCTCGACGAGTCTTCAAGCTTGAAAAATCAACGTTCGAGCTCAACTCGTTTGATTAATCAAGCTACTCGATACTCGGTCAACTCAAGTTCGAGCCGAATATTTGACCGAGCCACTTGCGACCTGCTTGCGAGCAGCTCAGTTCGATTGCAGCCCTAGTCCTAATATATTTAAAATGTACCTTCGTGGTATTAAAATTAATTTCTACTTGAAAAATTATGCCATATCAGATGCTTATAAACTAAGGAGTAAAACAAAATGCACAAGTTTACTTAACCAAAGGGGCAAATGTGTCTGTGCGCGCGTCATTCAAATTGCTACATTTGAAATATGTTAGGAACTAAAGTGCATCATTTTATACGTGAATGATTAAAAAACGTTGTGCAAATGTGAGGGAATACTCGTGCAGCTTTCCCATTTTAGAATGGTGCCACCACCAAAAAATAGTTTCGCAAAAACATTAGCGTAAGTTCTCAAATCATGAAAACTACGAGGATTTACAGGCAATAATTCATATACAACCTAAATTGGATTTAACAACAGTGGTATCCACATAAATTGGATCATGAAACCTCCATATACCGTATGTCTAGTTGACATGGATTAATGACTCCTGCGGAACGGATCATTTGCTTCTCCAACTCACATCTCTTCTACGAAACGGACCATATGCTTGGGCAGTGTCTGGGTGGCCCACCGATACAGACGCCGGCCCAGGGCAAATATGCTTTGCCTATCCTAAAAAGCTGATTTTATCACAAAATACGACGAATAAGAAATTCTGGTATTATTAATTCACACTCAATTCTCGATTTTGGTTTTGTTTTAGGGCTAAATTACATGGATGCTTATGTGGGTGAATTAACCTACAATTATCCCTTGTGTTTTAACTAAATATCCTTTAATCTTTATCCCTTCGCGGTTTGTACTTTTCCTTTAAAGAAGGATAGAAACAGACAATCATAATGGAAAGATGCACAAAGTCATAATTACCCCTTAGATACATAAGAAAGAAAAATTAGAATTATCAATTTAAAAATTAAAAAATATTATAGATGCTTCTTTTATATATATATATATATATATATATATATATATATATATATATATATAGAAGTTCTCACGTTTTCCATCTAGTTTTCAAAGAAATCGAAACCACAAGAGGATAACTTAAAGTATCCCAAAATACATCAAGTAATATGTTACTTCGCAAATCATAAGGTGGTTTTGTGTAATTTACCTTTCATTTCATTGTTTCATGTCTATATTCATTTAATCATATAATCCTGCACACGTAGATAGTTCTGATGATTGCACTCAAAAATCAAAAAAGGAAAAAAAAAAAAATCTTCTGTATAAGGTATCATCAGATCTTGTGACCCTCGTGGAGCAAATCACAATGGAAGACATTTTGGTTTCTTTATGCAAAACATCCCCGATGGAGCTTTGTTGTATGATTAACCGAAAACCAATTATAAAAGGATATGTCCAATAATTTCTTAAGCGTAACATGCTAAATAAAAAACAACAACTTACATTAAATTGGAGATAAGATCTAAGAGTTGCAATTTTCAAATGATAAAAGATCCCCTACAAGGTACCAAAAACTAAACGATGCTTTTGCTTTGTATATCATACATATGATGGCATTAATTGGATGCCAAAAAGTATTAAACCGACATCTTTTGCCCTCTCTTTTAGTAGTAGTAGTTATTTCTTTGGCGCAATATGCTAATTCAGAGGCGTCACAAATGATTATATTTGTTTGCTTACTCTGACAAGGCGCAAAAGAGTACGCAACAAGAGAAAATAATCTCCCAAATATAGCAATAACATTTGAATACATATATCCCTCATGAATTAATTTATATGAAGTCTAACGAAATGTTTTTTATTGTTTAATGAACCTGCTATCCTATAAGAAAGAGAAGTTTCCTTCAAAAACTTCAGTTTTACCAAACATAACCATTTATACCCTGGCAATTCATGGGGAAAAAAAATCTATATTCTTTGCCTAATTCAAAAGTTATCATGACAAAAAAGGTCATGGCTTTTGAACGCAGCATATTGGCTTGCACCATAATTGGGTTTTTATGATAGTATAGAATTCTTTTCTTCCGTTTCAAAAAAACCAATTTCAAAAATAATCACAAATGGGCAATCTTAACTGTACAAAACAAAAATAAGAGTGAAAATACGAAAATTGGACTTCGAGAAAATGACAAGAAACTGCAGTTCAAAGTATAAAAGACTTAGGGGCCGTTTGGTTCAAATTTTTCGATCGCTATTATTATAAATATCATTAATCCTACTATAAGTATGGGTTTTAAATATTCTTCCAATGTGTTTGGTTTAGTAATTAAATAATTATCATTCCCCTAAAAGGATTAATGAGTTTGATTAAATAGTATTTTGGAGAGAATCATAAAGATCCCAACTAATCACTTTCATTCTGATTGAAAAATAGTGATAATTACTTTTCGAACATTAATAATGAGTGTCATTACTATTGACACCCATTTCGTTACCGTATTCCCCTAAATCAAACACCCCCTTAATGAAATGATTACTAAACAGACAACATGGAACCTTATTCAACATTTTGTTCAATGAAATTATCAAGACTAGTTTGTTCTTGACTTTGTCAACCCCACAATTATTGAGCAATGTTGAGTCTTCCATTTCGTTTTGAGATATTCTACACAGAAAAAGGATAATTTCAGAAAACTCCTTGATGTTTATGATAATTACAGTTAGCTCCTCTCTATGTGTCAAAAATTATACATACCTTCCATTATAATGCACAAACTAATAGAAAATTACTAAGTTCACTTAGATGACCATGTTAACGTTCCAAGATTAAATTGTGGCATACAATACTATTTATACTAGTCCCAAAGTTCACCTACCCTCGTTATAGCACAATTGTACCTCCTCATCTCCCTTAATCCCTGCCATAATATTGCCAAAAAAAAAAGAAAAAAGAAAACTTTTTCAAAACGAATTCATGCAGCATCTATATAGTTTGTTTCACATAAAAGATCATGCCACCTCCAAATGTCCTTCCTAATTTTGCAATCTTCACATCCTCGTACAACACGCCACTGCTGTTAATCTCATGCAATCGTTTTTTCTTATTTTATTTTTTAGAAAATTTGAAGTGAGTTCCGCATATTTGATTGTGATGCTTTGCAACTGTAGCAGTAAAAATCTATGGGCAAGTTGGGAATTAAAACCTTTTATTCCTTTTATACAATTTTTAACTACACATGGGCTGAATTTGTTACTTGGAACTACAAACTACGAGAAAGGGTGAACTTTATAAATGTGAGGAAGCTAATTGAAATTGTCATTACAAACCTCTAGGGAGATTTGTGAAATTATCCTAAATTGTACTATCTAATTTTTCTATGTACATATCCCTTGATGGCCAAGAATGTTTGCGTGTGTGTGTGAGAATAGACTAGATTTGTTCAAAATTTAGTACATTATGTGAAAAAATTTTCACTTAAAAGTTTGCACACAAATTAAATAGTGCTTAATTTATTAAATAATTATCAAATGAGCTTAATTCAAAAAATCTTTTAATCTATTAATTTTCAAAATTAAATTAAGTTATCAAACACGTTCTTAGTCATCTTGGTCCGGTATAGCAGAGTAGATTGAATGCTAGTAAGTACCAATTATTTGATATAGCAAAAAGCCTTGTGAGGAAAAATATAATGACATAATTTGTCTCCTAACAATCCTTAAGGATCAAACATGCGTACTAAGGTTTGGAGTCTTCTCTTATATATATATATATATATATATATATATATATATATATATATTTTGTGTTATATGTGTATTCCCGCTATGTTTCTTAATATAAGGATATGATAGAACTAGTAATCATAGAAATATTACTAATCGTATTGGATTTTTCTAAACAGAGCCTAAACACTTCCTTTTCTAATTTTTTTAATCCAATTAAGCAACTATAAATTATTTAAAATAATACTACTCCCTCAAAAGTAGATCAAAAAATAGAAATTTCAAAAATTTCATTATCCATTGGGTTGAGTTAATCAAGATGAAATAAAAGTTATTTCATTCTTTTATTTTAAAGAATAAGAATTCTTTTGATTTGGGTTACTAAATCATAAAAATACTAATATATGTTTATTTGAAAAAGATAAAAATTTTGTTGACAAATTAATAAATACAAGCTAAAAAGATTTACCCTCCTTTTTCTCATTTTCAAGGCATCCTTGCAGTATTAAACCCTAATCCTCTTTACTAAATTTTCGTTTAGTTAATTCAGTTCTTAAAAGAGGCCCTAAGAGAATTCTTTATGAAAAGAATTCTAAATGTCATATGTGATTGGTCATATAATTCTGATTACATAGATTATTTTTATATGATATTCTTAAACTTGAGGAATAAGGAGAGGGAGAGAAGATGTTTGGGTGGAGCGGTTGAAAGACTAGAAAAGAAAGTGAGGGCTTAGGATTTTAGGTAGAGAAACAATAAGAATAAGAATAATAATAATAAAAAGGAAATGAGAAAAAGATAGAGGTAGGACCCGTGGGAAGAAGATAATGATGGAATAAGCGAAAAAGGAAGTGGAAAAAGACAAAAAAAAAAAAAAAAAAGGGGCAAAAGAAAAGGAAAAATTTTGGCTTCTTGCAAAGGATGAGGGTACTTTTGGGAACAAAACGTTGTTTTTTTTTTTTTGGAGATTTTTTTTTTCAAAAAATACTTGCATCTAGGGCATGTGTACCTCAATTCTATGCTAGTTAGATAATCTTTATCCATTTTCTATACTAGTTCAAAGTAGAAACTTGTTTTTTGGACATTTTTATCCACAACAATGTAGTCTCGAAAAAACTACTAGAGAGTTCTGAATTGTACCCATAAAAATATATAAGGGATAATTTCATACACCTCCCTTGAAGTTTGTCATAATTACACTTACCTCCTCTCAAGTTTTAAAAATTACACTTACAATCCTGTGTTTATATTTTTCATAACAAAACAAGTCCATTTTGATAATGTAACCCAAAAACATCAATTAAATCCCTTAAAATATCCTAAATTACTTTTAAATTGATCATCTCTTTCTTATTAATATATTTGTTTGTAAAATTTTAATCGATAAAGTAAATTTGAAGAACTAATATTTGGTGGAGATTGAAAATTTGATATAAGAATATAAGTACTTTTGACATTTTTGTGACAAATTAATTGATTTTTAAAATTTATTTATCTTTTTAAAAGCAATTAAGCATATTTTAAAGTGTTTGGTTGGTGTTTTTAATTACATTAGCAAGATGGACTTCTTTTGTTATGAAAAATATAAACACAGGGGATGTAATGTAATTTTCAAAACTTGAGAGGAGGTGAGTGTAATTATGGTAAATCTCAATAGAGGTATGTGAAATTATCCCAAAATCTAATTACTACTGCTACTACTATTGCATGTTGGCTAAATTGATGTAGGTAAGCGTTGTTATGTATTTATAGATGGATCGAAAATTGATTGTAATTTATAAAAATGGTTTCAGTTATATGATCAGCTATATGTTTCAAATATATAGTATATAAAAGAAAAATACTTTGTAGGTTGGAGTTTCAATTGAAACAAGATAGTGATGGTTTTTTGCTAAATTAAAAACTAAAATATGCAATTTGGGATGACAAAATCATTATCATGATAACTTTACTGAAAACAAGAATTCATGCACCTAATACACAAAGTTTGATTTCATTGCACAAAAAATGAAAAATTGATATATTTCTTTATTTGAGGATATGTACGGATTACGTAGAATATTATCATTTTATCTTTCTTTATTTGAGGGTGCGCAGATTAGTTTTTTATTGTGTAAAAAAATTGTAATTTTTTTTTATTTTTTTATTCTTCTAGTGTCATAAGTGTCTATAATTTAAAATTACTATTAAAACTAAGTAGTTTTCTATTTGAAGAATATGAATTAACTAAAAGTTGATTATTTGCTTAATTTTGGATTACAAATTACTAACGGTTTTCTTATCCAAAAAAATAAAAAAATAAAAGGGCCAACCATAGCATAAAGAACTTCATAACTCTTGTGTTTAGATTTAATTTGTATTTCATTAGACAAATCGAAAGACAAGCTATATTATTTTTTTCAAATTTATCTCTAAGAATACAAAACAAAGCTCAGCTAAACTAATTTACCCAACATTCGATGATGATGATGATGATCTTTCACCTAATGATTTTTTTTTTTTTTTTGGTGTCAGTTCATCCATTAATTTTTTAAAATGCACTACTTTGGCACAACGAAAATGCTCCTGGATGATGAGATGTTCATGTCATCTGCTACTATTTCCTTCTGAGACAGTCATGCAAGTTAAGTTAACAGAGTGACTAAAAATAGTGTACTTTTGAAACTCCATTAGGTGGACGGATACCGAAAAAAGAAAATTTTTTATTTTTTCTAATTGCACCATACATGTTTTTTTATCTCATAATATACAATTATTTTTCTGCTTCAGAAAAGCAATTTCAAAGAAACACTATTTCTTTGAACAGTTACATAACAAAACTATCAAAATTACTAGTCTCTCAAATAATTTAAACTTTTGGGTTGCTTTTCTTCTCACCTGGAGTTGGTCTCATAAAAAAATTATATTTCGGATTAGAAATGTATTTTTGAAAAAGGATACTATAAAATCTTTTTTTTGTTGGGGGGGGGGGGGGGGGGGGAATGACTATCTAACAAAGCCTCAAGAAAACCAGCCTAGCTAGCACTCGCTTGACTTGCTAGGACGTCTTGTTCTCTCCACGTATCATCAGACTTGGGTTAGGACTAAGGACTAAATGCAGACAACTTTCATCATGCAAGTCTCCTGTTCTTTTGTGCATTGATAATTGACATTGAGACTTGAGAGGATGTGAATTCATTCTCTTGGAAGAAGGAAGAAATTCAGCCACATTCTATTCAACTAATGGAAATTTCTGCCACTTGGTTAATAGTCAATGTTAAGCCTTTTTGACTCGATCCAACCAATCTATATGTGTGTAATCTGTAGCTGAATTAACAAGAATTATCTTTTGATTGTTAAAAGAAAATAATCAGAGTGAAATTGCGAAAGTCAAGGAGGATGACTAGAAAATGCAGTTTTCAAATCATAAAAGACTTTCATCAAACGACGGTCAAGTGGGGGTTCGCATAAAGAAGTTGAAGTTATCCATTTTCATATTAGTGTAATGATTTCTGTTTTAGAGATGGAATCTGTTTTTGACTTCGTCAACCCACAAAGACTAGTCTTTCGTTGGTGGACCAGTGATGCTCATTTTATAGGTTAGGAATTGGAGAATTCCATTTCTCAATAATACATCATCAATAATTATCTCACATCCATCTCGTAAAATGGTTAATTGATGCATTATTAAAATATCAGTATAACAAATCCTTATCATTGAGGCCATTATATAATACAGCCCCTAGTCTACCAAATTGCACAACATCATGGAGAAAGCTCAGTATTATTGTCCACTTGAACTTTTGTTGCTATGTTTTCTTTCAGCTTCAATAGCCGTGACCACTACTAATATTACCACCGACCAATCTGCTCTTCTTGCCTTGAGGGCTCACATCTTAATACACCCTCAACAAATCTTGGCAAAAAATTGGTCAGTTAATTCTTCTGTCTGTGAGTGGATTGGAGTAACCTGCAGTTCTCGTCATCATAGGGTGACTGCCTTAAATATTTCAAACATAGGTCTTAGAGGCCTCATACCTCCGCAACTCGGAAACCTCTCTTTTCTTGTTTCTCTTGACATGAGTGTGAACAATTTTCACGGAGAATTGCCTCATGAACTTGCTCAATTGCACAGATTGAGGGTTCTAAATTTAGAAGTCAATAGTCTCAATGGAGAGTTGCCACACTGGTTTATTTCCTTTCGCAAACTTCAATATTTATCACTCGCAAACAACAGTTTCACTGGCCTTATTCCACCTGCTATTTTTAACATGTCAAAGCTTGTAACTTTACAGCTTTCATTCAATTCTCTACAAGGAGACATTGTGAAAGAGATTTTCAATATTTCCTCACTAGAAATGATTGCCCTAGCTGGCAATAGCTTATCGGGTTCTGTTCCAAATTACATGTGTCAACATCTTAAGAGACTCAATTGGCTTCGTCTATCATGGAATAACTTAACTGGTCAGATACCATCAAGTATTGGCCAATGTTCACAACTTCAGTTTTTGTCCTTGTCTTTCAACAAATTTACTGGTGTTGTACCAAAAGAAATTGGAAACCTCACGGAGCTTGAGGTGCTTTACTTGGGGCGAAACAGTATAGAAGGTACGATCTTGATTCTTAATTTGGGAACTAGGGATGACCATGTAACATTGAGAAAACTCAGGGGTATTTAAAGCTAGATTTTAGCCCAGTGCATTACAGTCAAAATTTATAAATAAATTATGGTTAACTGCTTAACAACCTACAACAGTGTTTTGATGATAAACTTTTGGTCATTAAATTCTTTTTCGTCTTAATATCACCAATTCAACAAATAAAATCGTAGAGTTTATGTACTTTCCATCCATTTTAATGATCAAGACTAGTAGACTGCAGTTCACAGTATCGGGATACTGGTGGCATTTGGTTAGACTTGACCATTAATGGATAGAAGTACCTAATTGATGTTTTTATTAGTTGAGCGTGTGATTTGAGGCAAAAATGAGTTTGATAACTAAAAGCTTACAAAATAATAATAATAATAATAAAAGCTTACAATCATAATAGTTTAGTAGTTTCCCAAATAGTTTACCGATGAATTATGTTTTGAAGCCTAAAAAATCATTGCAAATTAGATTCTAAGCTTTTTAAATATATTTGCTTTTACATAATTTTTTTCCAAAAGTTATATGTAGAGTATTTTATTCGTTCCTAAACTTCTCTTTCTTGTTTTCTGTTAGCGAAGATCCTAATTGCAACTCCCACAACCTTTAAAATCCTTTTGATTCTTATGAATATTCAAATCTAAAAGTTCACTATTTTTTTTTCGTCCTTGTCCCTTTATCCCATTCTACTTTATATGTTTCTTGTTTTTTGAAGTTGAATTTAGAGGGTAGGTGAAAGAAGAAATAATTTGTTTTGAAGTTGAATTTAGAGGGTAGGTGAAAGAAGAAATAATTTGACAACTATTATTATAATATCACTATTCTTAAATAGTTGAAATTCCACGAACAATTAATAATTTAATAATTTTAGACGAGGGAGTGTATATTGCCAGCTGCAGTCTGCCAAGGTCTGCAACCAAGAGTCCAGACTTTGAAACCTACATTCAATCATGGAGAACATTTACTACCAATTCCCTCGTGGACATTTGTTGCAATTTCTTCTCTCAACAGCTTTAACCAAGACTAAGACCAACAATACTACAAATCAGTATGCTCTCCTTGCCTTGAGAGATCACATCACTATCGACCCTCACCAAATCTTGGCCAAAAACTGGTCCATAGGTTCTTCCGTCTGAGACTGGTTGGAGTCACTTGTGGCTCTCATCATGGCAGGTGCGGGTTCCTTATTACACTTTGTGGTGTTATTTCTATATTACATCATTTAAGTGAATGATAAGTATCCTCCCATTAAATATATCTTCAACTGACAAAGACGCATGAATCATTTAGGTGGTATAATATAAGTGTAATAACACGAAATGTAACAGATAATTCATAGCAAATTCAATATTAAGTTTTTTTTTTTTTAATCTCATAGGTGGCAAACTAGGTGATATAAATGGTAAATTTTGTTATGATAATGATAAGATGTAGTTATTTATTAAAAAAATTTAATCTTATCGTCATAGATAAACCCTTCACTTGTTTATAAAATTTACCATTGCACCACAACATCGTCCCTACTCCCTATTACATGTATTGAGTTTGTGCAGTTTGGTACGTTTGATTCTACTAAAGATGAGTAAAATTCCAGATTCTTCAGGCATTCATTCACATCTAAAAAAGATTAGAATCACTCAATGGATGCCCCTCTTTAATGTATCCCGGGTGGGTATTTTAGAACTAAAACTCAAATTTCAGTTAAAAAATACCAAGCTTTTAGTTTATGTAAATTGAAGGTTCAGTTCACAATTATTTTGTTTTATATAGGTGACCCATAATGTGTTTCTTTCTCGTTTTCGTTGAAAAATAAAAATCAACTATACGAAAACATAAATATATAATTCCTTATTTTTCTTCAAAATGGTTTAGATATGTAAGAATAATCCAATTATATGAGCTTGCTATTCAAAAGTAGGCATTTTTATTCGAATTCAAATTCAAATATTTATATGTTAAAAAAAAAAACTCATGTTAAAGAATTTCCCATTTCTAAATTATAATCATAGCATCACTAGGAATAATACCTTTCTAAAGAAAAGATACTAAATACAAAATATTAGCAATTTAGTATTCAACTTCTACTTCTTGTCATCTACATAAATCAATAGTGTTTTTTTCGTACCATACTAACATTTTATTGAGCCCATATGTTGAGACGAATGAAATTGCATAAATATTTCATCAATGGTTCTTGAGAAATGTTTTATAATCATTTTAAATGGTTCAAATTGAATCGTGCAACGAAATTGAAATCCATAATGATGATTTACTTCTTTCAGCTTTTCAATAACCAGCCTTTCTATTTTATTTTCATATTTATTATTCTTTGTGAAATCTTAAACACGCTATTAAGAGACCCTGGATAAAGTGGAAATACAAACACGAGAAATATTTCAAAAATGTCTATGAATTTGATTTGTTTGTGGTTCAGTCTAAAAGCTATCTAAAACCCTATTTTCAACTTTCTTTTGTGTCGAATAGGTAGGTTATGTTAAAAGATTTAAACAGCTCCACCCATCTTATTCAATTATTTATTTATTTATTTTGATTACATGAGCTTTTACTGTTCAGAACAAAATATTTGAATCTCTTCGTATTCTATCATTTGTTTTATATGATGCAGGTGTAATCCCCAAAGAAATTGGCAATGCAACTATGCTGAAGTCCTTCGATTTTAGTTATAACAACATAACAGGTAACATATGGTTGTCAAACTACAAAATGAAAATGAAAAGCATGTAATTGGAAAATCAAAAAGCTTTTAGTGTTAAATTTATGCAGTAAATTTTTGGCAGGTATCATACCACCAGAGATCTGCAACTTGTACTACTTGGAAGAAATCATATTACTGTTCAATAGCCTAAGTGGTTCCATACCAGTAGAGATCTTCAACGTCTCAACGTTGAAATTGCTCGATCTTTCTGGAAATCAACTTTCGGGCATTCTGCCCTCAACAATGGGTTATGGGCTTCCCAATTTAGAAATTCTTTTGCTCGGCGAGAATAACATTGGTGGACCTATACCCAACTCAGTCTCAAACTCTTCTAAACTAAAACTCTTCGGGCTTTCTGAAAACACATTCACAGGTTCTATTCCTCATGCCCTTGGGGACCTTAGATTTCTTGAGGTAGTGAATCTGTTGGACAACAATTTGATGGCCGACTCTTCATCTCCAGAGCTGAGCTTCATCACATCGCTGACGAATTGCAGATATTTGAGATTTTTTGCCGTGAGTGAAAATCCACTAAATGGCATTCTTCCAAATGCAGTGCGGAATCTCTCTACTTCGCTCGAACGTTTTTATGCATACAACTGTAAAATCAAAGGCAGCATTCCAGATGGATTTGGTAATTTGAGCAGTTTGATCATATTGAGTCTATTCCAGAATCAGTTGACCGGGTCAGTGCCAACTCCTCTGAAGGATTTGCAAAAGCTTCAAATATTACGTCTTGGCCAGAACAAATTAAGTCAAGTCACCCTGGATTATTTATGTGTCCTCCACAACTTGGGCGCTCTATTTTTAGAAGAAAATCTGATTTCGGGATCAATTCCGGAGTGCTTCGGCAATCTTACTTCTTTGAGAGAGCTTGACTTAGGTTCTAACAATTTTAGCTCTACGCTACCTACGAATTTTTGGAGCCTAAATAATATCTTAAAGATCAACCTCACCTCAAATTCACTCAGTGGCTCTCTACCTCCTGAAATCATGAATTTAAAGGTAGCTACATTAATAGATTTTTCAATGAATCACTTCTCAGGTGGGATTCCTAGCACATTTGGAGATATGCAGAACTTGCAACTACTTTCTTTAGCACACAACAAATTACAGGGATCAATTCCGAAGTCATTTGGTGAGATGTTGAGCTTGGAGGTATTGGATCTATCGCATAACCATCTCTCTGGTATGGTTCCAATGTCATTGGAGAACCTTCGGTATCTTACATACCTCAATGTGTCCTTCAACAATTTAAGTGGTGAAATTCCGTCCGGTGGCCCCTTTCGAAACTTCACAAGCGAATCCTTCCTTTATAACGAAGCATTATGTGGAGCTCATAAGTTCCATCTCCCACCTTGCCCAAGTACTTCAGCTCACAAGTCGAGAACCAAAAGAATACATCAAACAATATTTGTTATGCTTGGGTTCATGATAATTGTGGGCGCTATCACATTGGGGTTTGTTTACCTAAGATATAGAAGGAAAAATAAGGTTTCCAGGGGGGCTGATATATCATTAGCTGTGACACCTGAAAGTATTCCGCACCACAAACTTCTACAAGCAACTAACCGGTTTAGTGAGAGCAATTTGTTGGGGACGGGAAGTTTTGGATCAGTTTATAAAGGAACTCTTGATGACGGAAGGAATGTGGCTATAAAAGTGTTTAATCTACAGTTAGAAGGGGCGTTTAAGAGTTTTGATATAGAATGTGCAATACTGCGTAGCCTTCGACATCGAAACCTCACAAAAGTCATTACCAGTTGCTCTAACGGTGACTTCACAGCATTAGTGCTCGAATTCATGCCTAATGGTAGTCTTGAGAAGTGGCTGCATTCCCACAACTACAATTTGGATATCATGCAAAGATTAGATATAATGATTGATGTGGCATGTGCAGTTAAGTATCTCCACTGTGATTATTTCACTCCAGTAGTTCATTGCGATTTGAAACCTAGCAATGTTCTGCTAGATGAAAGCATGGTTGCCCATGTAAGTGATTTTGGTATTACAAAGTTGCTGGGCGAGGAGGATAGCCATACATTTACCAAAACATTAGCCACACTTGGCTATCTTGCACCAGGTGAAATTTTTTCTCGTTATATATACATATATATATATATATATATATATAGACACACACACATATATGTATGTACATATATATATGTGCATATGTATACATATATATACATGTATAGATGTATATATACACGTGTGTGTGTATGTGTATATACCTATATATGTATGTGTGTGTGTGTGCACGCAGACACACACCTATACCTATATATGTATATGTACACACACATACCTATATATGTGCGTGTCTACATACATATGTACGTACATACATACATATACATATATACATATACATATACATACATATACAAAATACACACACACACACACATATTTCTCTTGGAAATTCAAATTTTAGTTTCCTTTTTTACTGTTAACAGCATACATAATGAGTTAATATTTATTGCAGAATATGGGTCGGAAGGATTAATATCGACAAAATGTGATGTTTATAGTTTTGGAACTATGATGATGGAAGTCTTCACAAGAATAAATCCCTACGATGAAAGGTTTGTTGAAAACCTGAGCTTGAAGAGCTGGGTGAATGATTCCATGCCTGATGGAGTGGCTCAAATTATAGATGCCAATTTGCTAAGAGACAGTGATGAATACTTTCTTGAGAAGCTTGATTGTATTTCTTCCATCATGAAGGTTGCTCTAAATTGCACAAGGGAGTCTCCAAGGGAGAGAAGCAATATTCAAGATGTTCTTGTAGCATTGAAGAAGATCAAACTTCAGCTAATGTCACATACATTGGAGCTTCAAGGTGCCCAAGTATAACATAATCCAAGGAGTTTGTGTCTAGTTATCTCCTATCGTTCTAATTTGTTGTGTTTGTGTTTGCATGGCTTTGAGAAACCAATAATATGGCCTAAATCAGAATCAGCATTCAAACAGTAATGATATGTTGTGGACTGGAGTACCTATAAGCACATAAATCCTTTTCACAGTAAATTTCTTCTAAAAACATATTGCTGTAAAATAGTTCATGGCCGTTGAAGGAAATTCCTTCGTTGTTCCAAGTTGGAGTTCAATTTTCTTATTTAGTAATTATTCTTGTTTTTGGTTCTACATCACAAAAGGTTTCAGATTTTGGATATCAATTTCAATGGACTCGTAAATTTTCACAATCTATAAGTAAAAATGTCTTAGCTTAAAATTGCTAAATCACAAAATTGCTGTGTGGGCATGCCTGTTTACTTGCCATGTTGAAATAAAAAATAGATCAGTTACCATCAGGATCTCTTAGGGTTGCAATACTGTCACTAACATATTTAAGGACTTTATCCTTGAAGAGTTTTACCAAGAATGCAACAAATTTTTGTACAATTAATTAGGTTTTATAGTAATTTCTAGGACTCCATGACTTGGAAGTTTCATTCAGTACTTAAGGGTAAAATCAAATGAGAAGAAAGGAAAGAAGTTATTGCTCAGGAATTGTACCACTGAATGGATATTCAACTTGCCTAATGCTGTAGCAAGAGCCTCCTGCATATGATAGAGCAGAAACACATTTAATTTAAAATACTAAGAACTAGCTTGGATTCAAAACAAGAAAGAATTACCAGAACACTAGACAAAGATTGACCAGAAGAACACAATATGCATTTATTCTGAGTATATTTGCCATGCATAAGATTGATGTGTAGCTTTAAGGATTCAAAACTAAAGAAACAAATGTGAAATAACTGCATCACAAACAAACTCATCCTTGCAGCCAAAACATGGAAACAAAGCTCAAAATTTTATCTGGCCACTAATTTACTCATATCCTATGACTTCCACTCTAATTTTTAAATACCCAAACTAACATTCAGTTTTAGCATTAGATTCGTAAGTCAGATTCCACTCAAGAAAGAAACGTCTTCTAGAAAATTATAGAAGAGCCCTGTTGGCTCTTGAACAAATCTTCAAAAATGCCTTCCTGAAACTAGCTAGAAAGAGAAAAACTGTAATGCAGTGTTCTTACCTTATCAATGTCAATTTTATAGGTAGCGACATGACTATATTTCTCACTGAGCTGCCCAATGACAGGGGATATTAACTTACCTGGAAAAGGAAAACACGACAAGGTTACAGATCAAGCAGCTGTCATAATGCATAATCCTGAATGTGAGAAGAAAGCATAGCGAACAAGTGTATGCTATGTGTCAAAAATTCTACAGATGATCTTACAAGGTGCACACCAGGCAGCACTTAAGTAAAATATTGCAGGCAATGATTCATCTGGTACCATATTTGATAATAAAACATGAGCATCAAACAACAGAAAAAATAAACAAAAACAACAAATAATTCACGTAAGCATTACATATTATCAAATGAAAATGTAAACAAAGCAGATATTAGTGTATATAAATTTCTATATCTGCACCTTGTGCCTTGCAAAGTGAATCATTAAGCTGCTCTTCAGACTCTATCGAAATGATTTTTGATGGACCCGCAATCTCAACTCATTTCAGCAAACACAAAAGCACCTTGTTCTACATAAATAAAGCATCCGAGGTAAAATTCAAATTGCTACAATGGGACGACAAATTTACGGTTAGGGGACTATATACATAAATGTATGTATACGTATATGTATATACCATATATACATATATTTATACGTGTGTGTGAGTGTAGAGAGCACAAATTGGCCAAATTGCAGATTTAGCATTGGAACTCCTTTGAAAAAATATTACATCAGTTATAATTTTTGTCAAACAAA
This sequence comes from Mitragyna speciosa, assembly GCA_024721245.1. Classification (NCBI taxonomy): domain Eukaryota; kingdom Viridiplantae; phylum Streptophyta; class Magnoliopsida; order Gentianales; family Rubiaceae; genus Mitragyna; species Mitragyna speciosa. Next base: position 9,588,630 of record CM045552.1, on the reverse strand, counting down.
TTTGACAGATTTAATTGCAAATAGATTTAGAATTGCAACGACAACAAATAAATATGACAACTAATAATGCTTATCACACAAATTTTAAAAACTCATATTCCCTATGTTTTCCAACCTTTTACTGCAGCGTCATAAATTTTTTTCTAAAAAAAGCAGCAATTATAAATTCTGCTTTATTCCTTTGTAAAGTACATCACACACTAATTTTATATATGTGTGTGTGTGTGTGTAGGTAACATCTATGCTAGATCCCTCCCAATCATCTGGAGAAAATACCTACACTCTTCCATTTGCATAACCCCAGAAAATCCATTAGGGGAGAAACTTATGAGTTATGACATGAAAATGCTAATCACGAATAAATTTCTAAGATTAGAGATAGGAAACATGCTGAAATACAGGGTAATGAGTTGAATAACTACAATCAACTCCAAATGGAGTTCTTGGTGACATATTCAGTTATCCTATACAATTAATATCCAGGGCTCCTATGCCAGAACTCCATGCCACAGCAATGTGGAAACCAAAATTTCATGTTATTCTGAACTTTAACAGACATCACGAAAGGCAAAACAAAGAGGAGATGAAAGGTGAAGATGCAAAGCATCACATAAGCACAGGGAAGTCAAGGATGCTAACTTAAAACATAAAAGCAGATTGTATAATGTCCAAACTGCTTTCTGGAAAGAAGATTGTAACAAGCACTAACCTGTTTTACTGAAACTATTGGGAACAGATTATCAAACTTGTCGAATTTGTTCAGATGGTTGGTATCAAAATAGTCATATATTGCATTCTCAAGGATGCTAATTGGATGTTGATCTCTCCTGTGGAGCTGCATTCCAAGCTTGGAAAATATTGTATCAGGGACATTATTTGTTGGGTCATCGCTCACGATTTCTGCAGAACCAATGATCACATTAAGCAAGAGATGATTCAGAAATAAGATAAAGATATAACCAAGGACAAGGACACTGCTTGTGAACATCTATACAAGTACAAATGGAGAAGAAGAGACCAGTAAGAGCAGCATTTGAGGCTCCAAAATTGCAAACAGAAATCATAAACATATAAGAGGAAAGGGGAAAGATCACCACTTTACTGAAAAAGACAGCATATCCATCAGCAAATACTATTGTCATTTCTCAAACCTTACCAAACCAATAAATAGTTCTCCATATCACCACAATTTTTACACTAGTTCCAGAAATTTCACAAGACTCTGGCATACTGATTGAGTTAAAACTTACGACCTACAGTAAAAACCACCATCTGAATGCTAAAGAATTGCACAAGATAGAAAAGAAAAATAAAATTGCAAAGTAAATGAATAAAATAAATCAACCAAACAAACTCAAACCAACCTCAGTTGCAAAATTACACTGAAACCAGATGATTAAATATTGAAACCTTCAAAAAACTATATGTTTTCTATAAAAAATATGCAAACTTTAAGATACCCAAATGGTAAAAATTTAAGTTATTGAAGTGCAATTTACCTTCTTTGACAATTTTGACACCATCAAGCTCAAGAACTGAGGTGTAATATTAAGGCCCTTCATGGGCATAGTAGTAATTTAGACCATTTGGGTCTATGAGTGAATTGGAAGACTTGGAGGGACTTGAATGCAATTTTTCCAAATCTAATTTTTAACCCCAAGGACTAGGGTTTTCTTCACTCTTTCTTTCTTCAATCCCTCTAGCCATATCTTTAATTCTCTCCCATTTTTTCTCTCTTCTTGAAGAAGGACTTGAGGAGCCCAACTTTCTTTCACCAAGGGGATCAAGTAGAAGCCCTTTTGAATCTTCCACTCAAGGTAATTTCCACAAAGTCATCATTCTTTCTTTGCTCTAGTAAGTAAGATTTGGTAGCCTAGTGATTGGTTGGTGAGTTTTTGGGGTTGTTTTGTTCTTTTGGTTGTATTTTGTTTTAGTGTGTGTTGTGTGTGTATGTGTGGGTAGATAATGGTGTATTGATGATGATTGTGGATGGAAGGGAAAGGAAGATTGGGTGTGATTGTGATTATGCTTGGGATTAATGTGTATATTGAGCTTACATGTGTTAGATTATAGCTTTATTGTACAGTTTTGAGCTTGTTTTGCTGTTGGTTTGATGTTGGGTGTGTTGGAAGATTGGAGAACTGGAATCATAGGGAATTCCAGTTGCTCGATCGTATCCACGACGCGGATAGTGTCGTGGATACCGAGCTTAGTTCGCCGATGAAGGTCAGTAGGTTTCTTGTATTCGCGGCATCTATGCGTCACGGGTATGTATGTTCGCGTTGCGGATAGGTCCGCAGATAGCAGGTTGGTTTCGCAAGTGGAATTCCAGTGAGTTGGTCATATCCGTGACACATATCCGCATCGCGGGTATTTTTGTCTGCATCGCGGGTAGGTCCGTGGGTAGCATTGCAGTTAGCTTTCTTCTAAAGGGTTTTGTTTCGTCCTGTGTCTTAAGGTTGGAATTAAGTTATTTATATGTTTCCCCATAGAATTAGTATATGATCGAGTGTTAATTTGTGTGTTATAGGCGACGAAAGTGATTATCCCTACTCCAATTACTTGAACTAGCTTTTGGATCGAGGTAAGTAGTACTTGTATCTCTTTGCCATTTGAAAGTAGTTTTGACAACTTAAATGATGTGAAATGCTAATTTATTTATAAATGGGTTTGAGTTTGGATATATATTGATTTTATTATGAAATGATACATGTGATCTAATTGTTATGCAAATGACTTTGGTTATGAGCCTTGTATGTGAAATGGATTATGACGGGACTAGTTCCTTAACTTTGGTGTTTGAAGTAAAATCTTTGAATCGTACTAACCGAGTGATAGTTAGTTTTGAATCGGACCAACCGAGTGATAGTTGGTTTCGAATCGCGTTAACCAGATTGCAGTTAACAACTAGATATCTATGGTCATTTGTCCACTAACTACTTTAGCTCTCCTTGAATTGATATATGTTATGCTTTAGAATTGTATCATTTATAAATTAACCACGTATTTATGAATGAGAATGAATCTCAATTTTGAATTGACACTGTATATGTATGTGTAACAAGCTTAAGCCCCAAAGAGATCTTTTACTACTTAATAAGTATTTGTCACTCACCCTATTGTTTGACTTCGCAGGGAATGATTTTGTAGAGGAAGAATGGCAAGATTTTTGGGCCTCATAGTCATGGTTATTATAGATGATAATGTGGTTATTTTTGAGTTCATTGATGTATAACCATATTGTTGGTATAGATTAGGTTATACATGTACTACCCCAACTATTTTTGTTATGGGGCAATGGAATTGTAAATGGATCGTGTTTATTTTGGTTATGAATGAAATGAACTTCTTGGGGGCATCTTTGAGCATTCTTTAAGCTTGTGAATTGTATGTTAGATGATATTTTGTACCGATTAGCCTTGTGTCCTAACTTAGCTCAGGGCATAGCGGGTGCCACGCCTCGGGGCACGGGGCGTGATATGAGCCCACTAGTGGCCTCCACTTGTAGCGATGGATTTTGTCTGCTGAGAAAGCAGAAGAAGAGGAAAAGGAAGAAGAAGAGAATGAGGGAGTGGAAAGAGCAAGGCTTTTTAATACATTTTGGCAGAGTAATTGGAGGGTCTTATAACGTGGGTGGTGTATTGAGCAAATCTAACACTATGTTTGGGAGGAAGGAAATGGAGGAAAAATAAAAGAAAGGGAAAGATTTTAAGGTTTTCCTTTATTTGGGAGCAAGAAAGAAAAAGAAGGGAAAATTTAGTTAATTATTTTCTTTTGTTCGAGAGGAAGGAAATGGAAAGAAAAGAAAGGAAAAGAAGGGAAAAGTTACTTAATCATTTTATTTTGTTTGGGAGGAAGGAAATGGAAAGAAAAGAAAGGAAAAGTAAGGAAAAGTTACTTAATCATTTTCTTTTATTTGGGAGGAAGGAAATGGCAAGAAAAGAAAGGAAATGGAAGTAAAAGTTGGCTTGTTTTGGCCAAAAAATTTTCCTCCTAAATTTGAGAGGAAAATGAAGGATAAGAAAAGAAAGTTTCTTTCCCTTCTTTTCTTTTCTCTTACTTTCTTTTTTCTTCTTTTCTTTCAACCCCAACTCCCAAACTAAGCATAAATGCCATTGCTCAAAGTTGCCTCTCAGCAGAGTGGCTGGGGTTAAGTTTAAAAATTCCTCTTAACGTATCAAAGTTGAAGTTTACCTAACTTTCAATTTTTTTTCATTTTATCTCTAATTTTAGTCCACGTTGTTATGTTAACATTTAGGACATTTTGAATTGACAAAAATACCACCTCTTAAGTAATTTTTTAAATTATAAATTCTATCCCACTTTCATATTTGCAACTTTATAGTTGAAAATGAAAGAAATTATTCAAAAGCTTTTAAAAGCTTATCACCCTTAAACTTATTTGATAGACCTTAGATTCTTATCATATACTAAGTGCCTATCAAAAATTTGTATTTGATAAAAACTACAAGAATTTTTGAAGTTCCAACAACCTAAGAACTCATTCCAAAAAAAAAAAAAAAAAATTACAGTAGTTGAGTGAAAAATATATATTTTTTGTTGATATTTTTTAGCGAAAGTGTTTTAACTTTTATGGCTAATTTAGGAGTTTTAGACCAGGGAAAAAAGAAAAAAAAACTTGAAGAAAAGAAAATGCATTCTTTAAGAGTTTAGATGAAGAAAAAAGAGGAATGAATTTGGATATATATTTTTATTTTATAGTCATTTATGGAAAGAATTGATAATTTGAAAAAATTGTTTAGGATGTGGCATTTTTGTCAATTCAAAATAGTTCAAATGTTAAGTTGATGAGTTGGATTGAAATTGGGGATAAAGTGAGAAGAATTAAAAGTTAAAGGGTAAACTGCAACTTTGATTTGATGTGAGTTTTTGTGATTAGCCCGAATGGGTGTGATGAAGTAGGTAATTGGGGGCTAGTTTTCAAGAGGCTCTTAGTGTTTGGATAAAGCCAATTTTGGAATTTTTGATTAATTATTCTTATTTTTCAAATTTAAGTCAGAGAAAAATTTAAGTAAAAATAGAGAAATAATTTATGGACCCTAATCTTTTGATGCATACACATTACTCTTTGTTTTTATTAGGTGAAAAACTAAAAATATTCTCATTTGTAAACTCATAAATGATATTTTACATTAAATGTAAACTTAAAGTCTAATAATTTGGAGCCATTTTGGTATTTTTCATCTAATGAAAAACAAAGAAGGGATATGATTTGCACATATAGGACAAATGCCCTCTTTGTCATTCTTTTTGTTATGACTTTCTGCTTTTTAAAAAAAAATCATAACATTAATTTGCATAATAAGCCAAATCAGAACCATTTACAATAGAATTAGTAATCATAGATATATTACTAATCGAATTGGATTTTTCTAAAATTAAGAGTTTTGAATTGTACCCATAAAAAGTATATTTTCATTAATTTGTATTGTTTTTGTGTATTTTCTAAATCTTCCAAAACATGAACGAGTTTTATGGATATTTTTAAATTATATGGCGAGTAGTCTTTAAAACTGTAAGAGGCTCTAGAACATGGATGAACCCATTTTTTTTTTTCACTTGCCTAATCCTGGTAACTCTTCCTCCCCATTTTGTTGGCTCCTTTCTTATCTGCCCTTTACAGATCAAATCTCGTTCCACGTTTTCTTTGTACCAAGCAAATTATTAATTTCCTTCTATGGCTTAATTTCCTTCTTTGTACCAATCAAATCTTATTAATTCCCTTTGTACCATGGCTTAAATAGTCATAAATATTGACTTATGGTAGGGGCATTTTATTATACATTGGTTTGCCCATGGATCATTTTATAATTTGGCCAAAATTCAGGGTTTGATCGATATGTTGACCAAGCCTTAGGGGTAATAAATTTAATTAACCCAAAAATAAAAAATTTTCTCCTTAAATTACTTATTTATAATACTTTGTATCTCAAAATTTATCGTGGAGCTCAAAAACATTTAGCTAAACTAGTGAATTTCCACTTAGATGGGCAAAATTATCCTTTAATGTAAAATTTGGTCTAAGCAATATTGCTAGCCAAAATTCAGATTTTATATCCCTCTAAAAAAATAATTGCTATTGATACTATTATTGCATGTTGGCTAAATTGATGTAGGTAAGCGTTGTTATGTATTTATAGAGGGATTGAAAATTGATTGTAATTTGTAAACATAGTTTCAGTTATATGAGCAGCTATACGTTTCAAATATAAAGTATGTAAAAGAAAAATACTTTGTAGTTTGGAGTTTCAATTGAAACAAAATAGTGATGATTTTTTTTTTTGCTAAATTAAGAAGTAAAATATTCAATTTGGGATGAAAAAATTATTATAATGATAACTTTAATGAAAATAAGAATTCCTGTACCTAATACACAAAGTTGATTTCATTGCACATAAAATGAAAAATTAATATTTTTCTTTATTCGAGGATATATATGGATTACGTAGAATATTATCATTTTATCTTTCTTCATTTCAGGGTGCGCTGATTATTTTTTATTAAGTAAATTTTTTTTAATTTTCATTTTTCTCGTGTCGTAAGTGTCTATAATTTAAAATTGATATTAAAACTAAGTGATTTTCTATTTGAAGAATATGAATTAACTAAAAGTTGATTATTTGCTTAATTTTGGATTACAAATTACCAATGGTTTTCTTACCCAAAAGACAAAATAAAAGGGCCAATCATTGCATAAAGAACTTCATAATTCTTGTGTTTAGATTTAATTTGTATTTCATTAGACAAATCGAAAGACAATCTATATTAATTTTTCAAACGTATAAACCCTCTAAGAATACAAAACAAAGCTTATCTACACTAATTTATCCAACATTCGATGATGATGATGATGATCATTCACCTATTGAAACTTTTTTTTTGGGTGTCAGTTCACCCCATTGATTTTTTAAAATGCACTGATGAGGTGTTCATTTCATGTGCTACTATTTCTGTCTGAGATAGTTGGGCAAGGTAACAGAGTGACTAAAATAGTGCACTTTTGAAACTCCAATAGGTGAACTGATACCAAAAAAAGAAAAATTTTCTAATTGCACCTTAAATGGTTTTTATCTCATAATATATGATGTGGGTGGATTAGGTATACAAATATAGCAATAAATCTCTCAAATTTCACACACGAATAAGTTATAAAAATACCTGATTCCCCTATAACTGCAAGTATATAGGTCAAAACGAGTATAGAGATATTAGGGTCGATCCCACGAGGAAACTTTAGTAACAATTACCAAAGCTTGTTAACTTATGTTATTATTTAGACATTTCATCGAACATGTAGTAGGCGAAGTGTAAAAAGTTTAAATACTTTAGAAAAACTAATGGATGGAATTCACAATACAAGTTTAGGGTGTAGAATCCACTAATGGTCACAAATATGTATGAAAAGATTAATAACTTACTTATAACACATTCTATTAGCAACCAAAACTTATTCTCATAATGAATTGATTACTACTACCAAACCTCATTCTCGTGATGATTTGATGTTATTAATAACAAGATTTCCTATTCTCATACTGAAGTTTCCTATTGCTAGCATGTTATGATCATGAATTGTGGTTATTACTTTTTAAACAAATAACCTTATTCCACCTTAAAGCACCACATCCTCATGTGTCTACTAGTAGGTTTTATCTACTTTTTTCTATTGTTGCATGCAATTCTCATTGTCATATAACAAACAAGATGATTTGCAATTGAGATTAATCAACTACAAATTTGAAAACTAAGTAAATGAATAAGCAAGAACAAGACATGTCAAGATAAGTCTTTATTCAATACATATCATTAGTTTCATCCACCCCTTAAACTACTATTTAGATCATAATGAAAAATATAGCATTAGAGTCATGAAATCAATACACAAAACCATAACAAAGTAAGTAAATAAGAGATAAGATGAAAAAATCTTATTCAAATGATGAATAAGGTTCAAAATATCTTCTATTTCTCCCTTGAAAATGGATTGGTACATAGGCCTCAAAAGTTTTCCTTACAAGAATTGAGTTTCTTACTACAAACTATAAAGAAAACACTAAATTACAACTACCTGGGAGTGCTCCTCCTTCCAAGACTTTCTCTAAATGCCTTGCAAGAGCTTCCTATTTATAGACAAATTCACCCTAATTATCTAGACAACTTGCATGACAATTTGCAAGAAAAGTTGTCTTGAAATCACAAAAAGATTTTCATTGATTTTGCAATATTTCCTTGGGTAGTGCAGGTGTAAAGAAGCTTTAAAAAGTCATCAAAAGGAGTTGGAAGATAAGTTGCAAGTTGAAGCCATCATTTTCTAGCGAACATGCATGATCCGCGGGTTATTGGTCTGTGGATCTTGATCTGTGGATTTCTCCCAGAAGATGAATGAATCAACTTTTTATCAAAATACAAAAGTTGTAGCCTTTTGAATTATCTTTCCCAAAACCACAAGAATTAGGTCATTTAGAGTTTTGGATGTAAAGATATGGCTAAAATACTGAGACATGGTTGGGAGAGTCTTGTTCTTCAGTAATTTAGATTTTTGGCTATAAAGATGTGAGAACTGGATTTTGATATCTTTATAAGATTTGTAGAGTATCCTCTTTATCTTTAAAATTGCACAAGAATCATCTCAATCTAATATTTTTAGCTCAAGTTATAGCCAAAATACTGAAATATGTCTTTGTTGCCGACGCCTAGTTTTCTCCAATTCTTCATTTCCATTTCTTCTTTGCCCTTCTCTTTTGCTTATTAATCTTCTTATGCCCTTGAGACCTTTTTGTGATGTTGATCATTTAATTCCATGGTGAATTTGTTGATGAGAATTTTTCAAAATTGAGCAAACAATCTTGAAGATTTTGAATGTAAAAATTGCTTCATTAAAACTCCACTTCAGTTATCCTTGAATCTACTATGAATTTGATGACTTTTACTCCAATTGATTCGAATTATGATTGAATATATAAAACCTATAAGATTGTACATAATTATGCATTAATTTGTTCAAAATATAAAATTTCGCTTCAAAATCATAAAAATCAAGTAAAAACCCGAATTTTTGAAAAAAATCTTCAAATGGAAAATGAGCCATTTTCATATCAAAATACTAAAACACACTAAAAACATATATAAAACACTACACTAAAATAAGTAAAATTATCACTTATTAATATACAATTAATTTTCTACTTCAAAAAAGCTATTTCAAAGAGAACTATTTCTTTAAAAAGTTACATAACAAAACTATGAAAATTACTAGTCTTTCAAATAATTTAACCTTTTAGGTTGCTTTTCTTCTTACAATCCCTGAAATGCCAATCCAATGCTCCCAAAATTTTCCTCTTACCAAGAGTTGGTCTCATAAAAAAATTTGTACAAAATTTTTTGAAAATTGTTTCGGCCTTTTGAAATAGAATATTCAAATTTCACTTGCCATTCAATCAAAAAGTTTCAACTTGATATGTCATTGGTTACCTTGGAGCATTTTTTAGAAATGTATTTTTGAAAAATGATATATAATACTTTTTTTTATTTTATAAAATGACTATCCAACAAAGCCTCAAGAAAACCAGCCTAGCTAGCATTCGCATGACTTGCTAGGACATCTTTTTCTCTCCACGTATCATCAGACTTGGGTTAGGACTAAGGACTAAATGCAGACAACTTTCATCATGAAATTATCTTGTTCTTTTGTGGCATTAATAATTGATATTGAGAATTCATTCTTTGGAAGAAATTTAGCTACATCCTATTCAACAGATGGAAATGTCAGCCACTTGGTTAATAGTCAATGTTAAGCCTTTTTTTAACAGAATTATCTGTAGTAGAATTATCTTTTGAAAAAAGTAGAAGAATAATAATAGAGGAGAAATTGATTTCTCTTTCAACTCATAAAATCAAAGCTGTACAGGACGGTATATATACAAATCTTCAAGGAATAAAAAAATAACATGTGTAAAAAATCAAGAATATCCTATTTGCTAACAAATTCTATCATAATCTACTTTTCTTGGAGATCATGCAATTCGGTTAAACTGTAGCCTTGTATCCATACTTTTTTCTACATCCCTCCTCAAGTTGGAGCTTGGTGATAATTTGCCAAGCTCAACTTGCACAATAGATTATTGAACTGAGGTGTATTCGATGCCTTGGTGAATAAGTCTGCAAGCTGATGTTGAGAGCTAACATGCAATGGCACAATAAAACTTTCCTTATACTTGTTTTTGACCAAATGACAGTCTATTTCCAAGTGTTTTGTTCTTTCATGGAAAACTGGATTTTCAATCATGTGGGTTGCTGCCTTGTTATCATACCATAGTGGGAAGTGTAGGTTTAATCTTGAGATCATCAAGAATATATGTGATCCATTGTAACTCGCAGACTGTTGCTGCCAAACTTCTATACTCAGCTTTTGCAGAAGATTTTGATATTGTAGTCTGTTTCTTGGTTTTCCATAATATCAAGGCAATTCCAAGGAAAACACAATATCTAGTCAATGATCTTCTTGTGTCCAAACATGCTGCTCAATTAGATTTGAGAATGCTTTCAAAGTAAAATTATTCGAAGCTTGATAAGCAATCCTAATGATGGTGATGCCTTAATGTACCTTACTGGATGTAAGGCTGCCATCTAATGTTTCTTAGTTGGTGTCTACATAAATTGACTAAGTTGTTGCACTCCATAAGCATTGTCTGGTCTTGTAAAATTCAAGTAGAGCAATCTTCCAATCAATCTCCTGTAAGGCTCTGGATTATCTAGTCTTTCACCTGCCTATTCTATCAATTTTACACCTTTTGCCATTGGAGTCTTAGTTGGTTTACTCCCAAGTAGCCATGCATTCTTAATTATATCCAGTGCATACTTACGTTGATTAACATAAATTCCATTTTCAGTTCTTACTATCAAATCAAGAAAATATCTAGCTTCTCCCATGTCTTTAATTGTGAAAAGCTTATGTAAATAAGCCTTAAATATTGCAATTTCTTTTAAGTTATTACCTACAATTAAAACATCATCCACGTATATTAGCAATGTAGCATAACTTCCAGCACCTTGCTTGGTAAACAGACAATTATCATGCTGAGATTGTCTAAAATCAAAATTTCTATGTCTATTGTTAAACTCTTGATTCCATTGTCTTGAGACTTGTTTCAGTCCATATAGACTCTTTTTCACCTTGCACACTTGTTCTAGCAGTGCTTTTCCATATCCTTTAGGTGGCCACATATAGATCTCTTCTTTCAACTTGCCATGTAAAAGGCATTATTAATGTCAAGTTGATGCAGGTACCAACCTTTAGCAGCTCTTACAACAAGAAATAGTCTCGCTGTAACTAGCTTTACTACTGGAGAAAAGTTATCATGATAGTCAACTCTAATTGTTTGACGATATCCTTTAGTCACCAATTTGGCCGTTAACTTGTCAATTGACCCGTCAAGTTTTAATTTAGTCTTATACACCCATTTTGAGCCAATTTCTCCTTTCTCTTCTGCCAACTTTGTCAACTCCCAAGTGTTATTGTTTTCCAAAGCCTCAAGCTCTTTTTGCATAGCATGGATCCATCCTTCTTTTTGCATAGCATGCCTGGCTATATGATTTAGGTTCCTGCATATTGGTTAGTTTTGCCAAAAAAGACATATGTGTTCCAATTAGGTTTGAAGAATTTTGGCAATGGAAAGTATTGAGTGTATTGATTTGTTCTTTTCCTTGAGTTAACACTAGTAGCTTGTAAACCTGTACTGGACACCATACTAGCTATATAATCCTGCATCCAAACAGGTTGAGTTTTTGTTCTTGTACTTCTCCTCTTCACTCCTGGTTGTGTCTTACTGATGTCACTCATTGGTCTTTGGTTTTCAACTTGTGAGAATGTATCAGGCTCTAAGTCTCTAAGGGTTTCATTTTCTTCAAGATCAGTAGTTTTAGTTGATAGCTCAAGAAAACTGTCTACAGGTACTGCTGGCAATGATAGCTGAGGTGTTTGTTCTTCAGTATGATGAAATGAAAAAGTTTTTTCATGGAAAACAATATCCCTACTAACATGTATTTTGCTTGTCTCAAGGTTATGCACTTTATATCCCTTTTGTCTTGGGCTAAAACCAAGGTAAAAGACACTTGTGGGCTTGAGCGTCAAACTTGTCTTTGTGAGGTAAAGTATTTGTGATATAGCAGAGGCATCCAAAGATCTTAAACTTAAGGTAATTTGGCTCATGACCAAACAAAAACTCAAAAGGAGTTTTCCAATTTAGCACAGCAATTGGTATTATATTAATAATGTGTTGCCATTAAAAGAGAAAATGGCCAAAATTTTGAAGGTAACTAGGCTTCGAACATGAGTGGCCTTGCAATTTGTAAAAGATATTTATGTTTTTTTTTCTACTACTCTATTTTGTTGTGGGGTATAGACACAGGCTCTTTGATGTATAATTCCTTGTTCCTTGAACAAGTTTTAACACTTTGAACTAGTAAACTCAATCCTATTGTCTGTTCTTATCACTTTAACCCCTTCTCAAATTAATTTTTCACCATGGTCACAAAATCTCTTAATGTTGGCACTACTTGAGTTTTATAAACTAACATAAAAATCCAAGTACTTCGATTGAAATCATCCACTATAGTCAACATATAGGGCATTCCAGTGAGTGAATTTGGTTTATAAGGTCCCCAGAGGTCTACATGCACTAGTTGAAAGGTGTTGGTTGTTTGAGTTTTACTGGTGGAAAATGCAGCCTGTGTTGTTTGGCTTTGTGATATGTTTCACACTCAAGTAAAAAATCTGAGTTCACTTTGGCTATGTAGGATTTAAAAACTGTAAATGTTGTAAGACATTGAAAATTAGATGACCTAGTCTTTGGTGCCATTCAACAACAAAGTCCTAAGATTTTTCATTCATGAAACTGAGATTAGTACAAGAGTACTTTCTATCTACTTCCAACTGATTTCATGAATCAATAATCCTATTTAAGAAGCTAGAATCATCTAACAAATATGGTATCCATACAAGTCTACCCACTACTAGTGTCTTCTTACTCTGTAGGTCCTGCAACAAACAATAGATAAGGTAAAAAAATCAGTTTAATTTTAGCTGTGTGAGCAAGTTTAGAAACTGAAATCAGGTTATAATGAAAAGTAAGAACATGTAGAGCCTTAGATAAGATTAGTCTATTGTTTAGCTTAACACTTCCCACATGTTTTATTGGTTTTAATGAACCATTTGGTAAGTAAACAAGCATAAAGGCAGGTACTAGATCTACATTTTTCATCAAGCTAAAATTTGAACACATATGGCTACTAGCACGTGTATCCAGTATCAAAGTTCTTGATTTCATATAATTAGGTACAGTAAAAACCAAATGAAAGGATTTCATACTTGCAAAGTCATCCACATGTGCAAAATTCACCTAATTCTTTAGCTTCATTGGCATTTTTCCCTTTCAGTAGCTTCATTGGCTCTTGCTGAACAATTGCAAAGATGTTGGCTACTTGAGCACCAGTCTCATATTCGTCTACTATATCCAGTGGTGTTTCTGCTACATTAACCGTTTGCCTATTATTGGTGTTACTCTTTCCTCTTTGCTTCTTCAAATTCTTGTACCAATCACGATATCCATTCAGCTTAAAATAATTTTCTTGTGAATGCCCATCCATATTACAACAATCATATTGCTGATACTCCTTTTCTCTACTCCTAGGCCTTTTTCCTCTTCCTCTATTATTCATTCCTCCTCTACCTCTTCCAGTACCTTTTCCTTCATTTTCTCTTTTTGTTCCAGGATTTCTTAACATCATTGCAACATTCTCAATTTTGTTAGGATACACATTATGCACATCCCTCTACTTTTCAACACTTTGGACCATAGAATAGGCCTTGTTTATAGTATGTAATGGATCCATAACAAATATCTGATTTCTAACATGATCTTAAGTATCATTTAAGCCCATTAAAAATTGCATCAGTTTATTAAAAGAAGCCTAATCTGCTACCTATTTTGTTGCTCCTCACATACAGAGTGGAATTGGCATCAGGCAAGTTAATTCATCCCACAATCTTTTCAGCCTTGTGTAATACTTTTCCACCTTCTCTGTTCCTTGTGTTATGCTACTAATTTCTCTTTGTAGTTGGTAAAGCAATGATCCATTGCACTCTTCATAACTTTCTTGTAATTCATTCCACAAATCTGTGGCAGTGGTTGTGTAGATGAATACTTCCACAATCTCTTTCGAGATTGAATTTAGTATCCATGATCTCACCATGCAATTAATCCTTTCCCATTGTTCAGCCTTTGGCAAGGTTTCTGGTCTTACACAAGTTTCATTTATAAAACCCAACTTCAATTTGGCTACCAAAGCAATCTTGATTGACCTGCTCCAACTTAGATAGTTGCTACCTATTAGAGATAAAGTTACAAGAATCATCCTTGGATGATCTAAACTTTGAAAATATAAAGGGTCTTCATTGTACTGATTAACCAACTCATCTATGCTGATTTCATGACTGTGTCTTGCCATTTGTTATGAATTGTATATGTAAGAAATTTATATACTGACCAGAATCAGAATTGCTCTGATACCATGAACAAAACTAAAAGAGTAATAATGGAGGAGAAATTGATTTCTCTTCCAACTCAGAAAAATCAAGGCCGTAAAGGAGGGTATATATACAAGTTTTCAGGGAATAAAAAAATGACAAGTGTAAAAAATCAAGAATATCGTACATGCTATCTAACTTTATCTTAATCTACTTTTCTTGGAGATCAAGCAATTCGATTAAGCTATTCCAGAATCAGAATTGCTCTGATACTATGAACAAAAATAAAAGAGTAATAATAAAGGAGAAATTGATTTCTCTTTCAACTCAGAAAAATCAAAGCCGTACAGGAGGGTATATATACAAGTCTTCAAGGAATAAAAAAATGACAAGTGTAAAAAATCAAGAATATCCTACATGCTAACTAACTCTATCTTAATCTACTTTTCTTGGAGATCAAGCAATTCGATTAAGCTATTTCTTTCCTCATTTGCTCCACGTGCAAGCTAGCAGCTTCACTCCATGTGTTGCTTCTGCCAAGAATCTGATTTGTTAGCTTGATAGGCATTTTTCTTGTTGAACATTTTCTTTGACATTGGTCTGGGCCTCTCACTATCAGAAATCTTTAGCCCAGTACTTGTACCCTAGACCATTTCAAACTACAGCCCTGTATCCATACATGTTCATATTTCTACATCTTTTGATTGTCAAAAAAAAAAATTAATAAGGTTGAAAGTGCACAACTCATGAAGGATGACTAGAAAATGCAGTTTTCAAATCATAAAAGACTTTCATCAAATGATGATCAAGTGGGGGTTCGCATAAAGAAGTTGAAGTCACCCACTTTCATATTAGTGTAACGATTTTTGTTTTTGAGATGGAATCTATTCTTGAATTTGTCAACCCAAAAAGAATACTGTTTGTTGGTTGACTAGTGATGCTCCTTCTATAGGTTAGGAATTGGAAATTACATTTCTTAATAATACATCATTAATAATTTTCTCATATCCATCTCATAAAATGGTTAATTGATGCCTTGTTAAAATATTAGGATAAAAAATCTTCATCACTTAGGCCACTATATAATACAGTCCTTGGTCTCGCAAATTGCACAACATCACGAAGAAAACTCAGTACTATTTCCCACTTGAACTTTTGTTGCTATGTTTTCTTTAAGCTTCATTAGCGGTGACCACTACCAATATTACCACTAAGTAATCTACTCTTCTTGCCATGAGGGCTCACATCTTAATATACCCTCAACAAATCTTGGCAAAGACTGGTCAGTTGGTTCTTCTGTCTGTGAGTGGATTGGAATAACCTGCGATTCTCGTCATCATAGGGTGATTGCCTTAAATATTTCAAATATGGGTCTTAGTAGCCTCATACCTCCACAACTCATAAACATCTCTTTTCTTGTTTCTCTTGACATGAGTGTGAACCATTTTCCTAGAAAATTGCCGCATGAACTTGCTCAATTGCACAGATTGAGGGTTTTAAATTTAGGAGTCAATAGTCTCAATGGAGATTGCCACACTAATTTAGTTCCTTTCGCGAACTTTAGTATTTATCACTTGCAAACAATAGTTGCACTAGTCTTATCCAACCTTATATTTCTAATATGTCAAAGCTTGTAACTTTACAGCTTTCATTCGATTCTCCATAGGAAACATTGTGAAAGAGATTTTCAATATTTCCTCACTAGAAATGATTGCCTTGACGGATAACAGTTTATCAAATTCTGTTCTAGATCATATGTATCAACATCTTCAGAGACTCAATTGGCTTATTCTATTACGGAACAACTTAACTGGTAAGATACCATCAAGTATTCGCCAATGTTCACAACTTCAAACGTTGTCCTTGTCTTACAAATTTACTGGTGTCATACCAAAAGAATGTGGAAACCTCATGGAGCTTGAAAAGCTATATTTGGCATGAAATAGTATAGAAGCTACGATCTTGATTCTTAATTTGGGAACTAAGGGGAACCATGTAAGATTGGAAAAATTCTGGGTTATTTAAAGCTAGGTTTTAGCTAAATGCATTGTACTCAAAATTTATAAATAAATTATGGTTATGATTGCCAATCGAGTAGAGCCAGCCCAAGCTCGGCCCAAAAAAGCCTGATGAACCCAACCTTTCATTGAGTTAATCTGAGTTTGGATCTAAATAATAGGCCAGAAGTATTTCTAAGCCGAGTTTGGGCCTTACTAGGCTTGGACCAGTTATAAGCCCAGCTCAAAAATGAGATTATGTACATACATACAGGCATGCATATATATATGTATGTATGTATGTATGTATGTATCTATCTATCTATTGCTCTTTTTGGAGGGCAAATATTGGTAGACTATAACTTAAATTCTTTTTTTCTTTTTAGTTTAGTAAATATTTGTGTTGGTATCATGGTGATTACTTCTTATGTCAAATAGTAAGTTTCTTGCTCTTTTTTTCCTTTTTGTTTTTCTCTTTTTGGAACCTTTGGTATGATGAACAATTGATTTTTTTTTAGTAAGGAATTGTGGGCTGTCTCTACTATTTTTCTTCTTATTTTGGACTTTGAAATAAATAATTTGTAGTAGTATTAGTTTTGAACTTTAGGCTTATGATCTTAAATTCACAGTCTAAATGTATTGGGAGCCAAGCATAAGCTTCAAATTTATAAACTTGAAACTCATAACTCGGAACCTGTAAGTGTTATTAATAATAAGAGCTGAGCCTGGACTTGTTAAACCTCGGCTCATAAGGCCACATAGACTGGCCTACTTGTCATAAACTGCTTAAAATCCACAATAGTATTTGATGGTAAACTTGTGGTCATTAAATACTTTTTTGTCCTAATATTGCCTATTCAACAAATAAAATCATCAAGTTTATGTACTTTTCATCCATTTTAATGGTCAACACTAGCATACTGCAGTTCACTTGCCATGTACGTGCAAAAGTATAGGGGTACTAGTTGCATTTGGTTAGACTTGACCATTAAAATGGATAGAAGTACCTAAATTGATGTTTTATTAGTTAAGCAAGTGATTTAAGGCAAAAATAAGTTTAGCAACTGAAATATTACAATCATAATAGTTTAATGGTTTCCTAAATACTTTACCGATGAATTATATTTTGAAGCCTGAAAAATTTAGATTCTAGCTTTTTAAGTATATTTATTTTTACATAATTTTTTTTCCAAAAGTTATATTTAGAGTATGTTATTCATTCCTAAACTTCTTTTTTCCTTGTTTTCTCTTGGCAGAGATCCTAACTGCAATTTCCAAAACCTTTAAAACCCTTCTGATTCTTGTGAAATATTCAGATCTAAAAGTTCACTATCTTTTTTCATCCTTGTCCCTTTATTTTATTCTACTTTATATGTTTCTTGTTTTTCAAAGTTGAATTTAGAGGGTAAAAGAAAAAATAATTTGACAACTATTATTATAATCACACTATTCTTAAATAGTTGAAATTCCGAGAAGAATTAATAATTTAATAATTTTAGATGGAGGGAGTGTATATTATCGGGTGCAGTTCGCCAAGGTCTGCAATAAAGAGTTTTGACTTTGAAACTTGTATTTGATCATGGAGAATATTTATTGCCAATTCCCTCGTGGACTTTGTTGCTATTTCTTCTCTCAACAACTTTAACCATTACTAAGGCCAACATTACGACTGATCAGTATGCTCTCCTTGACTTGAGAGATCACATCACCATCGACCCTCACCAAATCTTGGGAAAAAACTGGTCCATAGGTTCTTTTGTATGTTAGTGGATTAGAGTCACTTGTGGCTCCCATCATCGCGGCTTGGGTTCTTTATTACATTTTATGGTGTTATACCTATATTACACTATTAAAATGAATGATAAATGTTCTTTCATGAACCATATATCTCCAAAGACAGGACACGCATTACTCACTTAAGTAGTGTAACATAAGCAACATAAATGTAACATCACAAAGTGCAACATAACGTTAACGATTTAGTATTCAACTTCTACTTGTTTTCATTTACATATATTAATAGTTTATTTTTTGCACTACACAAATATTTTATTGAGCCCTTATGTTGAGACGAATGAAACGGCTTAAATATCTCAATAATGGTTCTTGAGTAATGTTTTATAATCATTTTAAATAGTTCAAATTTGAATTGAGCAGCAAAATTGAAATCCATAATGATGATTTACATCTTTAAGTTTTTCAATAACTAGCCTTTCTATTTTATTTTCATATTTATTATTCTTCGTGAAATCTTAAACACATTGTTAAGAAACCTTGGATAAATTGGAAATTTCAAAAATCTCTATGAATTTAATTTGTTTATGGTTTAGTCTAAAAGCTATTTAAAACCTTGTTTTCAACTTTCTCTGTGTCAAATTGGTAGGTTTTGTTAAAAAATTGGGTTAATTACGATTACATCCCCAGAGGTTTAGCCAAATTACCGAACAACCCCTGTAATTTGGCAAAATTACGGTTTCTCCCTCTACGCTAACATCTAGTAATAAAACATGTAAAAAGACCAAAAACCCTTAATGGCGGCTTATATGTCACAATGAATTATTAAAAGAAAAATGGTGCTTTAGTGAAATTACTTAAATACCCTACCTGTTAGGAAAAAGGTAAAAGTGGTCCTTTTTTGCCTCCCACCGACCACTCTCTCTCACAAAAAAATTCACTTATGTCTCTCTTTCTTCTTGCAAAACTGCGTAGATGATTTCTGGTGGAAGATTTTAATTGTGACTGAGATTGAAGATCGTAGTAGCGGTGTAGAAGTTTTTGATCGGCAAAACATAGTATTTTTTGTTGAAAGAAGTTGCTTTACGTCAATTATTGAGGAAGCAAAAAATGGTAAGTTCTTTGCTTGATCATGTTTTGCATGCTCATTTCTTTGAGCTAAATGGAAAAAATAAAGGCTGATCATGATGATTTGTTGAAAGCTCTAACATATTTATGGCATCGATGACAATTTATAGGGATTTATGTTTCGATTTTGGGCTTTTTTTTGCAATCATGCATGTTTAGTGTAATAGTTGCATAAAGCTGTGATTGTTGACGAGTATTGCACATATGTGAACTAACACAGACATATTTCCACGTTTTATTAGTAAATTTGGACACGAACCCCGTGTAATTTAGGGGTTTTTTTTAGGTATTTTTGAAATACTCTTGATTTTTATGATTACAAGTGAATGGTTGTAGTTTGTGGTACTTTGAAACTGAACATGAAGACATATTTGAGATTCCATGCATGATGATTAGGATTTGGTGAATAAAGTGGCTATGTTTATCTATTTGTCTTTGCACAGCATATGGTATACTGATTATGTTTAACACATTTTGTTGTTTTGTTTTGATTTTATGGTCTTAGACTGACTATGCAAGTTTATACAACATTGTACTACACCATAAAGAAAAACAATTTGACATTAAGGACATTGATCTTGATCGATATTTGTATATTGATTTGTTGGCTGATGTGTGTGAAATTGCATTTAACAATATTTCTGAGGGTCTTAATACACTGATGACACTTAGGGGTGATATTCCCATGACAGGAAAGACCATGGTTGTTAGTAATGATGATCATAAGTTGGAGCTATTTCGGTTGCATAAGGATGATGGCTTAATTAATTTGTATATTAATTTGAATGAAAATGAGAATTCTAGAGGCAAGAGTAGAAAGAGTAAGAATGGGGATAATGCAGGAATTAAGAATAGAACAAGTGAGAGGTTAAGTAAAGAGAAAGAATTCACAGCTGCTCATGTCCTTGAAAATGATGTCAGTGTTGATGAATTAGATTCAGAAGATGACTTGTATGCTTTTAGTGATAACGATGAGATAGGTGCAAACATGGATGATGAATTGTATAGCTCTTTTGTGATTGAGGCTGTAGAAAATAAATCTGAAAATAGTGGAGACCTATTTAGTTATGAGTCAAATGACTCTGTTGAGGATGAAAATGAGTCTGATAGTGATTTTGAAATTGATTTATTGGGTTCTTGTTTGAATGCAAATGAATTTTCAGTAAGAGAAAAATTTAGGTTGTTGCCAGGGATGATCTTTGCTGATGTTCATTCTTTTAGGAAAGTGTTACATGAATATGCAATTCAATAGGGTTTTCTACTTATTAAGGACAAAAATGAAAAGTGTAGGATGACAGCACACTGTGGGAATGAGGGATGTGAATGGAGGGTGCATGCTTCTCTTATGGCTAATGGTGTGACCTTTAAGATTAAGACATGTAATCCAGATCACACATGTGTTATGAGTGAAAATATTAAAGCATCAGCTAAGTGGATGCCAAATAAAATCCTTGGTTTGGTGAGATCTGATCCAACTGTTAGGCCACAATTGTTGAGAAATAAATTGTTGAAGTATGGTATTCACCCCACTAATATGCAGCTGTTTAGAGCAAAGAAAAAAGCCTTAGAAATTGTCGATGGGAATTATGCAGATGCTTACAAATTGCTGCCTAAGTACTGTATAATGGTTATGAATACAAATCCAGGCAGCATTACTAAAATTCAATTTGAAATGTCTGTTAGAGCACAAGTCCCATCAGTGAAAAGATTCATTTTTAGGCCTTGAGGCAATGAAGAAGGGGTTTCTTGCAGGCTGTCAACATTTTATTGGTTTCGATGGTTGTCACTTGAAGGGTTCCTTTTGAAGGTGTTTTGTTGTCTGCCATAGGTTTAGATGGAAACAGAGGGTTGTATTCCTATTGCATTTGTTGTGGTTGAGAATGAAAACACAGATAGTTGGTGCTTTTTCTTTGAATGGCTCAACCAGTTTCTTGATGGATTTCAAGTGATAGACCTTTGGACTTTTTATGACTGATAGATAGAAGGTAAATCTTACCATATATAATTATTTTTGTGTTTTATTTTCACAATTATTTAATTTTCTTGATACTTGTATTTGATGCTCTTGTGGACAGGGTTTAATTGAAGCTATCAGTTGCAAGGTACCTCATGCTATCAATAGGAAGTACTGCAGACATATATTTAGGCAATTTCATATTAAAATACCTAGGATTGATGCTAAGGAAATTGTTTTGGGTGGCTGCAAGGCCATATACAATACAGTCCTTCAATGAGACAATATCATCAATGAAAAAACTGAAACCTAAAACACATGAATGGCTTGAGAAGATTCCATTTCAATACTAGGCTAGACATGCTTTTCCTGTGGCCTTGAAGAATGACCATGTCACTAACAACCTTGTTGAATCATTCAACAACTGGGTTGTAGAACTTAGAAGCAAGAATATTCTCGCTTTGATGGACAGTTTAAGGGCTAAGTTAATGAGTAGGATTCAAAAAAGGTTTGAGAAGTCAGGTTCTTGGTAACAAAATATTGTTCCTAATGTGGTTAAGCAGTTGAATGAACTTTCATTGAGCTACAGAACATGTACTATGCTACTTGCTAATGGTTCTGAATTTGAGATAAGAGATAATGAGATTTTCATATATTGTTGAGATTAAACAACGAAAATGTGATTACAGGGTATGAGATTTGACTAGAATTCCATGCAAACATGCTGTCATTGTTCTCATCAACAAGAGGTTTAATCTGGAATCCTGTTGCCACTCAAGTTTGACAAAAGAGTATTACTCAAGAGCATATAATGCGGTCATTCATCCAGTTCCAGATGTCAAATTTTGGCCTGAGATTGATGTACAACCTTCAAGATGTACTACTACTACAACTTAGGAGGAGAAGTGGTAGACCCAAGAAAGCAAGAAGAAGAGAGAAAGGGGAAACTCCTGCTGTTGGATAAGGCAAGAGATCATCAACTTTGAGCAATGTGGACACAACAAAAGAACATGTGAAGGTGGTCCTAAGAGGGATAGAAAAAGGATATAGAGAAAAAGACAGGTAAACTGATTTAATGAAGTCATATATTTTGTCCTATATTCAGAATATTATGTACTAATTGTATTCTTGCTTTTTGAAGTCAAAGGCTGGAGATGGCTGGGCAATCATCTGGTGCCACAAATGAAGGCAAAAATGAGGTAGTTGGCAAGTCACTAGGCAATCCCAAACGATTGCAGGCCACTATTGCTACTAGTACTAGTGCAATAGGAACTGAGAAGGAATCACAACTTCAATCCAGCCAAAGTGCAAAAGGAACGCAGCAACTTGGTAAAACCTAGCTAAAGAGGTCATACCAAAAATAGCTGTACAAGGATTCCCAAAAAGGCAGCGATCAGGCCTAACTAAGCAAGAAGCTGTAGCTCCCTAGTTAGTTAACTCAACATGAATTTGTCTTCTAGTCAGAACAAGCTATATGCATGAATCAAGTGACAATGAAAAAGTGAATGCATGTACAATGTCATAATATTTGTCATAGTTGTTTGGAAAGCAATTGGACATGATTTTGTGGGTTGGAACTTAGAATGATATTTTGTTTTTGTTTTTGAAAATAGCTTTAATGGTACTGTAATTTTGGAGACAATCTAGTATTTTGTTTAAGTATGTGACTGGATTGAGTTACGTAATTGATGAGATGGTTGATTAATTTTTGAACATATATTTCTGTTAATGACATGGTTAGTTATGTATATATACAAACTTCAGCCACCTAGAACAACTTGCAAACTTTAGCCACCTGGAACATAAAAACCTCAGCCACACTAGCCATCTGCACCTATTTGCAAACTTAAGCCACCTGAAAGTATTTAACAAACTCTCCCTCCTAATCAACTTTCTTATTCTCAACCATTGCAACCTCCAACCAAGCTCCAATGGCAATATTTTCCATTATAACATAAACATATTATATTAGAAACAAAATGGATTACACATGCAAGGCACCCAACAACAACAAAGTCATAGAATACACAACTTCATTAGATACCAGATAAAAAAGTCATTACATATCTCGAAACCTGTTTTTATCCTTAAACATATTTCAACAATTACATTCATCCATTTTAAGTAACTAACTAATCCATTAGATAAATATTTCTTCAACTCCTAATGAGCTGAATCAATAGCCCACCTAGATATGCAGCTAGCAGCACCAAATTCACTAGCAATTAAAGTCTTTAAGAGTCCAATGCCAATCTCATTTCCAGCTTTCTCCAGTCAAGCCTTGTAGTCCACACATTTGTTGTTGGAATTCTGCAATTTCTCCTACTCACATGCTTCGAAGTCCGCTTCATCATCTACATCGCCATGCAATGCAACCTATTTCAGCCATCCATGGAAAGCACAACCATAGTACAACCTTTCCAGGATTATTTGCAGAATTTGAGATCTATTACATTTGCTTTCCTACCGCAATTACATCTTAGGTTTTCAAACTTAAATTTTCAATCGATGCGCTATTACCTTGATGAAATCCATCTGTAATTTTGTGGAATACCCTCCTAAACAAGCATGATAGAACATCAAATCAAAAATCTCCAAAGCCCAATAAACCCTAGAAAATTTATATAATTTATCCCCAAAATTTGCTATACACATTTTACTCTCAACAATACCTACAGATGTTGGGAAGAAAATCACCACTTAATTTTGTATAGCAATAATGAATGCAAATCTTTCCTTCTACTGATTTTGCACATGCTTCATTCTCCTCGTCTTTTTGAATTTTGTATAACAAAGAATCTATACACTACTTTTTGTTATTTTTCAAATAGATCAATGAGGCTATTTTGGTCCATATGCAATGAAATAGGGGTATTTTGGGGTTTATATTGTTTTTTTTGGCTGACGTCACTTGATTTGTTAACAGCCAGTAACGCTAAGGGGAAAATTGTTAAACGTTTGCTAATTCAAGGGGTTGGACGGTAATTTTGCCAAATCACAAGGGTCGTTCGGTAATTTGGCTAAACCTCAAGGGAGGTAATTGTAATTAACCTTAAAAAATTTGAGCAGCTCTACCCATCTTATTCAATCATTCATTTATTTTGATGACCTGAGCTTTTATGGTTCGGAGCAAAATATTTGAATCTCTTCATATTCTATTATTTGTTTATAATGGCTATAACGAGTGCAATTTGTTAGGAACGGGAAGTTTTGGATTAGTTTATAAAGGCACTCTTGATGACGGAAGGAATGTGGCTGTAAAAATTTTTAATTTACAATTAGAAGGAGTATTTACTAGTTTTGAGGTAGAATGTGAAATACTGCCTAATCTTCACCATCGAAACCTCACAAAAGTCACTACAATTTGCTCTAACGGCGAATTCAAGCATTAGTGCTTGAGCTGAAGTCTTGAGAAGTGGTTGTATTCCCACAATTACTTTATAGATATCATGCAAAGATTAAACATATTGACTGATGTGGCATCTGCATTGCAGTATCTTCATTATGATTATTCAACACAGGTGATCCACTGTGATTTGAAACCGAGTAATCTGCTCTTAAATCAAGATATTGCTGCCCACGTAAGTGACTTTGGAATTGCAAAATTGTTGGGCCGTGAGGACAGCATTACATACACCAACACATTGGCTACACTTTGCTATCTTACACCAGGTGAGATACTTTTTCTTCTACGTATGAAGTTATGAATTGCTTTTTGTTTGGCAATATACTTTGTCTTTGCAATTGCACCATTTTAAGTCATAATTTACTTTGAAGAACTAATGATGGATACTTCATTTTGTAGAGTATAGATTGGAAGGATTAGTCTCAACAAAGTGTGATGTTTATAGTTTTGGAATTATGATGATGGAAGTTTTTACAAGAACGAGTCCAAACGGTGAATTGTTCGGTGAAAATTTGAGCCTGAAGATTTGGGTCAAAAATTCTATGCCTAATGTATTAGCTCTTATTATAGATTCCAATTTGTTAAGGGCAAATGATCAATACTTTATTGAAAAGTTGAACTGCATTTCATCAATCATGAAAGTGGCTCTAAATTGTGCAAGCGAATCTCAAATGAGAGAAACAACATAAAAGATGCCCTTATAGTATTGAAGAAAATCAAGCTTCAACTACTGCCCTCTACATTGGAGCATGAAGGTGAGTGTTCTCTGTACATAATCTTTTCAAAGAAGTCCAGCTTCAAAATATATGTCACAATTATAATTTTGTGGTTTTGATGTATTTGTAGCGTTGTGATAAATCTCAGCAAAAAGATCGAAAGCAAAATTAGAATTTGATTATTTTTGTCCTCTTGTATACCTGCATACTTTGAAATCCTATTCATTAGTAGTAGGTTCTTATTTATATCTCTTGTAAGGCCTAAATCTACTATGTACCCTTTACCTTATACCAAATTCTCATTTTGCATTCTAAACTTTAATTTTAAATAGACTACACTCTAATCTATCCAAAACATTCCATTTAAGTCCAATTGTTGACGGTGTCAACCAAACTAACAGAACTTAAGCACATGCATGCAATGATTGGACTTAAGTGGAATATTTTGAATAGTTTCGGGTGCAATCTATCCAAAATTGATGCTGTTAATGATTTGACTTGAATCAATGTTGCACGTACGAGTCTAAGCTTCGTTAGTTTAGTTAACGCCATCAATGATTGGACTTAAATAAAATATTTTAGACAATTGAGGGTGCAATTTGTCTAAAATTGAAGTTTATTGTGCAATATGAGAATCCGGTATAAATTAGGGGGTGCAAAGTGGATTTAGGCCCTCTTGTAATATAGTTTTACCAAAATTTTGTGATGTTTTATTCTAGAATTGAGATTATTACCATATGCAGAATGAAATCCTGGAAGTTTTGTTTTAAGTTAGTATTAATCCTTTAGCAAATTTCAATGTTTTCTAAAATATACATAGCTAATAACAAGCACTAGAAACGGTCATACATAATGAGTCAAATATTACGAAGTCGATTGTTTGTAATGTGTGAATGATTGCCAACAATTTAGTGAAATTTGAATAACAACTTAATTAATTAATCACACGTAATTGAATTTCATTGAGTTAAAATCAAACAAATTATAGCAAATTGATTCAAAATTGTTTTATTTCTGATTGATTGCGCCAAGTATTGTTCATTGTAGGTGAAAGCATATTAGTAATAAGAATGGATACTATCAGTAAATTCTCGAGTGATATGTGTGTTTGGTTCATGGATAAGTGAGATTGTCCCATATTAGTTTGATAAAGAAAGAAAGAGCACTTAATATGTAGGTATGAGTTCAAGACCTATTAGCTTAAGTTTTTGGGTTAAGGTTGAGTTCCAACTTATATATTAAATCTCTTTGGTAGATTATCTTGGTTTTTTCTCCCTAACAATTGGTATTTGAGCCCATGGTTAAAAGTCTTCAGCTATTGGGCTACTCGTTGGCAAGTGATTTTTTGTTGGTGTTGGCTCAGTATTGGACTGAATTGTTCTATTCTTAGGCGTTGAACCAAAGCCTGGAATTAAGCTAGGGCTCTGGAGATGTCAGAGTAAGGGTCCGATTAAGAAGGAGTTAAAGTCCATATTTAAGTTGATGAAGAATGAACTTGTGTTGATTAGTGATTCGGGCTTGAGGCATTGGAAATCATACCCAACTATGTGTGATAAAAAACATTGGGAGTTTCATCTCAAATTGTGTGAGGCAAAAATATCTTGTAATATTGTAATGAGAATTGAGAATTGATTTCGAAAAAAAAAACATAAGAAAAAGCTGACACCTAGACTAATTGTGAAACAATTCAAATTTATGATCATGTTAAAGTATAGAAAATGACATTTAAAGTGTTGTTGAAGTGAAGAAGATGGAGAATATGATCATAACCTCTTAATAACCACTGAAGATTGTTATTGAGAAGTGAATAAATGAAAAAGTGATATTAGACAAAATACGAAGCTATGAAGCAAACGAACACGAGGTTGAAGTGATAATTAAGTTCTAATTTCCATAGAAAGAGGCTTATAATTGTTGGCCTCTGTGGAGGTAGATGTTGGCTAGAGATAATAGCATAGTTGTTTTTCAAATCTATTAGAACAGTCATAAAAAGGAGCAAACCTCTGACAATGATTTGTGGACAGTAAGTGTGAAGGAATTTGAAATGTGAATGCAATCGAAAGACTTATCAAGCATCCAGTCGAAAACGGATACTACTCAAACAATCCAAATTGGTCTATAAATACTCATCAGCTCAGCATGTCACGTAGGGCAAGAAATTGTTTGATTGCATATCTAATACATATGTGAAAACGCGTATGTTAATCGATATGCTTTTCTCTCTACTATGCGACACTCTTAATTGAATACTGTTTATAGATTAATTAATATTGGAGTCATACACATTTTTATTTAAGTTTTCAATATTTAATTACATTTTTATTCGAGTCCAACCTCTTAATAACCTAATAGTCTTTATCTTCAATCAAAATATTTAAAAATTCTTAGGAATTTGTTTCCTCCTATAAAATGGATAAATCTTATTATTAGAATTCATTTAGCAAAATTTGACAGCAACAAAGATGTGTGCTATCTACCTAAGTTTATTGTTTAAAAAAAAAATCCTTTTAAAAGTTAAAGTTTTGTAAGATATCCATCATTCATCAAACAATAAGCATGTACAAACGTATAAGTTACTAAATCAAACGTGGGGTTAGTGTTTGTAGGTCAATGAATGCTCGGTTATATCCATTTTTATTCAACTTTTTAAATATTTTGATTACACTTATCTTTCTAATAGTCTTTCTACTCAATAAAAAATATTTAAAAACTTTGCGAGTTTGCTTTCTCTTATAACTTTTCGATTATAATTTAAAAATGAATAAAACCTGTCAAAATTTTCTGGCAAAAAATTAACTTTACAAAGACCCATCCTGTCTACTTAAATCATTGTTTTAAAAAAAAACTTTTTATAGGTTACATTTTTTTATTTTTGTAACAAATATCCATCGGACAATAAGCTTGTGCAAGTGCAGGGATTACTTACTACTTTGCTTGCGTATCTAATTTACTATTTGAGAGTAGTAGCTGCTGAAAGTAGTTTTAGGAAATTGAAATTTAAAATGAGTTTAGACATATTTTCAATAAAATTAGAGTAGTGGCTACTAAGAGTGGTGGCTACTAATAATATTATTAAAGATAATTGCACAGCACAGGTATACACACACACATACATACTAACACGTGTCTCATGCTATGCATGGGCATGGCATGACAGTTGACAAGATTTAAAATAGAGCCCTGAAATATTGAAACAGAGAAACACTTATGTACATTAGATAAAATTTTTAACCTTAAAAGAAAGAATCAGCATTGGCTCAAATTGTCTCTGCAATTAGAGAGGAAACGCTATTGGATGGTATGTCACTAACTTTCACTAAAAGAAAAAGTTGTTTCTTTGGCCCTTACTTTAATAAAAATTTTCAAAAAAATATATATGACAACATAGTAACATTCTAAACAAAATGCTCAAAAAAAAAAAAATTCTACACAGAATACCATTGAAAATTGTTCTTTACTAACATTCATTCATGTCGCTAAGTTCATAGAGTATATTGTAAAATTTACTTGCATTTGTAGAAAGGATGTCACCAATATATAGGAGTCAATGTAGAAAATATATTAACATTTCATTTAATAATGTTACTAAAAACTATAAGTCTATAAAGTAAAATAAGTTATGAAACAGACAGTCTTGATTGAAGAGTAGAAATCCAAAATTGAAGTTACCAATCTATTGAAAAAATTTTTGCTGCTTATTTTTCCTTCATAAAGTTAATTACCTTTTTATTTTTACTTCGATTGGTCTAATAACTTGACATTCACAAAAAATTTAATGTTTCCAAAGGTAAAATTTAATGGTTTTGTTGTGATTACAGATCATGATAATTGATACCAGAAATCTTGTAGTGTATCTTTCATCGTACAAATTGCAAACTCATTATACTTCCTTTTTTGTTTTTGAGGGAAACATTCCCCTTGTATTTACTCAATAGTTGCTACATTATTTAAAAGTATAAAATTGCACGCATGATAACATTATTGTCATAGTCTTGGCAACCTAGGTTATGAAAGTTTATTTACCATTGTTGTAATTTGGAAAAAGTACCAAAGTATTGGTAAGCGAATTTTTTGTTAAAAATTTAAATGATGGTTTAAAAAAATATAATTTTCTAAAAAGGAGATATTGTTAATAAACAAGTTGATGCTATGGTTAAATGCTTGGAAAGATATGTATCATAATATTACTAGCAATGTTAGCTAAACATACCGTGAAAAGTGTCAAAAAGTACTAGTGCTATATCTACATGGGAAGCTCAATGCCATTTTCCTAGTGTCAGTTGGGTACTACTTTAAAAACAATAGACACATTGCACTTATATTATGTGACTACATTACATTCCTTCAAAATTAAATTACATGATTGAAGTGCAATGTGTCAATTGTTTTTAAAACGGCACTGCCAAACAATGGCACTAAAGATTTCATGTTCTTTTCCATATCTCGTTACTTGAGTTCCTTGTTCACTAGCACTTCAAAGTGCCACTAATTATTTTACTATGGCAATTTCCAAATGCCACTACGGCGTTAGCAGCGTCAGCATTCTTGACATCTAAAGTTGAATGTCAATGGTTCCAAAAAATCCATTAAAGTACATTTTTAGAGATATCTCTTAATGTCATTGAAGGCGGAATTTCTCGAAGTGATTCTTTACCATGAAGAGTAACTAGTTCGTGCACAACTATTATTATGGTTTTGTGACTTTAGTCAATTTTCCACTTGTTTTTTATCTTAGTTTTGACTTTTTTGTTTTAGATGCTTACTTTGATAAATTGGGGGTCCATAAACTAACATCACCAGAAAAAAAAAAATCATTTTGAAGGGGAAATAATTTACATTAATTAAAAGTTCTAGTTGTCATCCGTATCAACTTCGAAGTGAGTAGATTTGCATTAATCAATAAATTAATCAATATATTTGGTTTGTCATTTACAACTGCCAATTGCATTCCTTGAAGCTTATGCAATTTTGACAACGTCAAAAATGCTACAAGACGAATGATCTACTTTTGTGAGTCAACTGTTAATTTAACTGCAGCAATGACTGTGTCTTCCTTCGCGAAATGACAAGACTGCAAAAGCCCGCAACTGTGACTGGGGTGCAACTGCTATCAGCACAGGTGGAGGGGAGCTATCTATCTTTTTCATTTGAAAGATAAGTAACTGAGCTGAAACAAAGACGCACGCGATGCAACCAATAAGTTTAAAAGAAAAAACTGATTGGTTTGATAAAATCATATTTTTACCCAAATTTTTTGAATCCTGGAGTACTTTGTTTGATTTAAATAGCATATTATATGAAAGTGTTTCTTGTGAAACTTAAATGTTGATACATTCAAACTAGGTACCATTTCTTGACGGGACTACAAAATCTCCTAAAATATAATATTATACATGAATCATTCATATTTATTCATTTTTTATACAAGTGGAAGTGAGGAAATTTGAACATGACCTTTGTGATATTCAAATCGATATACTTACCAATTCAATTTAGATGACTTAATGTATTGATACATTTGACAATTCAGATTTGTGTTTCTGCAAAGAGAAGTGTAAAAGTTCATGGTGCACACTTCAGGAAGAAATATACGGTATAAAGTTACAGCATAGTTATTCGAGGTTTCATCAAATTATATGCAAGGGAGACTTGCCCCCTCAGGTGTTTGCGCGAAATACTTATTAGTATTTACAAGTTTGACTTACTAAAATATATAAGAATACCCCTAAACAACATTAACCTAACCCTACTTGTTCACTAGTGAAATCTTAATGTTATCTTGTTATTGTTATCATAATTCCTGTAATTACTGTAATTATTTGATGTCCAGTAAAGATGACACTGTAAAATAAAGAAACAATATTTATACAATATATATGAAGCCCAAAAATACTACAAACCTAATCTTTTCACATTTGTTTGGTGTTCTTGTGAGTACCACAGTCAATACAAAATAATAAGTTCACAAAAAATTCAGTGACCGAGAAAAAAGTTCTTTTCATATGTTGTCTTGCTTTTGTTTATTGTTTCCTTTCTAGTTATTATGTTTCTAATTGCTCCTTCTTTTAGTTTGTTTTTCGTTGAAAACTATCAATGTAGTCAAACCATAATATAAGCATCATATCACCATTGATTGGTACACCAATCGAACATCGTCCTATATT
Source organism: Mitragyna speciosa (assembly GCA_024721245.1). Lineage (NCBI taxonomy): Eukaryota > Viridiplantae > Streptophyta > Magnoliopsida > Gentianales > Rubiaceae > Mitragyna > Mitragyna speciosa. The sequence continues at coordinate 9,556,986 of CM045552.1, read as the reverse complement.
TTGTTAAGGGTATTTTTGTCCTTCTATCATTTTAAATTGGTCAACAGTTATTTATTCAATTAAAACGGTTAAAGGGCCGAAATCTGCCTGTTATCATATGCCAGGGAAACAAATTGGATAGTGAAATTGGAATATGTGATCGGAAGATCCTACAAAAAAACAATTGATATTAATTTTTGAACTACACCAAATATAGTTGAAACAAAACAAAATTAGTCTACATGTTTAGCCCATACGCTAGTTTAGTAATTCGTAATGAAGAAAATGTGCAAATCAAATATAGCTTGTTATAAAAAATGCTGGAAATCTATTATAATTTTAATTTAACGACTTAAACTAAACATGAAAGCCAAAAAAAAGGTACATGAAATAAAAAAAAAAATCCAGTGCATTAACAAACTTAATACTATATTAAAATTTTGTTGGTCTCGCATTAGGACAAAATTAAATTTTGACTAGACAGCCAAACTTCATTAATATTAGAATAATAAGTAGTATCAAGGAAATTATTAGGTTAAACCACAAAATGCTCCTTGTAATGTTACATCAATAGCAAATTGCCCTCTGTATTTAGAAAACACACAAATTACTTCCTTGAATTGATAAAAGACATTTGTGCCCTTCTATACATAATGCTTTGACAATTTTCCCTTTTTCATGCTAAAACATAAAATTTCTATACCACTCATGAGTGGGCTAATTTCTAGAAATATAGTTGAAATCAAAATTTATCCCAAAAATGTGTAGGGTGGGGAGGGGTTTCTGGCTTAGTGTTGGCGGCTACCCAGCCATTTTTCTTTTTTTTTTAATTTACTTGGAGGCAACACAAAAAAATTGCATCATATTTGCACTCTAGTCCTCCAAGGACTGGAGTGCAATTTGACTAATTTAAGGCAAAATTAAAAAATAAATAATTAGTTGGCGACAACAAAAATTTTCCGCTCTAGTCCTCCAAGGATTGGAGTGCAATTTGGATAATTTCTAAGAGAAAAGCAAAATTAAAAAAAATTAAGTAAATAGTATTGCCGCCAAATAAAAAAAAAGAATAATGGTCGCCAATCATATTGGTGGCAACTAAAATTTTCATAAATTGCACTCCAATCCTTAAGGACTTGGAGTGCAAAAAAAAATTTGAATAGTGTTGCCGCCAACACTATTCAATTTTTACAAAATTGCAATCCAAATCGTTAGGGACTTGGAGTGCAAATAAAAAATTGAATTAAAAAGAATGTAATTTTTAAAAATTAAATTTGAGTAAAATAGTGTTATCTCCACATGATTTTGTTTTTTTATTTTAGTTAAAATATAAAATTAAAAACATAATGGACAAAATATTTTCCAACAAAATTGTTTAATTTTTTAAAATTACAATTTTAAAAAAGATAGGCCAAAATTAGAAAATAATTTTTTAAATTTTAAATAGTCACATCCAACTTGGTTGGCATCAACACAATTTTTAATTTAAGGTTTTAAGGGTTTTTAGTCTTTTTTAAGATAAAGTGTTTGAGATTAGGGTTTCAGATTTTAGGGTTTTTAGGATTAAGGTAGGGTTTTTTGAATTAGAGTTTAATCTTTTCGAATTTTAAGATTTTTGGGGTTTAGGATTTAGGGTTTAGGGTTTATGTTACAATTTACAATTTACAATTTGCAGTTTAGAATTTAGGGTCTAGGGTATACGGTCAAGCTTTTAGGGTTTAGGGTTTAGCTTTTTGGATTTTAAAATTTTGTGGATTAGGTGTTTTGCGGATAACTTTAGGGTTTATCAAGTAACTAATTTTTAATTCATTTGAAGCAAAATCATGTAATTTAGGGTTTAGGGTTAAGCTTTTCGGATTTTAAGAGATTTTAGATTAGGTATATTGGAGAAATAAGTTTAGGGTTTTAGGTTTAATTTATTTGAAACAAAATTATGTAATTTAGGGTGTAGGTTAAACTTGCAATAATTAAGTAGGAATAACGTGTAATTTTTTCGGTTGTAAAAGTAGGAATAATTAAGTAAATAACTAATAATTACAAAATACCTAATCATTACAACAAAATTGTAAAAGTAAGAATAATGAAGTAAATAACTAATAATACCTAATCATTGCAATTTTGTAAAAATTGAATAGTGTTGCCACCAACATCATTGGCGGCAACACTATTCAATTTTTTTTTTGCACTCTAGGTTCTTAAGGATTGGAGTGCGATTTATGAGAATTTTAGTTGCCGCCAATCAATACTATTCTTTTATATATATATATATATGGCAGAAATACTATTTACTTAATTTTTTTAATTTTGCTTTTTTTTGAGAAATTAGCCAAATTGCACTCCAGTCCTTGGAGGACTGAAGTGCAATTTATGAAAATTTTTGTTGCCATCTATTTACTTTTTTTAAAAATTTTGCCTTAAATTAGCCAAATTACACTCCAGTCCTTAGAGGACTAGAGTGCACATATGATGAAATTTTTTTGTGTTGCTGCCAATAGTGTTAGCGGCGACACTGTACATTAAAAAAAAAAGAAAAATAGTTGGGTCACACCAACGTTGTTAGCAACAACCATTAAGCCAAAAACCCCTCCCCACCCTACACATTTTTGGGATAAATTTTGATTTTAACTATATTTCTAGAAATTAGCCCTCATGAGTGGGTAGAATAAAATGGTAATGGTGAGAGAAGTCTTAAACACATGAACTACAAAAATATATATATATAGTGTTGCTACTTTTGTTACTAGACGAAGTTGATCTTGCATTTTTTTATTTAGAAACACAAGTTTGTAATTGTTATATTTTTTTTGTCAACATTACTGGCATTTCTAGTTACTCTATTTTAAATATATTTGACAAAAATCACAAATTTATCTTCACTTTGTAAGTTGCTTGTTATATATTATGGCAAAAAAAATCATGTCTTTTTATCATACTTTTCTCCATCTTGGAAACAAATAATAAGAATAGCTTGTGATGAAAATTTTTGCAATTTTGGAATTATGATTTTGGTTTTTTATATAAGAGTAAAATAAAAATATTAGTTTGAAGTAATAATCTTATTTTATTTTTATATAACAAATTAACAGAAAGAGAAATATTAAAAAATTATAAGGGCATATTTGTCCTCATAAAGGTGAAATGTACATGAGGGGATAATTTGTTACCAAAGTTGGGGTAATTTGTATATTTCCTAAACACATGGAATAATTTACTACTTACTTAACAGTGTATGGGAGCATTTTGAGATTAAGCCAAATTATTGTTACGATAGTACGGATGTACTAACATAGCACAAATGGTAACTTATTGACAACTTGATTTGCTGCCAAAGAGTAAGTATTAGGTGTACCATGCAAATCACGTGACGCACAGAACCATTCATATATCGCCAAATAATACAAAGTATGGTCCACTATCATCACGTGGCGATTAATTATTGGTTCTAGTATGCCACGAGGCAATGCACATGATTCACTTAATATTTTTCTGCTGCTAAATGCCATTTGCCATTTAATTAAAGAGTGTGATTTTAATTTTCAAGACAAAACATATGTGTCCATAAATGTCAAGGTGGGCTACACTTGTTGCATAGATTTTTTTTTTTCATCATCAATTCTCATTATAATATATTTTGCCTCAAACAATTTGGATGTGACTCCCAAATTTGTACTTGGGTGTAATTTCTCAATTTTTTTATCGCACACAATTTGAAATATGCTTTCCAATATACCTACCTAACCCCTCTCCCTTTTTATCCCTTCTATTTTTTTTCTAACTTCTAAGGTTGGTTTCCATTTGAAAATCGTATACAAGGTCATACTTTATTTCAATTTTACAGCAAATGTAATTTTGAGAAGTGCTGCAACAATGACACATAACGATACGGAAAATTTGATTATGTTTTTACCCTCAAAAAACAAAATTTGTTGTATGTTATCACTTTCTTAATAAAATTGAATATTTTTTATGCCGATTCAATCCGACAACATCTTCCTCTATTGATTTCTTCATTCGGATAGTAAATGCGAATCGCGGTTTTGATAACTATAATGAGTAATTTTGGTACTTGCTTTACTTCTATAAATACGATAAGATTGTTTCTTTCCACTTTATCTCCACACTTTTATCTTACTGTGGCACATGAACTGCTGCTTAGACCCCAAGTTTTGACTATGGTATAGGCACTTGAACACTAAATCCGTAGACTCAATCAAACCAAGAACTTTCTTGCACGTACCAATGTAGATTCAAAAGTAGTCCCCCGAAGCTATTGAATTGGTCTTTTTTTTTAGACGTTCCAAAAGTTTGTCGCCTCCAAAAAGTCAAAATATAATTTCTATCTTATCAGTCCAAATTCTTTGTCTAATTTTTTTGATGTCTAGTTGTATTCAATATAAAACTACATCGCACCAGTGTGAAACTAAACGATATTATATTGTATAATTTAGTGATATGATACAATAATTTCATATTAGACACAGTTTTACATAAAAAAAGAAGGAAAATACCCTATACCCCCTGTGGTTTTCAGAAAAATCATATAACTCGTTTATGATTCAAAAAGCTATACATCACCCCCTGTGATTTGGATTAAAGAGTCAAAGTGACAGAAATTAATTTTCATGACGGAACGTAAGTAAAATGTCCAAATTACTCCAGTGATTAACTGTTTCATCTCTATACATGGATGTATATTTTTTCAAAAAATATACACTTTACCCCTCTGTGGTTTTCAAAATGAACCACATACCCCCTTATGATTCTAAAAGGTATACATCATCCCATAGTAATTTTTAATACTTGTTCAGGATAATTTGGACATTTTACCCATGGACTGTTACGGAAGGGAATTTCTGTTAATTTGACACTTTAACCAAAATTACAAGGAGATGATGTATAGCTATTGAAACCACAAGGGGGTCATGTGATTTATCCAAAAACCACAGGGAGATAAAATGTAATTAACCCTAAAAAAATTAAAATTATAGAGAAAATTTAAACTGTAACTGTATGTATTCCTTATCTTTCAAAGTTGAAAAATAATCATTTTTTTGAAGCAGAAAAAAATAATCATTATAATCACACTATTCCCAAAAATAATCAACAATTTGAGACGGAGAGAGCGTGTATATATTGGGCCGCAGTCCGCCATGGTCTGCATTAAAGAGTTCCGAGTGTGAAAAAACCTGCGTTCGATCATGGATAACATTCACTGCCAATTCCCTCCTGGACTTTTGTTGCTGTTTCTCTCAACAGCTTTAGCCATGATCAAGACCAACATTACAACTGATCAATATGCTCTCCTTGACTTGAGGGATCACATCACTACCGACCCTCACCAAATCTTGGCAAAAAACTGGTCCATGAGTTCTTCCGTCTGTGAGTGGATTGGTGTCACATGTGGCTCCCGTCATCGTAGAGTGATTGCCTTGAATGTTTCAAACATGGGTCTTAGTGGCCACATACCTCCACAGCTCGGAAACCTCTCATTCCTGGGTTCTCTTGACATGAGCAGAAACACTTTTCATGGAGAACTGCCCCATGAACTTGCTCGATTGCCCCGATTAAGAGTGCTCAATTTAGGACTCAACAACCTCAGTGGAGAGTTCCCCCCGTTGTTTGGTTCCTTTCATGAACTTCAATTTTTATCACTCACACACAACATTTTCACTGGTCTAATCCCCCCTTCCATCTCTAACATGTCGAAGCTTACAACAATAGATCTGTCATTTAATGCTCTATCTGGAAATATTCCCACGGAATTTTTCAATATTTCTTCACTGGAATTCATTTCCTTAGCGGGGAATAGTCTTTCCGGTAGTGTTCTAGACAACATGTGCCACTATCTCCGAAGCCTCAAGCGGGTTACCTTGTACCGGAACAAGTTCAATGGTGATGTTCCATCAAGTTTAGCCGAGTGTTCACAACTTCAGACGCTGTCCCTGAGTTACAACAATTTTAGCGGGTTCATACCAAAAGAAATAGGGAAGTTGAAGGTCCTTGAGTTTCTATATTTGGATACTAACAGATTCAAAGGTTAGATCCCGATTCACGTGTCAAGTATTCTTGTTGAATCGCTGACACATATGGTTAATTATCAGTTGCATTTCTTTTCCATCTCATAGTTCAGAATTTAGAATCTTCCCCACTATTCAAATCCTATAGACATATAGATGAATCAAGAATTTCTATGTTTTAAGGGATGAGAGAATCATCAAAGTTGAGGTCTTGTTTGTCAGCAGTCCACTGTAAGCTTTCTGAGCTTTGAGAGAGAAGGATAAGTATTTTGAACTGCTTAACTCTGTATATTAATCTGCGGGAAATGTTGAAGTGCTTTTAAATTTCTTTGGCACCACAGTTCAATGTTAAGTTTTAAAAAAAAAAAAAAGTGTATAAATGGTAAATTTTGTCATGATAATGATAAATATACTTATTTATCAAAAAATAAAAATGTAATCTTATCATTATATCTGAACTCTCCACTTTGTTTATAAAATTTACTATATGCTTCACGACATTGTCCCTACACCTTTATCTACATATTGAGTTGTGCACTTTGGTGCGTTCAATTCTACTAAAGATGAGTAAAATTCTATATTCTTCAGGCATGGAGTTTCGACTAACAAGGTGGACTCAATCAACAGATACACCTTTTTATTATATCCCGGGTTGGATACTTTTGGAACTAAAACATAAATGTTGGTTTATATACCAAGCTGTCAATTTATGTAAAATGAAGGTTCAGTTCGCTCACTCACACACACACACAGAGGGGATTCCACATGTCTTTCTTTCTCGGTTTTGTTTAATAAAAAAAAAAAAAGGTCAACCATACTAAAATATAAATAATGATCAAAACACTCGTATCAAAGAATTAAGTCCCATTTCTAAATTACAGCCATAAAATCACTAGGAAAATAATGTCTTTCCAAAGAAAAGATACTAAATATAAAATGTTAATAAGGCACTATAATTGAGTTGTTCAAATAGTCTTTCCTTCTCAATTACAAACACTTTTTCTTCTCATCGACATATGTTAGCAGTATAATTTTTCATGCCATATAAATGTTCTACTTAGCGCTTATGTTGAGACGAGTGAAACTGCATAAATAGTTCATTAAGGATAGCGCTTATGTTGAGACGAATGAAACTGCATAAATAGTTCATTAAAATAGTTCATTAAGGGTCCTTGAGAAGAGTTTATAATCATTTCAAATAGTTCAAAATGAATTGTGCAACGAAATTTAAATCCATAATGATGATAAACTCAGTTTTTATATCTTTAAGATTTACAATAACTAACCTTTCTATCTTATTCTTTGTGAAATCGTGAAGTCATATGCTTAAGAAACCTTGAAAAAACGTGGAAATATAAACACGAGGAATATTTCAAAATCTCTCTGAATTTAATTGTTTGTTGATCAGTCTAAAGGCTACTTAAAGTCGTGTTTTCAACTTCGTTTGTACAGGAATGATAGGTTCTATTAAAAGATTTGAACAGCTCTACCATCTTAGTCAATTATGATTTTTTTTGATAACGACATTTTACAATTCACTACCAACATTTGAATCTCTTTATATTCTATTATTTGTTTCTAATTTTGCAGGTGTAATTCCAAAAGAAATTGGCAATGCAAGTATGCTGAAGGAATTCGATTTTAGTTTTAACAACATAACAGGTAATATATATGGTTGTCAAACTGCAAAATATAAACGATAATTGCAAAATCCAAAAGCTTTTGGAGTTAAATATGTGCAGTAAATTTTTGGCAGGTGTCATTCCACCAGAGATCAGCAACTTGTACTATTTGGAAGCAATCGGATTACAGGTCAATGGCTTAAGTGGTTCATTACCAGTTGAGATCTTCAACATCTCAACGTTGAAATTGCTCAATCTTTTTGAAAATCAACTTTCGGGCATTCTTCCCTCAGCAATGGGTTTTGGGCTTCCCAATTTAGAGCAACTTTTTCTCAACTCCAACAACTTTAGTGGACCTATACCCAACTCAATCTCAAATTCTTCTAAACTTAGTCTGATAGAATTTTATAATAACAGCTTCACCAGTTCTGTTCCTCATTCCCTTGGGGACCTAAGATTCCTTGAATATCTCAATCTAGGTGAGAATAATTTGGTGGGTGACTCTTCATCTCCAGAGCTGAGCTTTATCACATCGTTGACGAATTGCATATATTTGAGGAAATTAGGCGTGAATGAAAATCCATTGAATGGCATTCTTCCAAATACCGTGGGGAATCTCTCTACTTCTCTTGAACGTTTTTATGCATACAACTGTAAAATCAAGGGCAGCATTCCAGATGGATTTGGTAATTTAAGCAGTTTGATTATATTAGATCTATACCAGAATCAGTTGACAGGGTCACTGCCAACTGCTCTGAAAGATTTGCAAAAGCTTCAAGGGTTATTTCTTTGCCAAAACAAATTAAGTCAAGTCACTCTGGATTATTTATGTGTCCTCCACAGCTTGAACTGTCTAGATTTACAAGAGAATCTGATTTCGGGATCAATTCCGGAGTGCTTAGGCAATCTTACATCTTTGAGACACCTTTACCTAGGTTCCAACAAATTCAGCTCTACGCTACCTACAAATTTTTGGAGCCTGAAAGATATCTTGGAGATCAACCTCACCTCAAATTCACTCAGTGGCTCTCTACCTCCTGAAATCATGAATTTAAAGGTGGCTACATTAATAGATTTGTCAATGAATCACTTCTCAGGTGGAATTCCCAGCACGTTTGGAGATATGCAGCACTTGCAACTACTTTCTTTAGCACACAACAGATTGCAGGGATCAATTCCGACGTCATTTGGTGGCATGTTGAGCTTGGAGGTATTGGATCTATCGCATAACAATCTCTCTGGTATAGTTCCAATGTCATTGGAGAACCTTCGGTATCTTACATACTTCAATGTGTCCTTCAACAATTTAAGTGGTGAAATTCCATCCGGTGGCCCGTTTCGAAACTTCACAAGCGCATCCTTCCTTTATAACGAGGCACTATGTGGAGCTGATAGGTTCCATGTGCCACCTTGCCCAAGTATTTCAGCTCACATGTCGAAAACCAAAAGAATACGTCGAACAATATTTGTTATGCTTGGGGTCATGATAATTGTGGGCGCTATCACATTGGGGTTTGTTTACCTAAGATGTAGAAGGAAAAATAAGGTTTCCTGTGGGGCTGAATTATCATTAGCTGTAACACCCGAAAGTATACCGCACTACAAACTTCAGCAAGCAACTAACGGGTTTAGTGAGAGCAATTTGTTGGGAACAGGAAGTTTTGGATCAGTTTATAAAGGTACTCTTGATGACGGGAGGAACGTGGCTATAAAGGTGTTTAATCTACAATTAGAAGGGGCGTTTAAGAGTTTTGATATAGAATGTGAAATGCTGCGTAGCCTTCGCCATCGAAATCTCACAAAAGTCGTGACCAGTTGCTCTAACAGTGACTTCACTGCATTAGTGCTCGAGTTCATGCCTAATGGTAGCCTTGAGAAGTGGCTGCATTCCCAAAACTGCTTTCTAGATATCATGCAAACATTAGATATAATGATTGATGTGGCAAGTGCAGTTAAATATCTCCACTTTGATTATTCCACTCCAGTAGTTCACTGTGATTTGAAACCTAGCAATGTTCTGCTAGATGAAAGCATGGTTGCCCATGTAAGTGATTTTGGTATCGCAAAGTTGCTGGGTGAGGAGGACGGTTATACATTTACCAAAACATTTGCCACGCTTGGCTATCTTGCACCAGGTGAACCTTTTCTCGTTAACACACAAACACACATGAACTGTTTTTCTCTTTTCTAATTTGACTTGGAAATACAAAGTTTAGTTTCCTTTTTTTACTATTAACAGCGTATATGAAGAGTTAATATTTATTGCAGAATATGGGTCCGAAGGATTAATATCTACAAAATGTGATGTTTATAGTTTTGGAATTATGATGATGGAAGTCTTTACAAGAATAAATCCCAATGATGAAAGGTTTGGTGAAAAGCTGAGCTTGAAGAGCTGGGTGAATGATTCCATGCCTAGTGGATTAGCTCAAATTATAGATGCCAATTTGCTAAGCGGCAATGATGAATACTTTCTTGAGAAGCTTGATTGTATTTCATCCATCATGAAGGTGGCTCTAAATTGCACAAGGGAGTCTCCAAGAGAGAGAATCAATATTCAAGATGTTCTTGTAGTGCTGAAGAAGATCAAACTTCAGCTACTGCCATATACAGTGGGGCTTAAAGGTGTCTAAGCATACTATAATCAAAGGAGTTCATGCGTCTAGTTATCTTCTATGGTTCTAATTTGTTGTGTTTGTGTTTGCATGGCTTTGAGAAACCAATAAAATGACTAAATCATAAATGAGCATTCGAACAGCAATGACATGTACAGAAATGCTTTTCATAGTAAATTTATGTTAAAAAAGTAATGATGTAAAATAGTTCATGCTGTTGAAGGAATTCCTTCGCTGTTCCGAGTTGAGAGTTCAATTTTCTCATTTAGTAATTTTTCTTGTTTTTGGTTCTACATCACAAAAGGTTTCAGATTTTGGATCACTTTCACTGGACTCGTAAATTTTCACAATCTATACATAACAATATCTTAGCCAAAAATTACTAAATCACGAAATTGCTGAGTGGGTATGCTAGTTTAAAAATAGAACACTGATGACCGATCACTGATGGTCACAACATTAAGTCACTTACAGATTTAAGGACTTTATCCTTAAAGAGTTTAACCATGAGTGCAAGCAAATTTTTCTACGATTAATTAGGTGTTACAGAAATTTCCAAGATTCCATGACTTGGAAGTTTCATTAAGTAATTTAGGGTAAAATACCCTGATGATAAGTATTAAATTCCCATTAATTGGTCATTGTTTCAGTTACAACCCAATTGATCTTCCTAATTTTGAGGATTTAAATTGCATATGTTACTTGCATTTTTTTTTTTTTAAAAAGCAAATGAAATTTACATGTCGATTCATTGCCTGGCACAATGTGGACATGGCTTTTACATACATCTCAAAATTGTGCCCAGAGTGAAGATTCCATTCCTTGACCTTCAAACATGAAACGTTTTATATGTTTATTTTAACTTTAGTCTAACTTCACTGAATTGTGAAAATATGAGGATCATTTGCCACTTCTCTCTCCCCCTTTCTCTCTCACACACATGCACAAATCAAAAATTGAAGTTTGAGATATTACTTTACTCATAATTTCAATTCCTATGCAATGACAGTTCGAGGATAAGACATCTAAGAATATTTCAGTTATTAATTCTCGAGATATAACAATGTATTTGAGGCAAAAGATTTATATAGTCACTAAACATATTTTCATAGTTCAGTTTTGTCTACAAATTATTTTGATTTCAAATTGGCTGCTAAACAATTTCAAAGAACCATTTATAGTCGCCAAAATATTTTTTTTTATTTCAAATGGACCGAGAAACTATCAAAAAGTGGTATAATTTAAACCATATCGTTATATTTTTAGTCTATCAGTTTTAAGACTTCAATGACTAATTTGAAAATTAAAGCTAATTTGACTGCTATAAATGGACCATGGAAATAGTTTAGTAGTCATATTGACCATGGAAATAATTTAGTACTTGTACAGATTTTTCGCTCTTATTCCATTGTGAAGCTACGAAATTGAGGCATGAAAAGTTATAGAATCGAACTTGCCCAACTAGATTTGCAAGCATTAAAAAAAAAAAAATTCAATGGCTACGAATACTGCCAAAGCACTAATTTTCTTGTCAGAGCAAATTCTCTTTAAATAGCAAAATTATCCTCCACAGTCAAATCTATCCCTATCTCAATTAATTCTAAAATAGATCATATGGTATTATATTTCTTTGTGTTCTCCAGTCTCCATTCCTCCCCTCCAATCTTTATTCCTTATCTTGTAACTCGCTGCCTGTCTTCGTTCCTCTTTTCCGGATCCGTTCGCTAAGCCATTCATCCATCGCACCATTTCTCTCCAACATTTAAAACACCATTGTTATGAAATTTGGAAACCATTGTTACAAAAAAATTGAAACCACCGTTATGAAAATTGGAAATCCAAAAAAATGTTACAAAGGTATTTTAAAAAAAAAAAGAATTTTTCCAAACCCATTGTTATGAAATTTGGAAACCATTTTCAGAATTTAAGTGTGGATCTTTTTCTAGAAATTGAAAATACTGCAATTTAAATATATACTTGTTTGTAGAAAGTGATTTGACTGAACCATGATTTAATTCTTCAAATTGATATATTTTTTTAAAATCCATAAAAGATGTTTTTGGTGTGTGTGTGTGTGTGTGTGTGTGTGTGTGTGTGTGTTTTGCATTTAAGGCATTATAAGTAACACATGTCCAGAAGGGTACAAAATACAAATAGAAGAAGATTTGAGTCATGTGAATACAGTCAATAAATAAGACAAGAGAATATAAGTTGGGTAATGGATACTCAAATAAAAAACTCAACCCACCCAATAAATAAGTTAGATTTCTTTAGCCCAACCCACCAAAACCCATAACCCAATTGACCCAACCCATCATTTAAAATTAGTGAGCGGGTTGGGTGGGTTGTTGGATTTTGGGTTTAATTACCACCCTTAATCCCAATAGAATAAAAAAACTCTTCAAATTTTAATTTCCGAAGTCCTCTGAAAGATATGAAATTTTAAACCCACGAGAACTCAAAATAAAATATATTTTTGCTCCAATCAAACAACTATCACTTTTTCACCCAACATTGATAACAATTAAGAATTATAACTCAACGGACAATGCTGAAATTGAATTATAATCATCAATAGTTGTTGCTCTTATATGTAAATTCTTGTATAAAAACATTAGAAATTGAATTATAATCAATTCTATAACTAAAATTTAATTTTAGATTTAATAGCAAAAAATAGAGTAACTTGAAAGAAAAAAAAAATACATAATGAATAAAATAAAAAAATCCCAGCAGTAGGGTCGGTGGAAAAGAGATAAGGCGACAAATAGCTACATAGGCTAATCAATTATTTATTCTTGAGCAAAAAAGAGAAAGAAGATATTCAGATAGCAATTGAAGGAGGGAATGGGAGACGAAGAGGAGGAGGGAGAGAGTTTGGGAAAAGTATACAATACACCACGTGCATTGCCACGTGGTGTACTAGAACCAATAATTTATCGTCATGTGGCAATGGTGGGTCATACCTTGTATTATTTGAGCGATGTGTGATTGGTTCTAGTGCACCACGTGGCACGCCACGTGGCGCGCGTGGTGCACGCAATACTCACTCGAGAGTTTGATGCACAGGGGAGACTGATATATGGGGTGACGTCTCATGGGGCTAATTAAAAAGCGCTAAGTTTACTAACTAGGGTAATTATGTCATTTAAAAAGTATTTGCTCTGACTGGAAAAATGGAGCTCTGGCAATATCGCCAGCCAATTTCAATGACCAAAACCATAAGTAGATTTGCTACCTCAGCACCGATTTGACAGAAGAAAATTAGTAGATTAATCACAAAAATGCAGCAGATTACGCAATAGCCTTCCAGACCCTACGAACTGCAGTAGATCAAGCAGTTTGGATGGCAACAAAATCTGGAGTATTTTAAGTCAGCTACTGAAGAGCTCAGAGAACATGCTGAAAATGCCGAGTGGAACAAACTTATGTCGCATCCTACGGCCACATCAGAGAATGCTTTTTTCCCATGGTCGACTTGCAGTAAATTACTAAACAATTTGGATAGGTCGCATGGATGGGGAATGGTCACCAAGGATAGGTGCTTACCAAGGATAGGGAATGAAATTTTTGTTTGATTAGTCGCCAATTGGATAGGTTGCTGCTTTTTTGTATTGAGATCGTTCCTCATTGTTATACTAAGACTCGTAAAAGTTTTTATCTCTTGATTAAAAAAAAAAAGAATATAATGACAAAGTGAAAACCCGCAAGTTTAAAAAATTGGATTAAATGAGAATAAACTAGATTCTAAAGCCAAATCTAATTAAAGCCACTAATATTGTACCGTGATCTAGAATAGTCTCTAATTATTAATTGTTATGCATATACACAAAGTAAAGGAAGAAAAGATATATAACTACTTGTACAATGTTTCCATCGTCGCATTCAGCTTGTTAACATCAGCACCGACTACCTCAGAGACTTTTTGCCCATTCTGAAAGAAATGTACGGTTGGCTGCCCAAAAAATACCACTGTCATCAGGATAGAAATCAAGAAGCTAGTTTATATACAAAGCATGTGATGGAGAAGTACATAAACTACTTGTGAAACAAAGTGAGGTGCATTGTTCATTTATGACTGCTTACCATACTATTCAAACAAAGATATGAAAACATGTGCATGGTGGAAAAGGGTAGGAAAGCTAATATTAATCATGTAGAGTAAATAGACATACGAATTGTACAAGGAAATCTTGCTTAAAGCACCATAAACACTAGAAGCATCTATCAGTTCCAAACTGGACTGCAAATATAGCGACTAAAGCATAGTTATTTGAGGCACAAGCTGATGTAGGACAAGATTGGAATAGTCTTGCCTACGAACGCACGCGGAAGAATAGAAGAATATGACATTGTTTCGCGGGTGAACAGTAGCACGTACTGTAACGTGAACAGTAGGGGAGGAAGCAAGAAGGAAGAGGAAATTAGGGGAATTTGAAGAAGCAAAACTAACAAACTAAACAAATAAACTGAAATTTTATTAATCAATTCTCTCTACCTAGAATAACCTAATAACAAAGGTATTTATAAACTTATGACTTTACTTAAGAAAGAAATCTATTATGAATAGAATTCCTACTTTCTAATCTAAATAGGAAACAAACACCTATATAATATTCCTATAACAACTATGACTCTAATTAGTTACCTAACATAATTAACTAACTAAATAAAATAAAAAACACAGTTACTGAAAAAAATTCTTGCAAACATATAAAAGATTAAATACCCCTAAGACACGAATTTTAAAATATAGACTTTTAAAACATCTACTAATAATAATCTAATGACAATAATTTCATCTTAAGATCCTAGGATCACCATGGACACCTCCTTTTAAACCAAAATTCCTTCTTGCTTGCAAGTGGTCTTCTAGCTTTAGTTACAGGCTTCCAAAGAGGATATTTTTTATCCAACCAGCTTATAGTTGCTGCATCACAAGGTGCACCTAGACACCAAGTTCTCCTGGCGCTCAAGCGCAAGGCACAAGCTTCATCATACAATGCACATAACCATAAATCGAATAATATGCATGTACTAAGGTTTTGGCTTGTAAATTACAGTAGCATTGCCAAAGGTTCTAATTTAAAAGAACCCAAACGATGATGATGATAATAATAATAATAATTCTAGTTTCTTGACGAGAGAATCTAGTTATTTTGGCTTAGGCTAAATAATAAAGTCAACCAATTTTGAAAAAATCTACGGAGACTATCTCAAACACTTGGGTATTTAAAATGCTTCAAACAAAAAGGAACAAAATCCAATAATTGCTCCCTAAAAAACAAGAATAAAAATTATTTTTCTGAAATTTTTTCAAGGCACTAACCCTTCAACAGAAGCACCTCAAGTTTACACATTGAGCAACTCGAAATTTGTTCTTTAGAGGGAAAGTTGACTTTGTATTTTTAAAAATTTGGTTTCGAACCCATGTTTATTGGATTCAAATGGGAGACAGCTTCTTTTTACATGTATTATTAAGAAAATAGACATGCAAAAGCTCAGGACATTTACAGAAATAAATGCTGAGTACTGAATTCCTTAGCTTTTGAAGGTTTCAATCCAAAAATTAAGCCACCCAACCAGAGAAGTCAGCTTTAAATTTAATACACAAGCCAAAGACAGAACAATGAAAAGGTTCCAAAAAAAGATGAAATATAGTCATATGGTCGTAGATAGTGCATTCATTGGATATCAAGCGGTGAAAATACCTGGTTCTAAAAAAGAACACTAAACAATGACAAAAACTTCTTAATTGGACTGGATATTTAATTACAAAATTAGTTTAATATGTACAGATCCTATCCTGATTCTGAAAACTTAAAACCAAATACTTCATTAAATTTAAAGCAAACCATAATTACATGGGATCCTGAAGCCAACCACAAATCAAAACATCATACATTCTGAATTTGGTAGTTATTGCTGTTTCAAATTTAAATAGTACTTATATAAGAGAAAATTTTAGCAATTAGGACTCTCCTCCTGTCCTCCATCAAATTCTGATTAATAAGTACTTTTCCCTCTACAATCTCTCAAACCTACATATATGTTCAAGTGAACCCATAGAGCAAAAAAGCTATCCAGAATATGCAACCATTTGAGAAATTGAAAGTGCTCTGCTCTTAAAATTGTAAAAACTAGATCTTGACCAAAATCTCAACCTATTTACCATCCTTGTTTAGGAACTACTTTCATAATACGGTAGCTAAATTTGCAATGCTTTCAATGTATCCGCACTCACATTCTTTCCACAAATCAAATGAGCAGAAAGGAAAGAAGTTATTGTTCAGGAATTATACCACGGAATGAATATTGAACTTGCCTAATACTGTAGCAAGAGCCTCCTGCATATGATAGACCAGTAACACATTTAATAGAAAATACTAAGAACTAGCTTGGATTCAAAACAAGAAAGCATTACCAGAACGCTAGACAAAGATTGACGAGAAGAACACAATAGGCATTTGTTTTGAATATAAGTACTCATAAAATCCCAGAGTTTAAGAAGACTGATCAAATCTGATCAAATGCATAAATGCACAGCAACAGGTCGAAACGTTGAGAAGTTCACCTCCCAACCCCCACTCCAACCTTACCAAAAAGAAAGAAAGAAAGAAAGAAACAGTAGAGAACCAAAAAAAAAAAGACAAAACAAGCATGCCCGCATCCAAAACTAACCAAAACCCAATATATTTGCCATACATGAGATGTATAGCATTAAGGACTCAAAACTAAAAAAAAAAAAAGTGAAATAACCGCATCAGCAAACAAACTCATCCTTGCAGCAAGAAAAAGGAAACAAAGCTCAAAATTTTACCTGGCCACTACTTACTCATATCCTATGACTTCCACTCTAATTTTTTAATACCCAAGCTAACATTCAGTTTTAGCATCAGATTCACATGTCAGATTCCACGGAAGAAAGAAAAGACTTTTAAAAATTATAGAACAGCCATGTAGGCTCTTGAACAAATCTTTAAAAATGCCTTCCTGAAACTAGCTAGAAAGAGAAAAACTGTAATGCAGTGTTTTTACCTTGTCAATGTCAATTTTATATGTAGCGACATGAGGATATTTCTCACTGAGCTGCCCAATGATAGCGGATATTAACTTACCTGGAAAAGGAAAACATGACAAGATTACAGAACAAGCAGCTATAATAATGCATAGATATGAATCTTGAAAGTGAGAAGAATGCATAGTGAACAAGTTTATCTTATGTGTCGAACAAATTCTATAGATGATCTTACAAGGTGCACACCAGGCAGCCGTGAAGTAAAATATTGCAGGCAATGATTCATCTGGTACCATGTTTAATAACAAAACATCAGCGTCAAAACACCATAAAAAATTTTTAAAAAAATAACAAATAATTCATGTAAGCATTACACATTAGAAACAGAAAATGTAAGCAAACAGACATTAGTGTATATAAATTTCTACATCTGCACCTTGGGCCTTGCGAAGTGAATCATTAAGCTGCTCTTCAGACTCGATCGAAATGATTTTTGATGGACCTGCAATCTCAACTCATTTCAGCAAGCACAAAAGCAACTTGCTATATATAAATAAAGCATCTGAGGTAACACTTCAATTGCTACGATGGGACAACAAATTTACGGTTAGGGGACTATATACACATATGTATATGTGTGTGTGTGTATATCTACACACACAGAGCACAAATTGGACAAATTGCAGATTTAGCATTGGAACTCCTTCGAAAAAATATTACATCAGTTATAATTTTTGTCAAACAAATTTGACAGATTTAATTTCAAATAGGTTTAGCATCACAACGACAACAAATAAATATGACGACTAATAATGCTCATCACACAAATTCTAAAAACTCATATCCCCCATGTTTTCCAATTTTTTACAGCAGCGTCATAAATTTATAAAAAAAAAAAAAGCAATTATAGATTCTGCTTGATTCCTTTCTAAAAATACTTCATAGAATAACAAATTTTCCAATTAGTATTTCTTTTTCAACTGAAATATAAAATATATGCAATTTTATTCAATGTTTAGCCCAATTGAATCTATCTATTACAACTAAAAAACAAAAAGGAGACCTGAGGACGAGTCAGCGGAGAAGCTTCGAGAATGATTGAAGAGATGGACCGATGATAATTTAGGATAAATTGCAGGGGCAATTGAGGAGTTGAGAAGCGGGAGGCACTCGTCGTCGGATAAAATTAAGGTGGAGTACGACACAGCAGCAACAGCGGAGGAAAGAATTAGGGTTTCGGCTAGTGACGATGAAGAAGTAAGCTGAGCAGTTATCGATGACGGCCTTGTGTTTATGAAACGACGTAGTATCGTTGCAATCCCCTTCATATTTTACTCTCTCTTCTTTTGCCGAACTTTGGGGGGGGGGGGGGGTGGAGGGGGTTTTGCGGGGGATTTTGATTCTAAAGAATTTAAATTGTGACCACACCATTAGGGTAATTTCAGTTTCTGCCTCTGCATTTACCTTATTTATATAATGGACCTAACTGCTACAGTTGTATAGCTCCACGTGCTTGTGGTTGAGACCTATTACTTTAACTTCTCCAAAATTTCCCCTCTTAGTGGCTGAGGATTTGAATCCTGGCTAATTTCTAAAAATATACCTGAAAAAAAAATTTATTCAGAAAATGCGTAGAATTGGGATGAAGTTCTAAGTTAAGGGTTGCCGCCAACAACGTTGGCCGTGACGGAGCCATTTTTCTTTTTTTTTTTTAAATCTATAGTGTCGCCGCCAACATTGTTGGTGGCAACACAAAAAAAATTTCAATTATTTGCACTCCAGTCCTTTAGGGACTGGAGTGCAATTTAGCATCAACGGAAAAATTAAAAAAAAAATAAATGTGAATAGTGTTGCCGCCAACTTAGTTGGCGGCAACAATGAAGGTATTAAAATTGCACTCCAAGTCCAAGGACTGGAGTGCAATTTTGCACTAATAGGAAAATGAAAATTGAATTAATTTTAAATTTTGACCTTTCTTTTTTAAAATTGTAATTTAAAGAAAATGAAGGAACAATTTTGTTGGAAAAATTTTGTCTATTATGTTTTAATTTTACATTTTAACCAAAACAAAAAAACAAAATTGAGTTAATCCAATACTATTTCTAATAATTTTTTTCCAAAACAAAAAAACAAAATCGAGTTAATCCAATACTATTTCTAATAATTTTTTTTTACTTTCCTGTGGAAATGCTTTTTGCGCATGTTTCTTTTGTAAATAAATAATACTACAATGTTTTACAATTTTTTTAAAATTATGCACTGCAATGTGATGAAAACAATTTTTTTTTTGAAGAATTGCATAAAATATAATCAGAAGTAGAAATATTGCAAACGATGATAAATACCATCACTCTTGATGAATTAATAAACTCTCTTCAAAATTAAAAAAAACACTGAGTAATATTTTACAACCTTACCCATTTTTAGAATAAATTTTTTTTTCAGCTATATTTTTAGAAAAAATTATTCTAAAAATGGGTAAGGTTGTAAAATATTACTCAGTGTTTTTTTTTTAATTTTGAAGAGAGTTTATTAATTCATCAAGAGTGATGGTATTTATCATCATTTGCAATATTTCTACTTCTGATTATATTTTATGCGATTCTTCAAAAAAAAATTGTTTTCATCACATTGCAGTGCATAATTTTAAAAAAATTATAAAACATTGTAGTATTATTTATATACAAAAGAAACATATGCAAAAGGCATTTCCACAGGAAAGTAAAAAAAAAATTATTAGAAATAGTATTGGATTAACTCGATTTTGTTTTTTTGTTTTGGAAAAAAATTATTAGAAATAGTATCGGATTAACTCGATTTTGTTTTTTCGTTTTGGTTAAAATGTAAAATTAAAACATAATGGACAAAATTTTTCCAACAAAATTGTTCCTTCATTTTCTTTAAATTACAATTTTAAAAAAGAAAGGTCAAAATTTAAAATTAATTTAATTTTAATTTTCCTATTAGTGCAAAATTGCATTCCAAGTCCAAGGACTTGGAGTGCAATTTTAATACTTTCATTGTTGCCGCCAACTAAGTTGGCGGCAACACTATTCACATTTGTTTTTTGTTTAATTTTTTCGTTGATGCTAAATTGCACTCCAGTCCTTTAGGGACTGGAGTGCAAATAATTGGAATTTTTTTTGTGTTACCGCCAACAATGTTAGCGGCGACACTATAGATTTAAAAAAAAAAAAGGAAAATGGCTCCGTCACCGCCAACGTTGTTGGCGGCAATCCTTAACTCAGAATTTCATTCCAATTCTACGCATTTTTTGGATAAAATTTTTTTTAAGGTATATTTTTAGAAATTAGCCTTTGAATCCTATTACCTCACCTTCTCCAAAATTAGTAATAATATAGACTTTCTTCGAAAAAAAAAAGCGTCTATGCTATAAATAATTACTATAGACTTTCTTCGAAAAAAAAAAAAAGCGTCTATGCTATAAATAATTACTTTTAGAGGCACGAGAATTTTATAGAAAATTAAGTAGAGTTTTTAGTATAGCAACGTAGAATTTAGACTTTCTTAATGTAATCAAAATGTTGTTCATGTATACTTTGAATCTACACGTGTACACTATTGTAAAATGACAACATGTTTTTTAAATATGTTCAAAATTTTAAATGTTGTTAAAAGTAATCACACAAAAAAATTAAATAAAATTATCCCTTTTATTTTTTATTTATTCTAGTGCAGAGTACAACTTTTATGGTATTAGTAGTGTACTAAAGCTGAGACTCCAAAATTTAAAGATCCATAATAGTTTAAAATTTTCTCCTTTTTTTTTTAAAAATTAGACATAAAGGTTATGGTTATTTAATTTTTGGCAATTAAGACATTATGATATTAACGCTATTAATTAAAATTTCCATATTATGTAGACTTGTCGAATTCCTCATTTATTATTTGTATACCTATCATATTATTCAATTTAACATTCTAGAAAAGTGTTTTATCATTCTAAGAAATATATTTAAGAAATTTAGTGGATCGTCTCTTTAGTTCTAATTGAATCCCAAAGTAATTAACACTCAATTTATGCGAGGTAGCTAGAATTATAGTAACACACCGGGTGAAATACGAGAAGTAAGGGATATTCTTCTTAACTTTTTGATTCAGTTCATTGCGGACATATTCTATTCATCTTCTTAACAAAAAATCTCTCATTGTTTACCAATCAAATTTCATGTGATAAGATTTTTTTTCTTTTTTCTTAAGAATACAAGGTTTTCTTGTGATTAAATTGTTTAAACAGAACAAGTTGAATAAGTTTGTGTATTATTATGATTATTTGACAATATTGTATTTTCGACTTTTATAAATAAGTATTATGATATTATCATTTTGCTATATAGCGACAGATGCTTCATGCACTGGGATCCGTCCAGTTAGAAGTACCTGGGAATCTCTTGGGATAAATGAATGCATCCATTCGCATTGTATTTCTTTTTTTTTTTAAATGATATTTTAGTACTTCTTAGAATATGATATGTGAGATATAAAATGATGGTTAGAAAAATAAAAGGATATTTGAAAAAAAATTGCCGGAAAAATATTTTATTTAAACATTAATTGGTTGTGGTAATACAGAACCGCGGTGCATTGCCACTTGAAATCAAGACATTGGGATTGGACTTAAAAATCGATTCATAACTTTTCGAGCCCAATCGGTATTTATTTGAACCCCTTTTGCTTGTAGGAGTACATCTTGGATCTGTCGATTATGTGATGTTCGAAGTCTACTCATGGCGCCTTGGAATTTCCCAAAAGTGACCATTCACGGGAATATTTCTCATATTTATTATTTTTATTTGGTAAGTAAAAGATTTGGAGTAAGTATTTCTCATATTAATTATAAGCAGAAAACAACAAATGTAGCCGGTATAGTCTTTATCTCAATATTCAGTGTATCAGCTCATGTTGATGAACTTAGGGCTGTTAACGGTCCGGATCTAGACTCGGACCCGACCCGAACTCGTTGATTTTTTCTGGGTCCGGGTAAGAATAAAATTTCGTTTACCCAGACCCGGACCCAAACCCGTTTTTTCCTAATAAAAAACGGGTCGAATCCGGAATGTTATGTTCCGACCCAGACTTGACCCGAACCCGTTTATATATATAATAATTATAAATTATATATACATATTTTAAATTTTTAATACATAATACTCAATAAGTAACAATTATAATATATATATCTATGTATTTTACACTTCTAATACTCAATACTTAATAAATAATAATTGTAAAATATATAAAAATATTTTATATTTTCAAGACCTGAACCCGACCCGAATGGACCCGGACCCGAACAAATTCGGATCCGGGAAACCAAATGCAAGATCCGTCGTGTCACAGGCCACCTCAACGCTATGCCCTACCACCTGTCAAAACGAACGACCCATGACACGTCAGGTCTCAGGTCCGGGTCCAGAACCATAACACAAAAACGGGTCTGGGTCCGAAACATTCAATTCCAGCCCGGACCCGACCCGTTTACACCCCTAGATGAACTGCATGTCTTAAATAGCCGTAGTCAACTATTTCCCCATTAATGCAACCTTTATTTTTTTGCTATAAATTATGCTTCCATGTTGAAGTTCATAACTTGTCAGAGTAGTGGAAAAATTACAACAATGAAGTCAAAATACAAGAGTGTTGCTACTTTACATTTAATGGTGATATTGGTAACAGTGAACTCAGTAGAGCAGCAGGAAGCAAGTACTGATGTTCTGAATTCGTTCAATGATTGCTTTATCAAGTGCTCTCGTGCCTGCATTGGCAATCCAGAATGCTATGCAGCTTGCGCAAAGTTATGTCATGATCCTATCATTAGTAGTACATCATTCTTGAACGACTGCAAAATCGGTTGTTCATTCACCCAATGCAGCAAACTCAATGGTGGTTTGTCCGTATGCCATATCCAACAAAGAAAAGAATAACATTTCTGTGATTAACACTTCAATAGAAGCAATTTTAGTTTGGCTAATATTATTCTAAAGATCCCTAAACTTTTAATACGATTGCTTTTAGTCTCTTGGATCGAGCCTTTCAATATAAAACTTATATGATATAGTCACTAATGTATAATAGAAGCCTTACTTTCAATGTCGAAGCATGTATCAGGATTCACGACTATGCTGGAATTGTTAAATGGGACCAACCACCAAGTGCTTAATTTTTCCTCTTTGATTTGGTATGCAATGAAAGCACATGACACTTATCCAGGCAGTACCTCGATACCAAGGAAAACACCAAAACAACCGATTACTTCATATTTATTGCTCCACAAAACATGCAGAAAAAGCTAAACGTTAACAACAAAAGTCAATAGTTACTCTCCACCTTCTTAGTTGCACAAGTTCTACACGGAAAAGATGACTGGCTTCTTCACATAGAATTGTTAAAATAACTATTTTTAACAGCTATTAAATGCAGCTTTCTTTCTTGATATAAACCACTTCCTCCTCACTCAGGGTTACCCACGGTTTAGTTTGTAGTAGCATAGAGCAGAAGTGCAAAATTTACAGAAATGGATGTAAAAGGAATCGGTGTTGCTATCTTACTCCTCATGGTGATGGTGATAAAAGTAAATTCAGTGCATGATCTTGAGGCACCAACTATTCATGATGAAGGAAAGATTCCATCTTCTGATTGCTATAAAATTTGTTATAGCACTTGCTTTAGCAAGCCAATTAATTATAAGTGTCTAATGGATTGCCATCTCAAGTGCCGCGGTTCAGAGGCTGAATATTTCTTGCAGTTTTGTAAGAGCGGTTGCTCAATCACCCTTTGCAGCAAATTTAGCAAAGGTTTGCTATACATATATGTGTATCTTTCCTAAAATTACATTTGTTATTATGATTTTGTTGTTTCATTTGCATCTTTGATATCTAAATTTTAGTTTTTGTTCTAACTTACTCTTTTATATTTTAGCTTATAATACTATTTGATCCCTAATAATTTGACCTTGCATTATTTCAAGATAATTGACCGCTGAATTTAGTGAATTTATTTCAGTCCCTATCTATTGGTCGTTTGAAGTTATTTAAATTAGACTGGGACTGTTTTAAACACAGCCAAATAATTAAAAAAAAAAAGATTTTATATTTTTGTTTAATCTTTTGTGCACATATTAACTTGCATGTCAAGATGTATATTAATTGGGCATATTTCCTTAACAGATGCAAATAAGGAGGAGTGCGAGAAGACCTGCTCAAAGTACTGCAAGATCAAGGGCTAAGCATCATTTCAATGACTTGAAAATCAGAAGTTGATGTAACAATCTATATTTTTGTCATCAACATCAGTGGGGGGGAAAATTAGCAGAGCTGTTTCTAATAAAATCATTTGGTGGGATATCTATGGTCTCTTCTTTATTATCATTTCTTGTATGGCATTCCAAAAAAAAAAAAAAAACACACAATGTAGGAAAAGAAAATTAATGTGCTTCTATAGGTGCAAGGATTCCATGGGCAGTTAATTATAGGTTTAATACAAATGTACGAGGTACTATGTTGCAAACGACGAAAATTACCTCATAACTACAGAGTTGCCTACTTTGCCCATTGCACTAACAGCACTATTGGCTTTGTGGTAAATATGCTCGGTGGAGAATTTCTCAACAGCACAGTGATGAGGAAACTTGCGGTAAGAAAGAATCGCAGCCAACTGATGTAAACAGGAATAATTTGACTTCAATGAGATTAAGAATTTAGTTGAATAATCTGTAATTTTGCAGCATTGTTTAGTCACTAATCCTTCAAACTTGATCTATGGGCTGAGTTAGGTACAAATATTGGAAATGCAAACTGGAGCCCAATTTGTAAGGATTCAGGGCAAGTCAATGTAATAAGGTGTCCTTTTTATTTCAATTCAAGAAAGATTTTAAACCTAAAATATAAGAAAAGAAGAAGGAGGCTTTGAGAGTTGAACGAGAAACCTCAATACTGCTGAGTCTTGCAGACATGTTTTGGCAAGTTATTCATCAATTATTCCTTGATGATGTTTACGTTCAAATATATTGCGAGTTGTAATGGAAACATTAATTGGGGAAAAAAATAACATATGTTGCAAGCTGTCCATTTGCATACAAAATTTCAGTGCCAAGGTCATCTAAAAAGAATTACGGACATGATAGGCACGCATACTTTTTACAATTTTACATATTCTTTTATGCAAATTTTATGCTACTAAATAATAAAATGGGTCTAAAAGAAGCTAAAAGGTGTGTGAATAACATTTTCCTCTTTTTCCACACTTAAAACGATTTACCTAAACTGAATGCCACCGTAGACTTAAATTGGTGAATACCACTATAGAGCCCTCTATAATTGAACAGTTCAGATCCTCAGTCTTAGTTTTTCAGTGTTAATCTCAGTGTCATTCACAAGGAATTGTGACATTGTGTTCACACTTATCATACTTGAAATAAATTAAATAATTACTAGAGTATAAAATAATGTAGTAACTTATGAATGGCATTGGACTTGGCATTGAATTAAAAACATTGAATTAAAAAGTGACACTGAGAATCTGAACTAATAATTGAGTTTCTGGAGGACTAGCGAGCAAAGCTATATATGGCTAGTAGATTGCAGTGTATATTGGATATGTACAATCAATAATGCAGCCCAAAAAGAAAGCACCAGTAATACACAAAAGTCAGTGACCTATAGGCAAGCATTCATAATTACACAATTAATATTTTTTTAATCAGCTTAACAATGATTTGCTCAATCAGAAAAATTCAAACACTATACAAAAATGCTATATAATTAATGTAGAATCAGAGTACCTTAAACACATAGTTTATTTAAAGTTGAAAGGTTTGGTGATTATTAAGGACAATTACACGAAGAGACTCAAATCCAGCCCATGTTTGAAAACATGAGAAAAAGGAGGAAGGTAATGGCCATAGACACTTCAAAAGAGGCTCCTACACCAACAGCAGCACTTTTGGATGGACTATTAGTTGGTGAGTTAGTCTCTGATGAACTGTTACAACTTGATGGTGCTGGCGATCCACCCACGGTTTTACAAACTGAAGGATCAGCACTGGCACTACAAGACTGGGCAAGTTGCAAAGCATCATTTTGTGTTATGTTTAGAGCCTTCAAGACTTTAGGGTTGTTGAAGATTTGGCAAAGGCACTGTACATTATCTACTACAAATTTCTTCAATTCAATACAGCATTTAGGTGGGGGATTTGATGGTTGCTTCAGGTAGAGTTGGCATGGAATCAATTTCTGCATGCATGACAATGCAGTTTCCGGATCCTCTGGAGTCTGATGTGCAAAACCCACAAATACCATCCAGGATATCACCAAAAAGAATGAAGAAAGCAACTTGAATGTAGCCATTGATCAAAGGATTTTTTTTTTTTTTTTGGGTGATACAAAATTTATTTTTCTGATCAAATCAAATGGGAATGAGGGATATATTTACAAAACTATGTTCATATACTGTGGTATTGTCCCTTTAAGATATACAATTTTGCCAAGACAGAACGAAAAGAAAGAAAACGGAAGATTATTGTAATTTCCTTTAAAGAGGAATTTAATTAGCGAAGGTCTCATAATAGAAAAACTATTTTTTTTTTCTTGACACCAATTCTCATACCTGATCTTTAATTTTCCGCGACTTGGATTACAAATTCATTCCCATTTTTATACATTCCATCTTTACACAACACGACATTGTAGGATTAAGTAAGTCTGTTACGTATAAAAACAAAAAACCAATTACTTCATATTTATTGCTCTTTAACAAAAATTGCCAGCAATTAACATATCCCACAAATTACAGTCGATACTGAGTATCCGACCTTTCTTTTGCATCAAACTAGAAAAATGTAGTATTACAGAAAACGGAGACAAAAGGCATTCATGTTGCCATCTTAGTTTTGCCGATCTAAAATCCTTGGAAGATTGGGAGATGACAAAAGCTCTCTTGCCTGCTATACTTGGCCATTTAATCCCAAATGTTTTAAAAATGTATGATCCGTCATCTAGTGATTATGATCCCCGTAGTGGTGAATTGGCAATGGGTGCCTCGGATTCTAAAGTACCATAGGAAAATAAATATTTTACATTAATTCTGATTCCATCTTCCTAAAAGGCCATTACACATCTTAAAAATAATAAATAAATAAATAAAAAGATAAAACACCTGTTGTCCCTTAGACGCTATAACATGTGGAAGAAAATTGACAAGGATCTTATCCCGTAGACAACAAAGAATATGAAAGTGACAAAATGCGAGAGGGGACAATAATTGTTTGTCTGAGTTGTGTGTAAATTGCATGTATTAACAAATGTCTCGGGACACTTGTTCAAAATTCCCTTGTTATTTATTTATGTATTTATTTATCTGTTTGGATAATTAATAATTGAAAAAATTTCTGAAATATTTCCTAAATAATATTTGGTCTCAATAATTATCAATCAGATATCTGCTTGAAAAACTAATTATTATTTTAAAATATTCCTTAAACACATTTTCCAACCTTATGACTGATGGACTCGTCTATAATTTTAACTTTGAAACTTTTGCCGAGCCCGTCATGGTGGGCTAGGATTTGGATGTAGGGATGCGGGCTGTTTATCGAACCACATTATTGCCCAGTCCGGTTACCAGCCCGCTGCTGTGCTCGCAATTCATTGGGCGATGAGACCCAGTACCACAGTATGACCGAAAGAAGCTATTAACATCAGGTTTATTAATTCTCAAGCGATTTTTGCTTGAAGTTAAGGGAGTAAAGTGTTATTACCCTCAACTATAAGGGGTAATGTATAATAAATCCATTATTTTTGCTTTTTATTTACTGAAGAAATCACGCTAATAAAACATACTGTATCGAGTATATACCATTGAATATTAAAGTTGTATTGCACCCCCTTCTTTTTTTTTATGTTTATTTTGCTGAATAGAAAATTAACATGAGAATGAATAGACGGCCACTAATAAAAAGATAACAGCCAATAAAACTAGCTTCAAAAATTATATATTCAAACCACGAGTAATATACTATGGACAGAAATCAATATACTATCATACTATCAAATATTTTTTTGATTTCTGAATTCCTAATAAAATTTAGGATCATCTCTAATCGGCATCATCAGAAACATAGAATTAGTCATAATTTGCTGCCTTTTTTAAATTTTTACCAATATGATTTATCACTTGCGAACTGAATAATAACCCCTATCTAGTTCTGTATCCGTCTATAACTTCGTACCAAACCACATAAAAATCTGGAACAATTATTCACATACAAATATGAGACATTTATTCTTAGTGAACTATTCAGATGGGCCAACATTGATTTTTTTTTTTTTTTTCACGACAAAACTAACTCAGCTTCGTTGGGTTGGCCACCACAAAACCTTTAAATGCTAGGTTGAGTGGGAGGTTAAGAGTTCAAACTTTGCCTCTCATCAAAAATCCAAATGAGTGAATAATGCACCCGTTTTGTTCGATGGTAGTTCAGTCCCATCAGTTCCCCTAGGTCTGAGTTAGGCCCCTCCCTCTATAGTCTAAGTTAGAAGTAGGATAGTATACTGTTGACTATTGATAAAAAAAGAAAAAAAGAAAAAAAGTATGCTTCATGACAATGACAATTAGATAGTCAGTCAGCTATAGCATTTAGCAAGACCTCACATAGTCTTCTTGCTTGTGAATAAAGTTTCTGAATAACTATAAGCTTTGTTAATCATATCATTGCAAAAATGGAATTTGAGAGAGGAACGGGGGAAGGTCTACCGTCAAAGTCTACCGCTACGCAATAATTGGAGGAGTTAGCTTTGGATCAGCGGTGGCTTGTACACGGTGGAGGAAGTGGGGAAGGTCTACATAATTAATACATAAACACCGAAAGCCATCAGAGCACCCCTACTAATCTATTTTAACCCCAGT
Source organism: Mitragyna speciosa (assembly GCA_024721245.1). Lineage (NCBI taxonomy): Eukaryota > Viridiplantae > Streptophyta > Magnoliopsida > Gentianales > Rubiaceae > Mitragyna > Mitragyna speciosa. The sequence goes on along the minus strand of CM045552.1, from coordinate 9,527,816 downwards.
GGATGCTATTGTGAAGACATGCATGTTACTATTTTGACACGTGATAACAAAAATTTTATGTCCTTTGATGCCTTTAATATTGGCAAATTTGTTAGAATATTATTTGGAAAAAAAAAATTTTGGAAACTGTGAGGGTCAGAGGCCATTTTTTGAAATTTAACTGCGCTGTGTTTGCCAAACGCGGTGCATAATTTTTTTTTTAAATAGCCAAGTACCGTGTTTGGAAATAGAAAAGTCGGCTTTTCCATTCCCAAACACGGCGCTGACTTTTTTTTTTTAATTATTCAACGCTACGCTACTATTCACGCACTGTTTACTATTCACTGTTCACTTTTTTTCTTTTTTTTTTTTTGTGCAGAATAGGTTAGGGTTTTTGGTTTAAGGTTTAAGTTTTTTTTGAGTTATTGTTTAGGTAGATTTATAGGATTTAAGTAAAAGTAATTGAGGTAGTTCAATGTTTGAATTGAAGAATTTGTAGATTGAGAAATAATAAAGCTATAGACACCAAATTTTGATATACCACTAAATTTTCTAATATCTCGTGGGCCATTTTTTATTTTTCGAATGCAAAATTTGATTTTTAAAGAAAGTGTGCAAAAGTCTTCTGGCAAAATCATCATTTCAGCACATAAACACCTTTTTTGTCAATTTTTTATTTTTAAATTCATATTTTATACCCTTGTACAAATTTCTACTTTTTGTAATTTTTCTGGATGAACAACTATTTTTCTATGTATTATGTCAATTTAAGGGCAAAATAGTCATTTTTAATTTGTGAATGCCTTTTTTGGCAATTTTTTAATCCTAAATTTATATTTCATAATTTTAAGCATATTTTAAATTTGTGATAATTTTTCAGGTTAAAAAAAATAACGATTTTGCCTCAGGTACATATGCATCATAGAAAAAATAGTTTTTGAACCCGAAAAATTATTAGAAATTTAGAATATATTTAAGGGTATGAAATATGAGTTTTGGATTCAAAAAATAGCCTTAAAAAAAGCATTCAAAAATTGAAATGACTATTTTGTCCTTGAATTGGCGTAATATACAGAAAAACAATGGTTCATCTAGAAAAATTACAAAATTTAGAAATTTATACAAGGGCATAAAATATGAATTTAAAAATAAAAAATTGGCAAAAAAGGTGTTTACGTGTTGAAATTACAATTTTCCCAAAAGACTTTTGTACACTTTTTCTAAAAACTAGATTCGCATTCAAAAAATAAAAAATGGCCCACAAGATATTAGAAAATTTAGTGGTATATCAAAATTTGGTGTCTATAGCTTTATGATTTCTAAATCTAAAATTCTTCAATTCAAACATTGAACTACCTCAATTACTTTTACTTAAATCCTATAAATCTACCTAAACAATAATCTAAAAAAAACCTTAAACCAAAAACCTTAACCTCTTTTGCCAAAAAAAAAAATGAACAGTGAATAGTGAACCGTGTTTGAACAGTAGCACCGCGTTAATAATTTAAAAAAAAAATCAGTGTTGCATTTGAGAATGGAAAAGCTAACTTTTCCATTCCCAAACGCGACGCTCTATTATTTAAAAAAAAAATTCTGCGTCGTGTTTAGATTTCAAAAAATGGCCTCTGACACTTACAGTTGCCAATTTTTTTTTTTCCAAACAATATTCTAACAAATTTGCTCTTTAATATTATGGTAGTATAAATATACATTGTTCTTTAATTTTATATACAATACGATGATATAGTGACTTTTTATTACTATAACTCTTAATAAAAACTGTAAGTATTAACAAAAATATTTTACGTTTTTTAAAAGCTTATAATTTTTTGATAGCTTTTCGCTAACAGGCCATTTTCCTATATAATAAATACCAATTATGCTCATTAAAGTTAATTTGCATTTTTGGGATAAGATTGGCAAGTCTCTTGAAACAAGACCATGATGGCAAGAAATTAATGGACACGAGATAATTCACTACACGTAACATCAATATTAAATGCATTTCTGGCCAACAAATATTTGCATTAGTTGGTTTCTTGTTAGGTTAATAACTAAACATTGTATCTGACATTAGATAAACTATCTGGTCTTAGGTCACTGCCCTGCCTATTTTCTTCGCAACAAGAAATTTGTTATGTTGTCCAACTCTCTTGATGTGGACATCCTAAGTTTAAAAACTTCTACATTAACTTTTCTGGCTTTGAACGCACGAGAATAATATACTACATCTCAATTTGTTTTTGCCTCGTGAAATAGGCCATAAATCAAAATTTGGATCACCCAATGTCCATGGAACACGAAGCACAGTATCACCCTGGCCTAATTTTGTATCAGATAGTACAGCTAGGTTAAGAGTTAGCCAGATATTTATCCTAGGATCCTTTTTGGTTTAAAATTCTTCAATTACTATTATTATAAATATCATTAACTCTACTATGATTAAGGTTTTTTATGATTCTCCTCCAACGTGTTTGGTTTATTAATAAAATTGGTATCATTTCCTCAAAAGGGTTAATGAATTTAATAAAATAGTATTTTGAGAGGAATCGTAGAGACTCCGTTAATCATTTTCATTCGAATTAAAGAACAGTGATAGTTGTTTCCAAACATCACTGATATGTATCATTACTACTGATACCCATTTCCCTCCCTAATTCTCATAAACCAAACACATCCCTAAGGTTTACAAACCTTAGAAGAGTCAATTCTATCTGTTGGTGCCCCTTCACCGAACTTGGCAAGAGCATTAATTAGTGAAAAATTACGCATCTGAACAACTAAAATTACAATAATGTGGAATTTGCTTTTTCGTCTAAAATAATTTATTGGAAGGGGAGGAATGGAATCGAAGAAACGAAGAAGGGAGTCGGATTGGAGACTGAGAATCGAATCCCTCATTCTAAAATAAGGGAAAAAGAGGACAAATTAGTTAGAGAACCAGACGTATAATAATAAGAAGAAGAAGAAGAAGAAGAAGAAAAAAATTGTTCAATTTTATGAAGAAGGTGAACATTACTAAGTCGCAGAAACATACGATAGTGTTTGAAGGCATTTAGCAAAAGTCACCGCTAACATGTTAACTAGCAAATGCCTATGATGACAGCAGAACAAAGGCACCCTTTTATTTAAACAAATTTCCATATTTGTTGCGATTAATATTATAGAAGAAAATTATGTCTAGACATACAAAACCAACAATTTTCTTGGACAATATAATTTTTAATAAATTATTTTGATATATTCTCTAAAGATCTCTTTCAACCATTTTTTTCTATCTCAAATACATCATATCCTAAAACTGCTGTATTATTATTATTTCATTAATACTTAAAAAAACTGCAATCCGCTACGATAGAAACATATCAAAGCATAATGAACATTGTCCTCTAATTTGCTAACCATTTTTCCAAAGGACAATCACATTGAAGTGGTGTCAGGTTTGCATTAGTTATAAAAAACCTAAATTTTGTTTCTTTCTCGTACTATTGATCACAATCCAAATAGTATGCACAACAACTAATTTTGACACAGAGGGAAACATAACCATCATAAAAATCTTTTTGCTCGTGCATCATTATTGAGACCATGTGTGAATTCCAATAAGAGAACGTCAATGCCATTGCAAAGTGATAGGTGGATGAGAAAGGTAAATTGAAGTTACATGCATTATAAAATTATTTTGTTTCTCTTCCATGCACGATACCTCTCGTTTCTTTTAGTGGAAGCCCATGAATAGATTTAAAGTCTCTTATCAATATTGTCAGTTGGTTAAGTGGAAACAGATTCATCTTTCCAACTAGAAACTCCTTTTTGATCATGGCTTTGCTTTAGGTAATTGGCCACCTATATATCTTGTCATGTTGTTGGCTTTGTTGACTCAATAATGTCCTTTTATTGGCCTTTATTTTGGCCAAGATATCAGCAGAAGCGGCTTCTCTACTATAAGGGATGTATTTTGGGTGTGGATTTCGTGAAAGTAAAAGGTGGTGTTAACCTAAAGTTTCTCCCAACTATCTTCAATTGATTTCTCTCTACTGCTTTTGCTTTTTTTATTTATTCATTTATTTATTTCTTTGATATATTATCTTGAAGGACTACTTATGTACGATGATTGTTTTTTTAATCTTTTTTTGATAAAAAAGCCTTCGTTCTTCAGTTGAGAGTAGGTCCAATGGGGTAAAAAAGTTGGTCATTTTTAACTTCAAAAATGATCTATGTTGACCTTAGTTCTCCTCAGATAGAATTCTTTTAAGATTTTCAACCAAATCCAACCAAACTTCACGCACTATGTGTAGGGGTGGCAACGGGTCGGGTTGGCAGGTCAGGTTGAGACCCAAATATAACAGCCAACCTGTCAACCCGAACCCGACCCGCCAACCCGCCAACCCGAAAATAGCCAACCCGAACACGACCCGAATCGGGTTGGCGGGTCGACCCGCCGACCCGAAAAGAAGAAAAAAAAAAAAGGAAGAAGAATAAGAAGAAAAGAGCAAAGAAAAGAGATTAAAACACATACAAAAAAAATGATCAAACACATTTTTTGCACACATGAATATTAAAGATACTTATTAACATACACTTAACTCCGCTTACAATTTACTTTTCATAAATCTAGGTAAAATTCTTACTTTTTCTTACAATTTACTTGATTAATAATCCAATGAGTGAAATTTGTTATGTTTGAATGTGAATAGATGAAACAAAGCTACAAAATGTTAGTTTTTTTTTTTTTTTTGGAGTTCGCGGGTCGACCCGAACCCGACTCAGGTCGACCCGAACCCGACTTGTTTTTTATTAGGTCAGTCGGGTCCGACCCGCCAACCCACGAACCCAAAAACCCCCAACCCAAACCTGTTATTTTCGTGTTAGGTTCGTGTCGGGTTTTCAGATCGTGTCAAAAATTGCCACCCCTAACTATGTGATTTTGTGTTAATAATTCTTTTAAGATTGTCAATCAATCCAACCAACCTTCACGCACTATGTGATTCTGTGTTGATAAACCGGCAACAAGAGAAAAGTAATGTCACATCCTGAAGTTGAACATGAGTGAATTAATAATTAAATCTATCAGACGAAATTTTGATTTATTTTGGGAGAAAAGTTTTCGGATTTATATACATGTAAGATGAATAATTGTATTTTCCACAAAGACTAGTGATGATAAATGGTCACCGAGAAACACTTTCAAAGGTTGTGACATCAATTACATCATTTCAAATTTAAGAATTATAAAGACAATATAGAGGGTTTATTAAACAATTTGCCTTGCTATATTGGAGTTAAAAAAAAAAAAGTTAATTCTTGGGTACAGCGTGTTCCATACAGTGCCACTTAATTTAAACCAGCAATTTTTCACCATGTATGTTTTGGTTTTATTATAGTTGTCTTTTACTTAGTGTAGGATGATCAAGATAATCGTCACTCTCTCAGAATCCAGACCAGAAAATACCGTCTTTTTTAATTTCTTTTCACCTTTTGGTAAGATTGGATTTGAATGGTAAAGCACCACCTTAATGAGTTTGTATTTGTTCAGGTTTGAATCCCTAACTCATTAAAAGTAAAGAAAAGCAAAAAGAAAACGGTTGAGAAAAATAAGAAGGTTTGAAGCCATACATATATCAATAAAAAAATTAATAACTTTTTCTTTTTCATTTGAATACAAAGGAGTCGAGAACCAACCGTCCTTATCCAGTTGCCCAGGGAAGTACTCAAAGGTGCTCTCGTGCCAAGGTCCAGGATTCTAACACTGGCCTTGGCATTTAGGAGTGGAAGGAAAGTTGTTGTAAGGGTTAATTTAAGTATACCAGAAATCACACTCTAAAATTGTATATGTTAAATCAAAAAGTCATATTCGTAAATTGTGTGTGGCAATAAACATCAGGTAATAAATATAGTAGTGTGCATTAATAATAAAAAAAAAAAAGAGAAGAAGAAGAAAGGAATCGGGTAATATAGTTCTTATACTCCTCTATCTCATGTGGTAAGGCGTAATTATCTACTTTATTTCAAGATAAACATTTCTTTACTTATTATTAGTTCCATGTTTATCTCCTTTGCGATCAAACATTTAAAAAAAAAAAAAAAAAGATTAGCCAACAAATAATGAAATCTATGGAACTTAAAAAGTCGTCTTTGGTGTACATATCAAATATTACATATCTACGCTCTTCCTCTCTAATTTTGTTATTAAGTGAATTTTTAATCCTACCAGTACATCTTCAATACAAAGAATATTTCTTATAGTTACATGAATCTTTTTCAATAATATTTTCTGCTAAAGGGAAAGAATAGACATGAAAATTAAATTCTAATAGTGTTCTTAAGTTTGGTTTTTGTTCTTCTCTGTAATTCATAGACTTCCTAATTCAAATTACTTTGATTACAAATTTGGAAAACTGTCCAATTAAGATGAAATCTTAATTTTATCTAACTCAAACCACTTGTTTTGCACTTCAAAAAGAAATTACTATATGTGCATTGCAAGAAATTAGAAAATGGTCATGAAAAAAAAACATAAACTTTGATTAAAAATTAAGTCAAGCTGCCCATATGACACCCCAACCAAAACAGAGAAAATGACTTCGATTTTAGGTTCACCAACTCCTAAAAAAAAAAGATGGAAGAGTTGTACTACATTTTGTACATATAAATTTCAATGCTACAAAGTCTGCAATATTTAGTTGCGTGTTGTTGGAGTACAAAGAAGCAAGCAGCAGGTACAATACTACTACAAACAACATAAAACTTTTGACAAAGTTCCGTCCTAAAAAACGAGTGTAATATTGATTTAGTCAAATGAACGTTTCTCCGACGGCTGCCGCGTTTGCCAAGACAAAGGTCTAAACAAAACACGCTGTCATTAATGTTGGTGTTATTCCCAAAATACCCCTCCAAATGAGAGTCGTGTTTGCTTTCCTCTTTCGTCAATTGTCATGATAACAAGGTAGGTAGGACCCTTTTTTCTCCGGTTTCTCCATTCGTATTAAGGAAATTAGTCAGTTCTATGAATATCAAATACTGCTGAATTGTCATTTGAGAAACTAATGTTAAATTTTATGAAACATAGCGTAACCATAAAATAAGAGGGAAAAGGAAATATCATCGACATGAAGAATGATTTATATATACTTGTATATTTGACTTTATTTTGCTCAAAATGACAAGAAAAAAAGAAATATCATTGACAGAAAAAATGATTTGGCATTTAAAATTTAAAAGAAAGAAATATTATTTTCATTTTTGAAATCAAAACTTTAAAAAAAACTCTTTAAAGTTATTTTTAAGCATAAGAACTGATAACAACATAGAAAGCAACTTTATTCTTGAATATTTAGAATAATGTTACTATTCTAAGCAAATGCAAATAGGTTTTAAAAGATATTTGATACTAAATTCGTTTTTATTGGATGGATACATTTATGATGATGCAAATAACCAAATGAGATAAGAAAAAGAAAGTAAATAAGGATCTTATTGGACAAGATATCCAAAACTTATATTTGTAGTACGAGACACGTGAAAGAAAAAAGGAGCCATGTTTGTTGGTCCGTTTGATAATATGATACTTGGTCTTTAAAGCTGTCCAAAAATAAATAAATAAATAAAACAATTCATCGATTGCATATATTTGAAAGGCGTGGTGGGAGTGTTACATTTGAATTTTGAGGCTTCAAGGAAAACTTGAATTTCTAAATATTGAAACAAGCTTAGAATAATTTGATTACAACTTGGATTGATTAACGAGTAAATCGTGCTTATAGTTTTAAATTGTAAATTGAATATTAGTATGGGCTAATGAGAAACAAAATATTCTTGTTTCTTATATATTCAACCAAATGTGCATTTAATTTTATAGGTATTTAACAAAATTGGAAGCACACCCGAATTTGTGTATGGTATAAGCGGAGAGCTTCACTTCAAATTGTGCGAGATAAATATTCTATAACAATATACTGAGAATTGAGAATTGGTTTAAAAAATAAAACAAAATTGTTGGTGTCTTTGATTAGTATGGATCGTGTGCCAAATAGGTCTATATAGGTGTTCCTGAATAATTCAATAAATAATTGAAAGCAAGAGGCATGCATGGCTGTTGATTGTTTCCATTTCTTTAGGTGTTACGTATGCAATTATGCAAAAAGCAAATTGACAATATTATATGATATCTCCTCCCTCCTTTCCGTTTGGAGGCCAGAGACCTCATGAGTTATCTTATTCTTCCAAGCAACAAATATCAATATTATACTAATTTTAAGGTAAAATTAACATAACTTGTTATAGTTTGTATCAAATAAGTCAAACATTTTCATGAATGAAAATCAAAACCATTACAGGCAACACAAATTTGTTTTTGTACTTTGCCACTGTGCTATTTTTTGATGACAAAATTTACTCTCATGTACAACTCTTGTTTGGTACACGTACCCAAAATGATAAGTGTTGGTCTCAGATGAGGTAGCATAGGAGATTTGATCTGAAAGATAAAATGCAACATAAGTAAGAGTTTTATCTCTGCAACAAATCAGCGTCTTAAAAAAAAAAAAAAAACCAAATCAATGTCTATCTTTCATAAATAAAGGTTTGGAAAACAAAGCACAAGCTCTAAAATAACTTTTTGTTTTCTCTATTACAGTTCGAACACCATTACCAACGAATTTAGGAGTAGGCTTAGCTTAAAGTCTGTATGGACATATATTGTTTAGATAATTATTTTTTGGGATGTTTTTTCTACGATATTATTATTACAGTTTTAGAAATTATTTTTGATAGATATGTATGTGAGATAAAGAGATAGTTGAAAACGTATATTAAAAACACATGTAAGCAAAAAGAGTATATGATACGATGGTTCTAAGTTAATTTTTCCTTTATATTTTATTTGATATAGGAAATCTTTTATCTATCCTAATTGATTATTTGTTTCTTGACAATTATTGAATTAGGTGTTATTTCTCTTTTTTGACATATTATTTTTGTCATCAGTTTTCCTATTTGCTGCATTGATTTTACACAATTTGAATCTGTCGCCTATGGCTTAAGTTCTCGTATTTATCGAATATTAATATCATCATAGATAACGTATTTTTCAATTTTATTTATGTCCAAAAACATGTCATTTACACTTCTACGGAATTTAGATTTATAATCTAAGTACAATAGCACATGTTATGACCTCAATTCGTAGCAGCCAAATGACGTGAACTCCGAAGTTTCCGCATCAATTAATACAACATTTTTGAGAATCTTGATGCCAAACTTTTTTAAGACATGAACCCAAAATAATAACCAAAAGCTAAACCTTGCAAAAATAATTACTCCAAAAGAAAGTAATCATCCAACCAAAAATGCAGTTACATCCAACACTCTTAACCAACTTACCTAAATTTGGTAACTCAAACCATAAAACCTCATTTGACAAATGCCCCTCTCCAAACCTTAAACCACATCAATTCACTTACTTAAAAATAACAAATTTATAATCCTCAAATCATTGACTCCCTCATTAATAATACTAATCTAGTAAAGCCATGTCAAGACTTTTTGTGTAACAATTGTTGTATTTATTGAATATTACACAAAATTGTTGTATTTATCGAATATGCCCGCACATTTCCCCTCTCCTTTTCATTTTCGATATCTTCTTTTTAAATCGTTCTTTTTTATTATTAAACTTATTAAATTACACACATGTAGCGTGTGCTTCTCCCACTAGTCCCAATTATTCCAGTCCCAAAAAAACTGTCTAAAGTCTAAAACCCTCTTTCTACCCCAAGAATTAAAAAAAAAAAAAAAAGAAAAGCTTAAACTTTTTTCCTCAAAAAAAAAAAAAAATTATATTAAACCTCCAATGTGTAGTACAACTCTACCAAAACCATCCAGTACAAATCCCAAAACCGTAAATACGCCTATAACTAAGCCCTTTTTGGTCCACCAAGAAATATTTCTCTCTCCTCTTACTTAAACTTACAAATTGGCTGTCTCTCCCACTTCTCCCTCCACCCACGGTTTTTCCCACTCTCTCTCTAGACATACATATACATACAATTATTTTCCAGATTTTTAATTTTTTTTTCCCATCGGAATAATTACTACATATAAATAGACCGGTAGTCTCGAGGCGGTTGGGCAGGTTGAAGGATGGCGCCGGGTGCGAGGGACCTACAGTTAACGTCGGCGAGAGTGTCGGCGGAAGATGACGCCGGCGCCGGCGAGGAGGTGAGGCTGCTCGAGGAATATTTGGAGGAGGTGGATATTAATTCTTCCAAATTGTCGGGGAATTTGAAGAGAATTCAGGTGAGAGTAACGGGGATGACGTGTGCTGCTTGCTCCAATTCCGTTGAAGCTGCTTTGATTGGAGTGAACGGCGTTGTTAAAGCCTCTGTTGCCTTGCTTCAGAATAAAGCTGACGTCATCGTTGATCCTAGCTTGGTCAAGGTGAAGTCTTAATTCTTTTTTTTAATTCTTTAGTCACCAATTTTTTTTTTTTAATTTTGATGAAATGTGCTTGTCTTTGTTGATTTTGAGTTCAGATTGATATTATAGTGGTTTCTTTTCTTCTTTTAAGTAATTTTTTAGGCTTGAATTAAGTGGAAGTTCTTCCATCATTTTTAATAATTTTTTTGATCTTATATTTGTTGTTATTATTGTCTAATTGCTAGAATGGAAGTTTTGTATGATATTTTGAAGCATTGCAAAAAGCTATATTTATTAAGCTTACGGAAAAGTAAGAGAACCGTTGTTTTTAAAAAAAGGAAAGGATTGAATGGATAAAGCTTTTTCTTCGCTTTTAAACGCTTCAGTTTGGCATCCAGGAGAGGATATTATGTCTCATAAAATGTGTCTGGATCAGCATTATGGAATGGATGTTGCGCTAATTATTTGATTCGATGGGGAAAATATGCCAAAATTGGCATTATTAGTGTTTACGTTTAAAGATGTACTCAGGTGTTCATTTTATTTCCCAGTCTCTTTAGCATCACTTGAAGGCGGAAAGTATGCTGGAATTGGCATTGACAGCTTTTAGCTTTAAAAGGTGTATTCAAGTGATTATTTCTCACTCACGGTGTGTTAGCATGGCCGCAATACAATGATTTGGAAGTCAAAAATGACATCTTGTTGCCAATTGTAGGGGACTATTTTAGATTAGTATTTCATTTTTGTTTTGCTTCTAGGTTCTAACAGACAAATATTGATAAAAGTGTAAGTGTTGACTATCCAATTGGTGTTGCAATGAAAACTTTTTGCACATTTTATCAAGGTGCAAGTATATTTAAATTGGCTAGTATTTCTGGTCTTAGATCTTTGGATAGTTGATCGATCTCATTATATTGCTTAAGGCGACCTTGGTGCTTACTGCCACGCTATTTAACGTAAACATGACCCAGTAGTTTTAAATTTACTAAAACTTGGTTGCTCATTTTCTTTCAGGATGATGATATTAAGAATGCAGTAGAAGATGCTGGCTTTGAGGCTGAAATTATTCCTGAACCAAGTACATCTTATACGAAGACACATGGGACTTTAGTAGGGCAATTTACAATTGGAGGTATGACATGTGCAGCCTGTGTAAATTCTGTTGAAGGTATTCTAAGAACACTGCCTGGTGTTAAAAGGGCAGTAGTTGCATTGGCTACTTCTTTGGGAGAGGTGGAATATGATCCAACAATGATCAGCAAGGATGATATAGTTAATGCTATTGAAGATGCTGGCTTTGAGGGTTCATTTTTACAGAGTAATGAGCAGGATAAAATCATACTGGGTGTCCTTGGTATACAGAGTGAGATGGATGTGCAACAATTAGAAGGGATACTTTGCAATTTGAAGGGAGTGAGACAGTTTCATTTTGATCACATATTGAATGAATTAGAAGTTCTTTTTGATCCTGAGGTGCTTGGTTCTAGATCATTGGTTGATGCAATTGAAGGAGGAAGCAGTGGAAAGATAAAGTTAGTTGTCAAGAACCCTTATGCAAGAATGGCATCAAAAGACATAGAAGAATCATCAAATATGTTTAGGCTTTTTGCTGCCAGCTTCTTTCTCAGTGTGAGTTACTATCTTCACGCACTCCTCACCTCAGCATTTTTGTGTTTTAGATGAAGCAGTCACTTACTGTCTTTCTAATTAAATGGAGCATTTTCAGTTCAACAGACTGTCTACAATCTGCTTCCATGCAATTAGATCGAAATTTAAACACGTGACCTTAGTTTGTGTTGGGCTATTATTGCAGGCACACATACACCTTTGATTTAAAATTAATTACGATGTTGCAGGTTACAGTTGCAGTTAGATACAAGTCAAAGAGAAATTAGGGAGAATAGGGAACAAATTGGGTTTAAGTTTTTTTATTCACTTAAATGTACTTTCAAAATTTATTTATTATGCTCAACAACCTCCTTTGGTAGTATGGATTTTTGAAGTTTATCACATGTTTAGTCTATTTTTATTTTCAATTGTATTCACTATTTTAGGTTATATACATGTTTTTAGTAGATTTGAAACAAAATGGAGGAGTTTCCATTGTCTAGAAAAATAGTTATTACATCATTCTGTGCAGTAGAGTTTCTGACATCTTATTTATCATTCCTTTGCTTCAGTAATGATTTTTCAACTACTGGTCGACAGGTTCCTGTAATTTTCATGCGATTAGTCTGTCCTCATATACCTATGTTGTATTCTTTACTACTTCGGCGATGTGGCCCCTTCCAAATGGGTGATTGGCTGAAATGGGCTTTGGTAACTGTTGTTCAATTTGTCATTGGTAAGCGCTTTTATACTGCTGCTGGCAGAGCACTCCGAAATGGATCAACAAACATGGATGTTTTGGTTGCATTGGGAACATCAGCTTCTTACTTTTACTCTGTGTATGCACTATTATATGGTGCAGTCACTGGGTTTTGGTCTCCCACTTACTTTGAAACAAGTGCCATGCTGATAACCTTTGTACTTTTGGGCAAGTACTTAGAAACTGTTGCAAAGGGAAAGACATCAGATGCTATAAAAAAGCTGGTGGAACTTGCACCTGCAACAGCTACACTGATTCTCAAAGACAAAGGTAATTTTTCTCACTGCAATATTTGAATACTTAGGGAAGCTAAAGAATTATCATGCCAATTTTAATTAAGTGGTGGTCACTAACGGTGTTGGAAAATATAGGCTAATGAGTGTGTATGACCTTGTTATCTTAGATGGAAAGATTGTAGGCGAAAGACAAATTGATGCTTTGCTGATTCAACCTGGTGATAAGTTAAAAGTACTTCCTGGTGCAAAGGTTCCTGTTGATGGTGTGGTTGTATGGGGTTCAAGTTACGTCAATGAGAGTATGGTTACTGGTGAATCTGCTCCTGTTTCCAAAGAAGTGAATTCACCGGTAATTGGAGGTACAATAAACTTGCATGGCTTGCTTCACATACAGGCCATGAAAGTAGGATCCAACACTGTCTTGAGCCAGATTATATCTCTGGTTGAGACTGCACAGATGTCAAAAGCTCCCATTCAAAAGTTTGCTGACTATGTAAGTATTCGTTGTCTCCAGGAATCATGTTTTTAGTTTATCGTTTCTCAGATATAGGTTTCGGTGAGTGTAGATTTTTTAACATACTTGCTTTTGCAAGCCAGCCTTAAGATGTGCAGAAGAAAAATTCGTTTTTGAATGCTGAACCAATACCTTTAATTACTTGTTTTGTTTGAAATGACTTGCCTTTTTCTTGTTTTATTGTTTCTTCACAATGAACTAAAGTTGGTCGGCTTTTGTATATGTTTTTCTTGAGAAGGCATTTGTGAAGGGGCACAAATCAATGATACTCTTTATAGCATGATCTATTTTCATTCCATTTAATTTTATGTCATTGTCATTTCAGCCTATAAAGCTAATTATACTATTCGGCCACAAGCATCCGTTTAGATTGATCTTGCCTTCCTTATATACCGATTTCTTTTTTTTTTTTTTTTTTTGTTTTGTGCTCTAGAAATTATTTCTTCCTGAGACTTGAGCATATTTCTAAGCAACAGTCAGAAGAAACTCTTAATTATTTGCAAAAGCTTGACTAAATTCGGTAGAGTTTCCAAGACCTTCTGCAGGACCTCATAAATATTTGGATAGTGGCTAAGTTACCAATTTCTAATCCATGGATTAGGCAAGGAAAATTATCTAGATCCTGTAAACCATAAAGACAATCACATGTTTACTTCTGCTTTTTATGTGGCCTATGACTATAATGCCCAAACCAATGAAGTCAGTGTTCCTATGCTTGTTTGGTAAGGCTTGAGGAAAGTAGAAGCCAGACCTTTTTGTCTCGGAATTTAAGGTGAGAGATTTCTCTGCTGCTTGTTTTAAAGAATCACTAGGGTTCCATTGTTCACGAGTATACATGTTACATTTTTGTGCAATCTGGATAAACCTATAGTGAAGAGGGGTTAAAAGGAAAAAGAAAGAAGCATGAAGGAAATGGATGTAAAGTTTTGACTGATTACTTCTTTACAAAAGAAGCCACAGTACTATTTTTTAACTTTTCTTTTATGAACTGAGTATAATTTTGCATAGGGTTGGGACTTAAGCTGGGTATTTTTGTGCCTTCTTGAGGTTCGTGCCTATTTGAAATCATTAACAAATATAGGAAATGGAAAGCAGGGATCACAGTTTGCTAGATGCTGATTGTGTATGGATGATACATGGCCATATTTACAAATTAACATGAGGAGAATACAGCGAGTTCATTTAACTTTTACATTATAAAAGCATGAAACTCATTTTTGTATTATTCTCCATTCTAGCATTTATTTTGTTTATACCTTCTAATCTTGACAATTGGTTTTACTTTGTTAACTTGTTTTACAGATTGCTAGCATTTTTGTCCCTACAGTTGTTTCTATGGCATTCTTGACATTATTGGGATGGTAAGTAGTGGCCATTACTCTGGATGAGTTGAAAATTCAGATAGTACCTGAGGATGTTAGGGACTCTAATTTCTAAATTCTACTTCTTTTTGACTATTGAAGGTATTTTGCTGGGGTTCTCGGCACCTACCCTGAGACATGGTTACCGGACAATGGAAGCTTTTTTGTTTTTTCACTCATGTTTGCCATTTCGGTTGTCGTAATAGCATGTCCGTGTGCACTTGGCTTGGCCACTCCAACGGCTGTTATGGTGTCAACAGGTGTTGGAGCTTCTAATGGTGTGCTAATTAAAGGAGGAGATGCACTGGAGAGGGCACAGAAGATTAAGCACGTGATATTTGATAAGACAGGCACCTTAACCCAGGGAAAAGCCACAGTTACTGATGCAAAAGTTTTCACAGGAATGGATCGTGGTCAATTTCTAACTCTGGTAGCTTCTGCAGAGGTAACTGCCACTCTACTCGCTATTTAAGCCTCTGCTGATGTTCTCTGTTATGTAATTATATTCTGAGTGCTTGATGGGTCAGTAAATTATACAAGTGAAAAGGGAAAGCTAAAGAACTGCTTGGCTTTGAAGATTTTATTGCGATGTTTAGGGTCAGGGGACGGGGCCCCTGGTGGGGAGGCTTGGGAGGAGGAGGCTGTTTAGTCATGGCTTTTGTTTCTGGAATTGCAGAAGTACTTTTTATTTCTATAGAGTTATTAGTGCTACATTGGGAGCTGTGTCTGATCATTGCCCTTTAAAGAGACCATATAGTATGTGCCAATAAACTTCTGTATTTTCTTATGGCCTAGGCTAGCAGTGAACACCCACTGGCCAAAGCAATAGTGGACTACGCCCGCCATTTCCATTTCTTTGACGAATCTTCTGCTGCAACAAAAGATGGCAAAAACCAGAAGATGGAGATGAAGTACCCTGGATGGCTTTTTGATATTTCAGATTTTTCTGCGTTGCCTGGAAAAGGTGTAAAGTGCTTTGTAGATGGAAAACAGGTTTTGGTGAGTGTTTGTTACATTGATACATTGTCTAATGAAAGAGAAATTATGTAATAGGTGAAATTCAAACAAAAGTTATTTTTTTTTTATTTTTATGCCCGTTTATTGACAACTCTGCATATCTTGAATAGGTTGGTAACCGTACGCTGTTGACTGAGAGTGGGGTCAATATATCTACTCAGGCAGAAAATTTTGTTGTGGATTTGGAAGAAAGTGCAAAAACTGGCATACTTGTCGCATACAATAATATCCTTATTGGTGTCCTTGGAGTAGCAGATCCATTAAAGAGAGAAGCTGCTGTGGTCATTGAGGGCCTAAATAAAATGGGTGTCAATCCTGTTATGGTTACTGGTGATAATTGGAGAACAGCTCAGGCTGTTGCCAAGGAGGTTTGTTTTTTATTCTGTCTCTCTAAATACTTATTCATGTTAGCCAAGGGATATTTATAGGTAATAAGAAAATCTGATAACATATTATGTTTAGCAGTTGTTTGTTTTCAATCGTTTGCTTTTGCTTTTTCCTTGAAGATATTTATAAATAGTAGTCTCCTCGTTTAAATTAAAAAAAAAAAAAAAAACCTCGGACACTTTTTCATTCTGGAGACTTTTATGGCATTATGGCAGGGATTCATACAATGGAAGAACAGGGAAATTTGGATAGTTGAACTGAGTATCCATTTCTAAGGGTTTAGTATTCCTAGATCCGCTACGCCCCTGTAAATATAAAATTAGATCCTCTGACTTAAACAGCCAAAGTACATCCCCCCCCCCCCCCCCCGGGCGGACTGGGGCCTAGGGTTTATAAAGATCCTGGTTGTGGTTGTAAGCACAATTGGTACAAACTCCAAGCTGCCATTTACTATTGAAAACAAAAAGGGCTGCCAGATACTATTTTAGTAATGCACATAATCTCTAAATTAGAACACATTAAAAGAAATTTAAGGAAGGAACCCTCTCCTCCTCTGTCCTCCTTCCTCATTCCTACTCGAAAGCTTTGCACAACTGGAAGATGCCAAATAGTATATGTAGACAGATATAAAGAAGAAAATTTTCAGAAGAGAATTACTTTCTCCTTCCTCCTTGAAAACCTAGTGCACATGCAACAGAGATGGTTCAGATACATCCACACAAAATTACTTGCATGGACCCAAACACAAATGCATGGTGGACAAATTTCGTGTAGAAGAAATAGACATCTATGAACAAAATCAGGCACAGAACAACACTATCTCAAATAATATTCACTTGCACAGAGAAACATTCCCTTAACACCTGGTGGCAAGAGGAGAGGAGTCGAAAATAGTGGGTGATGTGGGAAGAAAGAGTGTGAAATGGGAAGGGGGCACTAGAATAAGGGATGGAGGTGAAGGGAGGTGGGGAAAGATGCCGGATCATTAGCTGAGGAAGGATAAAGGGGAGGAAAGTGGAGATTATAAGGGGATCATGAGAATAGTGGAAAGTGGCAGGGTATTCTGGTGGAAGGGTAAGAGGCAGGTTGGTTTTTGTTTGACATAAGTTTTTTTTTTTTTTTTTATAATTTCTTCTTTCTCAACTTTCATCAGTGTATTAAGTTTTAATTTGGGGGTTTTATTTGTGATTTGCGATTTAATCCTTGCTTCTTAAAGAATTATTATTGAGAAAAGATCTAAATGGAGAGATTCCTAAATGTTGGAAATGTAATGGCATTGTGGACAAATTAGAGGTGGTCTAGATGTAACTAATCGGAAATTAATTGATCATTATTTGTTGACTTGGGAAGTGAGGTTCTGAAACTTTTATTTTGGTTTGAAGTTTTTCTTTCAGACTAAGCTAGCTAGATAATAAGAAAGATATGAAGCTTGACTTATTTTGGAAATCACTTTAAATAGCATGCACTTGCAAATTTTGTAGCTGTTGTTGTGTTGCTGAATCAAATACCAGATCTATTTATGTAAATGATAAAAGCTCACACTCAATTTTACCGTCTAGCCTGGTCTGCTGCTTACCTGAGAGAAAATGGATTCTGCAACAGGTAGAGTGTAGATACACAAAATATGTTGCATATGAATAGTGCCATCAATTTTATGGATTGTGGATGTTTTTATACTTTTAAAACAAAGATTTGATTGACTCGCTGTGGCTTATTGGTTTTCCACCCTGAATCCGGTTAAAACAAAGCCATAAGTAGAAAACCTTGCTTGGGGAAGAGGCAAAATGGTCAGATTGAGGTGAGGAATGAGGCTTATCTAAGAGGATTGTATATTTTCATGGAGCAAATATTGAATAAACGTCATCTTCTTTGAATGAAATATTGGGTTGATGGCATCCATTCCAGTTACCCCTCTTCCATTCATTTACTCTAATCACACGATTCACGTCAAATCTTCAGTAAGGTAGAATACTGTGTTTACTATGCAGGTTGGTATACAAGATGTGAGGGCAGAGGTGATGCCAGCAGGAAAAGCTGATGTTATTCAATCATTCCAGAAAGGTGGAAGTGTAGTTGCAATGGTGGGTGATGGGATAAATGATTCACCTGCCTTGGCAGCCGCTGATGTTGGTATGGCTATTGGGGCAGGAACTGATATTGCAATAGAGGCGGCTGACTTCGTGTTGATGAGGAATAATTTAGAAGATGTCATCACAGCTATTGATCTCTCAAGGAAGACATTCTCCCGTATCCGTTGGAATTATGTCTTTGCCATGGCTTACAATGTGGTTGCTATACCTGTTGCTGCTGGGGTCTTCTTTCCTTGGTTAAAGATCAAGCTTGCCACCCTGGTTAGCAGGTGCATGCATGGCTTTCTCCTCTGTGAGTGTTGTATGTTCTTCTTTGCTCCTTAGGAGATACAGAAAGCCAAGGCTTACGACCATACTGGAAATTACTATTGAGTAGAGATCAGGCCATTGTAAGCAAAAATCTAAATGCTGCCCTTGGTCAAAAATCTAAATGCTGCCCTCGTTAGCTGGTGCTTTTATGGATCTCTTGCATCAATTGTTAGCTGGTGCTTGCATGGATCTCTTGCATCAATTGTTGTATGTCCGTTTGCCTTTGCTTCTTAGGTGATAAAGAAGCCTGAGACTTGCAACCATAACGGAAATAACTAGGTTGGACCACTGAAAGCAAAATGAAGATTGGAATTAGGTTTGGACCATATGAGTTTCAAAAGTAAATTCATGGTACACGCGTAAAGGGCACCTGGTACACTGATTTGTCCATTTCTTGACTAATTTTTTTTTCTCTGTTTCCCCGTTCCTTTTTCGATGTCTGTTACGTAGAGTGTATTTTACCACATGGTCCCGTGTAAATGCCGCTTCTTGTATCATGGCTCAAGAAACTCTCTTTTGTAAAATTGTACATTGTGTACAAGGAATTCAAATTTCTCTCTCTTCCCCCCACCAAATTACACACACACACACATGTATGTAGGCGTAGAGTTCCTTATAAGGATTGTCTGATTAGGGCTTTTCCTTATTTGATCGACATTTAGAAATATGCCCTCCTGTTCTATATGTGACATGAAATTCAAGTTTGAAAATGTGGACTCAACTTAAAATAAACTAAAAAAATTGCTCACAGAAAAAATCACATTGGTTTTTAAAGGCTGTTTTTGTGCCTTGAAAATTTAAGTGGTACGTTAGGTCCCAGAAGTAGGTTTTCTAGGTTGATTTCATGATTGATTTAACTTTTTTTTCTTTGTTTTTTTTGAACAAGGTGTTTGAAGGGATATTTACTGTTACAATATGATGGTTCCTAAAAGTGATTAAAAGGCAAATGATTTAAACAAAAGATAAAAAATGACGATACTAAGTGTGATTAAACGGTTAGGTAGTGGATTATTATCATTTTTGGTTATATAGTTTTTTGGACGGCTGTTTTAGGGTTAACTTTTGTCTAGGTCCATAGCAGTTGAAAGGTCTAAAAAGTTTAGGAACAGAGGTTGCACGTGTTTTTGCATGGATGAAACAAATCTTGTCCTTGATGGAGAATTTTCTTGCACAACAATTTTTTTTTTGTCAAAAGGTCATTGAACTTCTTGCACAATAATTGATAACTTACGGTTGCTGATTTGATTCTGCGTCAAGAATGACGCCTCCTCAAAACACCAAAAGTGGGGAAAAGAGGAAATTTTGCTGATTTGATACTGCGTGAACACAAGTCGTTCTGGACAGAAATTATTACTTCTTTGAACACACTCTATTATACAAAAAATATTGTAAGTTATTTTTAAATAGAAAATATCTTCAAATAATATTTGAAAATATTCTATAAACACGCCCTCTACAATATTATTGTTTAAAAATAACTGTAAAAAAAGAAATTCAAATGGAACCATAAAGTTTGAATATTTCTTTTCTTCCCTATCCTAATGGATAAGTTCTCTAATTTTACTGACAGGCGGACAATGAGGTTTTAGTACTGGAGTTTTTATATTGTTTGTTTTCTTTTTGTAAAATTTCCTATTCACTTCTTCTTCTTTTTTTTCTTTTTTTTTGGGTTTCTCTTTGTAAAGTTAAATTTCCTTTTTAATTTTTTAACCTTCTTTATTTTCCTTAAGTTATGAGAACAAATTTACTATCATCGTGGAAGAAAAACGTTAACATCAGGTTATAAAGAGCCATTTGCATCTAAAAACATAAATGTATGATAATAAATTTTTTACCCCTCCAAGTATAAACTTTCAAGACCGTGTATTTCTTTTTGATGTCCTTCACAAAAACAAAAAAAACACACTTGCATACCCAATTAAAACGGCAAGTGCTTCTGTTAAAGAACATCTTGCTTATTCATCTGTCTTCCAATATAGAAACTTGAAGAAAGATTTGTTTTGACCAACAAAGAACAGAAAAGTTTGTTCGTCGGTATTAAACAGCTGAAGAATATAAAGAATATTCCAAGGGGATGCCCCTCGTACATGCGTGCTATTTGGTGTAAAATACACCGAAGAGTTGGGTTTGAAGAACATGAAGGATTTCCATCAAATTTCGTTTAAGTTTTAGTAGTCATTAATACTGATAGAATAATAGTAATAATCATCAGTATTGTTAGAATGGTAATTAGAATTTAGGAAAGATGATGTCCAAGAATCCGAGTATAAGAAGCTTATGTTTATAGGCATATCTCGTACAGATAGAATGAATCTAAACTATGAATCTATATACTAAAACTACAACGAATCCAAACACTATTGATTCAAGACATTAAAAAGTGTTAATGCAATTAATTAGTTACCATATCTGTAATTACACAAGCTAATATAAGGTTAAACTTGTCTATTATTGAATATATAGGATCTTATTTGCTTATATGAGCCTCTCTTGCATGCTCTTGTATCCAAACTCGAGTTGATCTTTACTTCATTACCTTGAATTTGAAAGGGACATTGATGTAATTAGATAGGTATCATATTAGTTAATTACCGTATTAGTTAGTTAATTACTGTATTAGTTAGTTACTATGAGGTCTGGCCTTATACTTGTCTATTATTGAATACATTTCAGTCTTTCATCCTTTTTATGAACAACTATATTCATAAATTTAAAAATATTTATAATTGGAAAAAAGGTTCCCAAACTTTCCTCAGGAAGATACATGGGCAAATTCTAGGATACAATTTATTCTTTGGGGTGTTGAATCCATTTCTGAGCTTCCAGAATCACTTTTGTCCAGCAAAGAATGACTCCGAGTTATGACCAAGTCCTACTTTCTTCTTCCAACTTATCCCTATTTTTGTTTTATTCTCATATTAGATTATTGTCTTCAACATATAAACAAGGAGAACCAGTCATTACTTCATCACACATTAAAAAAAAAAATGTATCTTACATAATATAATAATTTGTTCCTTCGAGAGAATTTTCGGAAATAGACATGTGTAATAATTGAATAATTAGTTACAATTGATCTAATCTTTTTTTTCTTTTGGGATCTAGCAAAGCGAAAGCATGGTTATTCGTGATCTTCTAACTAATTAAATCAAAATATATTATCCTGCAAACAATAAAAAATCCTAATTTAGTTGGCTACTCATTAGTCTTTTCTCTCTTTCCATAATGTGGAAAATGATTCTCCATGCGAGTGTTTACACAAACTTCTACTTTATCCTATATCATAATGAAAAACATTCTACATATACATAAATATTTGAATGCAAGAGAAATACGTCTCGACTACATATTATCAGCAATGAAGTAAATGCCTTCAATTTGCTATAATCTGAGTCTAAAAATACACTTAAACGAGAATTTTAATCCTTCTGTAAATATTGACAATCATTTCTACAAATAATTGGATAATTTTAAATATTTGACATACGTATTTATTAGAGGCTTATACTTAAAGGCTCTAAAACACCTCTAGAGGATGGTTTTTGATTAATTGTTTCACTTTAGGCCGATTAAATATTTAAGGGCAGCTCTCTTTCTTAAACTTTTCTAAGCATGGAGAGGAAATTTTTAACTTTATTTTTTTGGGAGCCGCATGAACAGGATTAACGTTTGGCTTGATCTTTTTGTCTAAATCGACACGTCCAATTACATAATTGAAAATTTAAAATAAAAAAAAGATAGATGTTACTTTTTCCACGAAAGGATAAATCGACTACAATTTTGTAGGAAAGTGATGATTTTAGAGTTTTAATAGGGGGTTCATCTTTTTTATTATTATTTATATGATGTGTTCTTTATAGCATGGAATAGAAAAACTCATTTTTTTTCTCTAACTTTAAACATGGGTAGCAAGACCCTTCTCATATATGATATTTTTAAGAGAGAATATTTTTTCAAATTTTATAAACACAAACATGGCACTTGAAAACAAGCGTGTGTATTAAGATTCATGTATTTGCATCTTTAAAAATTAAAGGAAAAAAAAAAAAGAAAACTAAAAGTCTAGTCTACGTTATCTTTGTTCTGTTTCACTCCATCCATATTACACCCTACCTACCAACACAAAATTTAAAAAACAAAAGAAGGAAAAAAAAAAAGGAAAAGCAACTTTGCATTTTGTATTTCGAACAATGAGATTAATAATAACAAACAGGAAAAATTCACTGTACAGCAGGCCTTGTCCTTGTGCATATTTTTTTTTTTTTGGTTCATTGATTAACTAAATCATTCTTAATATTGCCTGGAACAAAAGGGCTAATTATAGACATTAAAAAACACAACTAGATTCCTTTTAGTACCAGGTTCGAAGAAATTGACATGATCAAGAGTTTCTGCAGTCATGTTACCGGAGACCGATGGTCTGTTGGAATCCGCTAGCTTGCTTGACTTGCTTACCTATTTGTGAACATAAACACTGGTATATTTCTTGAGTTTTGACCATCGGCTAGAGTGGCAAGTAAAGACCGCCATTAACTTTGACGACACCAACAAGAATTAGACTGCCGTTGACTTTGATAGCTAAACAAACAATCCACTGTTCTATGTTTACATATTACATACAATTGGAAATTAAAAAGATTAGACAAATAATTTGATTAAATTTTACTCCAGATCTTCTGTCTAATTTTTTGCTCGATAGGAAAAAAATCAAGTTTTTAATCTCTCTTCAATTGGATAATGTAGCGTGGTTGCATTTATCAAAAAAATCTAAATAATTGACATTGCCGTCAATTTGGAAGATACTGTAGAAATTTTTGGGTCAATAAAACAGACTTGAGTAATTGACTTGCTTGACACAAATGGTCCTTTTCCTATGTTAATGAGAAAAAGTCCTCGCATGTGTGGTGTGTGTTGTTTTGCCTGTTTAAGGACATTAATCGGAAGGGATTTGTCATTTGATTACTAGACATTTTGCTTTGGGACAATATTTATTTATTAATTTCACGGCTGTTGCCTCGGGGGTCAATATTCTTCTCTGTTTCTCGCTCTCCCCCCTCTCCTCTCTCACACACACACACAAACAAAGCATGTGGATTAGAGATCAAATCAACCAATTTTACATAAGCCTAGTAATACGAGCAATTTTGTGAAAAACTTTGGCAAAATTTTAGATTCAGTAAGTCAAGGTAACAGATAAGGACAAGAAAAGTATACCAAGTTTGACTAGATCCCGGAGCTCTTTAATTGTCTCTAAAGGTTTACATTTTCGAAATACTTTTATATGACTCCATCAAATATGGATTAGAAAAATAAGAGTATACATCTCAAAGCAGATGAGTGTACCCAGTGAAGCCTAAATGATCCAAAAGAATTTTTCACCCCAAATTTCTACCATTTGAGACAATTGAGGGAAACATTATTTGGGCTCCTATGACGTTGGCCATATAATTAATCATTTTTTTAAAAAAATAATCATTTTTTACATGATTCAGATAGACGGCCTAACAATGGATATAGACCACAAAAAAATTATTTGTTTGGGGAGGGAAAACTTACTAGAAGTCTAGGTAAAGAACGTTAGCTGAACCTCTTTTTTTTTTTTTTTTATTGTTATAAGAAGTATGTAAAGGTTTTTTCCATAGTCACTCATAAGCCAAGTCAAATTCCAAAGAAGAAAGAAAGAAAAGTTACCTAGACTTCTCCGCCAGATGGAATGAATATGAATGCCTTATTTGTCAACTTTTGAAGTAGTAATGTCAATTACGTGGTCATAGCGCAATTTAATGTAGACTGAGTCCCCTGAGAAGTAAGAAACTTTGTCAAGTACAAATTTTTTTGGGGCCATTGGAATTCGTTCAGCAAATCTGCTAAATTTTCCAGGTTCTTAGCGTATACTTCTTGTTGCATTTAAGAACAGCAAACAATTCAATTAAAATATCTCCCCTTTGTGAACTGCACGGTACCTTACAGAAGAAGTTGATTGTCCTTAGAATCCAAAACCAAAATCACACTGGAAAATATTGTGGCGAGAGATAGTTAATAAATATAGTAAATTTTTTGAAAAAGGGTTATAAGTTTTTGTTGAAACTTGCTATTTTTATTGAGAGTTATGATAACTAATAGTCGATGTATCATTATCCAAACAAATCACCAACTTTACTCGATGACACTTGCTTAAAAGAACAAATACTTTCTTCATCAAAAAGGTTTCTCTTTGGAATTATATCACACGCACTTATTTGTAGAAATGGGAATATTTGCCATAGCTTTAAAAGAATACACGAGTGCTTGAAAATCCTAATGGACTAGGTAAAAACCTCTAGTTCTGTCAAAATAATTAAGAGGTTTAATTGCAAAGGAAGTGACATATTTACTAATTAAGTATAGTATGACAGTGATCATTAGCAAGATAATCAGTAAGCAATAGCATTAGAAAGATAATCAGTAAGCAATAGCATTAGAAAGACCATCTTTAGGCTTGTTACTTGTTAATGAAGTTTTAGAATAATTTAAGCTCTATTGATCATACGACTGCACAAAAGCCATCAGATAGAGGAAGTGGAAAGTTCTATTCAATAATGAACTAATATGGGACTGGGGCCACGCAAGTTGGCCGCCTCCTCCAAGTAAGTTAAGGTATGCGTAATATGTTAGTTAAAAGATGTAAACATACTGAAACGATTGTATAATTCTAATGAAGCACAAAGTAATCCCTTATTAATGACGTCGTTTTATCATTTTAAATTTGACTTTGCCGGTTCAATCTCAGTTCATTCATTTTTTTACCCTTTAAATCTGAATCATTAACTTGCGTCAACTAGCGAGGGCCCGGCCTAATTTGGGAGAGGTGGCGTTGGCGTGGCGTTGATGGCGGGTTCATGGCTGAGGAAGTGGGAATAGATCCTATGCACTATACAGATTGAAAACATAGAATGCAAAAAAGCCATCGGAGAGAGGTATGACCGTGGTTTTACTTTTTATGCTCTCATCATTTTTAATTCATAGGGGAACAAAACTTGGAATTGTTTGTGAGATTGTGAGATATTTTATCCGACGCAATTTTACAACGTCATCTTTGTAACAAATATCCATTTTCTGATCCTCTTGACTTTCTTAAGTGCTTCCATGTAATACACTCTCAAAATATTACTATTCCAATTATAATATCTATTTTCTGATCCTTTTGACTTTCTTAAGTGCTTCCATGTAATACGCTTTCAAAATATTACTATTCCAATTATAATATGATCAAGTATAATGTAAAAATTTTATTGTAGACTGCCTTCGCAACATCCTTCCAAATAACCGTGCATTTGTTCTTGTGCGTTCATTGGCCCCAGTTCAATCATATATGAAATGGCGTCACA
Organism: Mitragyna speciosa; assembly: GCA_024721245.1. Classification (NCBI taxonomy): domain Eukaryota; kingdom Viridiplantae; phylum Streptophyta; class Magnoliopsida; order Gentianales; family Rubiaceae; genus Mitragyna; species Mitragyna speciosa. The sequence continues at coordinate 9,501,772 of CM045552.1, read as the reverse complement.
AAAACAATCCAACTATAGGAAAAATACGAAATATCATTTTAAAAAATTAAATTTTTGAAAAGAGCAGATGGTAAGTTGTTCCTTTTTTACAAAAACCTGTGATTTTTGTACAGAATTATAGTAATGAAGAGTTACTGAATTATCGTCGGATAATTACTTCTTGATCAAATGCATTAAAACAAAATTTACTCCTCCATGAATTACATAGTATATGATTTAACTAGATATCATTATATATATATATATATATATATATATATATATATATATACATATATATATAAAGATTCAGTGATACTGTAATTCATGTACTTTGATTGATGAACACACATGAAGGGGTGAAAGTATAGTAAAGATCACAAGACATCACAAATATCGAGTTCTACCTAAGACGTAAAAGAACTAGAATTAGCAATGCTCTTTCCCCGTCAACAGTCGTCATGGAAGATGCTCTATCGGTCTCCGTCAGGTCCATGGTCAACAATAGACGTGGTATTCCTTTCGTTTGAAAGTTATTATAATCAAAATCAAACTTCTGACTCTGACCAAAATCCCCTTGTATTTAAGGACTGAAGCTGAGCTACATTTTCAGCTCAATTGGTTTAAGCTCATTTGATTTTCAGCTCAACTGGTTTAAGCTCATTTACATTAACTTTATAGAACACATAAAAGGAAAGAAAACATGAGCGAAGCACAAGTTCCAAACTCGTTTGAGTGGCTAGATATCTACTACCAACAACAAGCGTTATATGATGATTGGGAAGTTCCCTTTGGAGGGATTTCTAATTCTCTTTCAGATAGTACAAGTTTCGGTGACCATGTTTTCCTTGGCTCTAATAACATATTAACTTCTATTTCTGAGGAGACCACTTTTGGCCCTCATAGCACAGGGACTAATGCTGGTTTCCCTGAATTCAACCCTGAAAATTCAAGTCTGGGGGGTAATGATTTGAGCCCAAAAGCTACCATTGCGAAGCATGTGAGAAGAAGGTCAAGGGCTTCCCGGAAGACACCGACAACTCTCCTCAATGCTAGCATCAAGAATTTCAGAACACTTGTGCAGCAGTACACTGGGTGTCACAGTGCAACTTCTGCACTTCAGAACAGAAAAGGGCCAGTGACATTGAACTTTGGATCCTCAAGCGAGCAGAATGATTTTCCTGCTTCGTTGGCCACTGCTTTTGGCCATGGTAATTATTGCTCCACTGAGCAAGCTCAATTTCAAAATGAGCAACAGCACTACTATCAGCAGCATGCTGATCAAGCACTGTATCAACCAGAACAAAAGTTGTTCTGATTTCGCGAAAATGCAAGGGATCTTTCAGCTGTTAGTCACAAACTGCGGATGGCAGTGATGTATGGCATGAACGAAATCTAGACATCCTGTCTGTCTGTTGTAATACTCGTTCCTTTCTTCTTTTGATGGCTGATATTTGTAGTTAATAACTAATTGGCCATTCTTGCTTCATGTTTTTGGCTTCTAGTAATAGTTTAGCAATGTTCTAATTTAAGATTCCTATACTGTCGGATTCAACACATGTAGAGTTGGGCTGTAAAATGAAGATGACAGTGTCAAAGATTTTTTTGAAGTTACATCATTTGTATGGTGGCAAGGATATGGGGCGTTTGGCTTCAATTGATTTATCAAACAACAAATTGTGCGATTGCAATTCTGGCATGTGTAAGAATAAACTAGATTAATGTGAATATGCTGTTGATCAATAATGGATACCGAACAGCAAAATTATGACATTACGCAAAGTCATCATGAGAACAGAATCAGGGCAACAATTTCGAATTTACTTCGTTTTTGACATTTTTTCCTGGTCTTCGTTAGTATCCACTTGTTTACCTATTAAAAGAGGTAAGGAAAAACGTAAAAGTGGTTACGAAAATGAGTAATGTGTAACGGTCTGTTCTGCAAATAATCTTCACTTACAGTATTAATTCTCTCTCTTCATGGATGCTCTTGATTTGTCATCTTCCAAAGAATGCCTTCGTCTCCGTACACGCCCATCTGGCCATCTTATGCGTAGAAACTCCATAATTGTTCAGTCTTGCAAACGGAAAGCCCATCTCATTTTTAACTTGAATAGGGAAAATGATTGCAATTTCTTATTTGCCCTCAAAAGGTCATCTCACCTACTACTCAAAAATTAAATAAATCTATGTGACTCGCATTGTCAAATATTATCAAAGTTATTGAAAGGAAAAAAAAAAATCACAAGTGCCATTAGCGTGGTATTTTGTTACTTAGTCTTTTGGTCTAAAATAATATTAAATACTACGTGTTGCATAAGTTGAAATTATATTAACTTATAACTGTACACATAAATTTCATGACTATGAACAAGAGACACTATATAAATTCCTAATAAAAGAAATGTTCTCTGATTCTTTTCTTCAAAATATTATTCAAGAGGTCCAAAGGTTTGTTTATGAATTAAAATGGTTGTTTTCTACAATTTAGGAGTAAAAAACAGTTGATTTGATGTTGTTCCCTCGAACACTTGAATCCTTGATCTTTAAGCCTTCAACACAAACAAAGGTGGAGATTTGATTTGAATTTAAATTTGAACTTGGACTAAAGGGACTTGAGAGAAAGAAATCTTTGGATAATTTATTTAGAGTTTTCTATGAACTTCGAGGATCTACTGACTTGAGACGATAGAGCTTTATTTATAACCAAAATTTAGTACATAATCGGCTTATAATAAACTCTCTAGAACTGTCCAGCATAAGTAACCCAAGAAAACCCACTTAACATAGACTTTAATAAATAGATCTGCTCAAATAGTTTTACATGAATTAATTGAATTAGTCCAATTTAGTTTAAAAAAAAAATTACAACTTCATTTAAGGCCCATATGCTGATGGTCCAATTTACAAGACTAAACACAAATGGACTTATAATGGATTGGTTGAATTTAATTTAAATTGTTTAATCTTGAGCCAATTGAATTAAAAATTTTTCATCTACAAATGGCCCATTTCAGGACTTGGTAGAACATTGGCAAATGCCAAAAATGAGACCTGAAGTGTCCTAAGAAGTCCACTCCACATTTTATAGAATAAGACTCTAAAGGCCCAAGATTACAATTTCTTTACATAGGTGGACCGCCTTCTTTGAAATTGGGCCAAGAAGAATTTCCTCAAGTAAGCCTAATGCACTAATCTAATTGCCAATCCAAGCATGCTTCTTCCAAAGTCGCGAACAGATTTGTACTGCCTGCAATTGTAACACTTGATAACAACCACAGCCCAAAGTCCAACACTGCAGCTTTAGAAACTCAACTTTAGTCCTACCCCATCATCACTTAATTGCTATTTAGTAACCGGCAATCACCAAATTCTTGTATCGTAAACAATTTAAGTTTATGGTTTTTTTTAGGTATTTTTTAAAAAATATTAATGTAATAGTTTTAAAATTCTTTTTAATAAATATATTTTTTAGATAAAAAATTAATTAAAAAAATATATATAATTTTTAAAAAACATATTTATAAAAAACAGAATCAAACAAACGATTCTAATTAACTTCTAAAGGATAACAATGACAATCCCTATAAAAGCTCAAGATATTATTTTATTCAAAACACTAGAAGGGTGAACTCTCAAATTATTTCACCACAAATTAACCAATAATTATCTTCTACTAAATATCGGAATTAACTCAGCTAACAATTTAGCCATCACACAAAATGGTCGAGCAGGCTGGTTATGCAATTTTGACCATGTGACGAAGTAATCATGCTAAATCCATTAAGTCATTTAATCTTGGACGCGGAGCCACTAGTCCAGCGGTCAGGGGAAGGCCAAGGCCTTCGCTGCGTTAAGGTTGGGACTTCAAATCTTGACCTTGGCATGTATAACATGTAGGAGGAGAGCGGGGTAAAAAAATGATAGATTTAAACTTGGAAAGTTATGTCTCGAATTGTGTGTAACAAAATAGTCAAAGTTATACTTAGCATATCATTGAAAGTCTTATTTTACTTGTGTAAGGTAACATACATTGTAATACGAATAGTTGATCAAAACCAAATTAATTAATTTCGAACAAAAAAGGGCAAAATGGCTTTTTAAAATGGAAGGATAAAAATTTTCTTCATTATTCATTACTTTTCTAGCTATTATGCATTTTATTTATCTCATTTTACTTAATTGTCTATTCAAGCATAAGAAATTTAAAAAAATCCATATGGAAAAGATAATATTTTTAATAATTACTTTAACACGAGAACACTTGAATCATATTCTCCTTTTAAATTATCCAAGCTGTCCATGGTTATTAAGTCCTTAACCATAATCATTAGATGCTCGATAAAATTTACCTAAAATTTAAACTTCAAGAGGTAAATTTAAAATTTAAGAAACCTCAAGCACAACAAACTGAAAATTACCCAAAACTGAAAATACAAAACATATTTATTAGTCAGAAATCGGGAAAAAAGAACAAAAAGAGAAGAGGAAAGTGCATTTAATGCTAATTACTAAAATAGCATGGTACAACTGTAGAAGCGCAGCGTACCTTCTCCGGGCTGATCCGGCTTGCTAAAACTAAAACTGAACAGGATTTTTAATTATTTTGCAGCAAAATATATATACTGATTTGTATATGCCCTAAGAAGCCCTAGCGCCGCTTTTCCAAAACACCCGCAACATCTCCTCCTTTTTCTCTTCAATCTAATCCAATCCAATCAGTTTTTGGAGCTCGCATTATTCATTCAGGTTCTCAGATTCTTATCTTTCATCAGGTTTTCTTTGATTTACGGATTTTTCTATTTTTCTAGGGTTTTTTTTCCCTTTTTTCCTAGATTTTGTTATTTGCGGTTGATTGAATTCAGGGCTTAGGGCTTCTTGGATAACTAGGGTTTTTGAAGGCTTAATTATGTAATTCTGTGGTGAAAAGTTCGATCTTTGATTTATTTTAATTTTTTTATTGATTGTTTCGGGGATTTTATTTTTTTTTTTGTTTTGCAGTTTTTTTGGCAGCTCAGATTTGTTGAACTACTGAACAGCTATGGCTTCGCGATTTTGGACTCAGGTTTGTGCTGCTTTTATTTTAATGTTATAGGCTTCTATCTTTTTCTGCGTGTTTTATTAACAGTTGCAAAAGATTGAATATTGAATCCAAATCACCTTTTACGCTGTCAGTCAACCAACATTGATGTTGGATTTGCACGCTGACAAACTATATCGAACCCAATTCGTAGGCCGTACCAAATGTTCAAATTTTCTGGGGCTTTTTTCCGGAGTTTTTCTTTCTTTTTTTTGTGTTTTTATTTTATTTTATTTTTTGTTGGGGGGTGGAGGGTGGGTTATGGAATGAATTACTTTGTTAAGAATGTATGCCAGTTTGATAGTGCACTGATGTGTAGAAGTTGTAGTGGATGTTGGTTCCTTAAACGTCAAATTCGAGATGTGTGGATTTGTTTTTAAGAAGTACTAGGGATTAACTTCTGTTTAATATTTTTGGGGTTTGTAGGGTGACAGTGAAACTGAGGAGGAGGAGGAGAGTGATTATGAGCAGGAGGATATTGAGCCAGTTGAGAACATCGACACGGCAGCTAAGAGCAAATATCTTCAGGGTAGTGACAGTGAGAGTGATGACGAGGATGGGCAGAAGCGTGTTGTTAAGTCCGCCAAGGACAAGCGCTTTGAAGAGATGACTGCTACCATCGATCAGATGAAAAATGCTATGAAAATCAATGACTGGGTCAGCTTACAAGAGAGCTTTGACAAGATTAATAAGCAACTGGAGAAAGTGATGCGGATTACGGAGTCTGATAGGGTGCCAAATGTTTATATCAAAGCTCTTGTGATGTTGGAAGACTTCTTGAATCAGGCCTTGGCTAATAAGGAGGCAAAGAAGAAGATGAGTAGTAGTAATGCTAAGGCATTAAATTCAATGAAGCAGAAGCTGAAAAAGAACAACAAACAGTATGAGGAGTTGATTAATAAGTATCGGGAGAATCCTGAAGTTGAGGAAGAGGAAGATGAAGATGAGGAAGAGGAGGATGATGAAGAGGAAGACTCGGAGTTTGAGGAAGATCCTTCAAAACTTGGGATGGAATCGGATGCGGAGGATGATGAGGACAGAGAAGGTGGTGAGGATGAGGCAACTGAAACTAGTTCTGGGTGGGAGAAGATGATGAGCAAGAAAGACAAGCTCATGGATAAGCAGTTCAAGGACCCTAGTCAAATCACTTGGGATACAGTAAACAAGAAGTTCAAGGAGATTGTGGCTGCAAGGGGAAGGAAGGGAACTGGAAGGATTGAGTTGGTTGAACAGCTCACGTTCTTGACCAGAGTTGCAAAGACCCCTGCTCAGAAGCTTGAGATTCTATTTAGTGTTGTTTCTGCACAATTTGATGTTAATCCAAGTCTAAATACACACATGCCTATAAATGTGTGGAAAAAGTGTGTTCACAATGTGCTTATAATTCTTGATATTTTGACTCAATACCCAAACATTGTGGTTGACGACATGGTAGAGCCTGATGAAAATGAGACGCAAAAGGGAGCTGATTACAATGGCACTATTCGGATCTGGGGAAACTTAGTAGCTTTCCTTGAAAGAATAGATGTGGAATTCTTTAAGAGCCTGCAAGTCATTGACCCACACACCCGTGAATATATTGAGAGGCTTCGGGATGAACCAATGTTAGCAGTTCTTTCCCAAAATGTTCAAGAATATCTAGAAAGGGCTGGTGACAAGAAGGGTGCAGCAAAGGTGGCTCTTAAACGGGTTGAGCTCATCTATTATAAACCACAGGAGGTATATGATGCAATGAGGAAGTTGGCAGAACAGAGTGAAAGTGCAGAGGGTGAGACGGAATCTGGTGAAGAACCAAAAGTAGTGGAGGAGAGTAGGGCCCCACCATCATTTGTTACAACTCCAGAGCTTGTGCCTCGAAAACCCACCTTTCCGGAAAGTAGTAGGACATTGATGGACATCCTTGTTTCGGTCATCTACAGGTCTGGGGATGAGCGGACTAAGGCTCGTGCAATGCTTTGTGACATCTACCATCATGCTTTACTGGATGAATTTTCAACATCCCGTGACTTATTGTTAATGAGTCACTTGCAAGATAACATTCAGCATATGGACATTTCAACGCAGATACTATTTAACAGAGCCATGGCACAACTTGGTTTGTGTGCATTTAGGGTTGGACTTATAGCTGAAGGACATGGTTGTCTTTCTGAATTGTACTCTGCTGGAAGAGTGAAGGAACTGCTTGCACAAGGTGTCTCACAAAGCCGATTTCATGAAAAGACACCAGAACAGGTATTTACTTATCTCCCTGATAATGTATTTCTTGAATTTAGGTTTCTTCAGTGTCATCGTTTTCTCAGAATGTTTATGTTTGACATTACAAGCCTCTGTGCTCAACAGCTAATTTGCTTTTGATATTGATAGTGATCCTTGGATGATATGTTGTCTCAGAAGTAATGTTCTTCAATTCTTTGTCTTGTATATTAATTTCCTTTTCTCCACCCTGCTGTTGGTGAAAGATGTATTAACAGTGTCTGCAGTTGATATTTTTCTTTATTTTGATGACTGTATAACGTTTGTAAGTGATAATAGTATTTTGTAATGACAGAGGCAATGGGGTTAGCTTTTCTTTTTAATCTGGATCCATATATTATCTGTTGTAATAATTGTGAACCGCTAGGAGTACTGGGGATAAAGGATTGTGGTAAAAGACATAGGGCTTGCACTGTTAGTTTTCGAAAACTTGTCCATTATTTATATATTGTTGGATTAGGATTATGTCTGTGTTAGTGGATATTGAATAAGGGTGTCAACCTAAGATTGTAGTCCTTTTTCCTTGATAAACAAAACGTAGGAGGGATGAGAAATGCCTTAGTGTTCATATTTCTGGTATTCTTACGCATAGAGTTTTTTATTGGATCACTAATGACAGTGTTTGGCAATAATTGAAGCCTATTTGGAATGATACCCTTTTTTAATCCGAAGACGGCTGATGTATTGCATTGTCCTCCCTCAGGTCTTATTTTTTGACATTGTGTGAACTTGTCTTAAACTGATAGCACGGTACGATCTACACTTATAAACTAGATTTTATCTAATATGCCTGGTAAAAAGAAATAAGTGATGTAAAATAAAATAATCTTGGACATGTTGTTTTGTTTAATGTGGAAGGTTCTGGTCCTCTTGTTGTGGTTGATTGTGGATTTTCTTTGAATCTTCAGATAGACTTTTTTTCATTTCGAATAGTTTTTTAAGGAGTGTCAAATGGAGTTGTAAGATCTGTTTGCTTTCCCTTCTGTTACCTCCTATGCTCTATTTTGGGGGCACAAGTAATTTGTTTTGTTTTGTTTGGTCATGAGTTTAAAGTCAACTGGATTATGTGCAGTATTTTTTAATTGATCGTCATCTACAAGTATCAGTGTCTGGTCTTTTGGCTTGTTGTTCAGACCAAAACCGCTTCCTTGTTTTTTTAGAAAAAAAGCTTAGATGATGATAATGCATCACAGGATCCTCTCTCCCGGCCTCCAGGGCTAGTAATCAAGCTATGCTTGTAATTGTTCTCGTGTTGTGTAGTTTAGGTAATCATGGCTTGAAAATCTACTTTATGTTCTATGGTCGGTTTTTTGCTGTCTAGATTTATTAATGTTTCATACGTTATTATTTTAGGGCATTCTTTCCTTGTCCAATGGATTTGTGAGCCTGGCGGTCTTTCAGCCTCAGTTTCCTACTAAGTTGGACATAATTGCAATTATTTGAACTGCAATTTGAAATCTGTGTTCTATGTACTAGGGTGTTTCAAATATTTTTCCATTTTGTAAGTGTAACGAATGGAAATCTTAATTCAATGCACTTGTATTCCTATGTTTAAATTATGTGAAGTTCCTCACTGTTGTTTTACTTGTTTCTGGAGGCTATGAAATCAAGTTGATGCTTTTAAAACAAAAAAAAAAAAAAAATGGAATCAGAGGGATGCTAGAGGTTCTGCAATCAAAGCATATGTTTGTGTACAGTAGGTTATGCTTTACTTGAACTACCTTATTGTGCATGGCTCAGGGTTAGTTGTTGTTTATCTCAGGAACGGATGGAGAGGAGGCGCCAGATGCCGTACCATATGCATATAAATCTTGAGCTTCTTGAGGCTGTCCATCTGATCTGTGCCATGCTGCTCGAGGTTCCTAACATGGCAGCTAACGGTCACGACGCAAAGCGCAGGGTTATAAGCAAGACTTTCAGACGGCTGCTTGAGGTGAGTGAGAGGCAAACATTTACTGGCCCCCCTGAGAATGTGAGGGACCATGTAATGGCAGCCACTAGGGCACTTAGGCAGGGAGACTTCCTGAAAGCTTTTGATGTTATCAATTCTCTTGATGTCTGGAGGCTGCTCCGTAACAAGGACAGCGTTCTTGAGATGCTAAGGGCCAAAATAAAGGAAGAGGCACTTCGGACCTACCTTTTCACATATTCTTCCTCTTATGATTCCCTCAGCCTGGATCAGCTGGCAAAAATGTTTGATCTATCAGATAAACAGACTCATAGCATTGTCAGCAAGATGATGATCACTGAGGAGCTTCATGCAAGTTGGGACCAGCCAACCCGGTGCATGGTGTTCCATGATGTTGAGCATACAAGATTGCAGGCTTTGGCGTTCCATTTGACTGAGAAGCTGACTGTTCTTGCAGAAAGCAATGAGAGAGCAATAGAGTCACGAATTGGTGGTGGTGGATTGGACAACCTTCCCATGAGGCGTAGGGATGGCCAGGATTATGCTGCTGCAGCTGCTTCAGGTGTCAGTGGCAAATGGCAAGAATTGTCTTTTGCACAAGGCAGGCAGGGGACTGGTGGCGGACGAACTGGGTATAATGCTGGTGGCAGACATTTTTCTTCAGGGCAGGGTGGCTTTTCTAGGGACAGGACCGGTCAGTCCCGTGGAACAGGGAGAACTTTCCAAACTGGTTCAGCTGCCAGGGGGAGCCAGATGGATGGTTCCACACGAATGGTGAGTCTTAACAGAGGAGTTCGCGCATAGATTTGTAGAAGAAGACCGGGGTTGCGTAACTTTTCTTGTTCTCCACTTTTTGGGGTTTATCTAGTTTATTTGATATTTAATTGTTCCAGAATTCTAAGCATAGACCGGAGCTTTTCGTGTCATTTTTTGTCTTGTGAACGCGTACTTTTTGTTCTTTAACTTATCAGGAAAAGTTTTGTATGTCATGAACAGTTACTGTTTACTTTGTGAAATTTTGGCTTTGGTTTCTTTTTGTGGAATCTCTTAAATTAAAGGAAATAGCAAAACCATCTTCTGCCATCTATTGTTCGGACATGGGACGATTAGCTGCACCTTCGAAATTCCATCTTATGGTAATGGACTTCCTAGGCTGTTGGCAATAGCCCTTAGTATCATTGCTTTAGGATATGGGTTCATGCATTAAAAGTTACTTGGGATGGGAGAGCTTGGATTTTTATGTTTTGCAGTATTTGCACGTTCTAAAATTTATGATGTCGGTCCATATTTTGTGCATGGTTTACTGTGAGTTGAGATGGCTACTGAAGTACTTTTCGATCCTTTCCCATTGGGAAAAAATTACAATCTGAAAATAAGAATATATTTATTTGAAAGAAAAAGAGATGATTGATGTACAAGGTAAATTCTTTTATTTTTGTTCATCAGGTAAGCAATTTCTTTCCTACTTCTTTCTCTTCGCTTCCATGTTCAGAATCAATTTTGGTTCATTTATTTAGAACCAACTTTTATATCTAAAATATGGTCTTGTTCATCTATTTAGAATCAAATATTGGATTAAAAAGAGTGAAAGAATGTGAGGTAAATTTTATTTATTTCTAGTATCTTGATTGGGAAGTCATTACATTACAGCTAAAAGTTACTCGTCAACTTCAAGGTTTAAGCATGATGCTTTAAGGTTCAGTTTACAAATCGTACTTGGGTGTAGTTTTTTCCTTCATTACATTCCTTCAGTTTACAAGTCATTACATTACAGCTAATATTTCATTTTCCTTCATTTTTTTCACTTGAAAAGCAAAATTCATGGATACCATTTTATTTTTGCTGTTCAGATTCCTATCCAAATAGGTTGTAGGCAATTCTAATGAAGTCAGATACTTTAGTGTCTAAATTTGTTTGATTATTAGTTTGACTTTTTTATATATCTGAATTCATTCAAATTTGTATCATAAATAGTTTGAATTTTTTACATATATAATTTTTATTTAATTTTGTTTGATTATTAGTTTGACTTTTTTATATATCTGAATTCAATCAAGTTTTTATCATAAATAGTTTGAATTTTTACATATATAATTTTAGAGTTTATTCTTATTGAGTTAAGCTCAACCAGCTGGGAAAAGTTTAATAAATGCAAGTTTTATTCGTATTGGGATTGATTACTTGATAAACCGAACTTAAACAAACTTTTGCCTAACTGAATTCATTATGGCCGTTGAGGTCGGGAGTAGCATTTAGGAGGGGAGGGGATAATTGGACAGATGTAGGATTAGGGAGTCACACTCCTAATTGTGTATGGCAAAAATAATTAGGATCACATTCAACACACCATTGTGAGCCTCACCCCACTTGTGTAAGGCAATATATATTGCAATACGAATGGTTGATTATGACCATTGAGCAATTTGACACTTCAGTCCAAAATCCAGATCAATTAATGCAAGCTTCTTCTTCTTTTTTTTTTTTTTTAAATAGAAATTTTGGGCTCAGAATCGGACCTATGCCTCACGATATATGCATTAGGTGCAACTCAATTTCTCTGGAAGCGTGATGTATTGCAGTTTTTTTTCATCATCCGGCTCGAGCAAGAATCAAAAGAACCGAATGAATCCAGATAAAATCTATATGTTACCTATATCCACACATATACTAAATGGTTCAATGTAAGAAAAATTTTACTGAATTCTTTTACGGAGTTGCAAATATTGATTCAGCTCGAATGATTATCATAAATATTTCTTAATTTTTTTGAAAAAAAAAAGAAAAAAAATAATGCCCACAATAAAAAGCCTAATCAGCTATTTCTTTCGTCGCCCTAACATGCCAATATTGGCGCTAATAGTACGTAAATATAATAAAAAGTAAATAAAATCTAACCAGCACTAATATACTAAAACAAAAATAGAAAAAAAGAGGGTTATTAATTTTGATTCATCCCATTTCGTCTGGGCAAGAGGGAGGCTGTGAGTCACGTCGCTTACAGTTCTCAGCTGTTGCTTTAGTTGAGGCGGCTGCTTCGTTCCCAGATTCAGATAATGGATTCATTCTTTCGAATCCTTAGTCCAATGAGAAAATTGACTTGGCACAATTGTTGAATTCAGTCAAATATGATAATAAATGCCAATAATATAATAACTAAAAAAAAAAAATCCTGCAAGAATTGTATATAGCTGATCAGTTATATAGACACAAATATTTATATGTAATTAATTATATATCTAGCTCTAAAATCAATTTCCACCTAAAACGAAAATTCGTTTGAACACGACTTCTACCATTTTCCTATTAGATAATAATGTGATAATCTTATTGTCATGTAAATATGTTAAATTCACAGAAGGTCACTCCATGAAGCAATATGAAACCAGAACTTGGGCACATGACACCCCACCAGATGTCAAGTTTAGGAGATTTTGCCGGTCTGAGCTCCAACAAACACCTCAACAACAATGCTGATTAGTAGATTAAGAAAAGTGAGCTTTAACAATACAATTAATGAGGGCGGGCGCATTAGATAATAACATGTATATTTATTTAATCAATAGGAATTCATTTTATACAAGTCTAATTAACTTAGGGAAGCTGACTTCAAAATTGTGCCATCTCTTCGCTATACAAAGTTCAAATTGAACTTCTCTGCTATTAATATATTTCCAGCTTTGGTTGACCAAAGTGAGAATTGAGGAATCAGATGTACTAAGTAATCGAAGTTTTTATTGATGTAGGATATCTTCTGAGAATAAAATATAGTTCCCGAAGGCTCTAGGAATGTGTACCTTTTATTTTTTGTGTATGTCTTTTCTATTATTTTGAATTGAGTCTCATGTTGTACTATCTTGGTGTCTTCTTTTTCTTTTTCACTTCAATTTTTCTTGAGAATAAAATAGGGTGTAGGTGATGAAGAGGTGAGACTTTAGGTGATGAAGAGGTGAGACTTCTTTAATGCTGGAGTTAATTCCAAGAATACTAACCACTCTAGCAACAACCAAAGTTTATATCGATAGATAATGAAGCGCAATTTAATTTTGTAAGACTAATTATTTATAATTATCAAATCTCGAGTTTAAGTCACTATAGAATATGTTGGTAAGACGTAAATTTTGTGTTCAAATCACCAAAGGGTAGGTAAAGATCAACTATTCATCTTCTTTGAAAATAAAAAGTCTAAATATGCTTATAACAGTAAATGACCATTTAGCCATCATTAAGCACATACTATTAACAATTATGTACATTTTGACATCGTCTTAGTACATTGTGTTTTATGTTGTACTGCAGTAGATTAAAGAAGGGAAATATATATAGATAGAAATTTCAACCATCTAGAAGTGCAGATGGTGAAGTGGTAAGTACTCACAAATGCATCTAAATATTGATAGACGTAGTGTCAATTGCGTGCCCGTTAAGGAAAAACAAACACAGGTAAATGTGGCAACCTTTGCCACCGGCCTTTGGACGATTCCTGTCCTCCTTCATATATATATATATATATATAAAGTTTGTTTTTCATGCTCATCCCCTGATCAAGAAGGAAGGCTATAAATAATTAACTCAATTTTGAGCTCATCCTTTGACAATTTTTTTTTCAGAAGTTATAAATTAATTTTAATGAATTATTCAAGATTGAGATGTATATTCTATTACAAACATCACATGCATTTTCACTGTAATTATGAACATGGTAGGCAATACATGATTCGTTTGGGTAGATATGAAGTCAATTTTAGTGTAATAAGTAGCAAATATTGTTGTACTGGGAAATACAATTTAAGAGAAACTATCATCTTTGCATGTCATTATTTATTAGCATTGTGGTGATGTCTTCTATAATAACTTATTATTGTCTTCATAAAACAACACTTACGACTTGTTTTCATAATTATGGCTAACACTACATCTTCCTATCCATTAACAATTAAGCGTTTCAAATTATTTGGAGTATATAGCGTGCTAAAAACTTTTCTCTTAAAAGAAAATCTTTTCTTTTAATTTCACTTAAGGGATACAAAAAATATAATCATGTGACTAATGTATAATCCTCTTTGCTTACCATGAGTACTTTCTTTTCTTTTTCTTTGAGAAAATGAGTGATTTCTTGTTCCCTAATCATATTACTTTGGGTGTTGGGTCTTCAAGTCAACATTATATGTACGTAAGTGTTTGTTTATGTGAGAGAATCAAATCAAATCAAATGCTGATTTTATTGTCAATCATCCCCATAAAGCCCATAATTTAAGTATTAAGAGAGTAATCAACCAAACATAGACTAACAAAGCGACGCTGTCCAATGGATTAATAAAATGTACGCATCACTCTCACAGACAATTGTACGTCATTGATGATGATGAGTGCATAGCCATGCTATGTGCTTGAGAATGATCCAAGAAGCTGCTTAAACATGTGTTAGCCCTGATTAAAGTTAAACTTATCAAAACTTCTGACTGGAAACTTCATTAAAGAAAGAAGGAAAATTAAAACCCAGCAGACTGTTATAGTCTGTTTATACAACATACTTGACAATGATATAGTGAATTTTCCTACCATAACCCTTAGTAAAAATGGTAAATTTTTCTAAAAAAAGTAGTAAATTTTAACAAAAGAACTTTTTTTTTTTTTTCTAAAAACTTAATGTTTTTTGGCAAATTTTGGTCACCTGAGCAAACTCTGTAAGGGAAAAACTCGGTTTACAAGACCACTAATAGATGCTTAGTATATAAAAAGCTACATTACTTTTCCGACATTGCCAAAATTTAGCAAAAATTTCTCGTTTACATCATCAAATACCAAATATATATGACTTTGGATAGACTAGATTGCACATATATGAGTGGAGTCGTGCACTCTTTTTTGGTGGTTTTTTTTTTTTTTTGGGTTGGGGGGGGGGGGGGGGGGGGGGGCTACCACTTTTTTTTTTTTGCCTTTTTAAAAGCAAGAACTTTTCCATCATTTCACACTTGATGGAGTAGTTAACATACTTATACCACATAATTAAGCAAAGCTGCCTTAGGATGATGCAATTAGAGAGAAACTATCAATCCCATCAAGATAAGCCATGTTATTTCCCAGAAGCACCTTGTTTCTTGGCTTGGTACATCTCTCAATAGCACGAATTCAAGGTCAACATTCAACATCTCTAACTTTGACTGTAACTAGCTCACTACATAAATCATCTAGCCACGGTTTTCTTTTGCTTCCTTGACAAGATCCATCACCCTAAATACTGTGTGAAGCATATAAAATATACAGCAACCAGAACCATAAAACCTATGACTAGTTACACCACCCAAAGTTCTGATGAATGGTTGCAATTCAGGCCGCCCCCAATGGCCTCAGGTGGACTCCCCGATCCTATCGAAGAGACAACAGATTTAAGGGGCAAAACCATGTCGAGCCCTGAAAATTCTTGTACAAATTATGGTGCTTCAAATGTCCAACACACCATAACAAAGCCAACCAGAAGACGATCTAGGGAGTCTAGGAAAAACTCCCATGATTGTCCTCAATGCCGATGCTAAAAATTTTCGAGCCTTGGTGCAACAATTTACAGGCTGCCAGAGTTCTCCTTCTTCTTCATTTAAAGGTCCAATCAACCTAAATTTTGGAGGAGGAAGTGAAGAAAATTATGATATAGGTGGGGATCAATCGACTCGTATGCTTCGGTACCGATGATTATTATCATAATAGGAGGGCTGATCAAGATCAGCATCAGCAGACAGAAAAGCTGCAAGCAAGTGTATGAAGATGATCAAGAACGTGTGTTTTCTTGCGGGAGCTATGATGGAGATGCATCCCTTGCAGTATCTGATAATCCTGCAACTTATTCGACAACCATAGACAACATGGCTGAAGAGAATGTTTTCTTACATCAACTCCCCGGAGATTATTCTTCAAATGGACTTACAGATGATGATTTTTTCTTCTGAGGGTTCTATATGCTATAAATTTTTGTTTGTCACAAATAGTTATTCCTAATCTTCCAAGCTATTTATTCATGCACGAACAATGTGTTATGAGCTCCTATAAATTGATTTTCTTTTCTCCCTTTTTCTTAGAGACAAACTATATTCAATTGCACGAGAAAATATAGCTCAAATCAAACAAGAAGCTCACAGGAGCATTGATTGGTTCAGGAGCTTCTCCGTCTGATATTTAGCATCGCCTTCTTATCCTAGCTTAGTGGGGAATTGTTAGAAAAAACGATCATCCAATAATAGTATAGTTTGAGGCTGATATACTATGTATCATAAGTGATCCAAAAAGACGATTTCTGTTAGCTTTGATGCTATTCCTGTAATTTTTTTTTTTCACGAACACTTTTCTTTACAAGGCTGCCAGTTATTGAATTTGTTGACTGAAGAATAGGAAGCTGTTTTCGCCTTCTGCACGCAGGAACTGATTGCTCTACTTCTCCGGTAGATACTGGTGGCATTTGTGAACCTCTTTCTAAATCTTTACTCTTATACAGAATTTTTAAAAATTTTATTCATATTCGAACAATGTTCTACTATTATATATTTTGAAAATGAATATTATACTATTAGTACTATTATTTATTTTTCTCTATTTGGATTGCATTTTTGAAGAATAAGTAGAACTTTTGTGATGTAACATATGTAAAACATTGTTGAGAAAATAAACAAAAAATTGAGGAAGATGTTTAATATTATATCCTAAAACATTTTCAAAAAATTTTCTGGGATTCGAGGCCGTGCAAGTTACATGCATTAAAAACTTAATTAATTACTATAATTCATATCTAAGGTCATATAAATTAGATATATTAGAAGGATATGAAACAATTAGTTAGTAAGGCAAAAATAAAATGTGTAAATCTATAAACATAGAGTACTGCTCTTGAGCATATGGATCAGTTGCCATTACGAATTGCAATTTGAGCAATTACGTCATCGACACCATTCCAGCATCCGATTAGAACAGCGATATCGTATTAAAAGAGAAGGAAAAGAAAGGGCATGTAAATATGTAGTAACTTGCTAGGCTCTTGAGGTTGAATTTATCAGAGAACTAATTACAAGTCAAAATTTGAGTGAAGGTAGCCTATGATAATTTTTTCAAATTTTCCATTATATTATGTAGGATAATGGGTACACCAAGGGTACCTTAATATAGTAAACGACCATGATAGAAATTTGGAAATATTTTGACAGAATTCCAACCTCAATTGATTAATCCTGGATCTTGTTTTTGTCACTACAAATCATCAAGGAAAAAAGAATCTCCAAGTATCCATATGACTAGTTCAACATAATTAAAATAAAAATAAAAAAAGTCAAGTAACCAATAACTAAAAGAACAATTGATTTTTTTTTTTTTACTTTTTAATTGCCACTTTATTTAACTCCTCTTTGGATATTCACTCTATATATCCTCTTTGTGTTAATCATCTCTTAGGCTAACTAATTAAAATTTGTGATAGCACAAAAGTTTCATTGGATATTATTCTTACCAATTTTGTCATGAGTGCACCTACCTTTGTTATAAAAGGAGATAAAAAAACATTTTCTCAGACTTAAGAATTTCTTAGTGAAAATAATTACTTATGAATAAAATACTAGCTAGTTTCAATTTCACAAAGACTCCAGTACATGCACTTAATAACAAAACTGTCCCTTTTAGGAAATTTTGTGGCATTGATTTCTTTTACAATAGTACTATTTAGTATATCTTTCAAGTTTCAAAAATATAATTATATTATAATACCATAAAAAAATTCGTATACTATTAGAAAATATATATATGTTTGAGAGATAGAAAATATAATTATCTTGTATTACTAAATTTCCATGGCTTGATTTCTTGATCCAGGACTTAGTTGATGTTATGATATAATTTTGAACTTGCATAAGAGTATCAAATCACCATTATCATTTAATCCTAAGGTGCTTATTTTTCATCGATTAATTAAATTGGTCTTAATTTTGACATAAATGCTTATAAAAGAACTTCTTCGCTTTTCTAAAATTATATAGACTTTCCTATCAATGCTTACCACTTATCATATATAAGTAATTGTAATCCAAAATGTTCTCCCTCTTGTCAGGGTAAGTTTAAAGCTCAAAAAACTAGAGGGGAAATTGATATATTTTCAAAAAATTTAAGAGAGATTTATGCAATTATATTGAAAGATTTCATTTACCTAATTATTTTTATCTGAATATTAAGGTATAACAATTAGCATACCTTCAGGCCAATGAAAGCTTTTTCAGCAATCAGAAAAATGGGTAGAAGTATTTCCTTCCTTCCTTCTTGGACACCCTCAAAATTTCCCTCTTTTAAGCTATCATCTTCCCAGGCAAATTTTAAGCAATTTAACTCCTCAAGAGGTGTTCATGCTTGTCTGTCCAAGTACCCTCTTGCAAGCAAGATTATGGTTAGAAGTAAGTCATCCTTCGATACAAACATCAGAGAAACATTTCTTTGTGTTTCTGTGTGTAAGTGTGTGATTTTGTGCAAATTTTGATTTATATTCATTGTTGATTGAATTATTCACGTGGGTTCTTGTCGAATTCATTAGTCTCAGTTGATTTCCTTAAATATGTTGGATTTATTTTATTTTTTATTTTTTTTTTAAGAATCTTCGTTTGTGTGGCATCAAAGGCTTTCCTGGCGACCTATTTTTCTTCTGGGCTTGCTGGTAGACTAAGAATTCTTTCTGGGCTGGAAAGGGGGTTGGGGGAAGGGGGTTTTGTTGGGTTTAATGGAAAAGAATGAAGAGTGGTGGAACTGAAGCTTAGCTGATGGTAAGGAGGGAAAGAAAACATGGGTTTGATTTGGTTTTATGGATAAACTTATTTGGCCTTTGTAAATTTGAATCCTACTGAGTCCAAAATTTAAACTTTATATCAGATAAGGCTAAGAAGAGTTGAATTTTGGACAAATGGAGGCAACAATATGCTTATTGATAAAGTTGCAATCTGTTAGTTGTGATTTTAGTCTTTAGATGTTTTATCAAAGATTAAACTCTGTGCTGTAAATAAATGTTTGTGCTGTGATGGATTAGACAATAGTAAATTGGAATGAAAGGAAATCTGGTGTCTGAGCTTTCCATCCTTTCTGAGGAAGAAAATGTTTCTCTTGCTCTGATTTTTATAGAGATGGTTAGAATTGATAAGAATTCTTTTAAATTGTTTGTTGATTTGAAGCTCAAGATGAGGCTTCTCAGTTGAAGAAGTAAAAGATTATAGCCTTGTCTTTTCAGCTTGGTTTGTAGTATTATCCTGCCCGGAGTAAATTGATTTGGAATTTCAAAATTCAAGATCAGTCTTTTAAATGGTGGGAGAAGAAAAAAATATCATCCCCTCCACTTCTAGTGTTTACAAGTAGAAAACTCAATTTCCACTTGAGTCATTTTCTATTGAATTATCTTCAAATGCTTGGAGGTCAGAACTTAGTTTGTTTGATAGATAATCAGCCATTTACTATAAACACTGTAGTTGTCCATAATCTCAATTTATGAGCTACTATTATCTTGTTGATCTTATTAATTGTTTTAACTAATATGTATTTTTACAGATTTACCTTATACGGCCAATGAAGGCAGTTTGTTTAAGGAATTTTCCAAGTTTGGCAAGATAGCTGAAGGTATATTACAATGTCTGAAGAACTTTTACATTTTTCTTTTTCTATCTTTGTTTTGTAACCCCTTCTTCAGTTAATAATTCTTTGTTGCCGCTCTTTTAGTTAAGGTTGTAAAGGATGAACAAACAAATAGGTCAAAGGGATTTGCATTTATTCAATATACTTCTAAAGAAGATGCGTTGCTTGCCCTAGATAATATGGATCAGAAGGTGATCCCTGCTTGTTTTCTTTTTCTTTTTTGTTCTGTTTTGGGAGATAGTCACCTATAGGACTTATTTCCTTTCTCTTTGATCAGTACTTTGATGGTAGGGTAATTTTCATTGATCTTGCAAAACCGAGGGCTGGTGAGTTTGGTGGTTATCCCAAAACCTCTGGACCCCCTGCGGAGCAGCATTTGCCTGCTGAAGTTCAGGATGCAGAATGAGGAAAATGCTGTGTTAGAAAACCTCTCAGACTCCGTAGCATGTTGTCTGGTCTTGATGAGGCAAGTGGCAAGTTGTGGCGATCCTGATTCTACTCATTATCCTCTGCTCTTCTTCCTAATCTGGTTCTACAAGGACTTTTGCAGTGAGGTAAAGTTAAATTAACTGCAGAATGAGTTCTCCTAGGCTTTCCTTAGAAGTAGTATGTAGAATTAGGTACATGCTGTAGTCATTACTAAGGAAAAGTTAAGTGATTATTATACTTTTTGGTTTTAGTAATTTTTATTAGCAATAACCCATGATTGAACAATGGGGAAAAGAAGCCACATGTATGGTTTATCTAAAATAACAGTGATAAAGCTCTGATGCATTTAATATTACTAGAGGATTATGAAATGAGTTGTATTTGTTGCTTCCCAACTTTGTTCAATGTTTTTGATGTGGTGTCTGTATTTCACAAGATTTGCTCAACTAGAAGTGCAAATTGCTAGCTTCACTATTTATGTTTTATGGTTGTATTATCATTGAGATCATCACAATCAATCTTTCATTCAACACCTGTTATATAGCTTAGTATCAATTAGATGAGCTTTCAGCAATGCTGTGTACCCTTTTGAGCAAAGGCCTTTCTTTTTAACTCTGCTATACTATATGAAAGGAGATCTCAGCTCTGCCATATTATCTTTTGAGCAATAATTGGGTTGAACCACTCTAGAGTAATGGTAAAGTTACAAAGACTTCTACAGTTCGCATGGATTGGTTAGCTCACACTCTATGAGTTTGTTTTATTTTGCACCATCCACTGAGCTATGTTACACGGACTCTCCTCTCAATAAACAACCCCCTCCCCCCCCCCCCCCCCCCAAGAAAAAAAAAAAAAAAAACTCAAGTCCTATCATGTCATGTTGACATAAGTGAGGATGTGGATGTGACACATATTAAGCATATGCTTCACTTTGCTTTATTTCATTCATAACCGTGTCATCATACTCCTGTACAAAAGCCAATTATTATACCAATTTTGGCGTCCAATATGGATGTTAATGAAATTTTTCGTTCCTTTTTGAGCTAGTCAGGCGACAGAAACTCTTATGTGGTTAGCAACATAAATTTGTTGGTCAGACAATGAGCAATGAGCACGAACGATATCTAAAAGAGCTGGGCTTATGATATGCCTTCCCTTACAAGAACCGAATCTTCAACTTCTGAAACTAGTGACCTTTCTGCTTATCGATAGATTTTGAATTCCATATTCTATTTTATAATGCATGTTTTTAATTCAGCGGTGCTTAAACTTTTTTTTCTTTCCATTATTATCCAAACTGCTTATTTGTGACAATATGCAGGGAACCTTTAATTGAAAGCAGAATCATCAGTATTAGAATTAGGCATGCACAAGATTAGCAATTGAGTAATCAAATTTTCACTGTGCGATTTTAATGTATTGAAACAATGACCAACAAATGAAAAAGGAAAATCTCTATGTATTACATGAACAAGTTTCTCTCCCCAGCCATGTTATGTTGGTCAACCAGAACTGAAATTACACCATCAAAAGCTTTTTCACTCTCAAGAACAACAACATTATTTGATACAGTTAGTTATTGCATGAGCTGGGAATCCTGCAGCCAGTCCCTCCAATGTAAACTGAATACTGAACATGATTTATTTTGTTAGGAAACACCATAACAGAGGAAAAATCAGCTACCCACTGTGTTCCGTTCCCAGACACTGTCAATTTTCCAACGGTTGATTTCAAGCTCATTCCGTTAACAATATTGTTGTCAATCACCACTTGATCTATGTTGGTGAATTCACCATCCAGCTTCACTATTGGAACCATATTTTTAGCATTCCTGAGAATATGTTGTTGATGATATTTAGCCCTGATATTTGACCCTTAATGGATTTCAACACAATGTTACCATCTCCTAAGAAGTAGCCATTTGATACATGAACTTGGGCAGGGTCCTCGATCACTATACTGTTGTAATCGAGGTAACAACTCTCCATCCTAGTCTGAGCTGCTTTTACTAGAATTCCAGTTCCACCAAAATATGTGGCCTTGTTATAGCAATGCACGCTAGTGATGATATTAGCCTTGACCTCTAAGTGTTATTCCAATGGCTGCTGAGAAGATGGCTACATCAGTGACAGCATTATCTGTGCTTGCAAGCTCAATAGCAGTTCCTGAAAAGCTTCTCTCACTTCTGTCACCACCAACTGTTGGATGCTGCCCTAGGAAACAGCTTGATATGAAAGTTTCATGGCCTCGCTCCACTAGAATTCCTTGGGTTGTGAAGTGGATGAAAAAACAGTTGTTTACAAGAATTCTTGCAGAATCAATAACAAAAAGTCCTCCACCTTGATAGTTGGAATCAAAGAGGATATCTCTGAAAGTGATTTCCTCATAATACATGCCTGTGTTCTGGTCTTTCCTTTCAGAGAAACTATGAAGATGATGATAATACTTTCTGTTCTTTGCATTTTCCGAGAGTTTGGTGACCATAACTCAATTAGATGCCTATCTCCTGGAAATTTATTGGATGCTCTTATAGTGCCTCCTTGGACCTACTGGGCAAGAAAAGAGTTATTCACAAGTGAAAATAAATAGCCATAATTCATATAATCTTGGAAGATCTCAATTGGATGTAGAATCTCAACAATATGTTCCTAACAGGATTTGACTTATGAATCATCGATCGTTTCAAATATTTACTGATATCTCAGTATATGCGCCTTAAGTCTTGATCTTATTGATGATATGCGCATCTAATTTTGTCATTTGCCGGGATTAATCTTTAATTGTTCATTCAAAGCATTATGGTAGATAGATTATCTTGCAGATTTGCACCCGATTAAGAAGAGAATGATTCAATGCCAAGAGATTAACGACAACTAAAACCAGAGGAAGAGGTAGGAGGGATAACTACACAAAGTCATATAAAAAATGAAGCTGCAAGTCGTCATTATGATAAACATAAATATCACTTCACTTTGAAAGTATATTAGTTTGATGACGTCATTAAAATTGAAAGTGTTGTTAATTAGTGAAGTACGACTAGCTTTCTGACTTGTATATCGTACTTAAAAATTGAAAAAATAGAAGGGTGGAATAAATTCAAAAATTCTAAAGAATCCAAATGCTTTTGAGTTCACTACTTTCTTTAGAACTTTGTGAAGATGCGAATGGCCGGTCAGCTGTCGGCATCAAAACTAATTAATACTGAAATTAAAAGGCTATAAATTAATTGACTTAAACAAAAAAAAAAAGTATTTTGAACCTTCCAGTTCCTGCATTCCCATGCTAAAAAGGAACCATCACATATTTTAACGTAGAAACATTGCCCAAAGGACTCCAAATATTCGAGCATCCATCAAAGCTGTCCACTTTATTGCACTTAAAAACTGCAAGTAGTCAAGCATCGAATCGAGTGTCCTAACGTGGCTCATTTTAACGAGTCATAGCTGTGGAAGATATAATGCTAATACTAAATATGAGTGTCCTAACGTGGATCATTTCGGCTTTTCTCATTCCACTAAATATGAGTTCCTCTACGATTTTTTTTTTTTTTTTTGACATTAGAACCAATCATGTAAGAGTGAGAGTGACTTACTATGATGATAAATTATTAATTTTAATACATACGTACACGTACGCGGTGCAATTTTCCATGTCTCAACCTTTTGGAGTGGCTTCCAAGTAATTAAAAAACTATAATCACCCTGGCTTGTTGCTTGTACGCACGGTTTGTGTGCGCATAATTTGGGAACTATTGTGTATGCTCAAAAGTTCACGTTTCTAACGTCTTAAGTGCATCATTTTTGGGATGATCTAATATAGAATTTTCTTGCTAATACTAATGACAGTAGAACGAAAACATACCAAGACATTGCCAACACCGGGTGGGAAACGTATTGGATTGCTGATTCTGTAATTACCACCTTGCAAATCAATAACAACACCGCCCAAATCCTTGATCCCAGGTAACAATTCAAGCCCATTTTTAGCAACTTTGAGGGCATCATCAACAGCTTCAAGTATGGCATTGGTGCCATCTTCCACCCCAGTTGGGTCAGCACCATACCCAATAGGATAGAAAACTCTTCCATCGCTCTAAATTAACGAATCATGCGTAATCAAACAAGAACTCAAAACCAAGAAGAAGTCAAGGAGTTGAAAACAAAGGCAAAGGCAAGAAATGGTGAGAAAATAGAGAAGTTCTGTCAAAATACCTTCTTGGAATTTGAAGATGGTGGAGATGCTGTAGGTGTTGGAGATGGTGTAGGTGTTGTGGCAGCACTTGGTGATATTTTCTCCAGAAGCTTTGCTTGAAATTCGTACATTTTTAACTGTTTAAGCGAGCAATTTGTTTCTTCCAGTAGCAAGAACAACATTAACAAGAATGCAAATGAGTGTAGCTTCTGCATACTTCTCTCCTAAATGCTACGATAAGTGTTAACTAAAGCTAAGCCAGTTAGAACTGGGGGTGCTGGGAGGAGATTGTGATAGTTCTAACTCATTGCCCTTTTAATACAAGTACACAAAACATAGGTTACAAGAAAGAATGGCTCAGTCAAACCGTCCCTGGTATTCCTCCCACTGTTCTTTAAAGCAGAAATTTACTTTATTGGCTGACCACGGGTAATATAGTATAACGGGTGAGGGATCACCCACAGAGGTCTTCGCTTTTTGCAAGTCGAATCACGGTGGTATTAGTCGGTTTTTTGTTGAAGTGTGTACATGAGGCAGTTGCCCACTAAATATCGCCCAACGGCTTCACAAGTATCATTTTTTACAATTTCACAGTTTAGACTTAAAAGGGCAAAAATTGACGGATAAAATTGAACCAATAAGGTTAAAAGTGTCTTAAAAATAACGTTGTTTCACGTGAAAAATAGTCACACTATGGTTCTGTAAAGTTACACCATAATGATAAATAATTACACTATAATACTAAAAAAAATGATTATACTACAATTCTATAAATATACACAATAACGCTGAACAATTACGCCGTGTTCAACTTGCGAGAAATGAAGAAAGGAAAATTATAAGTCCCGGTCCATTGGCTGATTCGCAATTGCATGTGTCAAATATAACTTGCAATAGTATCAATAGTCATCCGCTTTGTGCTCACGGTTGTTCAACGGGTCTTTTTGCACGACTACAATCTGGCCAAGCAAAATTGAGCGACATGTATACACTCCTAAAAAACAACGCATTGTTGTGAATGTGAAACAATTTTGTCCACAACGAGAATTGTCATACCTACATAGCAGACCTTTTTCTTTTTTCTTTTAAACGTATATTGTAAATATTTCACCATCAGATACTGTAAAATTGCATCTACAACGTGGGTGTATCTGGCCAATAATTGGTTACTTTCGGTTATTGGTTGAGACCATATCCCTAGTAACTATAACAAGGAGGGATTGGCGGGTGGAGGGTTCAGATCAATTTGTGGCCACCACACCAGTTGGAGAATACATATCCAAGAACAAGTAGAGTAATCTAATTTGGAACTTAGGTCTATTAAGAAGTATAACACATTGCAAATAGAATATAATATAGTTGTACAAGCTTGATAATTATTCTTGTTCATCAGTTTAAAGACTATTTTCAGTAGAAGAAATTAAAATGACTGAAATTTCAGAATACGTTCAATTGGCTCAATCAATATATTTGGGTTGAACCTTAGATTTGTTAATGCAACCCTATCTATGAGATGTTAAGCATGTCAAATTCCTGGAAGTAGAATATTATTAGGTTGTAGCATTAAGGTGGAATGAAGTAATGTTGTAACATTTTGTCAGTAGAAAAAATTGGTTACCAGATGGTCATGTAATGATGCAGGTTCTTAGAAAAACACACAACTTATTATAGGATGATTCCTAAGCACCATCATTAACTCAAGTTATGATCATGAGACCGGTCCAACTTAGCTGGTAAAAAATATTAGTAAGTAATTGTAAAGAATCTAATTCGACTATCAAATCTTCTCTTGTAAGGTTTAGACTCTCCCAGAAATGAAAAAAAAATTAAAAAAAAAGGAAAAAGAAAAAGCAAATTGCATTGCGGAAGTGAGAGTGCGTTATTTCAAGGAATAGAAAATGGAAGTTATTTCCTTCTCATTCTCTTGTATGGGAGAAAAAGAAGCATAACAACTAGGCCTGTCAACGGGTCGGGTTCGGGTCGGAATTCAATATTCCGGACCCGGACCCGTCTAACAGAAATGACACCAGACCCGGACCCTAGACCCGGCGGGTCTTCTATTTGCTTTCCCGGAACCGGGTCCAATCGGGTCCGGGCCGATCTGGGTCCGGGTCCGGGTTCGGGTCCAATCAACATGCAGCCAAAAAGTGTTCATTGAATTATCAGATCCGGATTCGAGTCGGTTACTCGTTGCAAGTTGCAAAATGGAAAAAATAAAGCTACTTGCCAAATCTTCACTCAAATCACAATTTCAATTCAAATAAAGCAACTTCAAAAAACTACATAATTTAAAGCCATTCCAATACATTTTCCAAAGCCAATTCAAAAGCACTTCAAACAAGTCTTAAAAAGACCAAACTTCAAGTCTACCATACAGCTTAAAAAACAAAGAACAAACCCCACACACAAGGTAGTGTCAATTGAATTACACTCAACAACAAATAATTCAACAGTAGAGGTCTTATCCAACAGATTCTGTAGGCCAAACTTTGGACAAGCTGGAAGAGATAAGGAAGCCAAAAATGGTCTTAACCTGCAAGAAAATGGAAAACAGCAGAAGATGAACAAATCTCACCACACCAAATTGCAGCTTCTTAATACTAACTTTATTATAAAATTATTCAAGTTGTTCTTTAACAGAGGAACATTACCTACCATACATGACGTACAATATAATATCAGAACTAGAAGTTAGACCATAAAACCACAAGCCATTCCCACCCCCACCAAACTCCCCTTCCCTTTCCGCAACCCCCCCAAAAAAATTACTGACATAAATGGCTGAATCATGAATATCCACGAACTTATTGTCCAAGCAAACATTTCTTGATTAAGATCATTAACCCATGAACCTTACATGGATTAATCACAAACGACCTCTAATTTTTAAGTTATAATGCAGACCATCTGTTAAAACAACAAAGATACAACAGAAGCCATAAAGCAATACCAAATGCTCACACAAAAAATTAACCATTCACAAAGAATCAATTATCCAAATAGCTATTTCATCATAATAACATGCTACATGAATTGAATTTTTCCTCTTCCATAAAAACACAATCACATAACTACTCATAGAGACAAGTGCCTATAATTTCCAGCTAATTATTCAATGATAATGCCTCTAATCATCAAGCAAAGTTAACATAACCATTCAGACTCAAGAAACCCAACTGGAAAACTTCTTGGTCCAAATTAATTCCTCATTCAAATCGTATGCCTAGGCCCATTTCTCACCCAAATTATTAATTAAAAAAAAAGCTTGCTTCAACTACACATGAACTAAAAATTTCTTCTTGCATAAAATAAAAAAGGCCTTTATAATTACGCTAACCTACCACTCGCAAATTAGTCATCCACACAAAATTGCAATCTTTTTTGTCCAAGATGCAATTCGTCATTCCTCACATCTTGAAATACACATTTCATTTGAGGTAAACAAAACCAGAAGCAAACTCTTGCTGCAATAAACTATAAAATTCATAAACTATATTAATATTTTATTGTACTAGGTGAATAAGGAAATCATTCGACCAAATTAATTACTTAATTACTTGCTCGTAATTACAACCTAGGTCCCATAATTTTGAAAACATGCAAAAGACAGACAATAGTTATACTTTCCAACGACTAAGAATAGAAAAGAAAAAAGTTAAATTTCAGTGATCGGCAAAAACTTGTAAAGTTTTCAAATTAGGGCAGGCGAGAGAAAAGAATAAGGGGGAAAATCTCAATATACCCAAAATAAACATAAATCCAAATGAATGGTGAGGTTGATTCTAACGAAGATTAAAATAATGAATTGCAAAACCAACGGATAAATAAAACAACGAGGAATCAGCAGTTACACCAACGGCTAAATAGAAATTAATTAAAAGAACGAAAATTAAAGATTAACCAATTTATACCTGCAAGACCACGAGTAGCAGACGCAAATTAGCAAAAGAAATAGAAGCAAAAGTAGTCTCAATCAGCAAGAGAGAAATTGGTGAGTGAAATCGTGGAAAAAATTGGGGAGTGAAAAAGGGGGAGGGAGAGATGTCGGCGAGAGAAAACAGCATAGAAGAATGGAGTAGGGTTTCTAGGACATTATTATTAGGTAAAATACTTATATATATTTTTAATTCTTATTTTAAACGGGTTCGGGTTCGGGTCGGGTCGGAATAGAATATTCCATACCCGACCCATTTTTTCTCAGAAAAATTCGGGTCCGGGTCCGGGTCGGGTAAACGGAATTATTTTTCTATCCAGACCCGTAAAATTATATCGGGTTCGGGTCGGGTCCGGGTCTAGACCCGACCCATTGACAGGCCTAATAACAACTGCATGTTTACAACCATCATCCCAGCTTAGTTAGATTGGCTACCACTAAGCCTTTGAATGCTAAGTCAATGGGAGGTAGGGGTTTGGACATTACCTCCCATAAAAAATCCAAATGAGTGCTAAATGCACTCGTTTGGTTCACCTGAATCTAGTTGGGTCTCCCTATAAAGTAAGAAAGGAGTAGGATAGGATATTCTAATTGGTTCCCTGAGATCAATTGGGCCTCCATAGAGTAAGCTAAGAATAGTATAAGATATTATTAATGATTTAAAAAAAATGCATGTTTATGAGTTCCCAAAACACACTTTATTACCTTGGCAACCGCACAGCTTTTATGGAGAGTCTCATTTAACAGTCAAAGAAAAGTATTGTATCAATTTGGCAACTCAACTTGCATGAGCATGAGTACATGCTGGTGTTGGGTTAGAGGTTAGCAGAAATCATGATGTGTACACTCTCATGCTAACCACTCCTCCCCCCCCCCCCCCCCGCCCCCCTCCTCTTCCTCCTCCTCCTCCTCCTCCTCTTCTTCTTATGCTAAACACGATCTTAAGTTAAAACATTGCCTAGCATACAAATTTAGGATTTAAAACAGAATAGATTAAATTACACTACCATCCCTTACAAAACACATGTCAAACTGCAAAAAAAACTCCAAAAATTGGTACCCCCCCCCCCCACCCCCGGCCCAAAAAAAAAAAAAACAAAAACAACAAAAAAAAATTAGAGAAATACCAAAGGCGATGTTGAAATTAACCGTAAGCTTTACTAATCTATAAGATCCATTGTGAACACTGTTTACCAAAACTAACATATAATTGTTTAAATAATCCAATTTAATTAGTTGTTATAAAATATGGAATCAATATTGAGTCATATAACTTACAAGAATAAAGTAATCTTTATTTAGAAATAATTTGGTAGACCAAATGGGTTATAAATAATGGATTAAGTCACCATAAGTAAACTGCTCATTCTTCCAACCATAAAATTAATATATTTTCCCACTCTCACAAAAATAATAATAATAATACTTTATACACCTTACTTTTTCGTGCATACACTCCCTTCTTTATTTTTTAATTATTTGAAAATTATTAAAAAAACCTTTTTTTTTTTTGTTAAAGTCTTATAATTTAGGAGTATCTTAGATAAAATGCAAACGTAAACTCTCATATAGGTATTTTAATATTTTAATCTAATAAAAAAGAAACAAAGAACGAACTTTTGCAGTAAGAAAAAAAAATGAAATCCATAAAATCATTTTCCAAAAAAATTGATAAAAATTCTTGCTTGTTAAACAAAAGTGCAATTTTATTTTCAAATGATAGCAAAGTATTAATGGGCAAGTTTCTCCATATAACCATATGAGAGAATTCACAATCAAGATAAGACTATATTTAACGTGGATTGAATTTGATAGTACACTTAATTTTTTAAAAAGAAGCCTCAAATTTAAACTCACAATCGAAATTAATTCACATCGTACTCAAACTCAATCACAAATTGCCTTATTTGTTACACCTGCAACAATCAAGTCACAGCATCCATGTATCAATAGCTTTGAAATACACAGATTTAAAGAAAAAAATTAGGGTCCTGAACGGCAAATAAAAACTAATAAACGGTCTAATGTGATAACTTCAACAAATTTGGGGATGCCAACAAGATTTCTTAAAAATATGGACCCAAGGTTTTAGGTCCACATTTGTGAATTAAGGGTTTAAGCACTCTCACCTTTGCTTCTCTAGCTTCCGCTGGCAAGAAAACGGCCTCCCTCCGCCGCCTCCTCCTTCTCCCTCCCCCACCGCCTTCTCCTCTCAGGCAGCCAGAGAACAAGAGAAGAAAGAGAATATTAAGAAAAGAATCATAAACATTCCAATTACAATCAAGAACTCAAGAACCAAGAGGTAACTGCTATAGACT
Source organism: Mitragyna speciosa (assembly GCA_024721245.1). NCBI lineage: Eukaryota > Viridiplantae > Streptophyta > Magnoliopsida > Gentianales > Rubiaceae > Mitragyna > Mitragyna speciosa. Next base: position 9,471,044 of record CM045552.1, on the reverse strand, counting down.
ATTACAAGTATGTTCCTTTTCGGTAGGAGATGAAAATCTGGACATGGGTTTTTGATTTGGTTAATGGGTTGTTACATGGGTTTTTGATTTGGTTAATGGGTTGTTATTTTGTGAATATTTTGTTAGAAATCACAAGCATGGCTTCATGACTTGTATGTTGATTGGGAATAAAAGGTGGAATTTTTGGGGTTCAATTGCATTCTAAATTTAAAGATTTTGGTTCAATTTGCAGCTAATCATGATGAGAATAAAGACTCCCACAAAAAAGAGAATCATCCGGGAGCTAGATAAACATGCACCAAAACTTGTAAGTTCCCTTACCCTTTTTTTTCTCTCTGTCTTTTTTTTATTTTTTATTTTGGTATATATGACTAGATTATGATCTGTTGGAGTGTTGAAGTGAAGAAAGGTGGTAATTCAGCTCTAGTGGACGTGGGAATATTAAGTTTTGGGTAAATGGAAATCATGTATTTGTTTTTTGTTGTTTGGCAGATTGAGACAGGGAAGAAAACTTTGATACTTCATGGTACGAAAACCAGCAATGTGTTGAATGCTGTTTTGGCTGAAATTTATCATCTTAAGAGGGATAATGCTATAAAATATACGAAGAAGAATGATAATGTCAGGCCTTTCGAGAGTGGTGGTGAAACTTCCTTGGAGTTCTTCTCACTCAAAACTGACTGCAGTCTGTTTGTGGTGAGTTAGCAGTTAACATGATCCCAGGCTATTCTGCACCCTTTTCTTGTAGAAACTTTACGATAAAAAATGTGTAATTCCTATTTATCTGGGGAAAAAAAACTATCTATCTGGTAACTTGTTTGATCTTAGTTGGTTTATGTTGAGCCATTATTATTGGTTTTTGTGATCATATATTAATTTGCATACAATACTTCCGTCATGGATTGTTATCCTTATGATGGTATGTCCTGTGTCAGTTGTTTATTGTAATTGTGGACCATAATCTTGATGGATCAAATGGTATACCATGTTTGTAGTAGAAATTGAGATTTTGCTGATAAGATTGGCGCGCATGATATATTGAACATTTTGTTTGAGGATTTGTTTGATGTGGCTTCTTTACTTTGTATAGGAACCCAAAATGTCTTGCTAAATGAGATCTGAAGATTCTATACCCTTGATTCTTGTAGATATATGCTGATTACCTCCTAAACAAAATTGAATATAATTTGTCGAATTTAGTCTTCTTTCTCCCTGTCTGCTTTGATGTGGCTTCTTTACTTTGTATAGGAACCCTAAATGTCTTGCTAAATGAGATCTGAAGATTCTATACCCTTGATTCTTGTAGATATATGCCGATTACCTCCTAAACAAAATTAAATATAATTTGTTGAATTTAGTCTTCTTTCTCCCTGTCTGCTTTGATGTGGCTTCTTTACTTTGTATAGGAACCCTAAATGTCTTGCTAAATGAGATCTGAAGATTCTATACCCTTGATTCTTGTAGATATATGCCGATTACCTCCTAAACAAAATTAAATATAATTTGTTGAATTTAGTCTTCTTTCTCCCTGTCTGCTTCTTCCCCCCTGCAGGGGGGAAAGAACGTCCCCAAGCACTGGTCTTTGGTAGGATAGATTGATGAGATGCTGAGATTATTCTACTGTTTTAATATTGAACATTGAAGTACTAGGAAAGAGTGTATTTTGAAGGCAAAGCTATATTTTTCTAGCATCATGGCATGTGGAACTTAATAAATTTCAAGTTTGTTGTGATGGTTCAAACTAGACTGCACAATGAAATGCACACTTCTTTCAAAAATTTGACTTTACGAGAGTCCTTTTAATCCTTTCATTATAGCGATATCATGATCTATGGACGAGGCTAGATGATGCATATATTGGTTATTATTATGTTGTTTTTGAAAGCAAATAGCTTCTATTGATTATGGTTAGAGTCTATTGCATGTTTCTAGGTGTGGTTTTTCAAATTACAATTGTTTCAAAATGTCAATGCTTGAAATCAGCTTCTTTATACCTGATAATACTTTGAATTATACAACTCTTTCTGTTATGGTTATTGGGCAATTATGTTTGGTTTTTGATGGGGTATTATATAACAAAGATCGTTTCATTTATCTTAAAAAGAAAAGGATATTTTGCATGCATGCCTCCTGCCCACTTTCTCTTTGTCTAAGTTGTGACAAATCAGATAATCCTTTCTGTTTTGAATATATGCCTTATTTCTGTTCAGATGATATTTTCAGGTTGAAAAGGCAATAGGGGAATGAAAAGTGATTATGTCCTTCTTGCACTTTTCTCATCTTGTAAGTGCAATATTTATTGAATTCAGTTATGGCCATTGTTTTGCAGTTTGGTTCTCACTCAAAGAAGCGACCACACAATCTTGTCATTGGGAGAACATACGATCACCACATTTATGATCTTGTAGAGGTTGGGGTTGAAAATTTCAAAAGCATGGAGTCATTCTCTTATGAGAAGAAATTGGCTCCTCACATTGGATCAAAACCATTTTTTGCTTTCATTGGAGAAGGATTTGAAAGTGTCGAAGAGTTGAAGCATTTGAAAGAGGTTTTACTTGATCTCTTCCGAGGGGAGGTCTGTCTTTTGACTCTATCTTATGATTTACAATATGAAATTTTGAAGAGTACAACGCTGAGCTTGCATCTTACTGCCACAGGTTGTGACAAATTTGAACCTTGCTGGCCTAGATCGTGTTTATTTGTGCATGGCTGTGGCTACAAATAGGGTATTCTTCACTCAATGTGCAATTCGGCTGAAGAAGTCTGGCACCACAGTCCCAAGGATAGAGTTGGTTGAGGTTGGCCCTTCCATGGATTTGCTAATACGACGACATCGTCAACCTGATGACAGGTTGAAGAAAGAAGCTATGAAAACAGCTCCTCAGTCAACAAAGAAGAAGGTTTGAATGATACAATTTTGTGGTTTGCAATCTTTCTTCCACATGCAAACTTTAACATAATGATATTATGCATGTGTGCTATTTTCAGGAGAAAAATGTTTCGAGAGATCCAATTGAGGGTAAAGTTGGGAAGATATATATACCAGATCAGAAGGTAAGAAAGATATCTGTTTCTATTATCTATTTGTTACTTACGAAATATAACTAATTAAACATCGAAATGCTAGTGGCATCTCATAATTCTCATGCATGACTGTTGCCTGTTGTCCTCATTCATTGCTTCACTGGAGAGCTTTGGGCTCCGTTTGGATGGTTGTTTTTTGAGGTATTTTTTAGAAAATATTATTGTAGCTAGTTTTAAAGATTTTTCTTAATAAATGTGTTTCTGAGATAAAAAAGTTAGTTGAAAAGCACGTATGAAGTTTTTAAAAAATGTGTTTCTAAAAAATAGAACCAAACAAAAGGAGCCTTGAATTTCTGAAATGTAGTCTTCTTTTTAAGTTTTGGCAGAGAAAAACATCATAAAGGTTCTCTAAATTATAGGCTTTAATCTCAGATGTTAGATACATGTATTTTTCAGAGTTTGAGTCATTTTAAGTAATGCTTAGTCTGGATGGGCAAGCTTTCTTGTATATGAACCAGAACAACGACAAATGGTTGGGGAATGCCTAGTGTTGGATATTGTCTTGTTTAGTCTAACGAACTGTGGCTGGATACATGCAGCATGAGGTAGAAGAAGGAATTTAAAAAAAGGGAAATGATAAGGTAAGTAAGGGGAAGGAGTCAACAATCAGCAAGGAAAAGAATATAAAAAATAAAAAGGACAATTAGAATTTAAAAGCAGAAGATAAGGGGCAAATCGAAAAGATCTTTATTTTTTAGAGAAGGGTAGTTGGACAAAGAAGAGAAGGAAATGAAAAGAAAAGGGGAAAAAAAAAAACTGGTGATGGCTATTGACTATAGCTCTTTCTCACTGCACGATCAAATGAAGCGATTGAAAATTAGTAATTTGAGAGTTGAAAATTGTGGAAATTAACAACCCTAGAGCTCTCGACATTTTTAAACACATTATCGTGCTGTTCTGCTGGCTTGCATTACATCATCACATTTACAATCTACTTTATGATGGTTGGATAAATTGCCTTGATATATGAAGTTGCATGGCCTGAAACACATTTTTTACTTTTCTAGGTTGGTAGTGTTTCTCTGCCTAACAAAGCAAAAGGAGTGAAAAGGGAGCGGCGGGAAGCTAAGATGAAAAATGAGGCTGGCGAACCTGCAGAAAAGAAACAGAAGGAGGATCTTGATTAATGATTACTGGTTGTGCACAAGTGAGGGCATCACTCGATGATTTTGACATTTTTAAGGTTAATTGGGAGAAAGTCATGATGGTTGGTGTCTTCAGAGAGGCGCTTGCAAGTTCAAAGTGGGTGTAGCCAGAAGAAATTCTTCTAATGATATCTAAATTATTTTGTATCAGCATCGTGTTTGGAAGTTTTGACATGGTGTAATTTTGGAGATGCTGGTGTTAGTAGTTGAGAAAACCCAGGAACAAGTGAAACATGGTTTATTTCTTTTTTACTTAATTTATTTTCTGTATTTTATGTTTCATGATAGTTGAACTTGCTTGCGGAAACTTGTTTACATATATGTGATGGAAATTTTGATTTTTGAACGTGATGGCAATTTGTTGGATATGTGTATTCTCAAAGCCTAGTGTTGTAACCAATATGACCTTTTGTTTTTACAGTAGACGGAAATATTTGTGATGCTATGAATGTAGAAGCACACGGCAGCTGATGGTCTATTTCCTTTTTTATTGTAGAGATTGAAATATGGACATATATTTGACTATTTTCAGAACTGAAAATGCAAAACGGACATTATTTCAAGAATTAATTTGACTATATCTACATTTCATATCAAATTACATTAATCTCCCTCAATGTTGACAAATGGTTCTGTTTGGATGGCTTTTTTATTTTTTTATAAAAAAATTATTGTAGTAGTTTTAAAGATTTTACTTGATAAATATGTTTGTGAGATAAAAGATGAGCCAAAAAACATGTTAGAAGTTTCTGAAAAACATGTTTATGAAAAAATAAAACCAAACAAATAGAGTTGTAAGCTTGATCAATTCATATAGAAGGAAAGTCCATGTAAATAAAATTTAAAAAAATGAGGAATAATGTCAAACAATTTCTAATAAAAAACTGATATTAGATGAGTGAGAGCATTTAGATTGTGGTTTAAACAATAGTCAATGAAAATTATTCGAGACAATTAATATTTACACTTCAACAATTGCTAGTGAGAATAATTTAAGACAGTTAACAATATCTAGGGACACCCAACCAACAAATGTGAAAACTGACATAATAATAACGAACACTAATCAAACAAATGCTAAGGAACTACAAAAATGGGCATTGTTCATAAGGAACCCACCACATTTGAATTGCAACTTTCAACCATAGTCGAGAATTGCGTAAGGCAACTTTCTTGGTGATAGGTGGGAATTGAAGAAACCCTGGTCTCTACATTATGTAAGCAACCTTAGAAGAAATTTGTATATTTTTCCCCATAATATAAGAAATATCAGACTGAATTTCGAATTTCAGCCTCAGCATTAGACCTTGAGTATGGAGTTCTGGTAACGACAAATATTGACAATTAGATATTTACTATATATCCAAAGGATAATGATACATTGACTCTTCATCACTACGACTCACAGCAAAAATGGTAAGTTTTTGTAAAAAAAAATTATCACTTTTCTTTAAAAATTTACTATTTTTTTTTCTTTAAGACTTAGTCACCACAACATTTTACATAGCTAAGACTCCCTGAAGAGCTTCACATATACATTTGATGCTTTGTAAAAGTCCTTTCCATTTGTAGATTGCAATTTTTTATATATTCTGGAGTTTGGAAAATTGAACTTTCATTGCAGTAAACAGGCTGCTAGATAGGCAGAAGTAATAGGTTTCCAATTTTTCCTACCCTGTCCTGTCGGGCATGGCTGCTACATGTGGTTGGGAGAGAAGTTGTCTGAGCAACCCATGGAATTTTATTTTGGAATTCGTCTGAGATGGATAGGTAGGGCTGCTGCACACTGCTACCACCATTTTGGTTGATGCAAGCTAAGATTTATGACTTGTACTTTTTTTGGTTGACCATTACTGCTACATTCTTTGGGGGATTTGCTGGTTTTCCTCAAATCAATTCTTTTGAGGGTTTCTGACTTTGATTGCTTAGCTACTTCACTTTTGGTTGAACCACATTCTTTTGTTTGTTCTCAAGCCAAATTTCCTAGGCCCATCAATCTTTAGCATCAAATAATTATAATTGTTTGTTTCACTAAATTCTCTATTTTGACTCAAGAAACATTATTCCATACCTCCAACTCGTCCAACCCATCCTTGTTTGGCTATAACTAGTTGTTTTGGTTCTTAGCTATGGTTAGGGCCACCGACTACAACAGCATGGATGATGACATAGCTTGTTATCTACGTTCACCCAAAATTGTTGAAGTGGTTAAGCTTTCGCTATAAATGCTACTGATGATTCAAATGAAAGCGTAAAGGAATGGATTCAGTTGGGTACAATTATTAGTCAGAATTGTAAAATACCATAACTAGTTCGTAAAATATCACAAAATAACTTATAAAACCTTATATCTTGTATGTAATAAACAGAACTGTTAGTATTTGTCAAGTGACTCCATTTTATTTTATACCAGGCACTTATGTTAGTTAGCGGTTGCCGTACGCAGTCTTCATATTTTGATCCAAAAGTTAGGCAAATTGTATGAGACCTTTAAGTCTATGTCAAGAAAGCCTTGGCGGTTAGTGCGTTTGTTCATGCATGATTGCGGCGTGCTGCAATTGATTGTTGACGTTGACAACGCTGAATCCCTGTCAAGTGAAAAGAATATTGAATTCTATGTGGACAGTATTCTAGATGCCAGATCAAATAAATCACGTTTTGGACAACACTACAAGCCAAATTACTCACCAAATAATGTGAATTATTTTATATTGCCTTTCCATGACTTCCGTGGTAATTGCGAGTTTCTCTCCTGTTAAAATAATTGTTTCTCAATTTTTTGGTTCTAAAGTTGACCTTGGTAAATCCTCAACCAGAGGTGTGCCAGTTCATCCCAGAAACTAAAAACCTGGTCAATCTAATCCGAACCCAATCATGAAAATGCGAATATTTAATTTTTTGAAGATTTTCAGATACGGGTCATACGCGAGTTTCTTTACTAAGCGAGTCGGATACAAATCAAAATTTTAAAAAATCTGCGGGTATCTAACCCGACTTACATAAAAGGGTAACTAAGTAATTTACTAAGCTCTAGTGCAATTATATTAGTGAAGATATGCTTTGATTTCATTTATTTTTGCATAATCCTATATTCAATTTAAAGAATCTATTATGCATTTTGGTATGTAAAATGTGAATTGAAATTTTAAAAATTTAATTTCAATGTTATTTTTTTTCTAACAAAAGATTCGATTTTAATTCATGAATTTCTATCTTTTGGTTTGGAGATTTAAGTCTTTATTCAATCTTGGCAACTTGTGGTATTAATTAGAATGTGTTTAGGAACTTTCTTGAATTAGGTTCGGGAATTTTTTATTCTCGATAGTCGATGTTTGAGTATTATAGTGTTCAAATATTTATAAGTTTAATTTTGTTAAAATAGTCTGTGAAATTTATTTTTGATTGTTTATATGGCAGTAATATTAAGAATGTAACTTAAAAAAGAATGGATAGTATTGCTTGAAATAATTGCCAAATGTGAATTATACTGCCTTTCTATGACTTCCATAGTAATTACGACTTTCTCTACTGTTAAAATAATTGTTTCTCAGTTTTCTTGGTTTTAAAATTACAGTCGTAAATCCTCAACAAATTTCTTGGAAGAAGTGGCAATTTAGCGAACTTTCGTCATTGTTAACATTAATACGGGATGGTGTACTGTTGAAGAAGACTAAAATATAGAATAAAGACTTGAGAAAAGATTCTTCTATTTATGATGGCACACGAAGGGTAATTTTATTGATACTTTATATCGCATTTAAATATGGTATCGTATCGAGAGAATTTCATTGATAATGCGTAAACAACTTTAAAACAAAAAGAGTAAATATATTTAACTCATAAACGGTAGATATTTCTACTCAAAAGCACTCGTTTGCGCCTAATAGATATTAGCAGTAGTTAACAAGATGCATTTGAATATCACGAATATTCGGGAACAAGAATGTTTTCTTTCTACTTGAAGCCTAATTATCATAATTTTTCACCTTTGATTTCAGTGACATTAAACATAAATAGAACTTTTTAGGGAAGAATAAAATTATATACAGTTCAATGTATATTGATCTTGATATAATTATACTTGATTTCCTCAACTCTATTCACAGTTCTTGAGGGAAGAATCGAGGAAGCTAATAGACCTATCATTAATTAACTTGTCTATGATTTCCCTTGTTCCACCATGACAAAAACAGTGGCTTGAACAGGGATATCCGATTCGATCAAAACATTGTTGTTAGTTACATTTCTGAGAGCATGGTTAGGGAAGGAGCTGCCACTTGTGCTCAATGTGTATTGTACATGCTTGACAAAAGCAGGAAACAGAAGAATTGGATTGAAATCCAGAGTCCAAGAAGTACCACTTCCTTCCACAGATCCTCTTGCAACTGTTGCTTTAAGGTTCATTCCAACAACATTATTCCTGTCGATAACGACTTGCTGAATCTTTGTAAAAGGGCAATTCTTTTGATCCAATTGAACTATGTCAACCCCCTTATTAGTACCAGAAAACATGTTATCAACAATGTTGACTCCCTTTATTAATCCATTTATCGATTTTAGGACGATAAATGCATCTCCAAGGAAGAAACAGTTCACAATATCCAGTTGCACAGGGTCCTCTGCCACAATTCCTGTGAAATCGAAGTAAGAATTCACAATCCTGATCTGGGTTAAACGTGGCAATTTTAGGTAAATTCCCGTGCCACCAAAACTAGTGGCCTTATTGTAGCAATGTACCCCGGAAATTGTGTTAGCTTGGCCTGAAATTATAATCCCAGTTGCTGCAGAAAAAATGACCACATCTGTGACAGCATTGTCATTTCCCATCAAGCTTATTCCTGTGCCTGAGAAATTCTTTTCATCAGGATCAGCACCGGCAGTGATTTTTTGGCCCAGAAAGCAGTTTCTGATGTAGGTTTCGTGACCGTCTTTGACTAAGATGCCTTTTGTGGTGAAATGTGTTATGTAGCAATTATCAATGCTGGTCCTAAGTGAGTTTACAACTTGAATGCCTCCACCCCGGAAACTAGAATCCAGAAAGAGGTCTCTTAGAGTTACAAATTCATAATTGAACGGTCCATCTTTATTGGTGGCTGATAATTCAATCAAATATCGATCACCTGGGAAAGTATTCGACGCCTTCAATGATCCTCCATGTATCTGTTCAATGAAAAGTGCCAAATTAAATACCTATTCAGTGAAGACACATGTACAGAAGTCCATTGTATGACAAATTGGTTACGGAAAAAAGTAGGTGCAGCAGAAGCATTAATTCAATGGTAATTGAAATTATTTAAAAGGTGTTAGAAGAAAACAACATTAAATGAATGATCTCATGCTTTAAAGTTGGCAGTACCATCAATTTGGTAAAAACATTTACCCAATCTAACTGATCTATCTAGCACTTGACTACCCTCAGATAGAAAAATAATACCAAAAAGGGGTACCAGTGCAAACCTGGAGTCACTTTTTTTAACTCATTTTGTCGTATCATCTATTATAATCAGACCAATGGTATGTCTGGGTGATATTTAGATATAATATGATTTGACTAATTTAGTCCTGAGGAAAAAGACAAGAAGAAATTGCATTTTACAGAACTAGTGTCATGTACATTTGCCATTAGTTTATACACTGCTACTTCACTAATGCTACAATCTTAGTTGAGGAAATTTTACGTACCTCTTGAATACCATATCTTTGTACCTAAAGTAGAATAAAGAAGCATGTGAAGGTTACATTCTGAAACTAAAATCGGGCCACCTGATTAGTTAAAATTTAAAATTATGTTATCTACCTAAGATTTTCTCATCTTGGCCACTCCAAAATTTGGTTTTTCCAACCTGCTAGCAATAAGGGTGACTCATGTACATTTGTTCTTTTCCTAAAATTGGATTTTGAATCTTGAATTCAAATGCCGCCCCCACTTCATAGAAACAAGAATTTTCAAAGTCATCCTTTGCATTGAATTTCCAGTATGACAGGGTTGGGCACCTGGAAAAAAGGGGTACCAAGAAAGAACAAGGCGGAGAAAGCGGAATTTAACAAGATTCAGTTCAAACCATTGAAAGCATACCGTACCATAAGGTTACCTCGGCCGGCCAACAACTGTAGAGGTCGGCTAATCAAGTAATTCCCACCTTCAAGATTAATCTGAGCACCACCAAGATTAACAATTCCCTTCATCAAGAACCCTTTACTTGGACCTTGAAGTGCATCAGATAATGCCTTCAGAATTGCATCTGTACTATCATTTTTCCCAGTCGGGTCTGCCCCATATGACGTAACATTGTATATATTTGGCCTTGGTGTAACCTTAAAAAATAAGAAATGCAACATTAATTTATGATCGAGAAGTCATCTTCATGCGCAGATGAATTAAAGAATTTATGCCAAAAAAGATTTTAATTAGTAGAAAAACCAAAAAACTCACTAGTGGTGCTGTTTCTGGTGTTGGTGCTGGTGCTGGACTTGGAGAAGGGGAAGATATTGACGAGCCACTTTCCAAAAAGGAGGCCTTGAAGCCTTGCATTCGTTTTATTTCATCAAGGTAATTTTGACCTGAAAAATGGATTCTAGATGGGAAAGAAGTCTTTCCATGCACGAGATTTATGGTACTAAGAATCAAACAAGACAATCCCATTGTGAAAAACAAGGCCATGGCTCTTCTTGAAGTTTCCATTTTTTTCTGTCGTTTCTTGAAGCTGTGATCATATGAATGCGAGCTGCTTGTGGAATTTTATTGGTGGGAGAGGGAGGAGAAAGAAGGGCTTATGTAAAAGAAAATGGTTTGAAACCTTTATAATAAAATGGTTCATAGAAATGTGACCATGAGAGGGAGAAGGGGTTAAGTTTTGAAGTTCGGTTTGTAATTTATAGTTACAAGAATTGGATATAGGGATGCTCAAAAAAAAAAAAAAAAGAATTGGATATAGGGGATAGGGAATTGCCAGCAAACCTAGAACTTTTGGAATTATTTTTCTTCTTCTTCTGCCCTTGCAGAAAAGAAAAGTAAGCAGTGACCAACTTCTTATTTTAACAATCACAGTTAGCAAACAATTTTGACATATTGCACAATTTTTACTCAAAAAGACATCAATTCTTTATTGACTAACGACCAGGAGGCAAGTTCTACACCTTCAAATGGTACAAATAGTTGAATTCATATTCGATTACTACGGTTAAAAAAATATGATAACAATGTAAAGTGATCTTGTTTTTGAATGTTTGATACCATGCATGAATAATATATTAATAATTGTCTTTGGTTGTAAAAATTTGTGGTTCAATCAGTATTATATATATGCCCACTATTAGCTACCACTATTATACAATTTAGCACTTTGTAATGCATTAGTTTGTATCTAAAGTTAGATTTTATTTGATGTACATTCTCCTTGAATGTCTAGTCTTGTCTTTTCCAAAAAAAAAAAAAAAAAAATGTCTAGTCTTGTGTATCTATTCACATTGCCCCACAAGTTAAAAATCTTAACTTGCCACAACCCTGTCCAACTTTTTTCATCTCATTCGAATAACTAATATTATCCCTTTGAATTATAATGAAACGCAAAGTACTCTTCTAGGATAGGTTGTTGGTATTCATTTCATTAACAATAAAGTCACAACAGAATTTCGTCAGGTTTAAGTTTTCTTACGTTATCCATCATTCTCAGGTTGTTCAGATTACTTTCTTGATTAACTACTACTAATTTTCAGTCTTTTTTGTTGGGGAAAGAGAAGAAAGAAAAAGAAAGAAAAAGAAAGAAAAAGTGAAATCTTAAGAACCACAAGTCAACATGGCTGATGCATGCCGTCCGAAGGAACCATCAAAGTAACGGCTTAGACAAGAAAATTGAGGACGAAATCCTTGGTTGAGGTTTGACAGAAAATTGCATTTGTCTCGAGTTTTTAAACTGCATTTAACTTTGACAGCACATTCTTCCAAAATCACTTTTTCAGTTGTGTAGGTTAAAACACTTGCCTAACGACGACAATGTGCCATATTACAGGTCCAATTTTGCTTGTTCACTAGTGATGAATTAGAAATCAATCAATTTTATTCAAGTAACATAAAAACGTAATAAATCAATATGTTTGCGTATTCGGGTATAATAGAACACCCCCTATATAGTATCATAACTAAAAGAGCCATTTGGTTGCAATTGATCAATCACTATCATTATGAATATCCTTAACCTTATTATAACTATGGGTTTTGATGATTCTTTCAATATGTTTGATTTAATAATGGAGTGGATATCATTCACTCCAAAAAGATTAATGACTTTAATAATATAATATTTTAGAAAAAATTATATAAGGCAATTAATCACTTTCATTTCATTTGAAGGATACTGATAGATATTTTTCAAACATCAGCAATAGGTGTCATTACTAGTGACATTCATTCCCATCTCAGATTCCCTAAACTAAACACCCCCTAAATTTATTTTGTACAATGAACTTAATTTATAAGTTTTTTTTCATTAAATTAGATCACAATTTTGATAATAGGTGCCGATTTATTGTGCTCAACTCGACTTTTTAAACTCTTAAATCCAAACAATTACAAAAAAAAAAAAAAAAAGAATGCTTTTGTGGCCTTACTTTCCTTAATCATTCACAAAATGCCAATTATAACCTAAGTTTTATAACTTTTACAAGTTTATAAATTGAACCCCAAAAACTAAAAGGCACTAATGATCTCACCCTCGTTTTTATTGAATTTCTTGCTTTTGGTAACACGTTTCAATGTGAAACTAATTATTTGGCTGTGGACACAAAATTTTCAACTTTGGGATATGGACAATTAACTCGGCCTAATTCTAATTTCTACAGTATTTATCGGTCCACAATCTACCAAACACTTCAAAAATGGCCATTTATTCTTGCTTCTGCGTGTAAACGCAATTAACAGTATATCACGGCACTTTAGCACAGGAAGAAAAAAAAGATGGGCCAAATACTAGTCTTAGTCCTTTACTTTTGCGGAGTGTCAATTAAAATGATGAGATCATGTTTTAATTGATTAATACACTTGAGACTTGGATGAAAGTCAGGAATGGGGAGTTTGTTATTGTTAGTTTCTACTTTTTTATATTAAAAAAATATTTGGAAATTATAGTTATGAGAAAGTTGTTGGGAAAATTCAAATTATGTGTACATTTTACATGTTTTGAGAAGTTAAAATACTAATTTTGAAAGCATATAATAACAATCTTTCTCCGAATTAGCATTTTTCAAAATTATAAGTAAGATAACAAGCGAAGGTCGCAAGTCAACAAATACTTGCAAAACAACGTTTATCTTTGCAAAAACTATAATCAACCGATTTTAAGTTCAGAAGAACTAACTCAAAAGCCCTTTACAGTGTTTTAATTCAAATATCACAAACATAGTGTGATGTGAAATTTTAGGCCAAATTGATGACCCAAAATAAAATTTGAGGCCAAATAATACAGTCAAAATATGGGATAAGATCAAATTGAGTCACTCAAAATAACATGAGCAAACAAATCTATTTTTTTAAAAAAAAAAATACGAGGGACCATTTATTAATAAATTTGTTACTTCAATGCATTACCATACAAAAAGGGCAAATATAAACTGAAAGAAAAAAAAATAGAGAGTTTCTTGCTTCATTTAATCCTCAAAGAATGTAATTAAGTTGATATAAATTTGATGCACATTTGTCCAAAGCCTAAAGATAACAGCACATATGTGTGCATTTTAAACTACAAATATAGTCTAACAACTTATTAAAACTCCATAAACGGTTGGTAAAAGATTTTGGGCTAAACTTATTGACTAGGTTCGTAGGACAGCGGACGAAGACCCTCCAGAACCTATCATTTACTGATTGTTTTGGTTATGAGAGTTCCCCAAATTTTCAATTGCTTCTGTGTTGATGAAGAAAATAAAGCCTGCCATGCCAAAAGTCACCAAGTCCTTTGTATAACGCAATTCATCTAAACCATGCATTTTACTTTGGCTTAGGGATAAGGAAGTAAAGACCCAAAAGATAAAAAAGGAAGGAAAAATTATGTTGTTTATTAGTCAAATTTGCATTTTGTTGATTATCCTCTACTGAGAAGGATAAAGTGATGCATTTTGGGCTGTTGGTGTAATTATTAATGAATTAATTAAACTTTTTTTATTAGAAATGGTGAAACTAACTATTCTTTATTGGAGGATTACATGAATTATTTGAACCAAATGGGTTATTGAGGCTCTATCTTTACATGCTAAAGAGGAAAGTAGGCAAAATAATTTGCATTTTCAAGATAATAAAATTTGAACAATGATCCATACACTCCACTCTTATTTGTTAGGCCAAAAGCTTTTATATGTTGGGCCTTCTATCTTGTTATTAAAACTTGAAATATTATGACTCATAAATATACTAGTCTACGTGGAGTATATAAATAGAAGTATGGAGAATGCAATTCAATACACCAAAAGAGAAAAAATATTTCCGGCCAATGAAGAAAATCTTGAGGAAAAGAGAAAAAAAGGAATAATCTCTATAAATCACAATAAAAATTAGGAAAAGGAACCTGTTTAGGCACAAAAACTCTATGTTTGCTTTTCTTTTTTTTTTTAAATACCAAAAAAACAAAATGGGGAGACACAATTTTGCTGATTCATTGGCAACGGTCTATGGTTGAAAAGTGTTGTACTTGTAGTACTTCGGCATCAAATGAAAACCTGATGGGCTGTTGGACTATGTGAGAGAGCAGGTACATTTTGAGGCCCAAATATTCCTGGGCAATCATAAGTTTGATCCTGTAATATATGTGCTTGCACCCACTCCAAAGGCCCACCTAGTTACACACAATCCAGGCTCAAATGAAATGAAAAATCAACAACATTAGTTTGATATCAGTGGTGAGGGGAGCAGTTGGTATTAGCTCCCCCTGCTGCAGGTTGGGGGTTCTAACCCCACCTGCAGCAGTTTGATGGCATTAAAATCCAAAGGAGCACCATAGTGCTCCTTTGGTCCAACGGTGGTTTAGTCCCCGTTGGCCCCTCAGGTCCAGTTGGACTCTCCCGTAGAATAGATTAGATTAGGAGTAGAATAGTATGTTGAATCTTGACAAAAAAAAAAGTTTGATATCATACGTCAGAATAAAATTTCCAGTTACAGACAACCTGGCCCAAACGAAAATGAAAAATCAACAAGATTTATTTTTTTGTCTCGTATCAAAAACAACAATGCAGTCCACTATTTTTTTTTTAGAACAATCACAAATTTATTACAAACGTAACTTATCTCACACAAGGTAGGTGAGGCTTAATTGGGAGTGTAGCTCTCCAAAGCCCACTCCCCCTCCCCTTGAACCATTTCTAATTATCGTAGATGAGATTTGATCTTTGAACCTATGTATCCCATTGGCCTAGTGACTCTTGGTCTCCCCCGATCACTGCACCATTGGCCCAGTGGCTCAGTCCACTATTAAGAATTAAGAAATTATAACCTCGTATTGTTTAAGGTCTCCCCTAATTACTGTTATTAAGAATTAAGAATTTCCAACCTCATACAGTGAAAAGACAATGGAATTCATACTGATCTATAATTTAGCTCATGTAATCAATGGACCCAATCATAGTTATGTTTGTGATTCAATTTTAGCTTGTAGTCATGTTTATCTGAACATTACGGTGTGACTATCATATTGGTTGCAAACAAGTTGGATTTGGAAAAATTTTGCTTATGTTCAATTCATAAGCTCGTATAATAGATGATTCTACGGTTTTCGTGCGGATAGATCACACACACATCTACATACACCTATTCTTGAAAATAATTATGCATCACACGAGAAAATTGTCATAATACCTACACTATTACATTCGAAAAAGGGGAGGTGGCGTTGATAGAATTCGAACTCCCGAGTTCTGAGGTTAAGTCGTAAAACTCTAACTGCTCGACCTCTATTCGTTACCTATTACTAGTTTAAATACCAAGTGGGATTCAATATTTACGCTTCAATGTCACAGGACAAATAATTTTTTGTACGATCAAACAAAAGCATAACCGGGAAACTTTAGCTTAATTCATATATAACCAATATGGACTGACTGGGATTAGCATTTTAAACCATAGGTGGCAGCCCATGTGCTTTTAGTGTGGAGCCCTCGTTAAATAATCAAAATTTAGGAGCCACAAATCAGAGGTTAGTTGTAAAGTGATCGTTCTCCACAAAAGGTTCTTCGCAGAGCAGTCAAGGCCTTTACAGAAAATTAATGATACAATTTGTACTTTTTACCCCCGCCCCTCTTAAATTAGCAGTACAATTAGGGAAAAAAGAATGACAAAGAACATAAATTGAGTACTACACCGCATGAGTTTGTGAATTTTAAAACACAAAAAATATTCTTGCACATCCCACAGCCTCAAAAGGGTCCCACGGGAATCTCGTGGAGTTTGGTCCATTTTGGACATTGCGTAGGACCCACTTTCCTCACTCATGTCACAAGCCACGTACGTACGTGGGTTGAGTTTATGTGGGATTGTCAAAAACCAACTGCTGCTGGAAATAATTCATGGCTCCCGTATCCCTGCTTAGACTTTGTATGGTCGAGATTGTAAGTTCGACAAAACTTTAAACATGTGAAGAGAATAGTAGATGAGCTGGGTTACGTTCACATTTGTTGTGTTAATATTGTTCATATTTCTTGTGTTAATTATTATATTCTTACCTATAATTGAAATTTTCTCGAATTTTTTGTATATTTTGTGTTAATTTCTATATAGTCTCGTGTAATAAAAATTATTAGTATCAAAGACGCAAGATCCAAAAACAAAAGTTGCAATGCCAAATTGCCAGCGCTATATATAGAAGTGGACACTCACTGGTCATTTTGCCATGCCACCATTACATGACAGATTACCCCATCATCTGAAAGTCAGTTCCGTGGCCTGGCTGCTTTGCTTTGCCTTTCTTGATTTTCTTCAAGATTCAAAGCAGCTATGGCTTCTTTTCTCTACTCTTTAACGAAGCAAACACTCCTCAAATCCCATGCAATCTTTAGAAACAAAGAATTATTGAAATTTTCTTGCTTCATGCTGCTTTTTCTGTCACCAATTTGTTCTTCTTCAGATATATGCTCTGGTAATTCCATTCTCTTGTATTCATGCTTTTTAGGAATAATGATATGGGAATTAGATACTCCTTTGTATGTTGTTGTTTCCCTTTTGAGGAAAATGCAAGCTGAGTTTTCGATAAACCTGGGATGTGTAGATGATACATAACTTGATTTATGATATTGTTATGCTTTAGTCTTGTGTTAGTATTTGCATAATGGATTGGGGCGGTGGGGATTAACAAATTAATTTTTATGTTATCCAGTTTTTTTTGTTTCAAATGCTTGTATTTCATGAATTTGAAGCTTTTTGGACCACCCCCCCCCCCCCCCTCTTTCTCGTTCTGCTATTGAATCTTGAATCTCTAGACGGCAAGATGGAATTTATTTGACAATGGGGAGTTTACTTGTACTTGTTGGTGCTGTTTTAATGTCCATGAATACAATGATTGTTCTTTATTGCTGCAGTCATGCAGCTACATAGAGTGCCTTTCTTTCATAGTTAATTTGAACTTGCTTTTCTTGTTTACCAAATATATATGTTTTTTCCTTTTTTCTTCCCGCTTTTGGGAAGGGACAAGGGGGTGGCTCGTGAGGTTTCTAGTGTATTGTGCTTTGGGAATAAAAAAGAGAGAAAATAATCATGTTACATACAGAAGGATTCTAATCTTTTTCGATTTTTTTTGGCATTTCCTACTTTTGAAAGGCTTATGTTTTAGATTTTCGTTCTGGTTGAGTATGATTACAGATGCAGTTAAATGTATTCCATTTTAGTATGATTATAGTTTATGATTAACATTAAACTTAGAGAGAGGATCATTTTGAATTCTGAACCATGCAAAGGAACTTCTTGTATTTCATCTGTCATAGAACATAAATTACTTTGCTGAAGGCATTCAGGAAATGTAAGGGGTGTTTCTGCTTTATCGAGATTTGGTGAATCTCTACATTTCGTGTTAGTTTCTTTATTTCAATACTACTAACTAAAGAATACATACTTACTGTGAATCTTTTTTCCTTTTTTATGGTTGGGGTTGAGAAATCAGGTGTTGAAGAGACAAAAGACACTAAGTTCGATTTGTTTCCAAATATTTTAAAGTATGAGGCAGTGGCAAGACTAAATGAGCTTGGAAAGGTAAAACTTGAAACTTCATTCTGTTGCATAGAATGACATGTTCATTGTTCAGTAAATAGGTAATTAAAGTTGAATTTTTTGGTCTATCCTTTATTGTGTATCATTTGGATTGCATGTCCTCTGTCATTTTTATGGGCTTCATAATGATGAATGGTGATTTTTGGCTCGCTTTCCACATCATGTTGGCAATTGAAAATGCATATCTAATTATGACAATGCAGGAACAGGACATGCAATAATCTTGTATTAAACTGAAGAGTTTGTTCATTGAGAAATCTGGGGAGAGTGCACTGAAGATAAGATGAACCACAAAGGGAAACAAAGGATAGTACTTGTGAAATTTGGAATACTTTTGTGTTTCTACTATGTTTTAATTGTTTTCTGTTGAATTATTTTATATAATTTATCACTTGAAAAGTTCAGTTTTTGAGAGTTGAGATCATGTTTGCACGGGTGAATATTTCTCACCGTGATTGTGAATGTAATTTTTTTTAACATTAGCTTTTGTTTCAGATTATTGAAATGTCACACAAGTCTGCTGTCGGCGTCTGCAGACATTTCTGTTCTTGTGCTGCTTGAAATATGAAGTAGTAGATTTCTTAGAATCAGAGGGACGACACTTTCTGTCTTGAATTTTATGAGAGAATATGTTTTTTTTTTTCAGTCAGTAGTCAAAAGTTTTGGATCTCTTAACTTTGGCTTCATCTCAAAATCTTAGAGTTAATTCTCTTTCAAAAGCTGGTGTTGTTCGTTGAAGTCAAGCCATTAGACGTATGAGTCAGTGGTCATTAAATCTTTGAGACATTGAACATTTTCCAGTCTAACATAAAATATCAACTATCTTGTTCATCATTAATGACACAGATGGCTGCATTTTTAGGAATGAAAGTTGTTGATTATGAATTATGACCTTGTTGCCATCTTATGTAGGTTAGTGATGCAGATGAATATCTTGAAAGGACTTTCCAGAGCCCAGCTTCCATTAGAGCTGGAAACCTCATTCGGCTGTGGATGGAGGAAGCGGGTTTGCAAACGTCAGATATATACTTAATTTTGTTTCATCACATAGTTTTAGAAACTTAGTTAGATCTTCTCTAATTGCAGGTGGGTGGATCAAATGGGCAATGTGCATGGTCGAACAGAAGGGAAAAATCCAAGTGAAAAGGCTTTATTAATTGGCTCTCATTTGGTGAAGAAAAAATTTTTTTTTACCGTGTTATACTGCTGCGAGTTCACCTAATTATACCTGCATTTTGGTTTGTAGTCTTTCCGAGGAAATTAGTGGTTGACTTACTCTGTTTTTATGCAGGATACTGTTATTGATGCTGGAATTTTTGATGGCTCACTAGGTATAATTTGTGCATTATCTGCATTGAAAGTGTTGAATTTGACAAATAGGTTGGGACAACTTAGGCGGCCAGTTGAGGTTAGTTACAAGAAATCATCTAGATGATTGCTGTATTACATACATTGCATATGTGAGTTGGATAGCCTGGGAATGCTTTATGCATTGTGATTTTGGCGCCCTTCTTTAGCTGGGACTTATCGCTCAGTACATGTCTTTCACGTAGCCCTAATATATTTAAGATTGTTCTACATTAAATTTCCAAATTATCTGTACTATGCCCAACAGTATCAGTGCACCGAGAGAGTAGGATGGCTGTGAAGAATCTGAAGATAGTAATGGAAGTCCAGAATAATTTTTTCCATGGTCTATGTTGGATAGACAACTTGAGAGCAAGGTTAATCCCAGTTTCTAGCCTTTCTTATATGAAGAAAGGATATACTTTGATATTTTTCTGGCTCTTGTGCTGAAGCCAAAGCGGAGTTGGGAAATTCCAATGTATTTTTGCTTCTTTTATGTCCTTTTCATACCCATTATAGCCTGTAAATTTCTGCAGAATTCATGGATTCTAAGCAATGTGCCTACAAGAAGCAGATACACTCTCTATGGTCCTTTTAATGGACAATTCTCAGTTTCCAACTTAGTAGTCCATATTTCATTTTACTAGTCAAAATTATTATTTCAAGAAATACTTCTACAGTGCACAAGACTGGCTATGTACGTTTGATGCTTATAGAACCCCCTCTTCAGTTAAGACCTTTTATGGTTCATATAGGAGATAGACAAGTATTACCTTCAGACCATGCGCGAAACTTAGTGTATGCATTGTGGCATTCAAGAAACCCAGCTACAAAGCACCATATTTCTCATGCTTGCAATACTCCTAAATTATCTAAAGACTTTGAGCAAATTTGCACTATCTAACTACTTAATGCTTTAGTTCATCTAAGCATCAACATTAGCGCACACTCATGGGAATGTTTTCTCATTTAAAACCCACAAAACGTTAAATACCTAAAAACTCAATTGGTTGTAAACTATTCATATGTTAGGGTAATATGGACGTATCATAAGTAAATTCATACCTTATAATATTTATCCAAAGAAATGGTTTGGACATATATGTGTATAGCTCTGTTAAAAATTTTGAGATACATCTATTCATTTTTTCTTCCTCACGTTTACCATCTTATACTCCAATTCTGGTCATCTTTTTGCATTGCTTTCATTGAAAGGAAATAGATCTGTTACTAAAATATCAGCATACACATACACATACACATACAAATACATAGAAATATGACATGATGTACTATTGAAAGTTCATCTAGAAAAGTCACTGTAAGAGACCAATAATTTGCTTAAATAATAAATTTTTTTTCCCTAGAACATCTGTACAATCGAAGTAGAAGGAAAATTTTACACATAACTCCTCCAAAGTGGAAGAAAGAATCATCTTGTATGTAACATTTGTCCATGATCTCTTCATCGTATTACTTGCAAGCCACCCATTCTTTTCAAACCCTCAATAAGTATCATACAGAAAGAGGATGTGCTATCACGGCCGTTTCAAATCTAAGTTTGATTGGATACATTTTTCTGTTATTAGATATTTATTAGATATTCTTGGAAAGTCTTAAGTTTCTAACTTAATTTCTGTTTGGCAATGTGGCATCTTGCTGAGTCTCGATTTAACATTCAATTTTGCAGGTTATTGCATTCAGTGATGAGGAAGGAGTCAGGTTCCAGTCTACCTTTTTAGGAAGTGCAGCTATTGCTGGTATTTTACCGGCCACAGCACTGCATGCAGATGATAAGAGGTTTGCAGGATTTAGATAATTAAATTCCCCTTCTTAACTGTTAGCTCTTGAAGACTGACAGAGAAACATTATTCAGTGGTGTGACAGTGCAAGCTGCTTTAATGGAAAACTCAATTGAAACTACGGAGGAAAACCTGTTACAGCTCAAATATGATCCAGAATCTGTTTGGGGCTATATTGAGGTAATTTGGCCTGTGTCATTCCATGCAATAAAGCTATAAACATGTTGGATTTCAAATTCATTATCTAATTCCTGATCTGCTCATCTTTCCCTTGATTTGACTGTATTCAGGTTCACATTGAACAAGGGCCTGTGCTGGAGACTATTGGCCTTCCTCTTGGTTCTGTGAAAGGCATTGCTGGGCAGACACGGCTAAAGGTATTCTGCTCTTTCCCTTCTCTGCACATATCTTTAATGTGGTTTTATTTCTGTGACTAGGAAATCTATTCGGTTAATTTTATTTTATTTTATTTTTTTTACCTTTCAAAGTTAATGTAGAAATATTAGTTAATACAATGGATGCAATAGTAATTGTCTGAGCTTGAAGGAAAAGCTCACACACGCACACGCACACAATGACAACAGAAGGAGAATTGCAGTGCAGTGTAACTTATTCTTTCCGTCTCTTTATTAAATTCAGCTTGCTATCAGCGTGTGTTAGATCTAATTTTAAAGCCTTTTTTGGAAATAGAAGAGCAAAACCTTAGCACAGCTACAGAAAAGCACATAAACAACCCTGCATTGCAGTTGGTGACAATTTGAGCCAAAATAATGCTCCATTCCATTGTGGCCTATATTTGGCCTAACAGCAGGATTTCTGTAACTTCTTTGCCCAATGATAGTAGTTTTTACTGCTGGCTTGCTCAAATGCAGTTGCACCCATTGATTTCCACTCCAAACCATCCAAATTGTTAGCCTGATTATCAGAATCTTACAGGCCTTCCCCCACTTCTAGGTCCACACGCCCATCTGTCCCTCCTCAATATTCACCTTGAAATCAGGCCATGACAGAATCTCAGCAGCCATCTTATAGGACTTTTCATGTTGAACATTTGCTTTATTATCATCTCCTGCAGCTTTTGTTAGCACCAAATGCAACCACTTATTTATCTCCAGTATAAGCAACCACTATGCTTTTGTCTAGGACATAGACCCTGCAATGGCTTCTCTATTGGTTGGAGGGAACATAAACCTACCTTTGAAATGCCAACTGTCAACTTCTAGCAAAGTGCCATTCTGTCCCTCTCAAGATTGATTAAGACAGTGGCTTTCTGATTTCAATTCCTTCCTTGAGGCAAAGAAACCCAACTCCTGTCCTATCTCAGTCAATCACAAAAAACGTTCATATTCTGCAACATTGTTGAAAGTATTCCTTGAACCTGCAGACAAAATTTCGGACCAGACCCCATGAAAATGAAACCTCCATCAAACAGGTCGAAGGAACAGATTTTCCAATAACTAGAGAGGTATGTAGGCTAGGTAAAGGGGTCAAGAGAAAGCTAGAAGAGACACTTGAAGGTTGTTTAAGAGAATAAACAAAGAACAGTTGATGTAAAGAATGATATAGAACTTTCGTGGGACGTGCCAGAAGAGAGAGATCTTTTAGAAAGAGAAATTGATTTTCATCTTCATGAATCTTACAAATTTGTAATGGATTAAGCTTAACATACCAGTAAGGTCACCTGCTCAACAAGTTATCCTACCACACAGTCGAGACCCACATTTTTCTCTAATACAAAGTTTTGAACTTTTCCAGACCTCTTATTTTTGGTTTTTAAAGCTGCTTAGACGTTTTGCTCCAAACAAAATTGTCATCACATCCCCAAGCGCCAAGGTTCAAATTTGTCGGAAGACTATGGGGAATTTTGTTGAGCGGTTTCAAGGATTTGATAAAGTTCTAGACACTCATCCCACTTGCTGCTTGGCTCATAATTCCTTTTGATTATACGAATTTATGGGACAATAAAAATAGTGGTAAAGACCCAAGGGCCCCTGAACTAAGTGCACCCGCACAAAAAAAAAAAAAAAAACTCTTATGAATTGGTTCTTCAGGTATCGACAACAAAAAGGCAAGGACCATTCCATCTATAACCTGGTTGAGTTTCTCAATCACGATTTGATGGAGAGTTTATGCTGTGGTGCAACAATCTAGACCACCCACAAGGGGAAGAGCAGGTGTTCTGTTTTTTCTCACTGAACATGAACCAACTCCAGTTGCCATAGTCCTGGTCTTTTTCTCACACAGGTGCAAGATAGTTACAATAGTATAAAAGGATGGCTGACTGATTCCTATTTTACAAATGATTTAGAAGTTCTGTTATGAAAGTGTAGATTTTCTCAAAGTCTACAGCTCAATAATTGCAATATTTTCATTGCTGGACCTTTCCAGATTCTGAAATTGGGGAGAATTGAGCATGCTTAAGACAGTGAACCATCCACTAACTACATGTCTCTTTGATTTCTTTGTATTAGTAGGCTACACTCTGTTGCATGCGTTCTTTTTAAGAAACATGCTGTAACTTGCAGGTGACTGTGAGAGGTTCACAAGGGCATGCAGGAACTGTTCCGATGACTATGCGCCAGGATCCTATGGTTGCTGCAGCTGAACTAATAGTCTTGTTGGAGAGTCTTTGTAAACAACCTGATGATTATCTTTCTTATGATGGTCAATGTAAACCTTCTGAGGTGCAGTCTCTCGCTGGATCTCTTGTTTGTACTGTTGGAGAAATTTCAAGCTGGCCAAGTGCAAGTAATGTTATTCCAGGCCAGGCAAGTATCCCTCGTCATAAAGTGAAACCCTGGTCAAAATTTGATCCGAAAAGACTTTTGATCTGGGGGCAGCATTTCCTCTCAGTTTCAAGGTCCCACTAAAGGGAATTTAGAAAGACTTTATGTTTGTAACTGATATAAATGAGTTGCCCCTCCCAAAGATAGAAGGTTAAAACAGAAGGTAGCTCTTTACATGTATGTTTTGGTGGTTTTTTGGCTGCAGGTAACCTTCACTGTAGATTTACGTGCTATTGATGATATGGGTCGAGAAGCTGTTTTGTATGAACTATTTAACAAAATGCACCAAATATGTGACCGGCGTTCAGTTTTCTGCACCATTGAACGCAAGGTATGGGATTTTCATCTTATAGTATGTTACGGTGTCCGGCAAATGCAGTCACTGACATTCTAATCGTAATCATTTCCAGCATGATGCAAACGCAGTTGTTTGTGACAATGAATTGAGTTCACAGCTGCAATCTGCAGCTTATGCTGCTTTGAAAAGAATAACAGGTGAGAGTGCATTTGATGTGCCTGTATTGATGAGTGGTGCTGGACATGATGCAATGGCCATGTCACATCTAACTAAGGTTTGTTCTTATTTGCCTGATAATCCATGATTATTAATTAAGTTTTCCTGCTTATATTCAAGTTCTGCTATATGTTTGACAGGTTGGCATGCTATTTGTTCGATGTCGTGGAGGCATTAGCCATTCGCCTGCAGAACATGTAATGGATGATGATGTATGGGCCGCCGGTATGGCTATCCTCGCTTTTCTGGAGACACTGTTGTAATTACTGTTAATATTGTCATTCTTTATCAACGAAGCCCCCGTGTAATTAATATAGACCAGCCTTCAATTTATAATATATCTGGCAGTCTTTATTCTGCAGTGATGAAAATGTATATTCCCATTCGAAGGATTTTGGTAGATTGATGAAATTCCATCTTGAAGACCACACTTAGCATGATAGCAAGGACATGAAACTAATTGAAGAATGCATTGTGACCCAGCCCCCAATGGAAGTCGTACCGTAAATTTTGAGCAGTATATTACCCCAATTCTGACATGCTTAAGCTTTTTGGTGGGAAAATTTTGCTATAGATCATGGTACCTCCAACTATAGTTTTGACATTTTTATCCTATATGAGAGAGAGTTAGAAAACTTTTATCGGCCATTGACAGCGAGAAAGTTTCTATTAATAACTAAAATATAGGGATTAAATATACAGAATACATAATGGCACTGCAAAGTTTTCCTTAAACATACCTCCCCTCCTTCTGTTGACGTCCGAATGGACCAGTAACTGCTGTGTAAATATGTTCAATACTAATAGGTAGCTTCTACAACTTTATTTCAAACACGATATCGCTTTTGCAATACCTATTAAAATAGACGAGTTTTTGTTTTTTCATTTCTTTCTGTAAATGAAATCAGAATGTTAATGAGGTTTGTTGGCCAGGGAAGAATAAGGTGTGTACAGAACTTAAATTGAAATGCTCAAGGTTCAATAGCCACCAGCTACTCTTTTCAAAATATGTAGCCTAACCAATGTTTCATGCAAAGACTAATATTAGCGAATCACTCACAGAACTTTTTAGATTTACATTTGTCCTTGTTGGATATAAATTTAGGTATCTTCGTTTCTCCTTCCCTTCCTACTTCAACCTTCCTATCCTTCCGCTTCTAATAATGCCGAGTTACAGAAAAAAACAAAAAAAAGGCACAGATATTCTCCTTATAATACTCATATCCAATAACTGGAAACATCATTGGTATTTGAAAAGTAGTTTTTTATAATCTTTTAGTCACTCACTTCCAATTTTTTAGATCCATTTTTTTTAATCCTTAACCGGTCTCTAATCTAATTTGGAAAAGGAGAATAATTTTAAGCACATCCACCTAACAAGTCTAGGGTCAGATTTATTCTCCTAAAAGGAAATTTAGTTGATTTAGAGGTGTCATTCAAAAGACAAAATAGGATTTTATATTTTGCGTGCCTTCTTTAACTCTTGTATGTATGTGAACTTGCACGATCCTGTTTGATTATCTTCAGTTTTAGTTCAAAAAGAAAAATTAAAATTAAAATAAAACACCATTTAAACAATTAACATGAAGTACTGAACCTTTTATTTACCTCCTGTTCCATGAGATAGATACATGATATATGGGACGCATTTTGTTTAAAAAGAATTACCAAATATCTTAGTTGTAGCAAATAATATATACCCATAGTGTATAATTACAGTATCTATCGATAAAACAATTAGATGATACACAAGTTTTAGGAATTCTAAGTCCCTAGAAGTTATTATTGGCAAATTCTCTCCAGAAATATAGCTAACTTTCAATTTGAAACATAAATATAAAGCATTATACAATTAATCCTACAATGATAAAGAGTTAGATTGCATTGTACAGACAATCCGTATAACATTACCCCTGCTAGCAAACTATGTTAGCATAGGAATTCCAGCTAAATTCTGATGGCCAATCCAGATAGGCTCTGTTTTGCCTTCATAGGCTACAGTTTTAAGAAGAGTCACAACAAAGGATAAGAAAGAGATATTGACCTACTTTATGGTGGGAGGTTGGGCCAACTGTTGCAGCTGGTGGACAACATGTGACATTCTGGGGCGCATGGATGGAACATACTGTGTGCAAGAATATACAAGATCCACTATCCTCTGAATAACTCCCGCATCAGGAATTTGAGAGGAGGAAGATGATATAAGAGGATCCAGCAGCTCCACATACCGATGAGACTGCACCAGGGGTGTGGCCCACTCAAATGAACTTTGCCAACCCACAGAATCAACAGCTTGAGCTGGTTTGCGTCCACTAACAATTTCAAGCAAAAGCACACCAAAGCTGTAAACATCACTCTTAGTTGTAAGCTCATTTCTATACACAAACTCAGGAGCAAGATATCCATGAGTTCCACCAGCCATAACCCTACTCTCATTCATCACTTCCCATGGTATGAATTTTGACAGACCAACGCCCATCAAATGAGCACCAAATTCTTCATCAAGAAGTACATTACTTGCACGAATATCTCGATGCACAACTTGAGGCTTCACCTTGTCATGGAGAAACCTGTAATCATTCAGAATAAAAAATTTTATCAAATCTAATGAGCTAGAAAAAAATTGTTCACGCCAAAGAATCAGATTACTTAATTTGCCATCCAATTGTACCATATTGTGTTTTACACTTTCCAAGACTCCTTTCTTTTAAGTGAATAGTGGTACAAGGTCCATGTCTCAAACCAGTGCAAATGTCTAAAATACTTGGGATGAGTTTTACTGGGGATCAGCTAAACTTACTTTTCTTCTAAGTTAATAGCAGTACAAGGTTTATGTCTCAAACCAGTGTCCATATTATATTTCAAAGTACAACAGCTGTCGTTGAATAAAAACGATTCTAACAAGACTAGGAAATCCCGTAATCCCTCTGTAAATATTTTTCCATAATGATTACTTCCTTTTCAACAATCTTCATTTACTAATAATATTGATCAAGAAGAGTTGATACCATCAGCAACTTCTTTTACAGTGTTTTATTGAAAAGGGAAGCTTATTTAAATTGATATGAAACTTGAGGGGACAGTAAAATATTTTTAAGAACCAGAAGGAAAGAGCATTGAAATTTACCCAACCCTTTTCGAACCATCCTTTGTTTGTTACTGAATGGATTTTAATTTACTACTCACTTGGATGCCTTGTCAAAAATAAATAAATAAATAAATGCATGATTGTCGGCAAGCATTTGTGTGTGTGTGTGTGTGAGAGAGAGAGTCTGACAACAGTTCCCTTGAAAGAGCAATGCACAGGCATGCCCGAAGAAACATCAAAGCAAACCATGTGTGAAACAAGTCCAGATTATAAATTCACAAAAGTGGGAACCCAACCTAGGATATAATCATTAGAAGGCCCCATGGTAGAAACAAAAAACCCCAAGAAGTCTAGTCCAAGGGGTTGATGAGAAAATAGTAACCACATATCTATGATCATAAATTGCAGCCAACAGACTTTTGGTGAAGCAAAAAATTTTCATAAATTATACTTACGCAATTCCTTGAGCAAGAGTTGTGGCGATTTTCATTCTCATGGCCCAGTCCAAACTCCTGCCCCCTCTAGGAACATGATGTAGCCATCTATCCAAAGGTCCATTCACAATAAATTCATACACAATGTAGCGATCACCATGATCATAGCAACATCCTTTAACAGCCACCAAATTTGGGTGATGAAGTCTTGCAATTCTTCCAATCTCAGAGTAGAACTCCTTCTTCCTCTGGAAGCTGGATCTTTTCAACCTTTTAACAGCCACCCTTGATCCGTCTGGTAAAAGTCCACTATATGTGCCCCCTGTTTTTGCATCCCCAAGAAGACGATTTCCTTCGCTGAAATTCTTTGTAATTGACTTCAATTCATCACGGGTAAATACTTTCCATGATGGGGAAACCAATGCCAATTCAGCTGGGCTTGACTCTTTGTGAGATTTTCTCCCCTTCTTACTCCGTCTATATATTAGAAGCCATACGACAACAGCCAAAGTAGTGCAGAGTATCAACCCACTCACCACTGCAAGGATAATGAGGTACTCTGAGTGGCAATGGAAACGCTGACATTTGTCCACTGAAATCACAAAAGGATGAAAAAACACTTTAGCAAAGGGTTTACAAGAATAAAAAATTCGCCTATGCTGTGAACTCCGTAATTAAAAGGACAAAGTTATGAAGTAGTGAAAGCAAGTTACAGTAACGCAACCGTTGCAAACAAAATGAAAAATACTCAAAACTAATTCCGTGGGTAATAAATAGTGTGGAATGACTAATAAAACATTTAGCAAAAGAATCAGACTGATAGAATTCTTCTCCAACTATTGTTAATCCATTTAGTTAACTAAAAAACAACACAGAATTTGCAAGTACAATGAGTTTCACTCAAGAAGTTGATAAGCGATAATGGTTTGAATTCACTTGTATAGTTTTATAATATCAATATAAATTGGCGATTTTCCAATTGCCTACCACAATGCCAAAATTTGTAGTTACAAAGAGCTAAGTTCTCAAAAACTAAAGAACTTTGCTTGAGTAAGAAACCACCAAACTCAACTCCCTGTATAATTTTTTTTTTTTAAAGGAAGTTAAAGAACGTTCTTGTGCAGAATCTGAGATACATTTCAATTACTTGGGCTCAGAGGGCAATCAAAATCTGAGGCAGTACTATTTAGAAAATAAGTCATCCAAAAATCATATGAAGAAAAGAATTTCGGCTACAATAAAGCCAGTATTTCCACTGAAGATGCAGGAAAGTTTTTATTGAAATAGAACTGACCAGTGATAGACCATTCTCCTGGGTAATTTTAAACCTTCAAGTGCCATGGTCAAAGGAAGTCTGCATTGGAAAAACATCTTTATCCTACATTTCACTCAATGTGCAACATCTGTATTCATTATCCAGAGCAAGATGCATGTGAACTGGCTAGCACTAAGGTCTATGTTACTTATACTTGAGTACAGGAGTCCTGTGAGCACTAGCACTAATGCAAAATGAACAGTCCAACATGCGACTACTAAGGAAAAGTGAATATTCCTAGTAACATAGGCTAAGGTTAATGCACTATGAGCGTCTGAAAAAGTCCAACTATATAAATAGATATATTCTAAATGTATCACATCATCTACAGCTTCAGATTATTGCCTCATTGATGAAGATCAAGAGAATATTTTTCTTCTACAAATTTTCTTTATCGATTCACAATTGGACCAAAAAAGTGTCACATCGGATTGACAATAAATATCAATGACTCAGAGAATAACTTTTAGAATAAAGATCTGTATACTCCACCTTTTATTTATAGACCCTAGTTAGACTAATATACCCATGAGTTAATAACACTTCAAGTGTTAATAAGCACAAAAATAATCAGGGAATTTTGGTCTTAAAAAAGTGGTGTGTAATAAAAAACTGGATTCCTTTATTAAAAAGATTATAGACTTAGATTTATACTCTAATCCAAATGAATCTGATAAACAATCAAATGGAATGATTCAAAAGCAGATGTGGGTAATGCAAAAGGAAGAAACATTCAGGCATAGAACATTAAAACTGGTATCTCTTAAATGGATAAAGATACAACTACATAAAATTGTGGCCAAGAATAATGTCTGTTTGAGAGATATGTTAAATGTATCTACAGTTTACAGAGTAATGCTCCGAAAATATGATACCTAGATAACAATAACTCAGACATTCTCCTATAGCTGGCCCATCAGAAGTGTTAGGTGTTTAAGAGCTTCAGAAAGGATCAAGTTGAGCTCAAAATTACAACGTGAGGCAGTGTAAATTTTAACTTAAGCTCGAACTCATGCTATGCCATAATGAATAGACTTATGATAGTAACGCAAAATCTGGTTCTTTAACGGCCTCAAAAATACTGCATGATCCATCACAGATCACTCTTCACTTTCAAATTCAGCACCATATTTTTGAATCTTTCTTTTGTTTTTCCCACTTTTAAACGCAATATACTAATTCTTTCGCACATGTGTCGACCATCCAAGTTCCAACCTTTCTACGAAAACGTATTATGCAACAAAATACAGCCATATTCATTTTCAATATAACTTCAGTAATACCAAAAAAAAACCCCAAAAATTAACAACAACATAAAAGTATATCCAATTTAACTCGCCCCATAAATAATTAAAAAAAAAAGGCTAACCTTCCGTTTGGTTTTGGGAAGATGAAACTGAAAGGCCATCAGCTGAGCTATTGTAAACCTTAAAAAAAAAATACAAAATAAAAAATTAAATAAAATAACCAAATAAAATTTACATTTTTCCTAAATTCCGAACAAATTCAACTTATCCGCAATTTATAACTTTTTTGCAAATAATAATTAAAAAAAAAAAAGGAAAAATCACTCACTGAACTGGAGGCGCCGAGCTGAAGCAGATAGCAGAGGAAACAAAATTGAATAAACATCAACAGCTTCAGCTCCATCTGACTTTCTACAAATTCAACAAGAAAACTACAGTAATTAAAAAATTAAATAAGAAAAATTGAGATACAAACATACTATAGAGAAGAAAAAGAGAGGGGTAAACTTATTTACCAGGAAAAATTGAAGTCAGCTGCTGGTCATGTTAGTGTGTGTTGTGCGTGTGGAATTCAATGAGGAGTTTGACGATTAGGGTTTTTTTTTCCTTCTCCTTTTTTATTTTCCCATTCAGTCAACATTTTTAATAAATTTTCCATGGAAGATTAGAAACTAGGGACGTATCACTACTTGGGCATTTAATGGCTTCGTCTTCCCACTGACTTTGAGCGGTTTCTTGTCGGGTTTTTTTTTTTTTTTTTCCGGTTTTCCTTTTTTAAATTATTGTCCTCTTATTTTTCTATCTTACAATTTTGGCCTAGAAACTTTAAGTATTTATGCTTGTGTCCGCATTGACTTGAGTCATTCCAATTTGATATTTACATCCTTAACCTCTTGAGCTTTTTCTTTTAAAATAAATATATATATATATATATTTTTTTTTTCTATTACAAGGGGTCTTTGGGAAGAAGAATCGGTAGGAATCAAACTCCCGACTTGCAAAAGAACCATAAAATTATAATCACTCGACCCATTATTCATTCCTATTATTGAGCTATTGTTTTGTATGGTCTCTTTGACTTAGATTTTCTAGCAATTGGACTAAATGTTTGCTTGCCTCATCCTACGTCGAAAGTTTGACTTATAAACATAACTTTCTAAGGTTTAAAAAGGTGAAAATACTTAAATTTGCTTTGGATGGTGATTCTTTAATAAAGGAGAAATATATTAGATTGGGTACATCAATATTTTGCTAAATTTAATTCGTAAGAGATTCTTAAAAAAAAATAATTTCGTAAGTAACTACAAAATTAGGGTCCAAAAAATGATTTAGTATTTTTATCAAAAAACATGCCATTTATTCCATCCAACAATAATAGTTTATAGTATATATCTCGAGGATTTTTTTCACCAGACACTAGGGTATATTTTATGTAACCATGATATAAGCATTTTATTTTTTTACATCCTCAATACACACAACATCTAATTAAGGTGTAAATTAAGGGCTCCTAGCTAGCTCCTCGCCACATTTATAGTAGGAGAAAAAATTTATCTTCGAACTCTGTCTTTCTCTTCCATCACTCTCATCTTATTGAGGCAAATATACCTCTTGTCATCTCAAATGAGAATAACTATCTTATAAGCAGATCTCATTTCATCTTGTAGTATAAATCTAATAAAATTAAAATGACATTTAACTTGTTACAGAAAATTCAAAGTTAGGGAAATGCTCTTTAAAATAGGGAACGCAAAGTGTTTATCAATAATGATATGGCTTGGAGACTGTTAAACATAAATGATGCATCACAATTTTACACTGCAAAAGGTTTGGAAAGACCTATATGTCTTCTTGATCCGCCCAAAAAACCTTGTAAATAAAAATAGCAAGAACAATTTTAGACATCCAATCTTAAAAGAAACTACACTATCCTCGAAATTTCAAATAAGTGAAGCAAGAAAGAATAAGAAGAATGGGGAGAGCAGAAAAAGATAAAGGAGTTTGGCAGTTCCAGTTCAAGAATAACTTTTCAACTGTTAAAAACAATATGCATAGGGAGAGAAGAGAGAGATAAAGAAGTTTGGTAGCTCCTGTTCAAATATATCTTTTCAACTGTTATAAAGTATGGTCGTTCCTGTTCAAAAATATCTTTTCAACTATTAAAAACAATACGCATAGACTTTTCCACCATTCAAAATGATATGTACATACAGTATTCATAGGCTTCTCCACCATTCAAAATGACATGTTCGTTGACGTTGGTTTTTTGCACATAATGTTGCTTCGTCAATTCTATTATTTTTATTTTGTATATATGTGCGTATTTACATGGGATTTCTTCGGCCTTAGATTGCATAGTATATATTATGATTTTGTTGCAGTAGTTTGGATGATTGAAACATTAAGATACGTTGTTTTTGGCCTTAGATGCATATATAGCACGTATTATGATTAGGGAACAGACGATAGTTTAGTAGAGTGAAGCCTCAAGAAAGAGAGATTGAAATCTAACACAAAAATAAGGTTAGAGAAATTTATCTACCTCGAGAATTGAATGGTTAAAACCCCTGAAGGCATATCCAGAGATTGCAAACCACACACCCCCCGGGCCCGGGCCCCAAAAAACAAAACAAAAGATGAATATATTAAGCAACTCTTGGTTACAATATACGAACTGGTAAAGATCATTCATCGTCTTTACTGTTGATATAATATCAGTGGATACTTACCATTGATGAACTCATATCCAAGTCTAGCAAGTTGGATTTTTTTTTTTTTAATGTTTTGGTTGATACGGCTAGCAAACTAATAATGCAACAAACACATCAACTATAGGAATAAAACATAAGTTTGCCATGCCCTTATATTTTTGTTAGATGTGCCACATAGTCGATCATGAAAAGGATTGTAGGATACATATAAAACTTTTTTTTTCCTTTTCTAATTTCGCCAAAAAAAAAAAAGAAAATTTTTTGTCAAATCACTGACCAACTCTAAACGTGGATAACGTTGGATTAGTAAGGTTTTCTAGATGCATTAATTTCATAAAAATTTTGATACCCTTTGTGGGGTGAGGTGGTTGTAATCATAGAATATTTTATACCTATATATATGAGACAAGTGATTGATTGCACCATCATTACGTTTTTCTAATGATACTATTAAGATTTCAACTTGGAGAGTCAAACATGGTACATTCATATTTCTTTAGTAGTTAAACGTTAATTTTTAATGATATAAAACCTTGAATTTAATGTATTTCAATTTTACTTTTACCTGGAAATAAGCAAGAAAATATTTAAAAGAAATATTATACATTACTTATTTAAAAAAAGAATAACATATTTTTCGGTATCTAATTGGCAGCATTCTGGACTTTTTGTTTATTTTTCTCTGTTAACAATTTGCCTGCTCGAATCTGCAATGGTCCATGCATGCCCGAAATTAGTACGATGGTCCATGCAAAGCCTTTTCATTATTGTATACAATACAATAGAATACACCAAAAAAACGAATACTCGGCAGATGGCACATCATGCTCTTGTAGCCTTGTACACATCTACAGGGGCCAAGGGGCCTCACAATGTGATTTTCCACAAATTCACGATTCATATTTAAAGATTCATATTTAAAGGCAAAAAATTGATGGACGAAATTGAACTGACAAAGTTAAAAATAGATCTAAAAATGACGTCATTTTATAAGAAAAATAATTATACCACGGTTTTGTATACTTATACTATAATGTTGGACAGTTATATCATAATTCGAAATAGTTAGTGCATATTCAATTTGCGAGAAATAAGAAGGGAGTAAACTGTGAGTCTTTGAGTCCATGAGAAGGTGTGTACCATACAGCATCAGTTTCCTTTCATTATTTATAAATACAAGCACTTCAACTAACAAAAATGTTCAACATTCTCATTCAATCTCTCAATTTCTTACAACATAAGCCCATGATCTTTTGCTGATCTTCTTGTTTTGTGAAAAGAAATGCAACAGTTAGGAAAGTTTCAATCCGAAATCACAATCTTTGTGTATCTTTTCTTACTGTTTCCACCAGCCCTTGTTTGTGCAAAGTGCACATGTGAATCCAATATTACAGCTCAAATCAAAGATGGAGCACTTGAATTTAAACTTATTGGCATGGGCTCAATCCTGGTTGCAAGTGCACTCGGCGTTTGCATTCCACTATTGTTCAAAAACGTGAGAGCTTTACAACCTGAGACAGGCCTTCATTTCCTGATTAAGGCTTTTGCAGCTGGAGTCATCTTAGCAACTGGATTCATTCATATTCTTCCTGATGCTTTTGAAAGTTTTACCAGTCCATGCCTTGGTGAAAAACCATGGGGAGGTTTCCCATTTACGGGTTTTGTAGCGATGATGGCTGCCATTGCAACTTTGATGATGGAAGCTCTGGCTACAGGATACCATAGAAGAGCAGAGCTGCAGAAACCTCAGCCTTTGGACGGTGATGAGGAAAATAATGCAGGAAATGCTGGGCATGTTCTTGGTCCTACCATTTTGCTGGAAAGATCAAATTCGTCGAGTCTTATCCGAAATCGCATAATATCTCAGGTACGATTGAAAGTTTCTCACACGATTGCTTTAACCCTAAAACTATTTGGATGCAGCATCACCCGGGGTGCCAAATCTCGTGCAACTCATCAATAATTGCCACTTTACATGTCAGGAGTTTATTACCTCGCATTCACACTTAGATAAATTAAACAATTACTAAATTGTGAATGTAAGGTGTCAACTCATGATGACGAATGACATAGGATTTAGCATTGGAAAACTAGTAATGAGAATACTGACTACCTATTCTTCAAAAAAAAAAAAAAAAGAATACTGACTACCTAAAAACTGCCACTAAATGTATCTTGACTAGCAGTAATTTATTAATTGATGACATTTACCCCAAATGCCGTGATACTCATGTCACCGTTGGTGTGATAGCATGTCAAAGTACTATTATATGAACTTTTTATGATGCTTTTGAATTTCATATACTTCGTATTTTGCAGTCATTACAAATTTTTTGGCATGTGAAACTGTCAATAAAATTTTTGAAAGAAATAAAAATTGATTTTAAATTGTAAGTACGAAATTATCTTATTACTATCTAGATTTATAAATTTGAAAAACTATACTCAAGTAAAAATTTTCAAATCAAAATCTAGTAATATTCATCACAATCAATATTATACATAAAGAATTAAATATAACAATTTAGCAATATATTGATGAATTTTTTACAACAAAATAAACTTTTATACATAGATGGCATAGTAATCTTTTCCCTAAAGCTAGTCTTCTAGAGGATTTTTTTTATTTGATTAAATCTCTTTTTTTAATATATTTTTCTCAATTTGAGTACAAACAACAAAAGAAATACTCGAGTAAAGAGATTGAAGTTTTATAAAATAAAAGATTCAACAACTGAAAACCAAGGAAAAGAAGAATAAAAAATCCCACTCAATTTTTTTTCTATTTGCTTCAAAATTCAGTATAATTTTATGAATAAAATAACATATTCGTTAGAGGAATTTTAGTTAAACTTGTCCGCTTGCTTGATTCTAAGAGAGATGGAGGGAGATGGAGAGGATACACCATGGAAGAGTTTGAGATTTATAGGTTGAAGGACATCCACTAAGCCAATGCTTACCAAGCATACCAAGGTTAGACTTTCAGAGATGGAGGATATTACCAAAAAGTATTTTATTTATCTATAGACTGTTATATGTGGAGGATATTACTAACAATAATTGTTGTGCCATCTATTCTCTTCTTGTTTATCTCTTGGGATCAAAAGATATTATTTTAGTCTCATTTTTTATTTGATGACTAACTAAATAAAAATAAAAATAAAAGTCCTGTGCTCTTTTATGAAACACTAATTCTAAGATGTGTTTCCCATATTTAAATATTTTAAGATAATATTATAATATTATTTTTGGCAATTTATCATTAAAAAGAAATAATTTTAGAAGATTTTTAATATTATTTATGATACTACTGCACAGTATTAAAAATCTTGAATTTTTTTTTAGAAAAATTTTTCAAAAGAAAAATTTATTGGAAAGATGATCTTATAAGCTTCACACTATTAGACAAATTGATTCTAAAAGTATATTTTATAAACTAGAACATATTGACAAAATTTCTTTGTTAGTACTTTATTTACTATTATTCGCATTATGCTTTTGCTTCTTTGATAGTTGTTATATTAATTTTTACAAGTCAGTGAAATAATTTCAATAATGGCATGAAATTCCTTGTAGCCACCATTGGAAGTTTTTGAAAGTGAAGTAGATTAGGAACATGTTATTAGAAATGCCACTAAATCTTGTTTTTTCAGTGGCAATTTAAATAAAGCATCACTTGTGTTGCCACTAGATTTGCTTTTAGTTACTGCATTGAATTATAAAATGCCACTGTATTTTCCTACAGTGGAATTTTAGTGAAAAGTATTTCTAAAATAAATGACATTAAATCCATTTTTTCTTGCAGTGCCATATGGAATTCAAATTCCTTTTAAGATAAGTGGCAAATTATGTTATTCTCAATAGTATCTATGTAAACCCAAGGCACAAATTAAATATAACTATAGCAATACTTTTATATACTACATGAAAATACACATATGCATGTAGGTAACTTCAAAATATTTAAATTTTTTATTATTTTGAACAGTATATCAGGAATTGGTAAAAGTATTTAATTGCTATACTTGGTAGTTTAGGTGCTAAGTGCAAATCGTCAAAAACTGTTATAACCTATAAAAAAGATTGGCGCATCCAAGGCGATATTGAAGCAAAATTACCAAAAAAGGACCAAAGTTATTATTCGTTAAAGAAGTCTTCCTTTTGTTTATATATAATAAAATAAGTTTTATGTGATACTACAGAATAATTATCCAGACTCCAGCATATTTATGTGCAACCAAAATTTATAATCTCGACTATTAAAAGTCTTATTATCATTTTGAAATCCTTGCAATTGGAACATTTTGTTTAGGGACAAACTAAAGTCCTAAAACCATTTATTTATGAATTCTTGAATAATTACTTTTTACATTTTCTGTCCTCAAAGTTTTTGCTTTGCTCCATTTTAGTCCGAAATTGCTATACGAGTATAAATAGAGAAGGCTACCAAGACCGATAGGAAAGGAAGGATGGCTAGAGGATAGGAATGGTGGAAGAAAGTAATGCAAAGAGGGAAAAGATTAAAAAAAAAAGTAAAATAAAATAAAACAATTGTAAGAATTACGAGCTTAAAATTGTAGATTTTGGTGCTATCCTTAGATTTTATGAATACTTTAGGAACAGTTTGTAGCTTTGTCCTTTCGTTAGATAAGGATATTCGTACAATGATGTTTCGTGTGGGGCGAGGCTTTCTTCTGTCCTTTCCGAGTTTTCATTGTCACAACGGGTGAGCATTGTTTTTTTGTCCGGTTGTACATTGGTTTGGACCAGCCAAGGAAAAGATGGGTAAACAATTCATAATTTTGCCTTCCACATGCAGGAACTTTCACTAGAGCTCTCAAACCTTGTTTGAATTCTTTGTCCATGTTAATGTGAAAGATTCTCTTATGAAAGTTGGCACTCATACACTAAGGATGCGTTTGATTTAGGGGAATCAGGTAGGGTAATGGGTGTCAATAGTAATAACACTCATTGATGATGTTTGGAAAACATCTATTACTATCATTAAATCGAAATAAAAGTGATTAAATGTAACTTTTATGATTCCCTTACAAATACTATTTTGTCGTAATCATTAATACTTTTAAAAGAAACGATGCCCATTTCATTATTAAACCAAACATAGTGACGGAATTGTCAAAATACGTACTCATAGTAAAGTTAATGATATTTATAATAATAGTGATTGAGTGATAATAATTGAGAAATTTGAACCAACCAACCTTAATTACCTCATAGCGTGTTTGAAATCTGTGTAAGTTAGCTCTCTGTGCACCTCAAAAAGAAAAGTAATTAGCTCAGGTTAATCATTAGCTTGTGCAATCAAGTTCAAGTTGACTTTTTTTTTACGTAATCTTACTAAACTGAATTGTTTTCAAGAATCCATAAGTTGGACTAAAACTCATTTACATGAGTTAATTTTTCAGGTTTTGGAATTGGGAATGGTTGTTCATTCCATCGTAATTGGAGTATCCATGGGCGCAACTAAAAGCCCAAAAATAATCAAACCTTTAATAGCAGCTTTAAGCTTCCACCAGTTCTTTGAGGGCATCGGACTTGGAGGCTGCATTTCTCAGGTATGCATATCCTGCTCTTTCTTCTAGCGTATTCTTGAACTAGTAATATTCATTAGCATATGTACTAAAGGATGAATAATTGAACGTTACTGTAACTGTAAACGGAGTAGACTAAGATGTTCCTTCAGTCTAAAAGGGAGAAAATCCACATCAAACCTGCATTTATCTTACTTAACCTAGTATAAGAGAGGGAGAGCTGTAAGATAATCATAATCAAACCTGCATTTATCTTACTTAACATGGATTTAAAAAAAAAAGCTCTAAGAGTAATACCCACTCTTGTAGACCAATCTGTTTTGTTAGTTCTAGGCAGTTTATCTTGAATTTACAGTGCAGGAAAAATAGCCCATTTTGCTTGCTATTTTCATCCACATTTTATATCAAATTCCACTTTAATATATAAAAAAGGAAGATTTTTTATTTTTGGTTTTTTTTGGGGGGAGGGGGGGCGGGGGAAGCGGAGAATGTTGGGGAAGGAAGGATTTTAGTTAATAAAATTGCTTAACTAAAGATAGTGAAACTTTGTAAATAACTACTATCTAAGCCGATATTGATATAAATTTCT
The DNA here is from genome assembly GCA_024721245.1 of Mitragyna speciosa. Taxonomy (NCBI): domain Eukaryota; kingdom Viridiplantae; phylum Streptophyta; class Magnoliopsida; order Gentianales; family Rubiaceae; genus Mitragyna; species Mitragyna speciosa. Next base: position 9,431,191 of record CM045552.1, on the reverse strand, counting down.
GCTAATTCTTGGAACTTGCACACTGGACAGATCCTGATGTCTTCAAAGTAGGTCCAGATGTCCTCAATTATTTTTTTTCTTTGGTCAATAGATGGTCTCAATAGTATTTACTTTATCGCAATGTGATTGATCTCACATGAATGAGTTGGTAGTGTGTCATATCATGATTGTTCTTTTGTACCTGCTAATAAATAAATAAATAAATAAGTAAATGTATAGATCTTGATATTATTAGGAGTTGAATAGGTACAAATCAAGCACTATATAGTATTCCATTGATTGAGCCAGGAGGTTGTCAATTAGACTGTGGTGAGAAGAGAAGGATTTGATGGGTTTAACATACATTATTGGCAGTGTTTTTGGAAACTATGCTCTTGGTAGTTGCACAAAATGGAATGCAGACATCCTAAATAGAAAATCTTGTTGTAATGGCTTTCGAACATTTACTTGGTTTCTTAATTTTGCAGTATCAACTTAATTGTTTAGAATCAATGCAAAATTGTTTGGGAAAAAAAATCGGGTTTGTTTTCAATAGCTTTTTTCTACGTGATTTTAACTTTTAATTTTTGAAAAATTTACTTTGTGATGTTCTTAACTGTTTTTTTATTTACTATATTTTTCGATTTTTTTAAAACTAAAATTAGGAGTAACTAATTTTCAACTTTTATAAAATTAGTTTTTATAAAAATCAGAATCTATTCAGAACAAGTCGTAAATTCGTTATAGCGGATTTTGGTAATGAACTTTTCATAATCAACTAGGACGAAATCCTATATAAATTTAAGGTTTTATGTGGATAAGTTGTTGGTCCCTTTTTGGGAACCCTTTAGGGGGCACCAGCTTTAGCTACTACCACTACTTTGTTTTACAGCGCAATATGTAACAGGAGGGTTAAAAGCATACTGTCACCTAAATTCTCTCATATTTCTTAATTCACCATCTGAATTCATGTTTTTATTTGACATCTTAAGCGTAATCCTATCGAACCTTCTAAAATTTTGCTTAATAGCTAACTCTAGACCATCTATGGTACTGATACTCAAATTCTTCACAATGCACAGATGCTGCAACTAGATTTTGGAAAATAATTTATACACTCTGATTTTTTTTAATGCATACACTCATCTTTTTGTATTTTTTGTTGTGAAAAATATTTAAGACAACTTTTTTTTAACATATAAATTAGGGATAATTTTAGAAATCTTTCCTTAGGTTTAAGACATTGGGTTTGTTCTCAACATATTTTTTTACACTTGCTTTTATTTTTTATTTTGAAAAATCAGCTTTATGATGTTCTTTATTATTTTTTCTCCTTTTATTAGTTCATTTGGATTTTCTGAAACTAAAATAAAAAACAACTAAAGATCTTCTTTTGGATTCTGATGTTTAGCTTTTTTAAAATCAACTTTTACAAAAATTAGAATCAGTTGAGAACAAGACCATTATGAAGAAATAGCATTACTATTTTTTTTAAATTAGACTTAGAAAAAAGCTCCCTACTCCTTTGTTTAATCATTCATCTTTATAAAGAAATAAAAAATAACTAACTATCTGAGAGAAAGTATATAGTAAATAAAGCAAGCTAGTTGCAAAAATTTTTGGTGTCATTATCAAACAGGAAGTATGCCAACATTACCAATATTTGCTATGTTCTAATGTTCATAGGCAAAATTCAAGGCCAGAACAATCACCACTATGGTCCTATTTTTCTCTCTAACAACACCAGCTGGGATAGCCATTGGCATAGTGATATCAAAAGGCTACAATGCTCACAGCCGAACTGCTCTGATTGTTCAAGGGGTCCTAAATTCATCATCAACAGGAATTCTGATTTACATGGCACTTGTTGATCTTCTTGCAGCTGACTTCATGAACCCAAAGCTCCAAACCAATTTTGGACTTCAACTGGGAGTCAATGTTTCACTTCTCCTTGGAGCTTTCTGCATGTCATTGATGGCCAAGTGGGAGTGATTCAGAATTCCTTTTAAATGGTTTTGATGGTTTTGAGTGATAATGTAGCCGAAATGTTTTACTTTGTTCCTACGGCACTAGTTAGTTTGTGCTTTTTAAGAGTATTTTTGAGAAAATAATAATAGTATAGCGTCTTTTGGAATGTAATTTATGTAAGAGGTTGGGAACATATAAAGATAATTAAAAGCCGTGTTTAAGAATTATTTCAAATAACATTGACAAAATATACAATCCAAAGGGTTTATTTGTAGATTTTGAAAAGAATGCTTCTAGTTCTATTGGAAAATTTAAATTGCCACTAAATTTGAAATATTCATCTTGCTAGTCTTCTTATTATTATTTTACATAATATCAAGAAAGAAGGATTTAAAGAAAAATTAAAGGAAAAATATTGTTGAGTAAGTGAGGATTGATTTGGATTCGGAAGGTGCTTCGCTTGAATCCTTATCACTCATTATATTAAAATAACACTTTTTTTTTAAACTTATCATACAATTTTACAACACATAATCTGAAGGAATAGCAATTTTTTTATTATGTTTTATAGAATGTATGCTTTATTTATTCTATTGTATTCTTTTTTTTTAAAAACTTCCAATTCAATTTGAAAAGCTCACTGTTGAACGGCTATTAGGTGGGTGGTAAACAAAGGTCAATATATTTGAGCTCAAAATCTCAGAATCCATTGCATTCTGGTTCTAACAAATGGCCGATTGGTCCACATGGTCACCCTTCCCACTAACTTCGGGGTTGCCGTCTTTTATTGGGCCTCTTGTTCGTAAGAGAACGGTGATCTCTCGCATATAAATCAGACAACAATCGCAAAGGAATTTGGGATATGTGGAGGGTAGATTACATGATTTTCTTCATAACAATATCGTATAAGATTGTTCTACTTCAAAAGAAAAGGAAATTAATATGTTTTAAACTTGATTGGTTTTATTAAAACAGTCTTGTATACACTTTTATTTTTTGAGACTTACATGTATTTTTTTTTGAAGCATGTAGAAAATATTAGAATTCAAAAAATAGGAAACTATTGTGAACAAAAAAAAAATGAAATAAAGGCAATAGAATTAGAGGAATGAATATGTTATTCCTCTCAAAGTACTCATGAGCTCTATAGATAGTGGCCCAATTCCATAGATTACCAGGACTTATATATGATGATCATAAAGAGGATGAATTAGAATGAATAAAAAAAATATAACTTATGGGGTTACGGGAGATAAATGAATTTGGGGTCTTAGACTTCTACAATTTATTTTTGTATTTATAATACCCTCCTTGGATGTCTACTCCACAAAGAATATACATCGTTAACGCCTCATTAGGGAAAAAAATCATAAGAAAAAAGTTCTAGTAGAGGAAAAGAGTACACTATTTTTTGTATGTAAAAATTTTTTAACTACCCATATTAAAATTATTTTTTGAGATCGTTAAACCAATGCATTACTATTTTGTTCACTAGTTTCTCAAATATTGCATCAGTAATGCCTTGGTGAATAAATCTACTAGATCATCACTTGATTGAAATTGTCACACATCAAGATCACCATTCTTTTGAAGAACACGGATAAAAAAGAATTTCAATGAATTATGTTTTATCTCATCTCCTTTGATGTATTGTTCTTTTAATTGAGCAACACAGGTTGTATTATCATCATATAGTATGGTTGAAATTTCTTTCTTTGAGCATGAACCATAACTATTTAGACATAATGTCATTGATCTTAACAAAAATGGCTTGACTCTTGAATAGTTAGAGATGTAAACGAACCAAACTATTCACGAACATAGCTCGATTCGGTTTATGAAGCCTCGAGTTCGGCTCGTTTGTATAGCTAAAGAAGTCGAGTTCGAACACAAATTTTGACTCATTTAATAAACGAGGGAGTTCAAACTCGCTTGTTTAATAAACGAACAAGAATTCGAACATGAGATACCCAACTCGACTTGACTCAAATAATACCTTTGCACTTAATTTGAACTGAGTTGTTCGCAAACAAAACTCAACTCGACTTATGAAATCTCGAGTTCGGCTTATTCGTATAACTAAACAAACCGAGCTCGAACATAAATTTTTGCTCATTAACGAGCTTATTTGAGCTCGCTTGTTTATTAAACAAGCACGAGTTTGAAATGGGAACACTCAACTGGACTTGGCTCATTTACAGCTTTATGAATAGTTAATATTTTTGCATGATTTAAAAAAGTAGCAGCTATAGATTATTTTATAAATTGTCTCGTGATGTAGCAGTATTGCCTCGTGTGAATAAATAGTCAATTTGAGATTGCGCTTTTGTGTGGATTTGAAAACACCGTGCAACAGGAACGAATAAAGAGTCGAGTAGTTAAAACTCTGTGACTCCATCCTAGAGGTAGGGGTTCGAATTCCATTAACACCAATTTCTCACCCTATTATAATAGTACAGGATTTATCAAAAAAATAATAAAAGAAAACCTGCAACTGCATAACCAACTAGTTTTGATTTAAACTTATTTGAATTAAACAAGCCTAGAGTTTTAATTGTTCATTGGAGATATCAAAGTATTGCTTGATGCCATTCCAAAGTCTTCATATTAGAGAAAAAATAAATCTTACTAATAAATTCACATAGAATGATATATTTGGTCACATACTATTAGCAAGATACATCAATAGACCAATGGCATTAAGATATGATATTTTAGGATACTATTGTAAAAGAATTGAGTCCTTAACGAATAGTTCGGACTTGACTTGAATTCAAGTTTTGACAAATTCAAATCGAGTTTGACTAAAAAGTAGGATCTGGTTCTTGATAAGACTTGAATAAATTTTTATTTAATATATACTAATTTATTTTATATAAAGTAATATTTTTATAATAATAATTCATTTTTTATTAATAAATAGTGTAAAAATTAAAAAAAATTGAAATTTTGAATCGAACCTGAGCCTGTTTGAGTATAAAATCGAATCAAACTTGAGTTTCAAATTTTAAACTATTATTAAACTCGTTAGTTTTAAAGTTCAGTTCGATTTGGTTCGATTATAGCTTTACTTACTTCAAGACCAACAATTTATTTATTATTTTCTCAGGTTCATAAAAGATCTTCCAACATCAAGTGACAAGAATTCCTTGGTCGAGAGCATTTGTAGTAGTTAACATAAAACTTATGCTTACATCACCAATGCTTAAGGTGATTGTTAAGATAGGATAAATCACCTAATTAGTCCTTTAACCTTTTTTTCTTTTTGGTTAAAATCCTAATGGTACCTTCACTTTAATTTTAAGCCTGATCTGTCCTCCAATTATTTATTGTAGCTAATCTGGTCCTTAAGTAGACAATTCAAGAAAAAGTTAAATTTTGTCCACCTTTCGCAAGTTTGATAGAGAACAATTATTAAACTTTTTATTATGGTCTCATCTCAATTACTCACCCATTCTTTTTTTGATTAACCACCTATTTTTTTTTTCCTGCTCCATCTTCCTTTTCCTTTTTTTTTGTCCCCTCATCTCCGCCCCCCCCCCCCCCCCCAAAAAAAATTCAATTACCTCTCTCATAATATCTTCTGCCTCACTCTTCCCGCCACCCTCTCTATCCCATTCCAAGTTTCATGTTGCCATATGTACGATCATCAAGAACTTGATACATAATACGACAGGGTTGTCTTTACAGACTCAATTGCAGCCCAAAAAAAAAAAAAAAAAGATCTAGCGATTTTACTGTACTCTTGTTCAATAAAGTTAAACGTAGTTATTTTGTGTACGAGTATGAGCTAAAAATCGTTTCATGATCATTTGAATCTAATGTGACATGAACATTTCAATTGGATCCAATTTATAATAATATATCTAAAGATGGGTGAAACATTCGACTAATTTTCATGTTTGCTAATCTAAGGTCACTTTAATTAAAAAAAATTACACCCTAGTGGAACTACAGCAAAGATCTAATGCGTACAAAACTCGTTTTCAAATTAAAGAAATTCTCCGATCTTAGTGAGAACCAAAAATATTATTGAGGGCTATAGTCACAAATTAATATTTGAGACAAACTATGTGATAACCACGGTATTTAATGATATGAACACAAATTAGTTCAAGAAAAGAATAGGTTTAACATTTTCTTTGGGACTGCTTCGCAATTACAGTCATTTAACTTCGGAAAATATTGTTTGCCGTTCTTGGCCACATGACTGGGCGATAATGAAACGGTATGGCAACTGAATTGACCACCTAAAAAAAGGAAAAAAAAAAAAGAAAAGAAGGTATGACTCGTGATCTTTTCCCAAACTCACTGAAAGTTTTGCTGTTGCCTTAGCTAGAAATTGAACCAAAATGTTATGAAGAAAATACATGCTACTATAAAATTTGCAAGCAATAGTTATCATTATTATACAGATGCTATGCACATCATATCAAATAGAAGCAAGATCAGTGCCCACATTCAGTATCACAGAATGCTTTAAAAAAATTTAGTTTTCTAATATAAGAAAAAGGGTCAAAGAATAGGGCATGCATGGGGAGAGTATTCTGATATCATCCTTAGATATAGTCAGGGGTGTAACATAAACGTTGTCTGATTTCACTGTATGAAGGTGAAATGTCACCTCATAATAGATTTTTCACCCTTCGTTTCTACGAAGAATATAGTACAGCATGTTGACTGGTTTCACTAAAGACAAATATTTCCCTGTCGTTTGTGAAAGATTTGTTTTTGTGTCGTTTTATATTGAATTAGTTCCCCAATTGTGTAATGTTTATTTTTGTTTGCTCTAGACTTTTAAAGTTCGGAGAATATAAAGTTCCTTTTTAAAATTGATCTCAAAGACTAGAAGATATAGCAACAGTTATGGGAGGGAAAAAGTTTCCAAAAGAAATAGGAAAGTAGAAAGTCAAAATATTTTTATACAGATTCTCAGAACTAACTTATATGAAAAAATTAATTTTCTGTGGTGCATATCTCTAAGTGACTATTTATATAAGAAATTTTATGTCAGAAGCTAATATTTTAAGGTTAATCAATTTGCAAGTTTCAACTAACTCATAAACAAAAAGGAAAAAAATACATTTTTGTCAGTTTCTCTCGTATTCTAGTTTGTCTATATGAGAATAATACAGATGTTGTTGCTTGAACGATTGAACATATATCAAATAATTACGCTGGATTGACAAATGAAGTTTGAGTAATCATGCATGGCAAGAGGTAAAGCTCATAAACATTCCTGATTATCTTTTGACCTTGGAAATGCTGTATTCTTTTGAAAATTTTGTGATTCATGCTTGTAAAATTATCTTGTCCAGTGAAATAATATCTTGACTCTAAAGTCTTGAGTCTTGGCTATCCAGGAAGAGGACTTCAGTACACTAAGTTATTGGAATTTCTAACAATATGTATCTTTTTTTAAAGATATTATCTATCAATGTAAGAAATTCTCATCTAGACTCGATCCGTGATCCCATTAATGTACCACATTAGTTAAATAATACATGTTGACATAATAAAGTGATGGTATGATCCTTGTTTAAAATAGTAACTATAAGAGTGGCGACATAAACTGAGTTTACATAATAATTACAAAAATCAAAGTTACATGGTCAAAATTAAAATCATACCCATATTTATGTACTCACAATCCGTCCTAACCTAACTTTCCAAAACTACAGATCTCGAAAAGAGTATTACTTGGTTGCAATTTGGTGCATGTAACGTAAAATTTTGAATCACATCCCAATATATAAGCACCGTGATTGGTCCTCTAGTTGGCAATCTAGACATCGATATTCATTAAAACACAATTTACTACGTAAATGTACATATTCACCTGTTTGTTAGACCCGATATATGGTCTCATATGGTGAATTCAAGATTATCATGGCCTTTTAATTTTAAGATTTAGTTTTTTTTTTTTTTTAAGTAACATGTGGCCTAATTAGCGAGCGTGCACAAACTGGAAACTCCCAACAAACCCATCCTTAAATTGCTATAAACGAATCAATACTCAGAATCAGAATCTACCATATTTAAGTTACCTCATTATGTAATTCATAATGTTGTCATTGTACCTAAACCGCCTCTCCCAAACATCCTCCTGTTCCCTCCTGTTGCTTTGCATGTCGCCATCATCACATACTCATTGCTTAATTATTCAGGACCTTCTATAATTTATGCCAGAGTTATGTGTATATATAGCGCTCAAAGTGAATCTAAAACCACTCTAAAATCACACTTTCTTTGCCTAATTTATCTGTCTCGAGTTACAAGAAGAAATTAATCATGAAGAGCATTAATCTTTTGTTGATTACAGTACTGGTCTTGGTTCTTCCCCTCTGTGTGTTTTCAGAATGTACTTGTGATAAATCAGAGAGTGATGAGGGGAACAACAAAGTGGAGGCTCTTAAATACAAATTGGTAGCCATAGGATCAATTCTTGTAGCGGGTGCAATTGGGGTGTGTCTACCGATCTTGGGTAAAGTAATCCCTGCATTATCTCCTAAACATGATATTTTTTTCATCGTCAAGGCTTTTGCTGCTGGTGTTATTTTAGCCACTGGCATGGTCCATGTTTTACCCGATGCTTTTGAGAACCTAACTAGCCCTTGTTTGAGTCAAAATCCATGGGGGAATTTTCCTTTTGCGGGTTTTGTTGCCATGCTTTCGGCCATTGGAACTTTGATGGTGGATTCTGTCGCAACCAGTTACTATGGAAGGTCACATTCTAACAAGAAAAAAACAAGGGACGAAGAAAAAACAGGGGAACATCAGGCAAAACCAGTCCCAAAAGATGACAAAAAAGTCGATGAACTTCAATCTCATGTGCACCTTCATGCTGCAAACGGTCATGCTCATGGCTCTGCCTCACCATCGGATGAGGAGTCCCATTCTTTGAGTTTGATAAGGCACCGTGTTGTTTCACAGGTAAGGATTTTGTTTTCATCCATGATACAACTCATTCAATAATTATCACATTCACAATCATTAATTACACCATTTGATTTAAAATGGGCAATTAATTTGACTGGTCAAATGTATTTCGTGAGTTAACGAAGCATTTGATTAGCCAACAAAGTTCAAGAAACGCTGAGTTTGCTCCATGTTGTGATTCGTAGATTGAATGCGAGGTTTTAATGAGCATTTAATTCCAACAGGTTTTGGAGCTGGGGATTCTGGTCCATTCGATCATAATTGGAATATCTTTGGGTGCGTCAGAAGATCCCAAAACAATCAAGCCTCTCGTAGCAGCTTTAGCTTTCCATCAGTTTTTTGAAGGCATGGGTTTGGGAGGTTGCATTTCTCAGGTATCATGATTTTATCACTCAATAAAGTTTTATAATTTTAACTATTTCTACCATACAAGGCATGAATCCCACCAAGTGATAGTTAATCACTATTCATATCGTTCGTGTAATTAAGCAAAATCAAAACATCTAGAGATTGTCAAGGTGTTATTTCTTAATCTGTGTTAATGGTTCCCCTGTATATTCTGCTTGATGAATGATAATATTATGAAGTACCAAGAGTTATTGACCAACCTTTGAATCCCATTTTGCAGGCAAAGTTCAAGGCTGGAGCTATCACAATAATGGCAGTCTTTTTTGCACTCACAACACCTGGTGGAATTGCTATTGGAATAGGAATTTCAAATATATATGATGAGAATAGCACAACAGCCTTAATGGTGGAAGGCATATTTAACTCTGCATCAGCTGGAATTCTAGTCTACATGGCACTTGTGGATCTTCTCGCTGCTGATTTCACAAATCCTCGGATGCAAAATAGTTTGAAACTCCAATTTGGAGCTAACTTGTCACTTCTTTTCGGTGTAGGTTGCATGTCTCTTGTAGCTAAGTGGGCCTGATTCACTTTCCAATATCAGAATGGTTTATGCACAATCCACACAAAAAATAAGCTTAGGAATTTCTATTTAGTTTTCCCTATTTATTCGTCTATCTGTATTTATATGATTAGAAGCTAAGGAAATGATCTTACCACACCAGTAGTTTTTTCACTTTATCACGTTGAGTACATCATCATATTCAAAAACCAAGTCATTTGGAGAAAACTTCACCATTCAATTGACCTGTCAATATTTGGGAAAAAACATGGCTGCTCTCGATGGAGAACCACCCTCATCATCTGAGGAGACTGATCTCTTCACTTGGAGCATTAAGAAGTATAAACGCAAACTCTCTGGCGATCCATCATTTTTGCAGCATGTTGGTGGAGCTTCGACCAAAAGGTTTGCGTTTGTACTTCTTAATGTAATTTTCTATATACAGCAAAGAACCTAGTATATACACTAGTGAAATATTTTATATGTAGCGAAGACAAACCTAGTATATACACGAGCACACTTGAAAATGAATAGTGATATGGTTACACTGATCCATGATGAAGATTTTTAGAGTTTCTCGAACCGTGGAAATAGACCAGTTGATATCTTTTCTGATAATATAAGATACTAATTATTTGAAGGTACTTGAGTTTTCTGAACATTTCCAGCTTTAGGATTATCTATCCATTGCAGCTCCACAATTCAACTTCATTTCTTGTTCCGTGTTAAACATGCAGTTCTCTGCATTGAGAGACTGGATTTAATAGCAAATTAGAACTAAATACAAGGAGGGAAGAATGACTACTCATACCTGGACGAAAGAGCCAAGATTGCAAATTTACAATTTTATTACCTAATGAGATCATCTGATAAACATCTGATAAAATATCCTAAAAGATTTTTTCAAAAAGAAGAAAATTATGATTTTAATATGGCTGGATAGGGATAATCTGCTTTTTGATTGACTTTAACATCTCAAAGCAGCCTTACAGCCACTCAGTCTATCATGAGCCCGCTGTGAGAATCCAATTAACAAGTCATCACAATCAAGAAAAGATATATTAAGACGGATCGACTTCTGGGCATTCTCCTTGTCAACTCAAAACATCCTTACAAGCAAAAAAATTAAGTGGTCAGAATTTTATTCTATTACGTTAAACAGAGGTTACCTTCATTTCAAGGACCATTCATTTCAAACCTGTACTCCTGAATTCTTATTAGCTTAAAAAGACAGACCGCATTGTCAAAAGCCTAAATGACAAACAATAACACAAAAAGCAGTATATGCCAGCTATAAACAAAAATCAATGTCAAATCCTGCGTTCATGAGTGTAGATCTTATTCTATCAATACTTTACCGGGATGTATAACTTTGATAAATGAAGCTACAGCAGAGCCAATATAGAAAAAAAAAATTCAGAGTAAACCATGCGGATAGTTGGCTAATAACTAGTCTCGTTTGGATTGCCGTCAAGAATATTTTTGTATACTCTAAAAATACTAAAGAAATATTCTTAGCATAGTGAGAAGTTCATGATACATAAGAACTTTGTAAATCTAGTAAGATGCGTCAAACTCCTATAAACCATGATCACTTGAAATTATTGTGTTGCTTTATGTTCCTTCACCCAGAATTAGACGGTTTTCTTTTTTTTTTTTTTTTTTTGGAGGATAATTAGACGGTTTTCAAGAGGTCATTGGTTAGAGGCATGACCTTGCGTTCGATAAAACTAGGATTTAACTGGTGATGGTTCAACAAAATGGGCCATCCACGAAAGCCCGTCACATAAGCGTGATTCGATGTGAGCAACAGATTCTAATGTAATACATTTTTATGAGAAATACTTAGGTGTACTGAGTATACAAAATAGTACCGTAAACCCTTTAGTTTAGAAGCTGTCACCTCACTCGTGGCCCACTATATGAATGAGTTAGCAACTTCTAAATCAAGAGTTCCACTGCACTATTCCCTTGACCTGATCCACCTAGCATTTCCCCATTTTTATAATGAAAATATAGTGAAAACATGGGCAAATTCATTAGAATATTGTTAGGAAAAAAAAAAATTGGCAAGTGTTGGTGTCAGGGGGTTTTTGACAAATTATAAGTACTGTATTTGCCAAACGCAGTGCTATACTTTTTTTTTTAAATATTCATGCGCCGTGTTTGGGAAACGCTGTGGGATCGCCATATTTTCCAAACGCGACGTACTGTTCACTATTCACTAATCACTTTTTTTTTTTTTTTTTTTTGGCCTTTTGCAAAAGAGGTTAGGGATTTTGGTTTAAGGTTTTTTTGAATTATTGTTTAGATAGATTTATAAGATTTAAGTAAAAGTAATAGAGATAGTTCAATGTTTGAATTGAAGAATTTTAGATTTAGAAATAATAAAGCTATACATACCAAATTTTGATATACCAATAAATTTTCTAATATCTTGTAGGCTATTTTTTATTTTTCGAATGTGAAATCTGGTTTTCAGAGAAAGTGTACAAAAGTCTTCTGGCAAAATTGTAATTTCAGCACATAAATACCTTTTTCACTAATTTTTTATTTTTAAATTCATATTTTATACCCTTGTACAAATTTCTAAATTTTGTAATTTTTCTAAATGAACCATTATTTTTTTGTGTATTACATCAATTTTTTTTCCTGGCACCCTATAATTTAGTAAAAACATCTCCTGGCACCCACACTTGCTGAATTTTTTTTCCTAATAATATTCTAATGAATTTGCCTGAAAATATGATATGAGTTGCTTTATTTGTATCTTTAAATAAACACTGTGAACTATCCTTTTGAAAAGATCGCTATGTCGGTATTTCTCTTAAAAGAACTAGTAATATTCTAAACTGTCTTGCTTCCACCCGAATGATTGATGTGGCAAATTAGGCATCCTTGGACAAAAGGGTGGTCTTTATTTTTTTTTTTTAGCAAATGTCGCAGATGTCCGTTGACAAAGGGTGGTCTTTTGTCTAAGGCCCTTATTGAAGATAGGTTGCCAAACTACGATGAGAGTTTATATAGCGCGGATGCCTCCGAGGGTCATCCCCTCTTTTTCTTACTCTTTCGTCTCTATGCAAAATATTATTAGAATAAAAAATGTGATAAATATTAATACAATATTCTAATTTTAATCCTTCATTTTTCTTTTAATGCCCTTTTTAAAGATCATGGTGAAGTATAATAGTGAGGGCATTATTGGAATAAAAATGTCAAAACATTAATGTAAGTGGTACTTACATTAATACAATAATTTAATTTTAAGTTTTGTTTTTTCTTTCATGCCGATTTTAAAATAAGAATGAGGATGTTATTGGAATAAAACAATGTCGAAAGATTTAAGGTAAGTAATACTTACATTAATCCAAGAATTTAATTTTAAGTCTTTGTTTTTGTTTACTGCCCTTTTTTAAAATTATTGTGAAGTATAAGCACAAGGGCATTTTTGGAAAAAAATATTAAAGTAAGTGCTACTTACATTAATCCAAGAATTTAATTTTAAGTCTTTATTTTTTTTACACCTTTTTTTAAGATGATTGTGAAGTTTAAAAATGAGGCCATTATTAGAATAAAAAATGTCAAGGACATTAAAGCTAGTGGTGATTTTCCTCAAAAAAAAAAAAAAAAAAAAGTTAGTGGTGATTGAACATATGATACTCCATTTTTCTTTTTAAGGGGCTGTTTATAGCAATGTCCCCTAATCTAGCCACTCGGAGATACCCAACGACGCTTTGCTTCGCGTGAGGGGCTCAAGCTTTGTACATATGGGCCTACTCTATATCGGGCCGGTCACAATAAAATGCAGAACCCACCGTATTGTTTAAGGGCTGGGTTGTAAATGGAGTCCAGTTTCTAACATTTTGTGGGCCTAGTTTCAATTACACTTGAGTACTTGCATTTCATCCAAACCACAAAATCCATCTTAGATTAGACGTTTGCTTTTGCCTCCCGAAAAAAAAAAAAAAAAAAAAAAGAGAGAGAGAGAATCAAGAAATGCTTGATTCCCTTTGGATCATCATTTTTCGTACCGCTTGATGATACCAAATCTCTTTCAATTTTTGGTTGAGATTCATTTAATGCTTGCCTTTATCGAAATTCAGTAATTTGCTGTTAGCAAGATTCTGTAATTCTTTTTTTTCCTATCTTCTTGAAGATGTTTGATATATTAAAACCGGAATGTGTTTCCAGGATTTTTAGTTCTTAGTTGATTGTGCCTAGCTCTTTACTTATCAGATATCATTTATCAACATTCAAGAACTAGTCTTTTCTCTTCCAGCATCCAGAAGTGCAGAAACCACCCCCCCCCCCCCCCCCCCCCCAACCCAACCCCCCAAAAAAAAAAAAAACCAAACAGAATCAGTTTGCTGTGTTTCTTGCCTATTCCTTTTGGTGAGCTTTTTCTTTTGCTTTTGTTTCTCTCTCTCTCTCTTTTGGGTTGGTCACTTCCATTGAATCTCATGTGTTATTACTTTCCCGTTTTTTAGGTTTGAAGCAATCGCACAAGAGTTCATACAAAGAACTTGCTTTGTTTCAGGTGTGCAGCTAAACTTCATAGTAATAGTTTCTTTAATCTATGATACTTTGATTGTGGGATTCTTGAAACTCAATTTGATTTATTTAGATCTTTTGGTAATGAGTTGCTTTCTTTTTTTTTTTTTTTTTTTTTTGGGTTTTACATATTCCCGGTTGATTAATATTTGTGGGCTTTACTCTGTTTAAATATGCGTTTAGCTGATTTGGTGTTTACCTTTTGCAATTCTGGTTGCATTTTTGCCCAATGTTTAAGGAGATTTGAGGAGATACTGGAATTATACTATGCACAAAACAATGTATGGTATGTAGAAAGGGAATTGATATTAAAGATTTTAACAAAAATATTCTGTCTAGAAAAATGTTTGAATTGACAATTATTATTGAAATATGGTCATCTTCTGATTATGTTTTTCCCTAAATTCTAGGATTTATATCATATAACCAGATTTGGTTAATTTTGGGTGCGTGAATTTTGCTACATCAGCGGCAAAATTTGATCATCGGTGATATCGGTGATATCTAAATATACTTTCCTTTGGATAGTACATTACTATTAGGATTGCAGATGTCTGTGGATGATATGAACTATAAATTATCATACTTGTCTTTCAGAAGTCTTGACCATCGTAGCAGATGAATATCTAGATTTTTTGTCTGAACTTGAGATATTTGAGGAAGAGGCTGTTGATCATTGTATTACCATTGGATTTTTTGCAAAATTCTTCGGTTGAGAGAGAATGTCTGGGAGAGGCACACAGAAAAAGTTTGCATAAAATTTTTGGAGCACTTTAGGATACCACTACTGTTAATTGGCTAAAATAAATAGCGATTTCAAGGTATCAATGTTTGTTTGATCTATTTTTCATTTATGCATTTGTTGTTATTCAACTACTGGTGTTTAAAGGCATCTATTTTTTGAATTTTGTTAGTAATTGGACATTGTAAGGCAGCAAATCATGTAGGGTGCCCAGCAAAAGAAAACATATTTGTGCTTCAGTATATTTAATCATATCATAAATTATCAGTGGATTTGAGGTGGGCAGTGGCATATATAGTGGCATTATTGTTATCATATAGTGCTTCAATTGTATGACTAAAACGATTGATTTGTTTTGGGTCAGCTCCCAATGGATTCAGACCTTTTTGATGATATTTTGGCTGACAATGCCGTAAAGACAGGTAAAAGAAATCATTCAACTGTTGCCCTATGTTCTTGTGCTTTCTTTGTATCTCTTGATGGTATCAAATGCTGCGGTGCCTGTCCATATTATTAACAGCTAGGGCTGGTGGCAAGTTTCAACCTAAGGCCAAGCCACGTGGCCCCCGTCTGATGAAAAAGGATTCTGTTGCATCTACATTAACTTCATCTGAGCCAGTTCGGGCTAGTGATGTTTCTGAGAGTGAACTTAATGAATATCGCGAGGCAGAGATGGAAGCTGCATCCGGTGAGATATTTTTTCCTAGAAGTTTATTCATGTCTTTTTGTAGTGATGTCTTGAAACTTGAGCCTCTTGCTATTATTTTGGGATATGTATGGATATTGATGGCAAGGTCAGTCAATTAAATGGTTGAGATACTAACATGTTCAATCACTGTTGTGATAAATGTTTTCCCTTGAATACTTTAGTAATCATTTGGCTTAGAAGAGATTTACTTACATCTGCATTTGGTGTCTAGGATAATTCTTAGACCATAATAACTTCTTATTATACAATAATATTATATAGATTGATATCCCACATTATTGGACTTCTTACAGATGATCATAGAAGCTTTGGAGGAATTAATGCCTCACCACAACATCTTGGTAGCACAAAAAATGTGAACTCCATTGCAGCTTTGGGTCCTGTTATGGATGTTTTCATGCCTGATACTGGTGGAGATTGGGATTCTTGCTTTGATAAATCAGTGGGAGAGGTAAACTTTGCATTTTTCTTTTACATCTGCTGGTTGATGTTTAATGCCTGAAGTACAAATTCTCTATGTTTCAGAATGCAGATATATTCATTGGTTTGGAATCACTTGGTGATTTTCTTCCTGATTCAACAACTGTTTTAGGTAACTGATCTTGGTCATTCATGTATATAATCTTCTAATAACATATTGGCGTAGTATTATTAATGAAACTAAATTTTTAAACTGTTAAGCTTTGAGGCTGATTGGAACTGAGCAAGTAAATTTGTAACATGACATTCTACATATAATTGATGCAGATAATTCTGTTTCTTCTTCTGAGGCACCAAATGGTCATGTTTCTGGCAATAGGGATGCAGAACACAAGCTTACCAATGCGTCCATTCCTGCTGCTGACAGTTCTGTCTGCTTGTCTAATGTTTCCAATGTTTCCTCACAAAATGAATTTTTAGCAGCTCATGATAGTCTATCTGGTGCAGAAGCTATTGTTTCTACTACTGGCGATCTTACAGATAATAGAAACTTGGAAACAGAGGTAATGGCGCTATCCTAGCGTTGTCACTTGTCAGTGTTCCATGATACTAGAAATGTTCCTGTTATTGAGCATAAATTCTGCCCAAATGACTTGTGTCTTGCGTTGTACTCAGTTTGGGAATGTGTCTTGTGAAACTATTATAGCATTGCACGGTACATACCATATCATATTACATTTGATGGTACCCTTAGATGGGTTTACGAATTTGAACACATTAATAGCAAATTCTAGTAACAGTATTGGATAATAGGTTGGTTCACTCGCTTTGTAAGCAGGAAAAGAAGATAAATTTTCACCTACATTTTTGTGTAGTAGTAGTAGTACCTTCTGTTTACTTAATAGCACTAAAAGGAAGACATGAAGGGAACAGTTTAGTTAATTAAAATTTTCCTTATTTTACTTATGTTTCTCTTAGCTAGACAGGAGTTTGTTATCTACTAAATGAATTAAAAAAAGAGAAAATAATTGTATTTGTAGTCTGGAAAATTATTGGATATTCACAAAATCAAGACATTAATAAATATTGGACGTACTTGTGATAAGGAACTAAAATGTAAGCAAAATATACTCAAATCTTGCTATTTGTAGCCATTAAAACATACCATTTCATTGTGCCTGTTATGAGGCCGTTCATTTCTTCCCCTTTTTGTTTCACAGGGGTGGAAGGGCAAGGGAGAGAGAATTTTCTTTGCATATTTTTAATATACCAAATGATGATTGAGTGGGTCTTGAAATTGATTCGTTGCAGGAATTGGTGACTTATCCATGTCAGAATCTAGATACGCCCGAGTTGACCACTAGCTCTGGTATGCACAACTTTGGCATATAAGTTATCTCTTCATTTTGTATTTTGTAGATTTCCCATTTATTTTTCCTTTTCTCCAGGACAGAAAACTGGAAAATTCCTACCCAAATCAAAGAGGCAGGTGCATGAACAGGGAAGTGAAATTAGCATTCTCAATGTGGATGTGGTGGAACCTGTTCCACATGAGCAGGATATGCATTTGGTTTCTCCTGAAATTGATATTGTGGATCAGAGATCAGTTCCTTCATTTACACCCAATGATGTTCTTGATTTCTCATCTATAGGATTAAGTCATACTGCTCCACCACAGATAATACCTGAAGTTCTGGTAGATCCAGAATCCGGGAATCTTATGGGAGTGTCACATCAAGAAGCAGGTATTCCTGGAGAACATTTAGAGGCTGTTCCAGAAATGCCTGTAAAACTTGTAAATCATCTAACTTTTGCTGTTTTTGATGTGCTTAGTTGTGGTCCTTGCCTTTTCTAATGCTTTTTGGGTACTTATATGCTTCTAGGCTTCTCGTAGGGCAAAGAGTGGAAAAAGTGAAACTCATGCTGCATCAGATCATTCTCTTGAGGAGCAAATGGCTTCAACATCCAATGAGACTGAAATAGCTGGTAGATCACTTAGGAAACGTAAAAAGCATGTAAATGCACATAAACTCATAGATGAGCCTGACGACCAGGATCTCAACAATGGGGATTTACTAGCTGAATCTCTCAGTAATTCTGTTGTAAGTGAGGATGATAAGAGTGATGAGGAATTTCAATTGGAAGATGAATCTCAAACAAAAAAGGTTCGGAAAATGTCCAAGAAACCTACAGGTGATAAAGAAAAACCACTTAGAAAGCGGAAGAAGGATACTGAAGCATTCGATCAGGCAGCTAAAGCAGCACCTAAGAAGTTTTCTCACTCTACTCGGAGGAGAAGAGGTAGTTACAGCTTGTGGATTGGGAGTTATTTAACTTTCACAGGATATTGTTATCGGAACTTCTTTTTCTTTTGGCAGTTGACAAGGCTTTGTTGGAAACTCCAGAAGATGAAATTGACTTCCAGAAGGTGCCTCTTAGAGATCTAATTTTGCTTGCAGAGTACAAGGAGCGGATTGCGGTAAATGTTTTTCACTGGATTTTTAATTGTTTTTTTTACATCATTGGAACCAAATAGCTGCTGCAGCATTTCTTTTCCCTCCCTATGTCATGGCATTTTAGTAGTAAAGTAATACAGTTTTGCATATGAAACAAAACTTGTTTACAGTTTTCAATTTATTGTGTGGTTATGTTTTCTTAAAAGCAGTACGTATAGACTGTTACAACAATTTTGACTTGCTTTACTTTTCTTGCATGTTCACAATTGGATTTCTGATACAGAAAAAAGAGGCAACGATGCCACAAGGCCCGCCTCCGAATCAAAGGTACACTGTTTTTTGTCATTAATTTGTTTTTCAGAATCCATTCATCTGTGTTTTTTTGTCATTGATTTGCTTTTCAGAATCCATTCATGTGACCCGTGTTTTCTTTTCGCAGTTGCTTCCAGTTCCTTTCTTTTTGTCTTTTTTAGGGATTATTTTATGAAATTATATTTGTGATGTCTGCTGGTCAGATATGATAAATTGTGCATACCTCCTTCTTGTCGAATGTTGACTTCTAGTTCAAGGTGGACACCTTTTTCTTTTGGTGTTTCTAAGAATATGGATGCTGGAATGAAGAATGACTGAAGCAAAAATAACCAATGAAGACTAGGAGTATGTTAAACCAAACCAAAACATTAAGTATTGTATAGGTACTAAAAATTACATTTGATGGAAAATATACATGCACCTCAAAGAGACAATAGACACGCAGACGTTGTGTCAAGTGGAGATGTTAGTTTTTGATCATTCTTAATCAAAGCATGATACCCTTAAGAGACCAGTTTTGCGTTAAGCAACTTTTGAGCTATCTTTGATTGGTTTGTCGTATAGCTTTGGTTACTGAGCAGATGTCAGGCACAAAGTGCCAGAATAATTGGCAAAGATAATTATCAAGTAATAACTTCTATGATTTGTATTTTCAAGCATCATAAATTCATAAGCTTGTCTCATCAATGACAACAATCAGCTTCTATGATAATTTCACAAATAACTTTCACATAAATAACATTTAATTTTGTCAACTAATTGAGCATTTGTGAAAGAGGTTAATATACAGTTTTCAATCAAATGTAATAACTGAGCACTTATGGTATCCTAAACATTTCTGGTGATGATTTCTATTCTGTAGTATTGGTAATTCTGCTGGACATGACAATGAAGATGGGACTTCCAATGCTTTTGCACACTACGACGAAGATGAGGCCTTTGCTTCAGAACAAGGGGGAGAAGCTAATGATGAACAGGATAGTCCTAGGATTCAAGAAAGTTCCGGCTACTTCAATTATCAGACTTACATGGACAAAACTCCTGTAGCCAGATGGTCAAAACAGGATACAGAATTGTTCTATGAGGTATATTCAGCTTGTGTCCATCCATACAAGACTGGGAATCTTCTTAGAATTTCAATATTAAAAAGTGACATATATGACAGGAAATTTCATGAACAATGACATAAGAATTTCATTCTAAGAACTTGGAAAGAATGTTGTTTGAGTAATGTGCCTTCAGGCAACAACTGAAGGATGCAATCTACAATCAGTTTGACTGGCATGTCAAATGTGTTGGGGTAATGATCTTTTGTTATGTACTTTATGTATTATAGCCAACAAAATTAAACTTTACTATAAGCCTAAAGAAACAATTAGCTCTAAAATCCTGGTCATCTAGGAAAACTCTTTGGGTGATAATATGAACATGTATAAGTAGCCTGCACATTTATATGTTCAACTGTTGGAATAAAATGGTTGTGCAAGAATAGCTATTGCTATAGTGCTTTTAATCATGTTTGCATTTGGGCAAAATATAGATGCCAAAGTCCGTTGAGTTATTAAGGCTACAATCAGTTGCAGATTCGTCTTGTTTGATGCTTGTGGAGTGGACAGAACCTGATTTATTCTTCCATAATTATGTATAACATTCATTCAGATTGGTTGCAGAGTTGTCCTTGTGGAAACCTGTGGGCACTTTGCTTCCCCTCTTTATGCATGTGTGTGTATTCAGGTGATTTTTTTTTTTTTTTTTTTTTTTTTTGGGTGTGTGTGTTTTTGTGGCATGCTAATGGGAGATGGGGTGGGGTGGTGTGAGAGAGATAGCTCGAACTTTTTGGTGATTATGAACATCTTGAAGTTACAAAAAGAATCTGCTTGAATGTGGTACTGCAATATAGGCAAGCCAAACTAAAGACTTGGATGCTTTTGGATCTGCCAAAATCAGATATTAGATGTTTTTTGGCTTCTGAGTTCTAATACAATTAGAACCCTACTCTCATGCTTTAGCTTGTTCTAAAGTTTTGACAAAATTATTGAGCTTCAGGTTAAATGTTGGAAATAGAATGATCCAAATTTGAATTATCTAACTACGTAACAGCCCAATGTCTCAAGAAAATTGATACAATACCAGAACTGAAGTGAAAGGATGATGAGAAGAAAAAATTAAAAATTAGAAAATTTCCTAGAAATCATCAAGCAGATTTGAAAATTGATCTGGAGGTAATAAGGAGAATAGATTAAGAGTGTAGATCCTATACCTGCTATCTCTTTTCATGTCTTTGATTCATGATGGGGATGGGAGTGGCTTGCATACTTGCATTCTTTTGCCATTCAAATGCAAGTCCTCAAAATTCTAAAAATACCCAAAATTGAAAGGAACCTGTCCGATAGCAAATTGAGTTAGCAAATCTAAAATGATGACAGAATTCGTTACTCAACATTACCAGATTGGCGAATTGCTGTACTTGTAAATATAAACCAAAATGTTGGAGTAGGTTCAAAATGAAATGCTCAATTGTTTTGAAAGTGGACAATTAAAGTGTTAGTGCTGCCTTTCCCTTTATAATAAGGGATAGCAATAAGGACTTTTCATCGCTTAGCAATTATAAAGTTGCCCCTTTGATTGTCCAGTTATCATAGAATAGCTACTATGGACCAGCACTTTTCTTATGTAGTTGCATATAGAAACCACAAATGAGCTATGTTATCCAGTTACCCCAAATAGTTAGGCTTTGTCTTCCGTCCTCTCATAAATGGATATCTTTATTATACAGTCGAAGAATTTTATTTCCATAGTTTATTCAGCAGAAATGAAGGATACGACAAATCAAAATTGTTAGAGAATAACTGTCCCTGATTTTATAATTAAATTCAACAGCATCCATACCAACATATGCTGTCTACCTTTGCTAAGGCCCTTTTTGGACCTTTAAGTAGTAGTTGTTCACATCATTGGTTATTGTCTGTCATTTGAACTGCATTCTCACCCAATCTTGCAAAAATCTAAGTGAATAAGGCTTTAAAAGTACTTTCATTTTTCAAAAAAGGACTAAAATGCATTATTTATGTTTAATACTTGTGGCAGTATTAGAAGAATGTTGATCCTGCTCGAAAAATATTCCCTGATGGTTCAGACTAAAGATGCATTCAGAGCTTTCATATCTTGAAATTACTCCTTCGTTTTGTTAAAGAAAAAAGTTCAGGAATGAAACTGGATATGTGATAAATATAAGAAGGGATTGAATGTGTGCTTGTAGTCTTCAGATGATTGCAAAGAAATGTATTCGTTTCATTTGATGCTGCTCAGTTCTTCTCCTTGAATTCCTTGTTCAACTTTTACTTCTGGGAGAACACTGGATTTTATTATATTATCACCATAAAGTTTTTTTTATTTATTCCTTTATATTTGATATGTTATGTTGCTGGATATAACATGACAAAGTTTATTAAAATATTTTACATGGTGCTTGTGTGCTGCTCGTCCGCAAGTCTTATGTGCTGCAGTGGCTAGTTTTATGTGCTGCAGCTTTCCTTTCTAGTAGGATGTTTCTTGCTTTTGGTTTACATTTTGTTGTAGCATAGAAGTCTGGGTTTGCGGCTCACCAAGAGGATTCCTAATGAATTATTGGAGTTCTGATACAACCTTTTTAACCTATTATTTTGTAGGCTGTGCAGCAGTTTGGAACAGACTTGTCAATGATCCAACAACTTTTTCCCGGTAAGACACGTAGGCAAGTAAAGTTGAAATATAAGAAAGAGGAGCGACAGCATCCTTTGAGGCTTCGTGAAGCGCTCAGTAACCGTGCGAAAGGTAAATCTTACATCCTTTTTACATCTTTTTACATCCTTCATATACATGTGTCACTATCTTATGTGTAAATAACAAAATACTTATGGTATTAAAAATATCTAGCTTTTTTATGTAAATATAGCAATTGGAGGAATTGATTCAGAGTTTTTTTTTGTGAATAAGCTAATGCTAATCTGCCTTTTGCCACTACACATACTAATGAAAAAGATAACTAGGAATAAATTATAAATAAAATATAATTAAGATGTTAAAATGGATTTGGGGTAACACAACATAGGTGGAGTGAAAAAATGTTAATAATATAGTTGAAGTAGCATTCATGAATAAAGAATGAAGTGTGAGAATATGTCCAAAGAAGATCAATAAGTACAACATTTTGAATCAGTGATAGGTTTTTCAGTGGAAGGTAAGGCTAGAGAAAGAGGCAGGCAAATGAATTTCTATAGAGGAATTCAAAAAGATGTGATGACATGAAAATTATCATGAAAGTTGGCCATAACTCAAACTAAACAGAAGAAAAAGCTTCAATTGAAAATAAAATTTGTACAAGTAGCCAGACACACAGCACACATGCAGATGCATGTGTACGCATATATTTATCTGTTATATCTGCAAAAATTATATTTGCATAACCATTTTAACGAGCACAGAATTCCAGCATTTTTCCATTTAATTCAAGTAAATTCTGCATTCTTGCATTTTCTCAAACTAATATGCTCAAATATTGCATTTTGAAACTTGAAAAGCTGCCGCATTTGTTTAACTTTTGAAAAAGGAAAAATAAACTAGAAAAAATGATTCCTGATTAGACTTTTTTGTCCTGGTCGTGTTTATCTCTGGAAATCATTTGGGCAGGTATGGTAATTGCTATAAAGCATTATGTATTAGAACATTTTATTATAGATTTAAGGTTGTCTGTTTTCCTCCTTTGTCCCTGATTTGAGCTTATTATGTGTAAACTATTTAAGTTGACTTTGATATTTTTCCAAGCTGATGAACAATCAAATTGGGTAAACAGTACAAATATTGAAAAATTGTTTCAGATTATCTAAGCCAATGACTCAAGCTAGCCTGATCTACCATGAAATCATTTTTTTTTTTTTTAAACCTTGGGAGAGCAATGTCCTCTTTTAGTACTTCATTTATGTCATCCTGCTTTGCAGTATATCCACATCCTTGATTGCTTTATTCAAGTGGCAAAAGACATTTAATTTTTCCGTTGACCCCCCCCCCCTTCTCTCCCTCCCCCCTCTCTCTCTCTTCCTCTTTTCTTCCCCATTCTTTTCTCCCCAACCCAAAAAGAAAAAGAGAGAGAGAGAGAGACCCTCCATGAGCAGTTTTTAGAAGGACCCGGAATTATTAAAAATGCATATTGTCCAGGGGGGAGGGGGTGGGGGTGGTTGGGAGGACAAAGAATGAGCATTCAAGAATATGTAATGTTGGGTTGAGTACTAAACGGATGCTGTGCTGTTTCGCTGTTGCAAAGGATAACTGTTGCACAAACTGCTCCTGGGGAAAAATTAAAAAAAAAAAAAAAAGAGTAAAACACAAACTGTTGACCAACTCAGGATCAAAATTTGAATTCAGTTTGGCACACGTCGCTTGTGCAATGTGTTCTCTCTATCAAGTTGATGTGTTTTATATATGGTGGTTGTGAAATCAAACTGTTTTGGGAGTTTCTGGTTTGAGGCATTTCTCAAATTCAACGTCTCTGCTCCACTACCATTGAATTGCTATTACTTTTCTAGGTAAAGATATCCATCAAACTTTCTGTGCCTACGAAATGGCTAAACACATGATTCATTTCAGAATTTCTGTGAATCATGTAGTGGTAAGAAGTTTTTAAAAAATCCAATTTATGACTGGCTCTAGGTCATCTAGTATATCATTGTTCCAACAATAGGAATCAAAAGAAAGAACAAGAGGTTTACCAGTATGTAGCTGATTTATTTAGAGGAATAGGCTATTTTTAGCTGTCCTAACTTCCACAATTTGCGAGGAAGAGCAGCTAGATCATTAGAATCCTTCTCACAACCATACTGCCAAATTATTCCAGAAAAATTGGCTACAGTAATTTTGAATTATCCTTGATGCTCAAGAGGCCAGTAGCATGTTATTTATGATTCTCTAGCTAATTTGAAAAACTAAAGTAAAACAAATGAATGATCAGATATCTTTTCACTCTGGTGAGATGCAAGTTTGTTTCATAGGTTGTCAATACTAACTGGTATCTCCTCCAAATTCCAACCTAGAAGCTTAGCCTTAGGAGATGCCTTTTTCTACCTGTCTTTTCTCTTCTAAGTATTGCTTTTCAAATTTCAAGGAAATGCTTTTTCTTACTGTACGGAAGTTATATACATGATTGTATTGTGCTGTTCCAACTTTGAACCTGCCCTAGTTAATTTGTCCATACAAAGGCTGCTATTAGCTTTATTATCATGATGGACTGTGTCGTTCTTAGAATGAATAAACCTAGATTGTCAATGCAATTCTTAGAATCTCAGGAAATTTTAGAAAGGAACAACTATTATACCTGTAGAAGTAGAGCTACTTGGATGCCCAGGTCATTATCTTCTGGAGAACATTTGATACTGAAATATGAACTTCTTTCAATTTTTTTGTGACAATGTACTTTCTTATGCAGATAATTCCCATTTTGAACTAGTGATAGAGCGTCTGAAGCAAATTGCAGCTGAGGAAAAGCAAAACTGCAGTAAAGCTGATTCAATTAGCTTAACAGGAGAGGAAGAAGGAGAAGAGGAGACCCCTGAAACTAATGTAATGGTCATTGCTGCTTTTTTGTTGTTATGGATTTTTGGTTTACCTTGCCTTTTTCTTTGGAAATGTATTGAAGAAACTTCTGAAGTCTGTGCTTGATGTTGTCATGACACGGTTACTCTCGGTATATAATTATTTTGACCCACTTGCTACAAGATTTTATTAGGCATAGAGGTCCCATTACATCCTTTTCTGTTTTTCCCCCTCTTAAGGTGAACCAAGTAATTTGAGATATATCGCCTCTATTTTAATGCATTGTTATGTCTTTCTGGTCGGCCCTCATTCTTTAATTAAAGATATTTTTTTCTATTTCGTGGTATCTGATTCTCGCTTCTACATTCTGTTAATGAACACAGGATGAAACAGCAAAGTCTGAGCAAATGGATGAGGGAGTTGTCGACCAGATGGAACCAGACTTTCCAGAAACTCAGAGTCCTGTTAAGTCTCATGATAGTGAAGATGAGTTCTTCCGGTGGAGTCAATATAAGAGTGAACTATAGCTGGTGAATTAATGTGGTGTCCAAATTCTATTCTCTTTGTAGTGTAGAAGCTATCTTTTTTGAGTTTTATTCCTGGTATGCACTACAGTTTGATAAAGGGTTTCTTCTTCCCAAGTCATTCTTAGAATCTTAGTTTTTAGTCTTATCGAATTTTGTATGTTTAGACACGTGTTTACATTTGCAGCAGCAGCAGCAATTGTATCTTCTCCTTAGGCTGCATTTTGGGTTGGCAGGAATCAGGGCAGTGCCATTGACATCTGAACAAATTTTTAGCATGGATAAACGTTGTTCAGCATGAACTTAAATAAAAATGTTGCGTACAGTTTATGATTTAACATGTACATAAATGCTTGTTTACCATTTAGCATGAACTTAAATAAAAATGTATATACGATAACTGCTTGTTTACCGTTTGATAAAATACTCCGCAACAAGACAAACTTCCTAAAGCAAATAATACTACTTATTCGTTAACAAACTATCTTTGTGTTTTTTTTTTTTTTTTTTTTTTTGTCCATTGTTAACAGTATTTTATTTCACTTCTAACTTATCCTATGGTGAGAGGATGAACTAAGATTAAACAGGTGTATTGTGCACTCATTTGGATTATTGATAGGAAGTAAGGTTCGAATTCTTGACTTTTAATCTTACTTAGAATTAACAAACTATTGAATTTAGAACTTTCTACGCTCTATATGCTTTTATAAAAGTTATAATCACAAATATTATAGAGAGTGAATATTAGTAACAAAAAGTGAAACACCAATATTATCATTAATAGGGTTGCTATCAAGTCAAGGCAAATTATCCTACTTATTCGTTAACAAACTGTCTTTGTGTTTTTTTTTTTTTAGCCGATTGTTAACAGTATTTATTTTACTTTTAACTTACTCTATATGGAGAGGATGAACTAAGATTAAACATGTGTATTGTGCACCCATTTGGATTATTGATAGGAAGTAAGGTTTGAATTCTTGACTTCTAATCTCACTTACAATTAATAAACTATTGAATTTCAGAACTTTATACGCTCCATATACTTTTATAAAAATTATAATCACAAATATTATAAAGAGTGAGTATTAGGAACAAAAAGTGAAACACCAATATTACTATTAATAGGGGTGCTATCGAGTCGAGCTAGGGTTGGACTCGATTACCCATTAGTGTTGCTCGAGCTCCGTCGAACTAAGAATTGTGAAACTCGAGTTCGAGTTCAAAGTAGCTCGAGTACTCAAGTTCGATTTAAAACTCATCTACACTTTTTTTTTTTTTTTTTGGGACTTTGTTGCTCGAGCTTGAGCTCATGCCTACTCGAGCTCAAGTACTCAAAAACATTTTGATAAATTTTATAATTTTCATATGTAAAATAGTAAATACGTAATAAATATATGTAATTATTAAATAATAGATTCTCGATTTGCCTCGACAAGACTTCGAGTTTAGAAAATCAATACTCCAATTCAACTCGTGAGTCTAATTGAGTTACTCGAACTTAGTCAACTCAAGTTAGAGTCGAGTAATTGACTGAACTGCTCATAAGCAGCTCGATTCGATTACATCCCTAACCATTAACAAGGTGGGTAAGTAAACTCCCACCTAGTTAATTTATTTGTTTGTTAGTCTGGTCCACAATTTTCTTTTTGGGTAATAATTACTTTTAGTTTTACAAAAGAGCATATAATATTTCTCGTATATTCTAATTATACTCTAAGCAATATTTAGAACATTATTATTACTAGTATTTTTCGGAAAATAGCTCTTAGGAATTTTTAATTCTTAATTAATCCTTGGCGCGATACTTTAAAAAAAATAAAATTTTTCTACAATTTAGAACTTAACGGAACAATTGTAATAAGATGGTATCTATAAGCATGTTCATTTTCCCAACTACAGTGGCCGTAACTGATATTTTCTCAAACTTCAGACGCTGACTGTAAATGATTTTGTTCAAAAGACAATAACGAGAGAGCAAAGATATGCGGTTTTCTCCCTCCAAACAACCTCAAACATTGGAGGGAAAAAAGAAGAGGCAAGCAGAAATCCTCAGAAAAAACACACAAACAAACAGCCCGAGAATGCCAGTAGCACGGCCTGAGTCATCAGAATCGAGGGTCATCGCTCATGTTGACATGGATTGCTTCTATGTTCAAGGTTCTTTTTCATATACACATTTCTTTTTCTATATTTATAGCTGTGTAAAAAATTGATGTGCCGTAATCATACTGAGATATGGTACTTTTACTTATGCAATTGAATATAAAGATTGAATTTTGAGCATGATAATGAAAAGTTACAGTTTATCTGTGATTTATTTGAGTTTTATTTATTGAATATGTAATAGTTGAGGGTTTCAATTTTGTGCCTACTTGGATTTAAATAACATGCAAAATTGTCTGATCAAGAAGATCCTTTTCTCGTTTACCCAAAACAGGAAGATTCTTTTTTTTTTTTTTTTTTTGTTATGGAAAAATTGGGAAAAAAAAAGTTTTGATTTTTTATTAACGTGGAGATAGGGGATCATAGATAGTAGGAGTAGAAAATGGGAGCTGCAGGAAGGCTCTACTTGGGAGTTGGGGATCGTCGAGGAAACTACAAGAAAATGTTATGGGACACGTTTTCTAGATGAGCAAATGCAGGCAAGATGCCTTTGAGCTTGCAAATCAAATACATTCATTTTCTGAGATTTTGTGGTCATATTAAAGATACTTTGAGTTAGATAATTAGAATTACTTTCTAAAAGAGAAAATGCCAAATATAGATTGTTTCCCCATTTGCTGAACCCTTGGCCTAGATAATTAGAAATTGGCATGTGCTTTTTGAGTTTGTATAATTTCGTATGATTGATCGTAGAAGCTTTCATTGTGCAGAATTTTTTTTTTTTTTTGGTTTTCATATATTATATGTAAATTTAAGGATATATTTATCGTAATGCCTGTGCCTCTGAGAGATTAAGGGCTTGAGGTGTTAGGAATAATTATAAATGTTAATTTGTTTTTCTCTGGTGGATATGTTTGAGCAGCACATATTTTTCTTTACATTTTGGTGTCCTGTGGAGTTATTGAGCTGTTCCTTTTGTATGGCTGACTGGTTTTGGTACTTTTATTTATTTATTTTTTTCTCTTGGTAGTGGAACAGCGTAAGCAGCCAAATTTAAGAGGTCAGCCAACTGCTGTTGTACAGTACAACTCCTGGAAAGGTGGAGCCCTGATTGCTGTCGGTTATGAGGCTCGTAAACATGGGGTAAAGCGGTAAATATGTAATTCCCTTCTTTTCTAATTATTAGTTTTATTAATTGATTATATGCTTGGGATAAAGGGACAACAGATTTTAACACCTGATTCTTTAGTTCAATGCGAGGTGACGAGGCAAAACAAGTTTGTCCAGAAATTCAGCTCGTCCAAGTCCCAGTTAACCGTGGTAAAGCTGACTTGACTGTGTACAGAAATGCTGGTTCAGAGGTTAAACGACCTTCTAAGCTATTATATCACTATCAGCCAATTATTGTCTCCTAAAATGTCATTTCCAAATATCTGTAGGTAGTCTCAATTCTTGCAAGGAAAGGTCGATGTGAACGAGCTTCAATTGATGAAGTATATCTTGACCTTACTGAAGCTGCTGAAAAGATGTTGGCAGAAACTCCTCCCGAGAGTCTGGAAGCTATAAATGAAGAAGCTGTCAAATCGCATGTTTTGGGGCTTGATGTGGTGGGCAAATGTCTTCCCTGTAGCCTTCTCCTCCTCCTCCTCCTCCTCCTTCTTCTTTTTTTTTTTTTTTTTTTTTCCTTCCTTTTGGCTGGTTGATAGAGGGAATATATAAGATGATAATCACTGGGCTTACACTTAAATTCTGTAGCATATCAGAAACTCCATTCTCCTGAGCTTCGACTAATAAAGCATATCCTGCAAACTTCCACTTGTTTTCTTGCAAAACATATATGTATGATCAGATTCTTCAGGGATTTCTTCATCCTTAAATGCCCTGCTTTTATACCTGCTTTCTCTTGCCCTTTCCTCAGCTTGTGTATTTGCTTATTGGTACAGGATGGAGTTGATTCCAGAGAAAATGTGAAGAAGTGGCTAGTCAGGCCTGATGCTGATCACCGTGACAAGTTGTTAGCTTGTGGAGCACTTCTTGTTGCTGAACTGAGGTCGCAAGTTTTGCAGGAGGCTCAGTTTACATGTTCAGCAGGCATTGCACACAATAAGGTTGGAGAAAACACTTTTATCTTGCTACTTTTTCATCTTACAGAAAATGATTTGTTTCTACAGCTTGAAAAAGATTGTCTGCTGAAATTTAATGTATGAGCAGATGCTGGCCAAACTAGTGAGTGGTATGTATAAACCTGCTCAGCAGACAGTTGTGCCCTTTTCATCTGTGAAGAAACTGCTTGAAACTTTACCAATAAAGAAAATGTAAGTTTTTAAAGCAAAATATTGTCTTCCAGCTTCTTGTACTTTTCATAAGGATTGCCATTCTAGATAGAAGTACATAAAGGATCTGTGGCGGAAGAATCCTTGTAGCCTTATATTTTATTCTGCATGGCTTCGTGTGCATGTGCTTTATTCTGAACATTACTGCAGCGTATGTTATGCTTTCTAGCAGTTGCCATTGTAGTTTAGTTTTTTTCTTTTCGGTTGCAGGAAGCAGCTAGGGGGAAAGCTAGGAACATCTTTACAAACTGACCTTGGGGTACAAACTGTGGGGGATCTGTTGCAGTTTCCAGAAGAGAAGCTTCAAGAACACTATGGCATAAATACAGGGTAATTATTCGTTGGATCCCTCCAAGAAATTTTTCATATGATGCTCATAGCTTGCTTGATAATTGATTTAAAATACTGTACTATCTGTTTCCCTGAAACCGTAGGCCCTTGTAGTTAAAATTACAAAAGACAGTCATCTACCTACTAGAATACATGCTTTTAGCAGACAAGTTCTTTTATGTTCATACATTTGCCTTATCTGATTGATTGCTTAATACTCCATAAATTTTAATTTCATTTGCAATTGCACCGTGAGTTTTCTGTCATGAAAGGATCTTTTACCTTTTCTACCAGCTATTGATCTTACTTTAAAGGTTCGCTAGAGATCCTTCTACAAAGATTTTCTCCTGTAGGATCAGGGGAATATGTTTTGTGTGCAATTTTGTCCTAGTTTCCCATTTTTGTTGTAGAAAAAGATGATCAAGTGAAAATGATACATATGAATTGATGTATGATGTCTACAGTTTTGCACTCTTTTCACAGATTTGCACTTTTTCAATCCTGTATGTCAATGTGGATTGATTTTGTTTTCCTGAATGCATCTTTACAGTACTTGGCTGTGGAACATTGCACGGGGAATCAATGGTGAAGAGGTTGAGGGTCGCCTTCTTCCCAAGAGTCATGGTGCCGGCAAAACATTTCCTGGACTTGGGGCTCTTAAAACCATTTCTGCAGTATGTATTTCTCCAAATTAAGAAGTTTCGATTTGAAAGATTTCCTTTATTATTGTGAGCCATTGAATCTTTTCTTTTTCTTTTGTTTTTTTTTTTTTTTTGAGGGGGGGGGGGGGGGGGTAGTGTAGTGTAGTTACACACTGAAGGTTTTGCGGTATGTGTGGGATAATTTGGGTTAAGACATACAAATTCCCATGCTTTTTTGTGGTGTCGGTAGAACTAATATTCTAAAGTAAAGGCATGCCAAAATTCTTGACTTGTTTACATGTGATCTATTGTTTTATACTGTGAATTTTGACTTGTAGTTTTGACTGTGGCTAGTGGTGTTGCAAGTTAATTAATGATTGTATGCATTCCAATTCTGCTTACTCTTTTGTGTGCTACTGTTTTGTTTCCAGGTAGAGAAGTGGCTAAATGAACTTTGTGAAGAACTTAGTGAGCGTCTTCAATCTGATCTGGAAAAAAATAAGCGCATTGCACATACACTAACCCTGCATGCTAGTGCATACAAGGTATCATAACCTCTCTTGTGCGCTAAAAGATCCATCCTGGATATAATCATCTTGATATTATTTAGATTACCTTATCATGTACAAATTATTTTTGTGGTTATAAATTTCAAAGTATTCTTGTACTAATTGCGAATTTCTTGCAGACAAATGATACTGATTCACATAAAAAGTTTCCATCTAAGTCTTGTCCGCTGAGGTATGGAACTTCTAAGATACAAGAAGATGCCCGTATCCTATTTCAAGCAGGTCTCAGAGAATATATTGGGCTGTACAAGCTGAAGACCTCCGGAAGTCAAAATGACGGATGGGGAATAACTGGTCTTTCTGTTTCTGCCAGTAAAATTGTTGCTATCCCATCAGTGAGTAACTTTTATATATTTTTCTTCCTTTCATTCTTTTTTCTTGGGTTTGCGGAATATTCAGGGTCTGATATCTAATGGAAAGGATTAGTATGACTAGTATCGGCATATTATTCGCTTTTCTAATGGACAACATAACTTTTAGATGTTAAGATATTAATAATGTTAAGTTTCTACAGGCTTTCTTTGGCAGTTAAGCTCTGCTAATATTTAATCAATTCAAGAGTTTGGTTGATATTGCAGTAAAAAGAGGGTGGTGTGGTCCATTTGGATGAATGGACTTTGAAGCTGAATTGTTGTATATAAGTAGCTTTTGATGTTTAAAATTAGATGCTAGATCATCCTTCTCCTGTATCTCTGTGGCAATATATAATCCAATGCCTTTGCCCTTGGCTTGTTTGCAGCAGTTTCTGCTTATGCTTGTGATATTTACGTTTGGGATATTTATCTAGTTGCTTTAGATGGTACAGCACCTCTAGTCTCATTCCGGATTGAACTACAAAACCAGCTCTTGCAATTTGTTTATTTCTTAAATACTTTCTACAGTACGACTTATGTTGGTCCTTTTCGAACAAATAATCAGAACTGAAGATGCTAACATTCTGTTATGGTCTTAAACCTAAAAGATTACTTTTGGCCTTTCTCATGTCAGGTTTTTAGATGCTCTTTCTGTCCATTAATTGTACTATAAAAATGTTTTGGCAGGGCACACGTTCGATCTTCAATTATTTTCGTAGCCAGGATCAAACTCTCTCTTCAGTAGAAGATTCAAGTGACAGTTTTGTCCAAAATATTGTACCTTCATTTCCTTCAGGTTCTGTCCATTACCTCGCTGGTTATCACTTCTTTTTTTACATGTTATGTTTTAGGTTTTATCCTTAATTTAGTTGAACTGCCTTTCTTTCTTCATCTAGGAAGTGAAACCAATTCAGGAGTACATTCTTCAGAGTCAGAAATTCAATGTTTTGACAAAGAGGAGAAGAGTGTGCATGCTTTGACATCAATTGATCCGGAGGAGAATGAGGCGCAAGTGCTTAAAAACAAGGTTCGACTCATTTAACTGTCGGATGGCTATATGCTGTTGTCTGTGTTGCCAATTCTCTAGAAATAAAAGATAAATTTGATTGCATAAATCTGGTTTATGTCTCTTTTGCTTCTAGCAATCAATTTAAGATGTTCTGAGAAAAGGATTTTCACAAATGCATAGTTCGTTTTCTTCATTGGTAACAAGTTTGGTTAATATTTTCAGGTTAATAATATTTACCCTGTTTGCATTGACTAACAGGTATCAAATATTGGAGAATCTTTGCTCGTGTTTTCTACATACTTTTGATGCTCTTCTGATTCTAATGAATAGTCTATTGCTTGTTTTGGTATTCAAACTAAGTAACCAACTCCTATAAAGAAGTTTTTATTAACTTTTAAAATGCACAATATTTCTGTAGTATAGGCAGGTTGACCGCACAATGTTCCTTTAAAATAAAGATCCGCGTAGTTTTTTTTAAACTGTTAGATCATCCTCAAATCAATGAGTTTTTTTGTTGAGTAGTTCATATGATGCTTTAAAAATCAGATAACTAACCATTGTCCTCCTTTTCTTGATCAAAAGATAAGGGATCCTCCAGTTTGTCAATTTATTTTCGTGACAGGCATTCTGGCAAATAAATGCACTTTAAGAAATTTCCTTTGCTTGGAAGGTGTGATGTTTTCCTTATGTGCAAATACCCTGGTGAAAGTGTGAATGGTCATTTGTTAGATTGTGAGTTTGTAAAGAAACTTTGGAGCACAATTTTTTGCCCATTGATAAATTATTTCACTAGACTCGATGACAATATGCTCCGTTTGGATAATTGTTTTTTGAGGTGTTTTTTAGAAACTATTAATGTAGCAGTTTTAAAGATTCTCCCCGATAAATGTGATTGTGAGATAAAAAGTTGATTGGAAAATGTGTTTGAAGTTTTAAAAAACATGTTTCTAAAAAACAAGAACAAACAAACGGAGTCCAAAGGAACTTTGGAGCACAATTTCTTGCACATTGGTAAATTGTTTCACCAGTCTTGGTGAAGATATTGTTAATTCAGGCACTGCATTGCCCATCTACTCCTGCTGTGGCGCTTCTGTTAAAAAAGGAAATATGGGGCAAGAGTCTCCTCTAGCAAATTAAACTGTTTTTTATGCATGATTTTGCTGGTCTTAATTTCAGATTCTATTAACTGCATTTCTGAAGTTTTTGATGTCACTTGTTTTTTGAGTAGTTGTTCTTTTCTTAGTTGTATGCTTTGTCTTAGTTCTTTTCAAAATTTCTTTTGTTCTTTCTACGAAGCTTGTATTAAATACCTAGAATGCACATTGCTGTACACCACCCACTTTCAGGCTCTTATTAAGAATATTTGGCAGTCACCCACGGTGATAAGCAATTTTCTTATAGTTTGGTTTTTTTCAAACATTTGTTGCATCTAATTTTTGATAGGTAAAAAAGATTTACTTGTTATCAACCTGTAATCTGTAATAAATTTTTTAGAGCTCTTTCCTGTCTGAGCTAATTTCTTGTGCTTGTTCTTACCTCACATGGGAACTTGTTATTATATCTTGCTAGTTTAAGCTTGTTTCCCTAAACAATAACAATGCCTAAAGGTTCCTTCTGGTTTGATATGCTTCTCTATTCTAGCATACTTCTGTTTTAGGAAGCCCTGAGCACAAGCGTGATTTATCTGTCAAGTCCAAGCAAGCACAAGAAACTGTAACATCATCACATTCAGGTAGCGCCCTTGTTATGTACTTGATACAACTATGATAATCTTCTTTCGTCCTATGGCTGTTCCTTAACTGGGTCTGGTGTTTCTACAGGAAGTCATAGCGGCTTAGTAGTAAATCAAACCGAGTCACAGAAAGAACTTTCTGGGGAAAATTTGGTGCATGAAACATCAAAGGAACAGAAAACAAGCTCTTTTAAAGGAAAGGTCTGGAAACACCCCTCTATTTGTAATCCACAGTTAGAGTTCTACTCTACCCCTTTGCTTCTTTGCCACTGAAATGCATGTGTTTGCGTATTCTCAGAGTTATACACACCCTCAAATATGGACACTAATGTGTATGTTAATTGATGTGTTTCACTGTGCTGGTTATGTAATGGCATTCTCCACATCTCTTTCTTCATTTTATCTAGGCAGAATGCAAATATTTAGAATATTATGAACAAGACTCGAACTCATCTTTAAGTTAACAATGAGCCTCGCAATACTGTGGTTCTCTTTTTCCAGTGATTTATAAACTAGGGCAAAGTCATCCTTTTAATGACTTTCTTGTCCTCAACTTCCCAACTCCCTCATTTGTAAAAATAAAAAGGGAATATAATACTTGGACTCTAGATTCAGTTTTGGCTGTTTACCATTCTTATCCCGTTATTGAATCCCCAGATTGAGTCATTCTCTTCATATGCCAATGAGAACTTTATATGTTGCAAAGAAGACTAAGAAGCCTAAGGGATCCTCAGCCTCATCAAAGTGGGTGTTATCCAACTTTATGTTGATTATATTCTATTACATGTATGTTTGCTGTATCCTTTCCCTGTCAAAAAGTAACAGGAAGAAAAGATGATATCTTACTCCATTTTGCATGCATTTCCTTTGAATATTAGAATTTGCATTCTCACTTATTCTTTCTCAGTACGCAAATCAGATTTTCTGACTTGCATTCTTTTTGAAGAAAGACTGGAAATGACAACTATTAAGAGGTTTTTTTTTTTTTTTTTGCCACTCTTTAGACAGTTCTGAATACAAAGTCACTTGCATACATTTGCATGGTTATCTGGTACGTAGGGAGTTTTGCACAGAAAAGTCACACCAGTATCTGAAATTTTTGTGCAAGACATTTTTTCTTGATTCAGCAGCAAAAGATAGTAGACAACAGCTTCATCTATAAGAAATTTTATGAAGTTGAACACTTTTGGAGGAACACGACTGATGACTCTGGTGACAAGTCATAAATAGAGGCTGGATGAATCAATAGGAGATGCAAGTGCAAAACTAATGCTGAAAGAACAATATGAGATATCTAGATGAATTCTGTAATTTTCTTCTTGTATAGCGGGTTTTATTGAAGAATAAATTTTGTTGGAGCTCTTTTCCCAGTTTTTGGATGCAGGAAAGCTTTGCAGTTCTAGTGCGTGCTCTGCAGAGTTCAATAGCTTCCAACTTTTCTACATCGTCCTGCATCAGTTTTAGTCATATAACATTAATTATCTCAAATAGTATCTTAGCTTCCTGGGGAAAGTGAGATGATAATTATTCATTTTGCCGCTCGTGTTATGGTGGTAACTTTTAGGTTTGCTTTTTCTCTATCAGGGAACTCCCTCTATCTTAAAATTCTTTCAAAGTCGCACTTCGTGTGCTGCTTTAAAGCAAGAGGAAGTAAATGCTGACCTGGGAGCAAAGGCATCGTCATCCTCAGGTTTTTTTTTTTTTTTTTTGTTAGGTCCACATATATAACCTCTACAGGCTGTGAATCCCTCTCTCTCTCTCTCTCATGTGTATAAATCCATGCAGATACTCGATCTACAGTGAATACCTGTTTTGAAGCTGTGAAACAGAATAAGTCGCCTACAAAGAATGGAATTTGTATAGACACACACAGCTTTGATCAAGATGAACTCAGAAGAACTCCTTGGAGTTACAAAGTTGACGATATTGACCCTTCTATCCTAAATGAATTACCCTTGGAAATACGGGAGGAGTTGAATGCTTGGCTTCGGCCTCAAAAGCGAGCTAATACACTGAAGAAAGGTTCTAGTATTGCTCATTACTTCTTGCCCATGAAAGAAAAATAGATGCTGCCCGACTATTGATCTGTAAAGAAGTGTAAAGTTAAATTTCAGAAACACTTACTAGAGCTCAAGTGCTGCTTTATCTGCTCCTGTTAGTTGCTTATATATGGTATGATTAAAGGAAATGGAGATATTATTATCTGACAAGTGGGTAATATGTGCCCTTGTCTGCCAATGCCATCTTTATTTGGCATTACCAAAAAGGATCAAGAAAGTTGCAAGTTTTAAATTTTAATGTACTAGCCTTTAGGAAAAACAGATATTTAACTAAAATAGATGGTACAAATGTATGAATTGTTGGCTATTGCGTGCTAGAGATGAGCTTTGCCCGGATTGATTTATGGAGATTATATCCAAGTACATAGGACATCTCAGTGTTACATCTTCATCCATTTGACAGTTTATTTTAGCTCACTTCCGTTCGATAGTATAGAAATTTTGTTGGTCTGATTGTGAAAAGATCACCTGACGAGTTTGTCTCTGTATACTTCCCTCGGGACCATAGTACTCGCAATGTTCTGAATTGACTTATAGCATACTTAGTGCTGGACTTTTTCATTAATTTTCATAGACTTATTATATTCTCATCACTGAACACTAATACCAATATCACAAAGGATTTAGGACTTCAATGTTGAGAGTTAAAAACGTTCAAGAATTTCACCGTCTAAAATCTCCGCCGAACAATGTGTCGGAAAATAATGTCAATAAAAGGGTAGTGTAAATATTGTTAAATTTTACCGTCTGAAGATTCCGTAGCAAAACAATGTGTATGTGGGAAAAAACGTCTGCATTAGATTATTATTTGCTTACATTGTTCTGAACGATTGAGTTCACTGAATTACCTATTTTTGTGTTTACCACTAATCCTTTGTGTTTTTAAGTTTCATGGGTGCAACCTTTAGTCAGCAATTACCTTTTAGTTATATTTCGTGGGATAAAATTTAAGTGTTATTTATGAATACTCTTGATAAAAGAAAAAAGACCCGTTGGTGAAGTTAAAAATAGTAATAGAGAGTGCTAGTTATTACTTGTTCAACTCTCTATTTCCTCTTCCCGAGTCCCACATTGATTGTTAGGTGTGTGAATGAGTAGTGCATAAGTTCCATGGGTGCAACCTTAAGTTAGCAATTACTTTTTGGTTGTATTTTGTGAGATAAAGTTTAAGTGTTATTCGCGAATACTCTTGATAAAAAAATAAAAAAACTAATGCTTTGTGTTTACATCGGAAGAGTAAGTGAAAGAGCGTTTAGGCTTAAGTTCCATAGGTTATTCTTCAGCTAGTAATTGCCTGAATGATAGAACTTTATAAGTCCCGTTTAGATTGAATGATAGAACTTTATGGTCCCGTTTAAGTTGAATGCTAACTCAACTGTTTAGTCACTATATTTGACTGTTCTAGTGTCTCTCTCTCATTTAATCGAACTTTACCTATTGGTCAAAAACTAATGCTTTGAATCTGTAATAGTCGTTTATGAATTAAAAAACATGATAATGGGAGCTGTTCTATATTATATAAATTGAAACAAACGGTGTAAACTCAGAGAAAAGTCAAAACTC
Source organism: Mitragyna speciosa (assembly GCA_024721245.1). Classification (NCBI taxonomy): domain Eukaryota; kingdom Viridiplantae; phylum Streptophyta; class Magnoliopsida; order Gentianales; family Rubiaceae; genus Mitragyna; species Mitragyna speciosa. The sequence goes on along the minus strand of CM045552.1, from coordinate 9,392,424 downwards.
AAACATGGAGGCCTCGTGGGTCATCTTCATCAGCATCCTTCTTCTCTGCATCTTAATCATCCTCAAGTCCCTCCTCAATTCCAGCTTCAACAATCCCAAAAACAACAAAACCAAGATTAATCTCCCTCTCCCGCCAGGACCCTCAACCTTGTTAGTCTTCAAAAGCTTCCTGATCTTCATATGGCATCGAATGACTGTTTTTGACATGGAACCAAAACTCAGAGACCTGAAAATAAGGTATGGTCCTCTGTTCTCCTTGGGACTGAAATCAAAACCAACAATTTTCATTGCCAGCCAGGGCTTAGCCCATCTGGCCCTCATTCAAAAGGGTGCTGTCTTCTCAGACCGACCAATAGCACAAAATGCACCAATGCCGAATATCTTCGATAGCAATGCACATAAAATCAGCACTGCCACTTATGGTTCTACCTGGAGGCTCCTTCGTCGAAACCTTGCCTTAGAGATTCTCCATCCTTCCCGTATTAAGTCCTATTCCAGAGCTAGGCGATGGGTGCTCAGCTTATCGATCAGGCGTTTTCTTGATGAGTTTCCACAAGCAATTTATGTGGTGGATCATTTTCGGTATGCCATGTTTTGCTTGTTGGTATTTATGTGCTTTGGTGACAAGCTTGTTGAGGATAAAATTAGGGATGTTGAGAATGTACAGAGGAGGTGGTTGTTGAGTCTTGGAAAAATGAATTTGTTCCTCCTTTGGCCTAAACTTGGGAAGATTTTATTCGGGAAGCAATGGAAAGAGCTTCTCCAAGTAAGGAAAGATCAAGAAAACATATTTTTACCCCTTATTCGAGCCCGAATCAAGAAGAAAAGTCAAGTAAATACCGAAAATGAGGAGGACCCGGTGGCATATGTGGACACATTGGTGGATTTGCACCTGCCAGATGAGAAGAGAAAGCTCAATGATCAAGAAAAGGTAAGTCTTTGTGGAGAGTTTCTCAACACTGGAACTGATACTACAGCCAATGCGTTACAATGGATTATGGCTAATTTGGTCAAGTATCCTGCAATCCAGGAGAAGCTTTATGAAGAGATAGTAGGGGTGGTTGGATTGCCGCAACCTTTATCACCATATTCGAATAAGATTAGCAGTACTGATAACTTTGATGACGATCAATATAACGTGCTTAAAGGAGTGGTGAAGGAGGAGGATCTAGATAAAATGCTTTACTTGAAAGCAATAGTGCTAGAAGGCTTAAGGAGGCATCCACCTGCTCACTTTGTTCTGCCCCATTCTGTGACTGAGGATGTGGAATTAGATGGTTATCTCATTCCCAAAAATGCTACTGTCAATGTAATGGTGGCAGACATGGGGTGGGATCAAAATGTGTGGGAGGATCCTATGGAGTTCAAGCCAGAAAGGTTCTTAGCCAGCAGTATTAATCCCGCTGTCAATGATGATCTTTATAGCCCTCAATTGGTTGATTTAACTGGAAATAGGGAGATAAAGATGATCCCATTTGGTGCTGGGAGAAGAATCTGTCCAGGCTATGGATTGGCATTACTGCACCTGGAGTACTTTGTGGCCAATTTTATTTGGAACTTTGAATGGAAAGCTGTAGATGGGGTTGAAGTTGATCTATCAGAGAAGCAAGAGTTCACTGTTGCAATGAAGAATCCACTCCATGCTCACATCTTTCCCAGAGTCAAATCACTTTAATTTGCTTATTGTACGTTGCACTTGTACCTCATTGGATGCTTTTGTTGACTCATAATTTCAGCAGAAATGAGAAGTTCTTGTTCATATTTATTTCTCTAGAGCTTCATATATTTGTTGAATTTGCTTCCGTACCCTTGCCAATGTTGCTGCCGTAGGTGGAAGTTTGATGATCTCCAGGTCTGAATGAATAAATGCAACATGGAAGATTTCAGACCTTGTTCTAACAATCTAATAGAGCTATGCGGAGTTATAATCTTAATCCTATGATTAGGAAATAAATAATTAGATCCCCATTAGTTTCAAAGAAACAAAAGACCGATTTTTACAAATTCCAACACACAACTCCTCTTTTTCTCCATGTTAGAGCTGTAAACTTTGATTTTCTCATATAATTCTTTACTCTGACTCCATTAGGTAGAATCATAAAACAATTTAGGATCATGAAATCATTTGCTTTGAACGGTTTGTGTTGTTTGGAATGTCAATTCCGAGTCAACTTTGAGTTTGGGCTATCCAACCTATTAAATTTAAGAGTTAAAACTGAATTAAATATTTCAAACTTTTGGAAAGAGTAACTCTACTTTGCATACCACTGTAAAAATCTTCTCTTCATACTTCAATCATAGATTCAAGTATAACTTTCATTATTGAAGCTTTGAATATCCAATCTAGCAAAGTTCTGTAATTGTTGCTCATAATTTTGGGACGAGGTGTTAATGTGCTTATCCAAGTGGTGGGTTAGCCCAAAAAGGGACAGGTTTTATAGGGTAGAAAATATGATTGTGTATAAAATTGATGTAAAATTATATTCGAAATCAATTTATACTTTTATCAACATACTAAAATACAATAAAATTTGATATCTTTCGTAAAAAATTTAGCTTTGACGAATTTCAACAAAGAAAAGGAAAATGTATATAAAGTCAACATTCATGGAAAAGTGATAATATATTAAGGTCGGAATTAAATTTTGCTTAAAAGAATTATTCAAATTTTTAAAAGTAAAAGATAGGTTCTAACTTTTAAAAAAAATTCCTATTCCCACCTCAAGCTAAATCTCAGCAGTCAAGAGGGTATCCAAACCCTTTTTTCCTGCCCTTCCATACCCCAAAAAGAGCCAAAAAAAAAAAAAAACCCTTTTTTTCTTTTTCTTTTATTTCTTTATTGTGTACTGAAGGTTGAAGTAACATATTGGCTTGGGGGAGCGAATAAACGGTCAAGCAGTTAGAGATTTATGACTCCACTTCAGAGGTCGGGGATTCGAATCCCATCAACTCCAATTTCCCACCCCGATTGTAATAGTTTAGGATTTATAAAAAAAAAAATATTGGCTTGGGCCAAAAGGCAAGTGAACTAATACATTTACACATAGGGAAAATTTCTTATAAAAGCGGTGGAAGTTTGATAATTAATAAAGAAGGTGAAACTTTCACATAATTCCTATAAAGGGCATTATTACTAAAAGCATACGATTTCATGTATAAAAATATAATATTATTTTTAAATAATATAATTGAGTTATTTACATAGATATTAGCATTTTTAATAAAAAATCAGCACTATAATTTGTCATATCAAAGTTAAAATTAAAATTTTCTAAATTTTTTATTCAAAGTGTTTAAGTACAAAATTATGAAGGGGACGATTTTTTGAAAGTGAACTTTTTTGCTGTCAATTCTAACTAAAATTAAAATGAACAATTCTATGAAAATTTATAAATATTAGAGTTTTTAATCAAAAAGAAAAAATGTATATTGACATTTTTATTCATCACTTCAAAGTAGAAAAATTAATTTCTTTTAGGGGCTGCTTGGTACATGGGAATCGGAATCAGGAATCGGAATGAATCCCTTATAGCCTGCCTGGTTGGAGGGAATGGGAATCGGAGAATCGGAATCATTTCTGAAAATTTAGGAATCCTCCATTCCCGACTAAATTGGGGGGAATCGGAATCATTTCTAAAAATTTTACAACTTTGACTTCTTTTTTATTTCTTATTTGTTTTGTTGTGATAAACTATTAATAAACATCATCATTTATTTGTTAATCAATAAAATTAGATGATTTAGGATCATAAAATCTTCAAAAGTGAATGATTCCGATTCCGATTCCGACATCCAACCAGGCAAGGATATTGGAATGAAAAACTTCATTCTAATTCCAAAGTGAATGATTCCAATTCCGATTCCGATTCCGATCTGTGAACCAAGCGCCCCCTTAAATTTTGATCTAAAGTATCCAAGCAAAAATTATAAATAAGATGATTTTTTGCAAGTGGACTTTATTGGTTAATTGCAGCCAAAATTAAAATGAAAATAATTTTTTAAAAATTTAATAAAAAATATACAGGCATTTTCATTCGTTTTCTCATAATTATAAAATCAATTTCTTCTTATTTTTAGTGCAAAAGTCTATGTACAAAATTATGAATGTGGTGATTTTATGAAGATAAACCTTTTTTAATGATTAATTTCTATCAAAATTAAAAATAAAATCAATTTTTTGAAATTGATTGAAGTAAAATTTTAGAATATCTATTTTTCTATTTTGGAAAGATGAATACACCGGTATTCTATTTTAATATTAATTAAAAAATACATAGATTTAAGTATTTATTAGTAATACCTTTATAAGAATTATGTGAAAGTTTTGCCCCCTTTATTAATTATCAAACTTCCACCGCCTGATAAGAAATTTTCCCTTACATATAAGCCCCTCTTCCCCCAAGCTTTCCACTCCCCCGAATTTTACAATAATTACTTTAACTCCCCTCGGATCTCCATCTATATTCATTCAGGTATGTATGTATGCTTCTGTACTGATTAATTGATTGATTGATTGATTGATGCATCTGTACGTGGCCGATTAATTTGTTTCTTCTACCACTTCTTCAAAGTGGGCCCTCGTAAGCCAGCATCCGGCGAGAATAAAGCTGCATTTTTTTTTTTGTTAATATGGGTGTTTTTTAGTGAATTTAATTTCTTTCTGGGATTTAGCATAGGTTGTTAATGCAGGTTTCGATTCTGCAACGGAGGAGACCCTTTTCGGTTATAGCCCTAATCTAGTCTTCACAAGGTAAAGTTATGAAACTTTTGATAATTCTATTTGGAAATAAATTGGTATTAATTTTCAATAATTTTTTAGTTGTAGCCATCTATCTATGTTAAAAATTGTTGCTGAGGATGTTATGCTGGGGACTTGGTTTTTAACATCATTATGCTGTTTGATTTTCTTAGGTCAGTGTGTGGCTTGATATGGGCTTTTTTTTTTTTTTTTTGTAATTGTAAATTTGTAGAGTATTTTCTGAGCTTTTTGAGAAATGTTGTTATTAGTATACCAATTTATCAGTGGTACTCTAGAACTGCTCCAAATGGGTCCCTAGGTGTATGCTGCTAATCCTTTTGTTCATAAAAACATTTTAGTGGGGAAAAAAGGGGCAGTGGGATTCTGTTCTCCAAAATTGACTGCAACAGAAAAAGCTATTTTAATTAAAGCAACAAGATGCAATAATGCAGATTACTTTTATCAATTAATTCAGTGACTTCTCCCTATTGCTTGTGGGTTTAGCTTGCTAATTTTACGTGTTAGAATCACCATCCAGAACCATATTTGGTGGATTTCTGCAGTGTCCAGGAACTATTCAGTGTACATATACTAGCTGTGCATCATTGGATTTGGTGGAGATATGGATGAAAATGCATCTAGATACTGACATAATATACTTTTAACTGTCAAATTGCTTCCTTTTAAAGTTTAGAGATTGAATATTAGTTTGTTTCAAAATTCTATGGATGGTTTCAGCGCCTTACTTGTTTTATTATTTTTGGAAGTGCTTTTCTCCACTGCAGTCAAGTGGTGCCTTTTTTTTTTTTTTTTTTTTTTTTGAGTTTGAGGAACAGTTTACATTTGCAGAATGCTTATATTTCATATCTATACTGTGTTTCCTATCTCTAGTGTTTATGATTTTAAGATCTTTTCCACTCGTTTCTCTTCAATATTGCCCTGGAGGGCTGTTTAAAATGCTTCATTTCCTTTCCTTTCGTTTGGTAGTTGATTCTTATTTATATATTTCTATTATTAAGGCCAGGAAGATGGAACCATAGATTCATCATCCGAAACTGCTAGTTTAGCATTCTCTATCCTGCTTAAAAATTCCTTGTTACTGCTTCTAGTGAACCTGTGTTCCATGTTGCTGTAATTTTTTCTCTAGAAGATTGTTTTATGGTATAATAGTGCCATGTAGGGCTTGTACAATAAACTGATGTAGATGATGCTTGATTTTGCATGACTGGCTGCGAAATTCTTTTGATTAGTGTTTTTTAGAAGGTTTGATGGTTAAGAAGACATTACTTAGCCTATTTAAGGGGAATGTCTCACTCTTTGGTTCAGTCCAACTGCCTATGTTAGATCAATTTTTTGTGCTTGCTTTGGTGGTGAAAAGTGTTGAAACTGTGGGGGACTTCTATGAGTTTTAACAGATGATTTTTATGAACTATCACTTTGGACTGGAAAGTGGAATTTATGCATTCGCAGGGAGGAAACATCAAGTTCCTTTTTTATTTTCTCTTTCTTTCTCTCTCCCTCTTTTTTTTGTTTTGGAGGGGGAATTTTGGATAGGTGTTGCTTTAGGTTTTGTGGGTAATATCTTCTTTCCAATTTTCGTATGCACAATACTTCTAGAAGTAAAGAAGCTGTAGCATGAGCAATTGAGATGCTTGTTTCCATTTGCTCTGACAACATGGAGATTAATAGTTGGAAGTAGAACATCGAGGCTAGGCATTATGTGGCTCTCTTGTAAGTTATGGGGGGGTGACTTTATTTCGCTTGGATTGGGATTGGGAATGCTTTTTGATATAACGTCTCCCGTAGCTAATAAGTAGCTAGCCGTGAGGTAATGCAGGTTCTTCATAAATTCTGGGGAAACCTCTTGTTGAGACTAGTTCAAGGTGACAAACAACCCTGCTGTTGCATTTTCTTGGGTTTTGGATTGTTAAGTTCCCCCTGGAGTCACTTAAGTATAGATGGAAACTATGTTAGTATCCTAATGATAATTTACAAAGTATGTGTTTGAAAATTATTTTTAAAAAAAATTAACCAAACAAAAGTAAATTAGATGGACTACTTTTGGATGGGAAATTTGGAAATTAATTGTAAAATATTTTATGAGAACACTCTGTAAAATTAAAATGTGTAAAATTGTTATTGTACGTTAGTATAAGAAATGCAAAAATGGGAGTACGTATATATCATGGTTTATGAGTATCTTAAAATGAATTTTAAACCTATTCGTTTGGATGATTGTTTTTTGTAGTGTTTCTCTTTTTTTTAAAAACATTCTAGTAACATGCTTGGAAATTTTTTGATAAATATATATATGTGGGATAAAATGATAGTTAAATTTATTAAGTTTTAAAAATACATATTCTTAAAAATATGCTGAAACCAACGAAGTAGTTGAAAAGCAAATTAATCAAACCCGGATCACTGTTGGATCTATTGATCATTACTGCCTCATTTAATGTGAATTTTTGCATTGCTTTGCCAATAATGTATGTCATAGATACACTTTTTAAAATGGGTAGAAAATGATAGGAAAGAAAAAGATATGGCCTTTTAGACCCTTTTTTGACTTTTCTTTTCCATTGTCTGGTTTGATGATTGATGATTACTGTTAATGGGAAATAGCTGGCTTTTGGCCAGTTAACTCTTGCCAAACATCCTTTTGGCCTCACGGGCAAAACTGAATTTACAGGAGAACACATCAACAGTTTTATACTGCTTCTTTTTATCATTTTAGTTTTTGTTGTAAAGGGCAAAAATGACAGAACGCCATTTATTCTCTCCAAAAGCAGACCAACCTGCAAAAGACTGGTAGTAAATTTAGAAGAAAAGGCTGGAATAGTAAAAGACTGTTAATGCAACTACTTTTGTTGAAAAGGACATAGATGTCTTAACACCATATTCCTCTCTAGGAGCCACAAAACAGCCAATGAACAGCTGACACGTGGTAAGCTTTTTAGCCTGCATTTTACCTTTGTATATACTAGGTATGTAGAAATTGAATCAAACACTGTAAACACTCTGAGAAAATCAAAACTCAAACATGGAGACCTGGTGGCTCATCTTCATCAGCATCAGTCTTCTCTGCATCTTCATCATCCTCAAATCCCTCCTCAATTCCAGCTTCAACAATCCCAAAAACAGCAAAAACAAGATTAATCTCCCTCTCCCGCCAGGACCCTCAACCTTGATAGTCTTCATAGGCTTCCTGCTCTTCATATGGCGTCGAATGACTGTTTTTGACATGGAACCAAAACTCAGAGACCTGAAAGTCAGGTATGGTCCTCTGTTCTCCTTGGGACTGAAATCAAAACCAACAATTTTCATTGCCAGCCAGGGCTTAGCCCATCTGGCCCTCATTCAAAAGGGTGCTGTCTTCTCAGCCCGACCAATAGCTCAAAATGCACCAATGCTGAATATCTTCGATAGCAATGCACATAAAATCAGCACTGCCACTTATGGTGCAACCTGGAGGCTCCTTCGTCGAAATCTTGCCTTAAAGATTCTCCATCCTTCCCGCGTTAAGTCCTACTCCAGAGCTAGGCGATGGGTGCTCAGCTTATTGATCAGGCGTTTTCTTGATGAGTTTCCACAGCCAGTTTATGTTGTGGATCATTTTATTTATGCCATGTTTTGCTTGTTAGTATTTATGTGCTTTGGTGACAAGCTTGCAGAGGATAAAATTAGGGATATTGAGAATGTACAGAGGAGGTGGTTGTTGAGTCTTGGAAGTATGAATTTGTTCCTCCTTTGGCCTAAACTTGGGAAGATTTTATTCGGGAAGCAATGGAAACAGCTTCTCCAAGTGAGGAAACATCAAGAAAACATATTTATACCGCTTATTCAAGCCCGAATCATGAAGAAAAGTCGTATAAATACCGAAAATGAGGAGGACCCGGGGGCATATGTGGACACATTGGTGGATTTGCACTTGCCAGATGAGAAGAGAAAGCTCAATGATCGAGAAATGGTTAGTCTTTGTGGAGAGTTCCTCAACGCTGGAACTGATACTACAGCCACTGCATTACAATGGATTATGGCTAATTTGGTCAAGTATCCTGCAATCCAGGAGAAGCTTTATGAAGAGATAGTAGGGGTGGTTGGACTGCCACAACCTTTATCACCATCTTCAACTAAGATTAGCAGTACTGATAACTTCGATGACGATCAATATAACGTGCTTAAGGGAGTGTTGAAGGAGGAGGATCTAGAGAAAATGCCTTACTTGAAAGCAATAGTGCTAGAAGGGCTAAGGAGGCATCCACCTACTCACTTTGTTCTCCCCCATTCTGTGACTGAGGATGTGGAATTAGATGGTTATCTGATCCCCAAAAATGCTACTGTCAATGTAATGGTGGCTGACATGGGGTGGGATCCAAATGTGTGGGAGGATCCTATGGAGTTCAAGCCAGAAAGGTTCTTAGCCAGCACCATTAATCCCGCCGTCAATGATGGTCTTGATAGCCCTCAATTGTTTGATTTAACTGGAAATAGGGAGATAAAGATGATGCCATTTGGTGCTGGGAGAAGAATCTGTCCAGGCTATGGATTTGCATTACTGCACTTGGAGTACTTTGTGGCCAATTGTATTTGGAACTTTGAATGGAAAGCTGTAGATGGGGTTGAAGTTGATCTATCAGAGAAGCAAGAGTTCACCGTTGGAATGAAGAATCCACTCCATGCTCACATCTTTCCCAGAGTTAAATCACTTTAATTTGCTTATTGTATGTTGCACTTGTACCTTATTGGATGCTTTTGTTGACTCATAATTTCAGCAGAAATGATAAAGCTCTTGTTCATATCTCTCTCTCTAGAGCTTCATATATTTCTTTGAATTAGCTACCATACCCTTGCCAATGTTGCTGCAGTAGGTGGAATGATCTCCAAGTCTGTATGAATAACTGCAATATGGAAGATTTCAGACCGGGTTCTAAAATCTAATAGAGCTATGTGGAGTTCTAGTCTTAATCTTATGATTGAAATAAATATTCATTAGATCCCCTTTATTTTCCTTGAGAATTAATGGCAAAATAGGTCAAAGAAACAAAAGACCGATTTTTACAATTTACAACACACATCCCCTCCTTGTCTCCATGTTAGAGCTCTGAACTTTTATTCTGTCACATGATTCTTTAATCTGACTTCATTAGGCAGAATCATAGAACCAAATTTAGGATCACGAAATCATTTGCTTTGAATGGTTTGTGTTGTTTGGAATGTCAATTCTAAGTCAGCTTTGAGTTTGGGCTATCCAACTTATTAAATTTAAGAGTTAATACTGAATTTAATATTTCAAATTTTGGAAAGAGTACCTATAATTTGCAATATAAATATACCATTGTAAAAATAACTTCTCTTCATACTTCAATCATAGATTCCAGTATGTATAACAAATAGTATAACTTTCATTATTGAAGCTTTGAATATCCAATCTAGCAAAGGTTTTGTAATTGTTGCTCATAATTTTGGATCAAGGTGTTAATGTGCTTGATCAAGTGGTGGGTTAGTCCGAAAGGGACTGATTTTATATTGTAGAAAAGATAATTGTGTATAAAATTGATGTAAACTATATCCAAAATCAATTTAAACTTCTATCAACATACTAAAATAGTATAAAATTTGGTATCTTTAATACAAAATTTTAGCTTTAACGACAGCAAAGAAAAGGAAAATCTAGATAAAGTCGGCATTCATGGAAAAGTGACAATAGATTAGCGTGGGAATTAAATTTTGATAAAATGAATTAGTCAGTCAAAGTTTAAAAGTAAAAGATAGGTTCTAATTTAAAAAAAAAAAATTCCTATTCCCACGTCAAGCTAAATCTCAATCTCAGCAGCCAAAAGGTATCCATTAAATTACGGTTGTGCCCTTCCGTTCCCAAAAACAGAAAATAATTAGGTAAGTCTAAAATTTCGTGAACTCGTAAAACTAATAGATCAAATTAAGTCACCTAGGATCACGAGATTTCTTGAACCCTTGTAATTTAATTTTAGTCGTTGGGTTCATCAGTGAGTCTTACATGATCCAGTCTATTTAAATATTTTTCCCAAAAAGCAGCAAACAAAAAAAACCTTTTTTTTTTTTTTTTTTTTTGTGTATTGAAGGTTGAAGTAACATACTGGCTTGGGCCAAAAGGCAAGTGAACTAATACATTTACATATAAGCCCCTCTTCCCCCCAAGCTTTCCACTCCCCTGAATTTCACAATAATTACTTCAACTCCCGTCGGATCTCCATCGATCTTCATTCAGGTATGTATGTATGCTTCTGTACTGATTAATTGATTGATTGATTGATGTATCTGTAAATGGCCGATTAATTTGTTTCTTCTACTGTTTCTTCAAAGTGGGCCCTCGCAAGCCAGCCTCCGGCTAGAATAAAGCTTCATTTTTTTATTTTTATTTTTTTGTTAATCTGGGTGTTTTTAACTGAATTTAATTTCTTTCTGGGATTTAGCTTGGGTTGTTAATCCAGGTTTCGATTCTGGCAGCGGAGGAGCTTCTTTTTCAGTTATAGCCCTAATCTAGTCTTCACCAGGTAAAGTTTGAAACTTTTAATAATTCTATTTGGAAATAAATTGGTATTGATTTTCAATAATTTTTTAGTTTTAGTCATCTATCTATGTTAAAATTTTCTGTTGAGGATGTTATGCTGGGTACTTGGTTTTAAACATCATTATGCTTTTTGATTTTGTTAGAATAGTGCATGACTTGATATGGGCTTCTTTTTTTTAATTTTTTTTAATGGTAAATTTGTGGAGTATTTTCTGAGGTTTTTGGAGAAATGTTGTTATTAGTATACCCATTTAGTAGTGGTACTCTAGAATTGCTCCAAATGGGTCCCTAGGTGTATGCTACTAATTCCTTTGTTCATAAAAACATTTGATTGGGTAAAAAAGGGGCAGTGGGATTCTGTTCTCCAAAATTGACTGCAACAGAAAAAGCTATTATAATTAAAGCAACAAGATGCAATAATGCAGATTACTTTTATCAATTAATTCAGTGACTTCTCCCTATTGCTTGTGGGTTTAGTTTGCTAATTTTACGTGTTAGAATCACCATCCAGAATCATATTTGGTGGATTTCTGCAGTGTCCAGGAACTATTCAGTGTACATATACTAGCTGTGCATCATTGGATTTGGTGGAGATATGGATGAAAATGCATCTAGATACTGACATAATATAATTTTAACAGTCAAATTGCTTCCTTTTAAAGTTTAGGGATTAAATATTATGTTTGTTTCAAAATTCTATGGATGGTTTCAGCATTTTACTTGTTTTATTACTTTTGCAAGTGCCTTTTTCAACTGTGGTTAAGTGGTGCTTTTTCTTTTGAGTTTGAGGAACATTTTACATTTGCAGAATGCTTATATTTCATATCTATACTGTGTTTCCTAGTTCCAGTGTTTATGATTTTAAGATCTTTTCCACTCTTTATTCTCAATATTGCCTTGGTGGGCTGTTTAAAATGCTCCATTTTTTTCCCTTTTGTTTGGTAGTTGATTCTTATTTATATATTTCTATTATTAAGGCCATGAGGATGGAACCATAGATTTATCATCCAAAACTGTTAGTTTAGCGTTCTCTATCCTGCTTAAAAATTCCTTTTTACTGCTTCTTGCGAACCTGTGTTCTGTGTTGCTGTAATTTTTTCTCTAGAAGATTGTTTTATGGTATACTAGTGCCATGTAGGGCTTGTACAATAAGCTGATGTAGATGATGCTTGATTTTGCATGAAAGGTTGCGGAATTCTTATGATTAGTGTTTTTTAGAAGGTTTGATGTTTAAGAAGACAGTACTTAAACCTATTTAAGGGGAATGTCTCATTCTTTGGCTCAGTCCAACTGCCTATGTTAGATCAATTTTTTGTGCTTGCTTTGGTGTAAAGTGTTGAAACTGTGGGGAACTTCTGTAAGTTTTAACAGATGATTTTTATGAAATATCACTTTGGAGTGGGAAGTGGGATTTATGCATGCTCAAGGAGGAAACATCAAGAATATTCCTTTTTTTTCTCTTTCTCTCTCTTCTTCTGTGTTTTTTTTTTTTTTGAGAAAGAGAAAAGAGGGGGGGGGGGGGGGATCTCGGGTAGGTGTTGCTTTAGGTTTTCTGGGTAATATCTTCTCTCTGATTTTCGTATGCACAATACTTCTAGGCATAAAGAAGTAGCATGAGCAATTGAGATGCTTGTTTCCATTTGCTCTGACAACATGGAGATTAATATTTGGAAGTAGAACATCGAGGCTAGGCAGTAAGTGGCTTTCTTGGAAGTTATGGGAGGAGACTTTATTTCTCTTGGATTGGGATTTGGAATGCTTTTTGATATAAGGTCTCCTGTAGTTAATAAGTAGCTAGCCATGAGGTAATGCAGGTTCTTCATAAATTCTGGGGAAACCTCTTGTTGAGACTAGTTCAAGGTGACAAACAACCCTGCTGTTGCATATTATTGGGTTTTGGATTGTTAAGTTCCCCCTGGAGTCACTTAAGTATAGATGGAAACTATGTTAGTATCCTAATGATATTTAACGAAGTGAATGGATTCAGTCACATGTGCAATAATTTCAAGATATTGGTGTCATTGCCAATTATTTACGGGCACGATTGCTTTTCTTTTTCTTTGTATGTTGAATGTTATGTGCTAAGCATAGAGATGGTGATTGATAAATGTTATCTGTTTCATCTGTATATGGCTTTAATGGCACTGATAACATGTTGAGCTAATTGAATGACAATTCTGGACATCATACCTAAGTATCGGATACTGTTTTTTCACTAGTCTTTTTTTGGTTATCAAGGAAGAGAGTTTGGTTCTTTGTGACGTCTGTTGAGTTTTTGGTTTGTCTTTTTAAGTAATTTCTTAAGGTGATTATGCCTTCTGTTCCTTGTCACAAACAGTTACATAGAACCAAAGAAAAAAGAAGGGATACAAAAAAGATAGAAAGAGTCAGCTACATGCTTAATTAATTTCTTCTCAAATTTTGATTGAGGACAAATTGGAGGAGGAACGGAATTATTCGGAAATGTAGTAAGAGTCTCCATTCAGGTTTCTATTAAGTTTTCCTGTTAGCTACTTTTTCTTAACTGGTGCATTTCCCTATTTGGCTTCAAGTTTCACTTCTGACCAGCTTTTTCCTCTTAGATGTTCCCATTATTGTGTTACTTGAATCTACTCATGTTTCTTAATCAGCGACACGGTTGCTATCTGAGCATGTGCGAGTGAAATATTTTATGACAGTTTTAAGTAATTGTCTCAGAGCATTAATTTGATATGTGAATTGCTCTTTCTTCTTGTGCTTACTCTGTAATAATATGTTCACTGTAGAGACAAAGATGTCACGAAGATATGATAGCCGTACAACTATATTCTCCCCAGAAGGTCGTCTCTACCAAGTTGAGTATGCAATGGAAGCCATTGGAAATGCAGGGAGTGCGATTGGAATTTTGTCCAAAGATGGGGTTGTCCTGGTAGGGGAAAAGAAAGTCACATCCAAGCTTCTTCAGACATCAACATCCACTGAAAAGATGTACAAGATCGATGACCATGTTGCATGTGCTGTGGCTGGAATAATGTCTGATGCTAACATCCTAATTAACACAGCCAGGGTTCAAGCTCAGCGCTATACTTATGCTTACCAAGAGCCAATGCCTGTGGAACAGTTGGTTCAGTCTCTATGTGACACAAAGCAGGGATATACCCAGTTTGGTGGGCTCCGTCCATTTGGTGTTTCTTTTCTGTTTGCGGGATGGGATAAAAACTATGGCTTCCAGCTCTATATGAGTGATCCAAGTGGAAATTATGGTGGTTGGAAAGCTGCAGCGATTGGAGCAAACAACCAGGCAGCACAATCAATGCTAAAGCAGGACTACAAGGATGAGATCACTAGGGAGGAGGCAGTTCAACTTGCTCTTAAGGTGCTCAGCAAGACAATGGACAGTACTAGTCTTACTTCAGAGAAGCTTGAGCTTGCCGAGGTATTCAGCTCCAATGGAAAGGTCAAGTACCAGGTGTACTCACCGGAAGCACTCAATAAACTGCTAGCGAAGTCTGGATTAACTCAACCTGTCGCAGAAGCCTCTTAAGACTATTGTATTTCAATTTTTGTACTTTGCTCTCCGGTACCTGGTACCCTTCGGCAACATCTGATATTTTGCGCTCGTTAATTAAGTACCTGGATTATTCTTGCTTGATATAATTGCTTATTTATCAGAGATCCTAGAACTTCAAAAATTGTCTGTCAAACTAGCTTGGTGATTGTGTTCCATTTCAAATATCGTCAGCTTGTGTCTGGATTTATGCCTATATTTTTTAGTTTTGGACCATATTAAATTTCGACCGGGGACAAAAATTTCCTAGTGTAGGCCAATTTGAGGTATTCTGGACCCTTTGGTGGAGGTGTTGGTGCCTTATTGTAAATGTCCAAGGCTATTTCCGAGTAAAAATCTCATGTTGCAATCTGTATGCACTGGAGAAATGTACCAGACATCCTTGATAAAGTTCTAGCTTTGTTGCCGCCACTTCTTGCTTTTGGTTTTTGGCTTTTTACCCTTGTCATCCCACCGAAGGAAGCATAAGAAGATAAAACTTACCGGGAGAACGGGTAGAACGGGAAGAAATTTCTGATTTTCTTTAGGAAGTAACGAAAGCATATTGAAAGGTGTGAATGTGCAGGGTTTTTCTTTTGACACAAAAAGAAACTCAAATCAGATTCGGGCCACAGATAATTTAACTCCCATTCAAGGATTTATCCTTGTTGCTCAAAATAAATTAATTCTATTTTCTTTTAAACTAGAGATATTCATATATGTTCTCCTTTTATTATTGTAAATGTTTCCGACTCAATTTAACATACACGTTTGATTATTGTAAATGCTTTTAACTCATTTTAACATAAAACGAAAAAAGAAAATTTAATCTGAGAAAAAGGTGCCAGCGTGTTTTTTTTTAACATTTATTACAAATATACCCCTTAATTTGTTCGCAATTTACTCATTAATCACTCAATTTCAAGCAGCATTACAAAAGTTAAAACAAGAACTTTAATCTTGGGTATACATCGGAAGATGAAGGGGGTGAATAACAAAATTAAATATAGGCACGTGCCTTGAAAAAGGTCATTGTTACACGAGTGAGAGCGTACCATGAGTACACTTGTCCAAATTCAGGCAAGCCCTTCTTGACACGAACTTCTGAATGAAATTCACATGAAATAGTATAACGTAATTCTGCATCAGGCAGAATTATATTAGAAAAAAAATGATAATAAAGTGAAAAAGGAATTGAAACACAATAGATATCACAAATCCGAAGATCCTCTCCCCTTGTGCATGCACATTTTCTTTTGTGTGTCATACAACAAGCCTTAACATTAAAGAGAGCTAGTTACACAAAGGGTAATCAGACTGAGCAAATAAAAGTTACTAGCAATTCAATTTTTCTGAACGACTAAGCCAGTCTTGTGTAGCAACCAAGTCAGGAAGAACTGTAGCACCGGATTTCCTCCAATTCTCAGCATCAGGTGTGTTAAATCTGTCTAACAGCAAAGCATGCATTCCCACACTCTTTGCAGGCAAGTAGTCCTTACGCATGCTGTCTCCTATATGGAGAACTTCTTCTGGTGCAATGTTTCCAGCCTTTTCCAAGGCGATCCTATATATCCTTGGATCCGGCTTCTCCACGCCTACAAGACCAGAAAATACGCCAAAATCCCACTCTGATCCCTGAAACCAAAACATTATATGACAAGTGATTCATGATTCTGCAATCAGCATCAGAGCTCAGAAGGCATAGTTAATCAATTGTTGTAAGGTTGTAAATTTTTTGTGAGACTATACAGGGAAGTACCTGATTCAAGCCCAATGCCGGAAGGATTACATCCTGATACCGATATTCTGCATTGCTAACAAGCCCAACTTTAAGCCCCTTCTCACGAAGCCATCTAAGGAAAGGTTGAGAATCTGGAAAGACGGTGTAAGGTGCAGAGGAGCCAAAGGTTGCATATATGCGCCTAAAGATGCTCTCAAATGTCTCCTCGTCATAGTCATATCCAGCCTGCAGAGATCAGACAATCCATGTTATGACTTCAACCATGCTATACACAGAAGAGAAGATAAATCATTTTCTGGATCCAGCTGCTTAATATTTACTTTCTATCAGCCAGCCAGTGCCAAGCATAGCAGACTGATTAACAGAGTGAAGTGTTCAGCTTTGTTTATAGTGGAATTGGGAATTGCAGAGTGAGACTCCATTCAAATAATTTGAGCATTTAAATTCGTGATTAGAATGCAAAACATAAAGATGAGCAAATATGGGGAAGTCATGATAACCAAATAATTCAAACTACTGCAAACTGTCATACCTTAACAAAAGAATCTCTCACACAAGTCTTCCACCAGACAATGTTGGGGATTTTTTCTGCAAATCCAAAACATGGATGTTTTTTCGCCATATCAGTATATGCAAGCTTAAAGCCCTCATGAACTCGTTTGTAGTCAGGACATGGCAAACCAACAGCTTTAGCTGCCATGCAATAGTAATCACCAAGCTCCCCCTTATATGCTATCAGAGTCCCAGTAACATCAAGTGTGACACAGCGCAACTTCGCTAGGATAGACATTGTATAAATAACTGAGATAGGCGTATCTCCTTACTGATTCAGAGCTTTATATAAAAATTTTTTGCATCTTATATTATAAGAATTGAGCAAGATAATGAAGCTATCGATTGAACTGCACATTAACCGCTTCTTGGGTAAATGATAAACCTGCATTATAAAAATGAATAGTTCAGCTATTGATTCACTCAGTAGCATGAAAATTCACTTGATCACATTCCCATTCACCTGTCCTGCTATTAGTTTCATTATATAACTATATGCATCACACTCCAATCAGAAACTTTAACGTGTCCCATTCTAACAGCACTTGATCCCTATGATATCAGTCCACCAAGCCCATAAACCAAAATCAGAGACTTTAACCCGTCCCATTCTAACAGCACTTGATCTCTATGATATCAGTCCACCAAGCCCATAAACCAAGATCTGGGAACTTTCCCAGATTATTTCCAGTACATTACAGAGAGAGTAGCAAAACTTCATTTTTACAAATTTTAGAATAACTTGAACAATAGGCTAGATACACTACTGGAAACAAAAGGCAGCAGGGAGGTAAAAAAACTGTGACTGAGAGGGTCTAGACCTCGGTGGCCATTCAAGTGAGTTTGGGAGAACTAGGAACATCCATCGATTAAAGGTGTATGAATACAGAGTTCTAAGTACATGAAGTCTACATCAGTTTTGGCTTTCGGCATTATAAAGCCTAAATCTTCAAATTTACAACAAAATTTCTACTCTACTGCTTCACATTTGGGGTTCCATATTAAAAGGGCCTGGATCCCGTGGATTAACACAACTTTGGTGATTGCTGCTGTATCAACAACGCAAACAGATGCAAATCTAACCCCAAATAGATAAAAGCTACATGATGAAATGATTCAGATGTTAGATAAACAAACTATACCTTTTGTTTTGGGATACAATGCTGGCCAAAACAATCATAGTTTTCCTTTGTAACACACACCTAAAAAAATGCATTTTTATGCAAAAACAGTGTTAGACACCTAGCCTACAACAAATAAAATATATTTTAAAACATCAACTCAATTTTTCATTTCCAATTGACTTGTCTTTTTCTTGTTTGACCAACAATCAACATTCCAATTCAAGTAATTTTTTTCATAAACCGGGGGCGGTAAACAAAATCAACCCTGGATATATTGTAGTATTCTTCACAAGTCCCCAATGAGATCCAGGCTAGACAACACAAAGAAAAAATCCCAGATTTTACCTTCACTTTTTCTTTATTTCCATTGCCAAAAAAAAAAATCCATTAGAAAAGATAAAGCAAACATATCAATAGCAGCACCTTATTTATACCTCTAGAAAGCAAGAATCTTTCACTTCATTCAAGCAAAATACCAAACACCAGAAAGAAATGCAGTTTCATCAAGAAAAATTATACCTTGACGTAAGCTCAAATTTTGAGCACTCTACAATAACAACATAAAAAAAGTTCAAATTTTTCTCAGACCCATATGAGAATAGATGGATTAAAAGCATACCCTGATGAGATTAAACCAAAAGGAATCTTGGTTGCTTCATAAAATTGACATGATTCCCTCCCATGTCAGTCAGCTTCATGGAGCAATATATAGGCTAAAATGATGATTAACCCAAAAACTGTTTTATTTTTTATTTTCATTATTATATTTTTTGGGAACTTCGTTCCCACGTACTGTAATTAAATACTTTTTTTATTTTGGATTTTGGCCTAAATATAATTAAGGAAGAAAGTTTTATTGCTTTGGGGTCCTTATGCTTTGCTTGGGGTTTTTAGATGGAAGCTCTCAGTTTTTATATTCTATATTCATTAACCAATAGAATTAGTTTCTTCAAAAGTGATGACGATGTCTTTATTCTTATAGGAATAGGAATTGGTTTTGGAAATAAAAAATGTTTGTTTTTTTTTTTCTATGCTTTTTATAAGAAAGTAGTTTTATGATTTACTTTTGTTAATGGGTATACTTAGGGAAAAAAAAATTTATATACATTTATGTTTTTATTTTTTTTATAAGGGTAGCAATATAAAAGCTTAAAGTTCTTTCCCATTTTGAATTATAGTGTTTTAATTCTTCTAAAGAAAAAAGTAACTTCTCAAAGGTTAACATCAGGTGATTAACGAGTTACCTTATTATTAACCATGGATAGGAAGTCTATTCAAATTGAAGATAATATTATTTAAGATATTATGCTTTCAGTTTTAATGTAGGCAATTTAATACTAGTATTTTTTTCAAACCATCTTTTTCTTTTAAGATATTATACAAATCACGATATAAAATATCCTAACTTTTTTTTTTTTAGGAGAAAAAGTATCCTAACTTTTGATAAAAGAAATTATACAAATCTCATCATACATTCATTTTAACATTAATCAATGCCAATTATTTGAATAACTTAAAACTGAAAATTGGACTAAATTTAAATAGATACATACTTTTTGCATGCACCTAGTGGAATTTAAGCGACTGCTAGGCAGGAAAAATAAGAACAAGAATTATAGTACCAATAAAAGTACAAGTGGATTAATACGTGAATCCAGTAATGAGAAATATAGAAAAACTAAGGACATAGATGAAATAATTCTTTTGAAAAATGAAAACCATGGATGTTAGCCAACGGTTTTAGCAGCAGGAGGGGAAAAGTATAAAATGCACCGCACAAGCAATGTTGCGTGTTATACTAAAATTAATAATTTATTATTATATAATAAAATAAATTAAATTTTTATATTTAACGATATGTAATTAATTTTAATACACTGCACCATGCCATGGTGCATACAATACTCGTTCTAACAGAAAGTAAATAACATGAAAACCCCACTCACGATCAAAAATATTTGTCCTATTCAAGCTAAGTGTGCAAGGAGTGAATCCACGCGCCGCTCCAGCTGACGGGCTTCTAACGACGGATGGCATCATTTGGACGGGATGGGATGGGGGTGGAGCTCCACATTCTAAAAGTATCATCGGCTCTTCCAAATGCCTAACGCAGTTGAGAAGTTGACAGAACCAATTTCACGCGCCGTAAGAGCATCTGAAAATCTAAGGGGGACTGTTGCACGGGTCCATTCATCGCCGAGATTTTTTATTTTTCTACTGTTTACCTTTTTTGTTTTTTTCTTTTAAATTCATTGGAATTGGGAATGTGGTCCGTTTAATCAAAACAATGAACAGAGATGTGATTGCATGAACAGTTGAATTTACTGCTTAGATGCATCTAACTCAAGACTTCTCCACCCAAAGCTATCGTAGAATTCAATTAGACATGGGCTTGGGCTATTCGTAGGTGTACCAGATTTATGGGCTTATAGACGGGAAAAGTATACAATACACCACGTGCATTGTCACGTGGTGTATTAGAACTAATAATTTATCGTCATGTAGTAATGGTGGGTCATACCTTGTATTATTTGGCGATGTGTGATTGGTTTTAATACACCACGTGCCACGCCACGTGACGCGCGTGGTGCACGCAATACTCACACTTATAGACGTTGCTATTTTTGAAAAGTGTTATATAAATATAGTGCTATATACTGACATAATAAAATAATATAAAAATATTTATTGGACTTTGTTTTACAGGTTCGCAAAGTCAACATTCAAGTTTTGGACGTTTCATTGAACCGGGGGTGGGGGGGAGGGGGGGCATGTTGTGCCTCAGGGTGCTCAAACCTTGTGTAAAACAAAGGTTGCTTAAAATTTTTCTAAAGCCACTTGAACAGACCGAACTAATGATGAACAAGCCCAAAAACGGTTATAATTATAAATCTTTCAAAACTGAATCCTCAAAGTTTGAATTGAAGCCGCCCAATAATGAGTTGGTTCTAGTTTCCACCTAGGAAACCGAAAATCAACCAGATGAACCGATACTTAATAGCTAGATTAGAAAAAAAAATTTATTTATTAGTAGTTTGAGTCTTCCATTATTTTTCCAAATTCCAATTAGGGTTGCAAATGAGTTGAATCAAATTGAGTTTTGATCAAGTCAAATGTATAAGGCTTGAATTTAATCAGGCATGTTGCATAAAGTTTGAGTTTGAAATCAAGTTCGACTGTTAGCTCAATCGAGCTCGAATGAAAATAAAAATAATTACTATAATACTTTTTAAATTGTATAAAATAGTCATTTCACCTGTAATAAATACAAAAATATAATGTATATTATGAGATTTGAGCCACCTCAATGAGCCAAATGCTTTGCACTTGAATTGGATTTGAAAATTTAACCTAGGCAGCTAAAACTCGCCTAGATCTCAATAAACACAAAAGCAAGTCAAGCTGTCGAGCGAGTCAAGTTGAGTTGGCTAGCGAGCCAGCTTAGTTTGTTTTTCAACCACAGTTCTAATAGTGTTATGTATCTTTTTTAGGATAGACATATGTTATGTAATATTATGGTAATATATTAAATTATGTATAAAGTTTTATAATTAAACTAAAATTGAGTTATTCATCTTAATGACTATAACAAATTAATAAGTGCAATTTTATTGAAATATAAAAGTTATAATTATAACAACTACGACATCATTTATAATTTTGAAGTGTTTCAGTATGAAAAATAACTTAAATTTGGGAAAGAGATCATAAAATATTTAAAAACAGTGCAAATAAAAAAAAATAATCATAGTATTGATTTTAGTTCCTTCTGTTTTTTGTTTGATGACATGAACGTGACATTAGTATCCCTCGGTGGTTAACTTAAACCTAATTTAAGTAATTCATTTGTTTGGGAGTAAGAAAAGAAAAGAAAAGAAAAGAAAGGATACTTGACTAATTTCCTTTGTTTGGGCGTAAAAAAAAGAGGAAAGAACTTTCCTCCAAAAGCTTTTCTCCCAAGGAAACAAAACTTTTCATTCCCTTTTTTTTTTTTCTTAATTCTTATTCTCTTTTCTTTTCTTTTTCATCTCAACTCTTAAAATTTGTATGAGCTGTGCTGTTATCTTGATTAAAGTTTCTTGTATTTCAGTATTTTAATTAACTTATGATGGGATTTCATGCCTTATGCTCAATAGCTCATTAGAATTTCTTGTAATTTTAAATAGTATAAGTAGAGACTATTAAATTGCAGGTTCATTTAATCAAATATTTGTAAATCTAGATACCGTTGTAGTAGCTTGTCTATAATAATACTATATAACAAACTGCCAAACCGCAAAAAAAAAAAAAAAAAAAAACAACGATTTAGTTTTGGTCGTGATTTTTCAAACCGCATCAAAACCAAATTTAGTGAATGAACAATAAATTATCACATTTTTACCTTCTTTTCATTTAAATAGTGGATACTGAAATCCGGTCCAGGCGCAAGACAAGAGTTTTGGGTAGTTGATGACCCGACCCGACCCGACAAAAAGTTACCGTTCAACAACGAAAAGTAAAACGAAAAACAGGAAAACGGAAATACAAGAAAGAGTAGAAAGTTTCCTCAGTAAAGCAATGGCTTGGCATCGATACCTACTTTCAATACTTATCTGATCGCATTATTAGCACCATAAGTTTGGATTTGAACGACCAGTTTGTTTTGATATAAAATCATCATACCTTTTTTCCGTAAAGGAATTGCATTTGTTGTGTGTGCAAGCATTTGTGTATCACCTGTTCGGTGAAATTCCACAGTGAACATTTTACGTGACAACTGGAAAAACCCATAATTTGGTGCGTAGGAATTGCCGTGCTAGAGGACAAAATAATAGCTGAAACCACATTTTTATTTTCTCTTGCTTTTTGGTGCTGCGGGATTAATATATACTGCTAGGTCTGATTTTTATTATTGTTTTCTTGATATCATAGGAACGGAACAGGCTGATGATAACGAAATGGAAAGCAGAAAAAGTAGAGCTGAGCTTAAAGGTTTGCTGGAAATTCTACCCCCAGTTGAGTTCTGCTGTGTATATGGGTCCACTCTCCATCCCAACAATCTTGACAAGGTTTTCACTTTTTTCATATTCTCCACATATATTTGTAAAGTAATGATCACTTGATATACCCTTTTGTTTAAGATATACTGTTAGCAAATCGGTGGCAGTTTTATATACTCCATTTTAATATTTTTCCTCCACTTATTTGGATTTTATTTTTGATGTCTAGAAATCCATGATAGATTACATTATTGGTGTGTCTGATCCTGAGAAATGGCATTCTGAGGTATTCATTGGATTGCGTTTTGCTTAAAGCATCTGCATTTACATTGCCTTACTGTCTTTTATCCGAGTGAATGATGTTGATTTTATTTTTTTCCATTTCTCAATCAAGAACTTAAAGATGAATCGGAATCACTATGCTTCGTGGTTGGTGCACTTGGGTGGAGCAAGGCTGGTGCTAGTCTCCCTTTGATCTAATTTGTAATTTTTGTGTATTTCTTTCAATTGGAATAAGGAAAGTTTTGGTTTTTATGATTCTTAGATCACAGACATAGCAGACGATATTGGTGTTGGTGTGCATTTCAATCCATTTGTTACCTTGAATGATCAGGTATCTACAATTTTCAAATGCATGCATATACATTTGTTTGGCACTATTGAAAAGATAACGGTGTATGGATTTGTTTGGGAATGCGAACTTGTATCTGTGCCTTTTGAGTGGCTTAAAGCAAAAGAATGCCCACACTAACGCTGTGAGGTCCCAAGTAATGGACTTACTTTGTATATTGGATATTGTTGATGCATTTCTGTATATCTTATTTGTAATTTCACCTCTGATTCATTTTGGCAGATGTACAAGTATGGAGTTGTTAGAATGGATGACTTGATCAATGACATACTAGGATGGCAGAGATTCTATCTTTGTGGTCGCCTGCAAAAACCTGTATGCCCCATTCCAAAGTGTTCCAACATTAATTTACGCTGTGTTTATTGGTAGAGCAACCTAGTCCCGTGAAGCATAATCACACATTATATCATGATTTGCAGATGTTAGTTTTCATTTTGTTTAACATTTCTTTGACAAATGCTGAGTAATTTAGTGGTTCTTTTCTTGTTGGCAAAACCAATTTTGAAGATGTAGATGGTCTCTGTATGTCATGGATTAACAACATTCATCTGCCCTAACTCACTTTTTGCTGCTGGGTCATGCTCACCAGTCGCAAGTGTCTTTTACAAGCAATAACTGATTGTCGGATATACTAGTAACATCAGAACTCAGAATTAGTGTGTCTCATAAAATTGCCTGTATAATTTAGCATGACAAGCATGGGAAAAAAAAAATACTGACCCTGTCGGTTTAATGCACCAACACTGATGATATCTATGACTTCCTCCATTCTGAATTGAGTTTAGAAACTGAAAATATGTTATATTCAAAAGTAAGGCAGGAAATTTAAGGATAGAGTAGATCAGGGTCCTGTATATGTTGGATTAAGTGCAGGATCTCACATTTATCTACTGATGACAAAACGGATACTGTAATAGAAGACCAAAATGGCTCATAGTTCTGTTTTCAGATGATGCAAGTGTGTGCAAAAGTTAGAACGAAACTTTCCCATGTAAATTGATGTATAAATTGGTGCTGCAATTTTGATTGCTGTTTTGGAGTAAAATATGCTCAGAGATCATAGAATAAAGCATTTTAGAAGAAATTTGGTGATAAAGGGCAACGGAATCCTAGTGCTGGTGGAGAGTAATTTAGATGGATGATTAATTGCTGTAAGATATTAAATGTGAGAATCTTCTGTAAGGGGAAATGATAGGTAGTTCTTGTTAGGTAAATTATGTAATCAATGTAAATTAGGGATATAATAGGTAGTTCTTGTTAGGTAAATTATGTAATCAATGTAAATTAGGGATATAATAGGTAGTTCTTGTTAGGTAAATTATGTAATCAATGTAAATTAGGGAAATAATAGGTAGTTCTTGTTAGGTAAATTATAAACCAGGTCCCAAATATAAAGATAATGCCTGAAAATAATTTTCTATGTTCCAAAGGATTAAAAACTTGAAAGTTTATTGATTGATTTCATTGATGCCTTGGAATTTATAAAATTTCTGTTGCCCTTCATCTGTCACATCTTTTTTAGATTGTAGTGATTCAAATTACATTTGCTTTTATCATCCTACTTTCCAGGTAAATATCATTGTCGATAATTTGGATCTTGAAAGTTCTAACCACATTAATCTAAGGGCTGCCACTTCTGCTGCTCTTCTTCTTTTGCCATCAAAGTTCACAGAGGTTTCCTGCTTTAACATTTTTAAATGTTCAATTCAAAAGCTTCATCTAATGACTTCTAATATTTAGCATGTTTGCAGGAGGATTTTTATGCGAAAATATGTAGCCTATCATATATGGGTGACCTACGGATGCTCTTTGCAGAGGATAGAGATAAAGTAAGCTGACTGAAACTCTTGGGGATGCAGCAAATGGCACTTTGGTAGCATCAATAGACTTTGTGTCTTTGTTCTCGTGCTGTAAATGTGCTTTTTTTGGCATAGATCTGTCAAAAGCTTAGAAATGTTTTGCTTTTTCCTTTCCTTCCTTTTTTAATGGAAGATTACTATGGCTGCTAGTTCTAGTTCATCACTTGAGAAGGGTATTTAACAAATAATATCTCCAGAATATAAGAACAAACTTGCCGCGATATCAGTTTTCAGTCGAAGTTGTAATTTCTAGGCTCTCTCACTCTGTCCTGGTACTATTCACTGCACAAATAATATGTTTTAGGGGTGACAAATATGGCATTGCTGTCATCTCAAAGAGATATAATAACTGAATTGTTGCTTTTGTTTTCTTGGCATCATTCTCTTTAATTCAAATTGCCAATCTCTTCCAGGTGAAAAAGATTGTGCAAGGGCAGTTCAGTTTGTTCCGAGCAATGTATAAACCATTTCTGGAAGAATATGCAACCAGAGACTTATTGACACTTTCATCTTCCGGTGATGCTCAAGTAAATGTATTACAGGTATGCCCAAATAGTTCAGCTTGCTTGACTCTATGCTTTAGTTTACTGCTTTTCTTCTCTTTTTTCTTTTTCAACTAGACTCAACTTGCCTAAAATTTGTACAGTCAAGTCTTGACATCTAGTAAATGAAAATAATTTGTGTGGAAAATCAGCAATAGGTGGCACTCATTGAGTTTATAACTATAGGTTATAATTTGTTTGAACGTCATTTTTTTTTTGGTTTTTTTAAGATTAAATAACATAGAAAAGTAAATCAATAAATCATAAATAAAATATTGTTAGTACTAATATAATAAAATAAAAACAAAAGAAAGAAGAAAATATTTTATTCTTTCTTCTATTCTAAAAATATGCATTAAATAGTTTGTCTTGATTGTATATTTATTTGGAATTCTTTTCCATTCAAGCCTATATTTGTCCTCTGTAGAACATAGTGTACATCAAAAATCAAATTAGTTAACTAATTCAAGAAATGGCATATTCTTTCCTGGGAGTACCATTGGATATGTAGTCCTTGAAATGGAATATAGGCATGCAATCCTGGAACTTCCAGATGGCTGCTGATAGTCGGCTCCTTCTTGGTTCTCAGAGCTTCTAGTCTAGGAAAACTTCTATTTTGTTCCAAATTTTCTTTAAAGTGGCTATGTTAGATTTTGCTTCAAAATATTTTCCATTTATGTTGTGAATTAGATCAGTCTAAGTTGGTGAACATTCTGTATTGCTGAACAACATATTGATATTTTCTTGGTCGCCATGCTTTTTATGGTCAATTCTGGTCTCACAAAATCTGATACACTTTGAACTGTTGAAACAAGGACTCTGGATTATCTGCTGCTTCAAATCTCATATCTTCTCTTCCACCACCGATCAGAAGTCAAATGGGGATGAAACTTGGAGAGAAGAAAATGCTGGATGAATTTGGTAAGAGCCCTAATTTGTATAGAGTCATAAATGGGAAACATAATCAATTATGTGAATGTTTGGTCTTGCATATAAAGTTATTGTTTTCTGGATTGATGCATTAAATGCTGTAAAAATTCTTGAGGCATAGCTTCATGTTGCTTTTAGCGTCTATAATATATATATGCTATGTGTTTTAGGTCGAATTACAGTAGAAGTGGTAATTGGTTCAAAAGGAGAGGCTGCAGAATGTATGCGGAAGCTTCTAAGAAACAAAGTTATGGTTTCAAGCGCAAGGCAGGCTGTCGCCGGCCTATTGACTGTTGGTGTTCTTGGTGGAGCTCGATACGTTGCTAAAAAAATGCAGAAGGCCTGGAAATCTGGGAAATAATATTGGACATAAAGCAGCTCTGCGCAATTGCCAAGACTTGCCCAATATTCTTGTTCCTTCTACCCTCCTTCACAGCAGGTGAGGGAAAGAATAAGAATTAAGAAGGGTCTCTAATGCATCAGCAACTGAACCCCAAAGGAAGTGATAGAGGAACGACTCATTCCCTGTGAGGGGAGAGGTCTCAAGAACAATTTTCAGAGGACGATAGCAAAATCCTATTAAACCAGAGAGAGAGAGAGAGAGAGATATTTCCGCATGAATGTTTCTTTTGCACGTCTTTGTCAAAAGCACCTCATGACTGTCCCCTGCTCCACGGCCGGGGAAAAAATCCATAACAGAGCATGTTGAATTTCAAAAAATTAATTTATATTGCTGATAATTTCTTTTATATTTAACTTATTTCAGAAGATCACTATCAATAACAATTCAAAAGCAATTATAACTAGACCTTAAAAGACATTAACACCAACACAACATCACGTTTGGCAGTAAAAGATTTCATATATTAGTCAGGTAAATCCATACACAAAGAAAATAGAAAAATAAAACAAAAATGAAATTAAGGAAAAAAAATAAAACTAAAACCAAAACCAAACTAAAGTGCCTCTGTCCAAAGTTCCGAACTTTCCCTATTCTCCTCCGCCACTCCCCCAAAGTTCCAATCTTTCCTCAATTTCCAGCGCCACTCCTCCGACACCATCATTCCTCCTCCTCTCCCCTAGCAACCCTGTGTAAAACTGACGAGGGGTAAAATTGATGTTGAATGTCTGAGAAAACAGTAAAGAAACATGGAAGCTCAAAGCTCTCTTTCTGGAATTTCTTTTACCATTCATGATCCTAAAACCCCATTTTATCTCACTAAGCCCCCTTCTTTTTCTTCTTCAAAACAAGTTTCCTTCAAAACCCATTATTCTTTTGCTTCAAATCTAGCATTTACCAAAAAAAGATTGAAGATTAGAGCTATTGTTGAGAAGGTAGAGAGTGGAAAAGTTAGCACTAATGTTGTTGAGGATGATTTGAAACCAAAAGTTAAGAAGAAAAATCTGGCTGTTTTTGTCTCTGGTGGAGGTTCGAATTTCAAATCACTCCATGAGGCAATTATCAATGGCTTTGTTCATGGAGATATTTCTGTCTTGGTCACTAATAAACCTGGTATGTACGTTCTGCTCTTCTCTTGATTTTCCCTCTCTCTCTCATCATTCTACATTGTTGTTTGATTAAATTAATGTTGGATCATGCAAGTCATTTACCAAAGTTTTAACTTTGTTAAGAATTCCTTTTAGTTTGTGTGAAGAGACAAAATTATTTGGAATTAACTGCGATTTAGCTTTCATTTTAATTTGAACTAATGAAATCTTAGTTTTCATTGTTAGTCAGTGGTATTAGAAGCATGGATTTATTTGATTGTTTCGCGTTCACTTTTATTCTTGTTACCCGATCTTGTAGTTCTTATGCTATCTATTCTCTAATCCAATGCATCACAGACTGTGGAGGTGCAGTGTACGCTAGTGATAACGGCATCCCCGTTGTTTTGTTTCCCAAGATGAAAGGTGATTCTGGTTTGTCTTCAAAAGACCTTGTAAATGCTCTAAGGTAGTTTTATGTTTATTTTTTTACTGCAAGTGTTTATGCTATCTGGGATGATTGTATCAAACTGGCATTTTCTTGTGAAAGCATCTGTTTTGAAAGTCCTTTTCTTTCCTAAACTTGTTGCTAGGATTAGTTTGCTAGCCACTCCGGCTGAAAGCATTTTTTGTGTTGTCAATTTGGTTCGAGAGACAAAATGAAAAAGAACTCAAAGGAAATTGCTTCCATTGCTTTTCCTCTTTTAGTTAGATTTTTTAGTACCAACCAAGATTGGAAATGTAAAATACATAAGGTCATAAACTGTGACAGCTCACTCAATTGGCCTCGTCATCTGGAACCTGTGTACCAAACATACACCACCATGACGAATTCTATGCTTGTTCTTTGTTCCATCCCCTTCCAAGTTCTTATGAGGAATTAATCAACAATGCATATGTGGTAGTTATTAGAGTAAGTTCGAAATGCATTGGGCAAATAGTGCAGTTTGAAGGGATTGTGCACAAAATTGGTGAAATTTGAATACTAGAAATAGAGAACAATGGAGAAGATAAACGTGCATAATACAATTTGTGAGAGTGATGCTATCCTGGAGGCAGAGTAAATTTACTTCTATTTGCCCAATGAGCATGGCTTTTTTTTTTTTTTTAAAGTGCAGCATGGCTTACTTTATGTCCACGTGTCTTCCAATCTTGCACAATTTGATGGATAGGGATGTGTAATTTTGAAACCATATTCATGCTGGGTAGGATTCTGTTGATCCGTTAGTAAATTTCTCAGTCACCAATTCTATTCTCTTAGTGGCACCCCCTTTCTCCCCCCCCCCCCCCCCCCTCCAAAATAATAATAAAATAAAAATAAAAATAAAAAAATTTAAAAAAAAAAAAAGGAAAACAGAAGAAGAGGTCAAGGAAGAATAGGAGACAGAAGAAAATATAATGCTTTCCTATTTCTCTTTTATTCTCACCATGCCTTGTACTCGACAGAAGCTACAAGATCGACTTCATTCTCTTAGCTGGATTCTTAAAGCTTATACCTGCTGAGTTGATTCAAGCATTTCCAAGATCCATATTGAATATCCATCCTTCACTTCTTCCAGCGTTTGGAGGCAAAGGGTATTATGGAATGAATGTGCACAAGGCAGTCATTGCTTCTGGAGCAAGGTTAATTTTTCCTCCTCTAACATTGATATGTAACTTCTTTTTGTTTTTTCCTTTTGGTATTCCTATATGCCATGAAGTTTTCAACCGAATTGGTCTGAAAATCTATGACAAGTATTATTGTCATCAATTTTGGTCTCTTCAATACTCCTGATTTATTTTTATAATAGAAGTGCTTTGAACTTGTAAACTAGGCTAGAGAAATGGTAAAATCCATCAGTTCTAATGGCAGAGCATCAAGG
This sequence comes from Mitragyna speciosa, assembly GCA_024721245.1. Taxonomy (NCBI): domain Eukaryota; kingdom Viridiplantae; phylum Streptophyta; class Magnoliopsida; order Gentianales; family Rubiaceae; genus Mitragyna; species Mitragyna speciosa. The sequence continues at coordinate 9,361,905 of CM045552.1, read as the reverse complement.
TTGCTCATCTACCCTACCTGTTAGGGACATGAGAGTTGGGGGTTGTGACATTGCGAACAGAGTCTGGCTATTGTGCCTGATGCTTTATAATGTTCAATTTATAATCTTCAATAAGTATTTCCAATTGCTTAAGCTTGGCAGGTTGGATGGTAAAAATTTTATCTTTCTTACATGCGTATATGTCCCCATCTGTGTTTGACATGTTTGTATCATTTTCTTTTTCCATTTTTTTTGCTTTTATGATATTCCTTTCTCTTCTTTTTCTCTTTGTTTCTGCGATTTCAAGCTTATATTTGGTAATTGGAAAAGAGGAAGGTGGTGGGTGAGGAGATGCTGTTTATTGGAAAAATAAGACAAGGGTTAAGGCGTAGTCCATCCTCTTTTACCCCTGCAGACTAAATGGTTTCGTAATTTCATTATTTACAACTGTTCTCATATAGGTGTCATTTGTTTTAAAATTATAGATTTGTGCATAGCAAGTAATATCCAGTTATTTTGGTGTTCTTTTAGATATTCGGGTCCTACAATACACTATGTAGATGAGGAGTATGACAGAGGCCGTATCCTTGCCCAAAGGGTTGTTCCTGTGCTCACTAATGACACAGCAGAAGAGCTAGCTAGGAGAGTCCTCCATGAGGTATTGAATTTTGATATTCGGTTTTACATGTCAACTATGCACTCCTATGCTGTTAATTTTGATTGTCATTGTGCAATATTAGCTCTTTGAAGAAAAATGTATTGCAAGCCTCTAGACTTGATTAATCGTTCTTGATTTTGAACTTTTATCTCAAACAGTTGTCCATATTTTAACTTCCATCAAACTGATGCCTGGTTAGGTTGTTTAACCATTGTTGTATCCAACCATATGTGTTTGGTACTTCCTTATTTATTTTTTCCCTGGATATATCCTGCATGCTTTCCAACTAACCAAGACTAGAACACAGAGAAATCCGGGAACAGAAATTTTGGAGTAAAACGCTGAATCTCTCTATCGGAGCAATTGTTGAATTTGTTGTTGTTCACCTGACTATTTGTGCTTAGCTTTTTATTCATTGATTGATTCCTACGTGGAATGTATCTTTTGTTATCAGGAACATATATTGTATAAGGATGTTGTAGCAGCATTATGTGAAGAGAGGATTATCTGGCGGGAAGATGGCGTACCATTGATTCAATGCAGAGAAAATCCCAATCTGTATACGTAATGGTACTTGGTCACATATTGTGTTGGACAAGCCGAACTTACTGCCAACTCGGAATTTTGTTTAACATGCAAAAGTTGCTGTACTTACGCTTGTAGGATGGCAGTATAACCTCCAAGGGCAAATTGCCTTGCAAGATGATGTACTTTACAGTCCGGAAGAGTGTATAATAAATTCAGGTAGTATTTTGGTTAGTTTTGTATCAACGGCAACAGCAACTGCAGTGCTAAATTTAGTCGAAAGGTGAACTATTTAAATTATGTAGCCTTTGCATATTTTATTTGCCATGGCAATACTGTGGTGGCTATATCCTATGTGAAGAAATGCTAGCTCTACCATTTCACAGCTATTTTTAAACCTGCCCTCAATTGCTTGTTTCCTTTTGCTCTCTATTTTCGTGCTATATTGATCTGCTGCAATAATGTGCTTTGTTAATGAGTTATGAGTAACATATATGAAATGGGAGAAAATTATAGTTTTAGTACCGAATATTTAAGACATTGGCATTCTAAATACCTATAATTTGGACAAAAACAAATATAATTTTAAATGTTTCGATTTTAGCACATGTAGTCCTATTGATAGGTTTGGTCAAAATTTTACTGGAAATCGGTCATGTGATATTCAAGTGCCAATGATCAAATTATCAAAAAAAAAGGAAAAAGGAAAAAATTTTAATTGGCATAATTTGTAATTCTAATTATATTTAACTACCTTTAAGACATGTATGTAGAGTTGTTTTGGTTAATCGCAATTTTTAAAAATTGATATCCTGAATTGAAATCGCTTTTGCAAATGAGGTTTAGTTAATTTAACCGATTTTAAATTTTAGTTCAATTATCCTCATTTTTTAGTTAAGAATGAATCACTCGTTGCGATTTTTTGGTTTTTGGATTTTTTGGCGCATCCATACATAACAGTATTAGGCTAAAATATGTTACAAAGATTAAGGTTTAGTTATTCTCAATTTGCCTCATTCAATTTCAATATCAAGTAGACTTGCTCACTTACAACAGTTTTGGATAAATACTTTACTAGAATAACAACCTTAACACAATATGCATTAATATGGCTTTTATGGTTATAAAACTTGTGTGGAAGTTACATGCCTATTATTACAGTTGGGACAATCATTTAAGTTCCAGTAATGACATTTCTATAAAAATAAAGAATTGTATATTCTAAACAAATAGAATCATATGCAAGGAAAAAACAAATGTTTTTGTTTCATCCAATCAGGACCATGTAACTCAATTGTTAACAAAAAAAAACAATAACTTAAGAATGAAAAAGGCATTAAAGTAAATGCTCTGTTTCATTTTTCTTTCTCTTTTATATGTATATTTTATGCATTTTTTTGCTTATGATGTTTCTATTTATTCTATGGGCATGTTTTTAATAGCTTTTTTCTACCTGATTTTAGCTTCTAATTTTTAAAAATCTATTTTGTGATGCTTTCAACCGCTTTTTTACTATGTTTTTAGATTTTTTAAGCTAAAATCAGGAGCAATTGATTTTCAGCTTTTCTAAAATTAATTTTTATAAAATTAGAAGCTATTGAGGATAAGCCCTAAATTTTAACTTTTACTTACTAGAAATATTTAGGCAGATCTAGTCTACCAATTATCTAGACTCCAAATCAGGTCAATTTCTTCTCAACAAATAAATGCTTAAGCTATTAAAATCTTGCCTAATGGAGAGGTGCTTGGAGAGTTGAAAAACCTTGTATTTTTCATTGAGAAGGTAATGCAATGAAAAAAAATCCCATCCAAGGGCATAAAAGACAAGGAAACACTCAAGACATTCGGGCAAGGGATCATCCGATGAATGGACATGATCAGAGGGTTACAAGGCATTAGCCCCGCCCCTGGTGTACCCCTCCTTGCTCAAGGTAACGTCTTCGGCAAGTTTAATTGATCTTGTAAATCGGCTAGTTGAGAAAGGTAGTTAATTTAATTTGAAGTTGTCTGAATGAATCGCTTGCTTTATTAGAAAATAAATAAAAAAAGCTTTATTGGGAGATTTTGATGAGCCTTTTCTTGTTTATCTGATATAATACTTTGTTCCTTGCTTGATACTGTTAGATGATCAATGATTTAATATTGATCACATAGTTCAAGAATAACAACTAGATAAGGTCTACTTAAATGTTTTTTTTTTTAAATTACATCTTTCCTACCAAAATTCTTATTAACCTAATCAATTAAACTAATGCATAATATCAAGGATGATATCAATAATACTTTCTATATGAATGTAAGCTTGACTATGGTTTTCCTAAATAGTAATAGTTTTTCATTAGTTAAGCAAATTAGTCAATGGTTGGACATTTAGCCAAAGCCAATAAATGTAATAAAAATGTAATAATGGATAAAGGTAATAAAATTGTAATAATGGTTAAACTTAGAGGGTGAATTGAGAATATACTAAATTTCCAAGTGCAGAACAAAAACTACCCAAATAGAGGCAAAAGAGAAAAAGTAAAATTTGAATCCTTCCAAGTTCCATATCATCGGTTTCTGGCGGATAAATTTTCTCAATTTGTCAATCCCTGTGTATTGGATGAGGTGAAAGATGTTCCCTCAATATCATCGGTTTTCAAGGGGATTGTACCTAAACAATTCCCTCTTTCACCTTGAGGATTCTCCGTTGGAATTGTAGGGGAATAGATCAATCTTGTACAATTCAAACACTGCATAGATTGACCCGATCACATAAACCAAACATCATATTTCTCATGGAAACCAAATCCAGCACCTCTAGAATGATAAAATGGTTACAATCAACTTACTTTTGTCACTGGGTCTTGGTTGATCCGAAGGGCAGATCAGGTGGTTTATGTGTTGCTTGGACTAATTTTGTTTCGCACTCGGTTGTATCAAAATCTGATCATTATATATGTACTAAAGTTTTTGAAAGAAATGGTTCACAATGGTATCTATCCTTGTCTATGGGCATCCTGGCTTACAGTTTAGACAATTAGTTTGGGACTCTATTAATCAATGTCTGAGTGGTAGTAACTTACCTACATTAATGATTGGGGATTTTAACTAAATTCTTGGTTATCAAATACACAAAACCAAGGCACCCAACAATTCCAGAATCTTGTGTCATCCCTTGCCATGAATGAACTCAATCATACTGGTGTGTGATACACTTAGACAAACAACTGCAAGTCTTCGAAAACTATCTACGAACGTCTGGATCGGACATTTGCCAATTCGCAATGGTTATCTATGTTTCCAAGAGTAGTACTTAGGAATTTGCCTATAATGAGATCTGATCACGGTCTCATTTTGATAGATACTAAATTTCGATCGTCATCTAATACCTTTTCTCCCAAGTTTGAGGCTTTGTGGGTTAAAAGCTCAACGTGTGAGCAAATTGTGAAGAAATCTTGGTTACCTCATTAGGGTATCAGAGATGGCTCTTCGTCTATTCAATCGTCACAAATTGTCTCTCAATTGAATACTTTAATGGTTCATTTGCGCAATTGGAATCGGCATGCCTTTGGTTCAATGGATTCTAAGATCAAACAAGTCTTATCTCATTTAGAATTCTTGCAATTGAACATTTCATATCCAAATTACCCGCAATTGGAAGTTAATCTCAAACAACAATTGGACTTTCTATTTACTTGTCAAGATGAATATTGGAAACAATAATCTCGCATAAATTGGACGTCTTCAGAGGATCGAAATACTAGTTTTTTTTCATAAGTGGGCAAACAAACGAAAAGTTGGTAATAATATAACGGAAACACAGAAAGAAGATGGATCTTGGTTGGAAGATACCTAGAATATTCTTACATACACTAAAGATTACTTTTGCAATTTATATCAAGCTAACCGTGGAATTGTCAACCATTTGTCAGATGGGGTATTTTCTCAAACAAGGAATACATGGAATTTTGATGATCATTTTAATATTCTCAACTTCTTAGACTTACAGCTCTCACACCCAGAGATTGACATCCTACAGCACAAATTTACCGACAAAGAAGTAACAACTACTCTTTTTCAAATAGGAAAATGGAAGTCCCCTGGACCAGATGGATTTCAAGGTAGGGTTTTATCAACAATATGGGTCCATTCTTAGACCCTCAGTAACAACTGGTGTTTGTAACGTCCTCAACAATGGAGCTTCCTTTTGTTCTTGGAATCAAACAAAGATAGTTCTTATTCCAAAAATAAACAATCCAACCAAACTCTCATTTTAGACTTATTAGCCTCTGCAATGTCATCTATAAACTTGTCGCTAAGGTTCTCGCTAATAGAATCAAAAAAATTATCCACAGTATAATCTCTACTAATCAAAATGTCTTCGTTCCTAATAGATATATTGTAACACCTTAGAAATTCATGCCAAAACCATTTATTTTGTATTATGTTCATTAGAAAAAAAAAGGGCCGAATTAGTGGAAAAAAATAATAAGGAATGATTTTCTATTTTATTAGCATGTTGTACCTTCTTCCTTAGGAGTTGTACTTAGAATGTCTTGCAAGATTAATCATGGGATAAATAATAAAAATCTCTTCTAATTACCCATTGCCAAGTGTAGTCTTCCATGGAGAGAAAGTCAAGATTACTTTGGTTTTGTCTTGCTTTGATTGGACCACCATTTTTCCAATTTTTCTTCAATTCTTTCTCACTTTACTTAGCCATTTTTTTTTCTTTTCTTCTTCATCTTGGCCAGTTCTTGTCTTCCTCTTTTCTCTCCATTTTCTTTCATTTTCTTGGAGCTCTTACTTCCATTTAATCACTTTTCAACCATAGAAATTAAGTTGATCTTCCTCCTAAGCAACAATCTTGTCTTACTAAAGGTATTTCCCATGAATTTCTCTTCTAATTTCAAGTATAAGATCATAGTTTTCTAGCTTTTAAGACATGTTTTTATGGTTAAGTGTGATTTATTTTAGCTATGAAATATGAAGTTTTATTCCAAGAATATGAGGTTTATGGACTTGTATGACTTGTAGCTAGTGATTTAAACTTGAAATGGCATGATTTAGGTTTGATTTGGTTGAAGAAACTTGGAGTAGTTTAGGTGTTTTTGTGATGAATTTGGGTGAAATTGAAGTGAGTTTGATGTGAAATTGGTAGAACTACTTGAGATTGGGTTGTTTGGATGTTTTTCTTGCAGGTTAAAAATTTTGGGTTAGTCCGATTATAGGGGAAGTGCTGCCGAAATTTCGGTAAAACCTAAGAAATAAAAGTAATTAGGCTATGATTTAAAGCTTTATAAGCTGTAATTTAGTGATTTGAGCGTGCAGAAATTTTTCGTAGATTAGCTATTAGTGAATTAAACCTTTCCGAGCAAAACCCTGAAAAGTTAGAAAACCCTAATTTTGAAAATCCTAAACTCTAGGGTAAAACCCTAAACTCCAAAACCCTAGAGAGACTTGAGGTATTTCTCGAATTTTCTTATCGAATTACTTAGATTTTTATCCGGTTTTTATACGACTATTTTTTTTTAAATTTCAGGCTCCGGAAGTGAAACCTGCCCGTATTACGAAATATTTTCTTAGGCTTCAGGTGAGTGTCTCTATGTGTGCATGATGCATGAAATGCTTTGTCGTACTTGAGAATGTTATATTAAGAAATATTATGTCATGCTTGTAAATGTTATGTTATGACATGTGTTATTTGAGGAAAGATGTGTACTTTATCACATCTATTCCGCAATGTGTTACACGCTTTCATTATCCAACGTGTTACTTGTGCATGAGACTTCCGTGACTAACTTCACCGTTACTTCACGGAGAGTCAACCCGGACAAGCTTGGGAGGATATAAGGTGCTGGGTGTTTTAGGGCGTGATGTTCTTTCCCTTATGAGTTGTGAATCCTCAAAGAGGCCAACTCCGGATTGAACTTTCTTGTGTGTTGGCCCTCCAGGGTTGAGATTTCTCCCTGGATGTGGTAGCCTGTACGGAGGTTATAAGGTGAGTGGTGGTTAGGGTTCTTGCTTGATAATACTGGCATGACCTTTGATAAAGACCCGAGCTATTATCTCAGTTCTAACATCATGGTTACATGATCAGTACTTGCTCCTTCTGCGGCTAAGCTTGCTTCCGTAGTTGAGCCCTGTATCCGCCATTGACTACTTGTTAATTAAATTGTTCATGACCTGTCTATTTAACTTGTCAATTATTTTTGTACCATAAAATAATGGTTTCTTGGTATGGTTGCATGACTTGGGCACTCACTGGGCTATTATAGCTCATCCCGTTCATTTGTTTTCTTTAACCAGGTTTCCCAAAATACTAAAGCTGGAAAAGCTGATTTTGGACATTGTACATGTTTTGTTTGGTATCTTTTGATAGCCACTTGTTTAGGCTATTCTTGTACATGCTATGTAAATTTTAGTGTGTAAAACCTTTTGTAATACCTGTACTTCAAATGAATTTTATGAATATATCTCTTTATGAATGTGTTTTATTTTGCATTAATTATGTGTACGTATTGAGTGAGTGCTCGACTCGAGTCCTGGTGAGAGCTAGGCAGACAGTCCGCTAAGCCCTTTGGTGCGCCTTTGGGTAAGGTAGGGGCTGTTACATATATCCCTAACAATATTTTGATTTCCCATGAAATTTTTGAGTTCTTAAGAAAAAAGAAGAACGGTAATAAATCTTTTGCGGTTGTAAAATTCGATATGAGTAAAGCTTTTGACAGAATATCTGGGAGTTTCATTATTCTGATTATGAAGAAAGTTGGTTTTCCAAACCATTGGTCTCATTTCACTATAATTGTATATCCACAGTTCAATTTTCTCTTTAAATAAATAGGGTAGAACATATCCCCTTTCTTTCCTTCAAGAGATTTAAGACAAGGATGCCTTTTATCTCCGTTCCTATTCATACTTGGTCAACAGGCTCTTTCTTTAGCATTGCATAATTTATCAACTACGAATATATGCCCAGGAATTTCTTTATCTCATAGAGGACCTCAAATTTCCCATGTAATGTTTGCAAATAATTGTCTCATCTTCTTGCAGCCAACATTCATTGCATTCAGAAATTGAAGAAAATTTTGTACTATTACTTTCTTCATTCTGGCCAGCTTATCAATCAAAATATATCAACTGTGATTTTCAGTCAAAACACGTCCACCATAGATCAACAGCTTTTTGCAAATCTTTTGGGCATTACGAACGTTGAACGATGGGGTATTTATCTTGGTATGGATTTGAATTTCTCTATATCAAAACGTTAGTTATTTGGTTTCATTAGAAACAAGATTGTTCGTAAAATTTCAACATACAAAAATGCCTTTTTATCTATTATGGGTAGAGTTACTTCAGCAAAACATGTATTATCTTCTGTGGCCCAATATACCTTGCCAGTCTTCAGATTACTAGCAGCAGCTTCATGTTCTATTGACAAACAACTAGCAAATTTTATATGGAAAGATGATATTGATGGAAAAGGAATTCACTGGAAGTTTTGGGATAATGTTTGCCAATCTAAGTTTTTTAGAGGATTAAGGCTTAAATCTACAATTCATTTAAACCAAGCTTTTCTTGCAAAAATAACTTGGAATACTTCCAACCGAACTCATTATTCAGTCAAATTTTCTATCAAAATATTGTTCGACAAAGTAGTTCTTGGAGGTTAAACCTCAATCTTCAGCATCTTGGGGTTAGAGGAGTATATTATGGGGGTGAGATTTACTCAAGAATGGTCTTAAATGGGTAGTCGGCAATAGAGCAACTATCAATATCAATGAAGAGTGGATTCTTGAAGTTTTAAATCCTCTTAAGTACAATTCATTGGCTTCTACAGGTATAAATCTTAAAGTACATCATCTTATTAATTCAAATGCTCCATGGATAATTCCACTCCTATCCTCACTATTTCCCACTCCAATTTGTGACTTAATCAATTCTATTCATGTTCTTAGTACTTCTCAAAATGACATGCAGATTTGGCATAGAGAAAAGAATAGAGTTTATTCTATTAAAGCAACTTTCAGATCGTTCCAAACCTACATTATCCACAACTCCATTGCATATATCTAAGTCGTTCCAAAATTTATTTGAAGTATTGTGGCAACTCCATATCCCTTCTAAAATACAACTTTTCTTTTAAAGGTTATTTAATAACATTTGTCCAACTATGCCTGCTCTCATCAAAAGAGGAGTTGTTGTTTCTCCAGTATGTCTGAGATGTGGTCATAGTCAAGAAACTATAGAGCATTGCTTCTTTGAATGTTCGGATTCAAAAGTTACATCGAGGTTATCACAACTTGGTTTAAACTTTGACGTAGGAAAGAAATAGTCTTTTCAATCAGGGGCCCTAAACATGGTTTCAGAATGTTAAAGACACAGATCTACATACTCTCTGTATTCTCATTTTTTGGAACATATGGCTAGCCCGAAATAAAGTAATATGGCATGATGCTCCATTTAACCCAAGAAACATTCTAAAGAATTCCAATTTCATGTTCAATACTATCTCTCAAAACCAACAAATTCAGAAACATCCATCATCAACTGTGGACGCTTCTCTGCTTTCAGCTATTCAACAAAAATCACAAAGTTTTCACACTGATAAGAGTTATCACAATAATGATAGACTTCCCACTTATGGACTTACTAAGAATGCAATTGCCACAATGCAAATATATGGATCTTTTAAAACCAACTCTACAACTTCAGCAATTGGGTTTGTTTTTAAAAATCCGTATGGCATTTCAAATACTCTCTCATGGCTTCAAGATTAATGCTACTTCAGGATTACAAGCAGAAGCAACAACTTGCTTATATGCAATGAAAAAAGTTGCTATTATGTGATTTTTGCATATTTTGGTTCTAACAGACTGCTCTCAACTTATTAGCGGAATCAACACAATTGACTATGTTCTTTATTTACTTAAATTCCTGTTTTTAAATATCAAGTCTTTCATCACTATGTTTGCCTTATGTAAGATCGTAAAAGTTTCTAGATTAGAGGTGCATCTTGTACACAAGCTTGCTGTAAGTTCAAATGTTGTATAACTTATATATTTATCTAATATAAATATCGCAGTTTCAATAAAAAAAATCCAATATTTTCCAACTTATTAGTCCATTATAGTCACATTATTTTCTTCTTAAGATAAAAAGTCCAACACAAAATCAAAATAAATGACTTATTATGTATACATGTGGAATAAATTATGTTATATTAGTTCAACTATATTTTTAAAGTGTTTTTGAGATTGAGATCCTATTGTTTGTATGGCAAAAATCTAAATGTATAATTTTAGAAATGTTATACCATCATTGTATATATGTTAAATGCTAATAGAAAAAGTGTGCCATTCAGATGTAGTAGGGTTTAGTGTCAAAATATGGACTTTTTTTTAATGAAATTTTTTTAAAGGTATTACCAAAATATAAATTTTTATGAAATATTTACTAATTATCGCATTAATTCACTTTATACTAGGAAAAATAATACTAGAAATATCTTCACAAGGAATTAAGAGAAAAAGTGTATATAAATTCTAAAAGATACAAAGTATAAAAGCTGGATTTCTACGCTAATTTATTGAAAATACCATATTTTAAACAATTAATTTCTCACCATTTTTCCTCAACCATTTGCTCCATCCTTTTACCCAAATTTCTTGTGAGATTCTCGACCTTTTCCAAATTTATTAATCTATTATTGCAAGTCAATTTCGTCATAAGATTTCCAACTCTATTCATTTATTACAACCCAGCCTAATCAATCTAGTCATGGAGTTAAAATGCAGTACAATTTGTTATGAATCTCCAAAGAATTCAGTTTTATATTCATCTCCTCACTTTTTGTGTACTGTTCACCTTTTTAAATTCTTCTCCAAAAAGGTTGAGATGTGAACAAAAACTCTTCTCTCACACAAAAAGCAAAAAGGCCGGTTGATTTTCTTGAACAGAATCTATCGATGGAAGTTGGTTTCGTGGAACGAAAAATTAAAAGGAAAGGTTAGGGTTGGAGACCAAATTAGACGTCAATTCTTTTAGCAACATATTAGGCAGAGTTAAATGTTAGGGATCAAGTCAGACCAAGTCAAATGTTAAAGGACTTTCTGCAATTTAGTAGAATCAATTAATTCTTTTAGTAACCCGTCAAGCATAGTCAAATATAACTAGAGCTAATTAATTCTTTTATTAATAGGCAAAGTTAAATATTAGGATTAAGGTTGACAAAAAGATTCATTAATGATTAAATTGGTTAGGATTAGGGCTAGGCATAGTTAAGTATTAGGATTAAGGTTGACAAGAAGATTTATTAAGGATTGAATTGGTTAGGATTAAGGCTAATTGATGGTCTAAATCTGATGTTCATGTTATTTAGTTGTCTAAAGTGTACCGAAATTCAATAATCCAATTCATCTAACCCATTCCTAATTGGGTAGCACCTTTAAGCCCGTATTTGAATTGGATGATATTCAAGATTCAATTAATCACTTGTTACCGTATTCGTGTCCGAATTGAGTCGTGCAAACAAATTTCTCTCAAATTGGATTACAATAAAATTTGATTTGCTAAGATGAATTACACCACAACATCTTTGATCTGACTGATCTTCTCTCTTCCAAGGTTTAATTGTGATTGGGATTGATATCATTATTAAACCATTTTATGATATATAACTTCTATTTTGAAGTCAATAGGTGTTAACTAAAAGCTACTAATTGCTGCTTGACATATAGGGCTGAAATTCTCAAATGTTTCACTTCGTGTTTTAAGCACATACCAACTAATTCCTTCTCCCCATTTTTCAAATAAAGAGATGATAAAATTTCGTCAATAAACTGACAACTCCACATTTTTTTTTTATGAAAGATTAAAATTTGTGTTAATAAAACAGCAGCACTAAATTTTTTTATAAGAAATGATAAACTTTTCATTAGATTTTTTAATGGAAGATGATCAATTTCATTGATAAATTAACAACAATAATACATAAAATGACGTATACAACCATATGGATATGCTAGAATTGCATATAGCCATGTGAGAAATATCGAAAGTAAATACATTTCCTTTTAAACCATTCCATCACATACCAACAAAATTCAAAACCATATTATTGTAACCACATTTGTTTAAGGGAAAATAATTTGAATTATATCCCGTACATTCTAGATCTATATCAAAAGTGATAATAAAGATTCAGAAATTTTTTTAAAATTTTGAGGATAAAAAATTGAAAGTCTTCCTATACTCCTAGGCATCGTCTTGATTGAAGGAATTAGGAGTTTAGGACGGATAAAATCATTTGTGCTTGGATTAGTTTTTGAGGAAAGAAAGTGAAGGATAATGGGGAGGGAATAAATCTGATTATTTTGCATAGGCAAAAATGGATGGGAAAGGAAATATAAGTTAATGAAATTATGTACCTAATTTAAAATATCTTTTTGAGTCTAATCTGTAACTTAAATTAGAGGGGGTGTAAATATATGCAGTGGAAAATTTGAGAGGCAATTTAGGATGGGGTCGTGTAAATATGGCCTCCCCCTTGTAATTATGCAATGAACAATTCGAGGGCGAATCTGCAACAAAAAAGAAGTTTACAGATTTGAATACAATTGACCCGAAAAAAGTAAAAAAAAGGATAAAAGCAATAAAATAAAATAAAACCGTTGGTTCAATTCTGCTTCTCATTGCGCTCTAAATTCCCCGTTTTCTTTTATTATCACCAAAAATAAAAACACCCCAAAATCACGGACGCTCAAAAATTTCTGGGTTTAAGAACAATTTATGGAGTAGAAAAAGAAAATTTTGCACTAAAAATCTGTAATTGAATAGGGTAGTAAAGTTCAGTCTTGCATTTTTTTTTTATATATAATTTTTAACTGAGATTGATTGTTGTAATAATAGAGCTATTAATTAAAGGGAAAAATATGAAGCTGAGGGATCAAAGCTTCATTTGTAGTATCCTTTACTGAAGTTTTATGGCCGCTTCTCACCCTCAGCATCGCTGCGTGTTCGGTTAGTTTGTTCGCTTTCTCGCTCGAAATATTTGAATTTGAATTTTTACAAATTGGGTTAATTATTGTAGAAGTAGTTGTTTTGTGGTGAATAATAGGAATTGATAATTGTTTTTGTGATATTATAAATGGGTTTTTGTTAGTTGGAAATATACCTTATGATGCTACTGAAGAACAGCTAAAAGAAATTTGTGAGGAGGTTGGCCCTGTTGTCTCCTTCAGGTCAGATTTTTTTTTTTTTTTTTAAGTTTTAGTTTCGTCTTGATGAATCCCATAATTGTTGTTGTTTGGAAGTTTTTGCTGAATGTTAATTTAGATAAATATGTGACTGTTTCGAGTTGGAAAAGGTATATATTGTCAAAGACCTCTAACAAGGTCTCTTTAGTATACGAATTTAAAATATGATGTATCTTTACTGGTCTTCTATATACTTCTGTGATGATAGAATTGTTCTGGGAAGTAACATGTTCTCTCGTATAATACAGATTAGTAATTGATAGAGAAACTGGGAAACCAAAGGGTTATGGATTTTGTGAGTACAAGGATGAGGAGACAGCTTTGAGTGCACGTCGGAATCTTCAGGGATATGAAATAAATGGACGGCAATTACGAGTTGATTTTGCTGAAAATGATAAAAATGCTGACAGGAACCGTGAACAGGTTAATACTTTTGTTTGCAGAATGTTGTTTCTATGATTTCATCAGAAACTGTCCTTCTTTGTACATTATTATTTGTGGTTTCTTTCTTCTTCTGTTTTAATGGATAATATTCTTCTCATACTGCTTTCTTTGGTTATGGTTAATATCCGTTTCATTTATCTGCCTTCACTTTAAACTGGGTAGTCAAACATGTTGCCAATAATGAACCAGTTGCAACTTTGAAATGATTACTTAAAAAAGAACCATTAAATGTCCATTTTACAACTTTGGCCAAATGCTCAATCGTTTTGAGTCGGATTGCCTTTACCAAAATTATTTGAAGAACAAGAACTACTAGTGTTTGTAACAAGGGACTGCATTCCTAGAATGGTATCATACCCGCCATTCCAAGGTCACAACCCTGACATCCATTGTGAGAGTAAATTTGAGGAGTGACGAGATGGGAATATCAGTAGGTTCAAACCATGGTAGGATAATAGAAGACTGCTTTGGGATTCTATTGGAGTAAACTCCAACTTGGATCTAAATACCTGAGATATTAGGGGGGAGAGCAACAAGGTCAATTATCTTACTGACAAAATGTGGAGACGAGAAGTATAAGCTTTGTTATATATAAGTTCCGTGATGGGATTGATTATATCAAAAGAAAACTTACAGACAAATGTTAGAATGGATATAGGAAAGGAAAACATATGAGAATATGGTGCTTATCAGATTTTTTAATAGCTGTCAGAGAAGATGAATAATGGAAGATTGACTTGCTAGGATCGGACTTTTTAAGATGAAATTGCATGCACTAGATAGTAATAGTGACATGTAATCAAATGAGCAAGTGAAAGAGAAAGACTGACAAATGTGCCTTCGGTGATTAAATAGATCTGGTAGTTTTTGCAGGGGAAAAATGATAGGTCCACAAAGAAGTGTAAAGAGCAAGTTGTGAGCTTATGATAGAGAGATATGGCTTATTGAGTTTTTTGATTACTGACGTGGTTCGTTGTGAGCTTAACCGTTATCATAAATACTGAAGGGAATAAACATGTTTTGTTGGGAACTTAAATGGTCATAAATACCAAAGGAAAAAAGTAACTGGGTTTATTTTCTGTTTTTTCATGACTTTTGCTTATAAAATTCATTTCTTTAGCTTTGCGTCTTTTCTAAGCATCAACAAGTTCATATTTCATCCACCCAAACATGCCCCTTCACAGACCTCCTCCTCTTGTATTATACCAGATGAGGCTTGATTCTCAGGTGTTAACAATGTTTAGATTATTCATGTTGGAAGCTCAACGCAACTCCTATTATGCCATTGAAAACTCTTTGTCTAGACAGGGTTTAATGACCATTTCATGACCTTTGATGATTGCTACATTATGTACTACTATTTGCTGACTTTCACAAAAAAAAAAAAAAAAAAAGCATTTTACTGTATATCTAAATAGTCAGCAGTTGGACTTAGGTTGCATCCCTATAGTTCCTCATTCATAAAGTTGCTTTACCTTCTAAAATGATGCATACGAAATTCTAGTGCTGATGATGAGTGATCATATAAACAGCACGCAGTTTCATCTGGGAGAATCTTTTTGTATACATCTACTTTCTTTCCAAATCATATCTTGATATTAACATTACCAGTGCTAAAATCTAAGGTACATTTCAGCTTTACCTTTTTTGTGATGCTTTTTGCTTGCAGGGTCGTGGAGGACCTGGAATGGTTGCAAATGTTGGTAAGTTTCAGCCTGACTTGTTGCTAATTAGTGCACTTGAACCTGGTGAAGGGCAGAGATTATATACTATGATTTTATTTATCTTTCTATAAGTATATGCTGTTATTTTGACATTTTTTTATGAGATTTAATTTATACAGACAGTCAAAGACAATTTGGGGGCCCAGCAGTACGTGGAGATTTAGGTCTTCACCAGCCAATAGGTGTCTCATCAGCAATGGCAGCTGCAGCCATTATGGCACAATCTCTAGGAGCTGCTCAGACTGGTGGGGTATCAAATCAAATTGGTATGCATAGTAGGCCAACCCTGGGCAGTGATCCTTTAACTCTACATTTGTCTAAAATGTCCAGGAACCAGCTGATTGAGATTATATCTGAGATGAAGGTCTGTTTTCAAATGAAATCTTTTTTGACCAATTTGTATTTGTAAGCATTGAATTTATGCATATTGATTAATTTTAGATTAAGTTGCATTTATTGCTGCAATTTGAGTGTAGGGCTTTAACCATTTGGCAGCTCTTATTGATATTACACAAGGAAAAAAGTACTAGAGTGTCCACACAACTTAGAGAGGCAACTGATGAGAGGGGAAGAAAAAAAAAATTCTACAAAATTTTTTCTGGAATGGTTATGTCTCAAAATAAAAAACTATCCTACAAATGGTTTGGTCAGTTAAGCGATGCATGACAAGGCAGAAGATTGGTTATGTCTTCGTTAATAATTGCTTATTCCTGGTTCTTAGATAACTTTACATGTGTTAAATGGTTTGTATTCTCTCTTCCATGTCAGACACTGGCTACACAAAACAAGGAGCAAGCTCGTCGGTTATTACTTGCATGTCCCCACTTGCCCAAAGCTATCTTCCAGGTTTGTATTGACCCTTATTACACTTTTCAATATTTGATGAAATTTATGTTTCTTGTTTCATGTCATAGAGTGTTTGCTCAGTCTTGTGTAGCTGCCTAATTTGTTTTGGTATAGTGTTTCTTGTTGTTTCCTGTATGTGATTTTGGATAAGTATGTCTGTTGTGATTTTTTCTCATTATCTCAATCTGTAACCGAGGATAAAAAAGGAATTTTTTCTTAATGAGAAAGGAACGATTAAAATCATCAACCAGTGAATTGTGATTGAAGCTCGTGGTTGTGATGACATCTTAAATGATTGTGATTTTCTGAATTATTCTCCTACCAGAAAGGCTGGTCGGTAATAGAAGTGAAATTTTGATTTATTGGGTACTGTGTAATTACCCTTTGTACTCAAAACATTTAAGTTTTTTAGATAAGTAAATTCTTAAATCAAGTGGTTTCCGATTGCAAGAGTTAAATGTGGTTAGAGGTTTAAGAACTACTTTTCTCAAATATTGTTGGTTTCTGCCATGACGTTTGGAGGAACTTGATAATTTTTGAAATAGAAATCCGCATCTTGTGCTGTTATTAGTGGTGATGGGGTGTGGTAAGCGATATGCAGGAGTGATCTGTTAGATTTGGAGGAGTTGTAGGTTCTTCTAAGGTGCAATTTAAAGAATGATACTTTGTGGTGTGTTGGCGGAGGAACGGACAACTTCTTTTTAAGGTGGATTCAGGAAAGAAAGCAGAATTCTCAGCCAGAAATTGTGCTTTTCTTCAGGCATCATGTCAAACTGTTACTTGGGTGAGCAATAAGAAGAGGGAGCAGATTGCCGAGAGTAGCTTGGTCTAAATTGGAAGTGATGATGCTTAGTTACTTCAGTGCCATGCTGTAGCGGGTAGGGTTACATGCAAGGAGTCTTTTGATAATCTGAATAGACCAGAGTCAGTTCAGATAGTATTTTTCAGTACTGAAAATAGGAGAAATTTCTAGGTAGATCAGTGATATTATTTGGTTTGTCCTATTTACTGTATCAACTGCTTTGGGATGGAGGTGATGGTTGTCCTTTTCCTCTGGGCCAATTAAAGACAACTACAGTACTCTTGGTGTTGCTTTCGGTCTCCATGCCACGTATCCCTTATTCTTTGGTTAAGCTTTGAGGCATGCGTCAAGGAGTTACACCTGAAGCAATTTTACCAGATTCCTAAAGCTAGTGTTGGGCAACTGTTGTCATTTATAAAAGGAGGATGTGGATTTTGTTAATTCTTTGTTCACATGTAGCTTATTGACAGCAGAAGCAGAGAAGATGTTATTTGCCTTTGGTGGCGTTAGTTTGATGTTGACAGTTTTACCAGAATCCTGAATTGCAGCTCAAAAAGTGAGTATAGGTCCAATAAAGAAAGAAATGTAACTTTGATCCTCCCTTGTCTTATGTGTGTAATTTTGTGGAACCACTTTTTAATGTCTTGAGAAATGATTAAGTAGAGTCTAATTGTTTCTATTTAATTGCTAATCATTGAGGGCTTTTTGCGCAGATGTTTCTGAAAAAAATGTAGTTGGTTTTCTTACAAATCATTAGCTATATTGAGTTTTTTTTATTTCCTGCTAAATTTGCCATGTGTTTTTTGTTGTTTAACACCCCCTAGTTGTGTTCAATCTCTTAAATACAATCTTGAAATTAATTTTACATGTCAAAAACTAAAACTCTATGTGATCTATTTTTATTGGGCCTGTTTTCTATTGCTTCTTTTTCTAGTTATCTCTTTCTGGTTTTTGTGAATATTTATAAGTTTGTTCTGATATGATTGCAGGCAGAGATAATGCTGGGAATAGTACCGCCACAAATGGTTTGTAATGTTAACCTCAAGCACTAATTTTGATGTTCAAATTTTTGCAAGACTTGGATCTTTAGAGCATGAGGTTTAAGATTTTACTCCCCCCTCCCCCCCCCCCCCCCCGCCCCAATTATACAGTTGCAGATGCCGAATATTAGGCAGGTTTCTGCTCTGCCGTTGCAGCCTTTAGTGCAAGATGTTTCCCAAAATCAACTCTTGTCAACTCAAAATCTTCCTGGGCTCCCTCCCCTTCCACAGACAAAAGGACAGTACAATTTGCTGACCCTGGCATCAGAGGTTGCAGTTTCTGCTGGTCGTCCAAGTCCTATGTTAAATAACCAGTCTGCTGCAGTCTCTCAATTTCCTGTACAACCTCAAATTCAGCTTCCACAACTTTTGCAAAACCAAGCTTTGTATCAGAACCAATTGCCAATGCAGTCTGGAACTCTTCCGTCAGTGCGCCCGCAATCTCTTAGCCATATCTCATCTAGATCACAGACGCAGGTGGCGGCTTCTGCTGCTTTGGAGCAGCAAGTGCAAACTCATCCACAGCTGCAACATTCAGGGCAAGTTACAACATCTTCAGCACCCACTCAGCCTTCTCAATCAACACGTTCACCTTTGCTGGATCAAGGCTTTCAGGTGCCAAATTTCAATTTAAATATTTGTGAACTTAACTGAAAAATAAAATTGATCATTACCTTAAAGGTTATTTAGGTTAGATTGAATTTGACCGTACATGATCTAGAACTTGATTTAAGTTCAAATTTGAGCTTATCTCATTTATCAACCATACATAGGGTATTGAGTGCAACTGGATTATATCTAATTGTTGATTTGGAATTTATCATTTAATTAAGTCACTCTTTTGCATTAAGGAACTAATGTTCCAAGTCTAGATCTAGTCTATAATCAGTCAACATTCTACACATTTTTTACAGTCTTCTCAAATAATTTTAATCAAGATCTGAAAGTTTTATGGGGCCCTGAAAACAATTGGAGAATCTTTTCCTTTCTTCAGTTAGGTGTGGAAAGATGGCTAATTTCTAGAAATATAGTTAAAATTAAAATTTATCCCAAAAATGTGTAGGGTGGGGAGGGGTTTCTGGGTGTTGGTGGCGACCCAGTCATTTTTTTTTTTTTAATGTACAGTGTCGGCGGTAACACAAAAAAATTTCATCATATTGGAGGACTGGAGTGCAATTTGACTAATTTAAGGCAAAAAAAAAAAAAAGTAAATAGTATTGCTGCCAACCATGTTGGTGGCAACAAAAATTTTCATAAATTGCAGTCCAGTTCTTCAAAGATTGGAGTGCAATTTGCCTAATTTCTAAGAGAAAAGCAAAATTAAAAAAAAATTAAATAAATAGCATTGCCACCAAATAATAAAAAAAATAAAAAAAGAATAGTATTGCCGGCAACTAAAATTTTCATAAATTGCAATCCAGTCCTTAAGGACTTGGAATGCAAAAAAAAAATATTGAATAGTGTTGCTGCCAATGATGTTGGCGGCAACGGTATTCAATTTTTACAAAATTGCAATCCAAGTCATTAGGGACTTGGAGTGCAAAGAAAAAATTGAATTAAAAAGAATGTAATTTTTAAAAAATAATTTTGGATAAAATAGTGTTAGCTCTACACGATTTTGTTTTTTTATTTTAGTTAACATATAAAATTAAAAACATAATGGACAAAATATTTTTCAACAAAATTGTTTAATTTTTTTTAAATTACAATTTTAAAAAAATAGGCCAAAATTAAAAAATAATTTTTTAATTTTAAATAGTCACATCCAACTTGGTTGGCATCGACAAAATTTTTAATTTAAGGTTTTAAGGGTTTTTAGTCTTTTTTAGGATAAGGTGTTTGAGATTAGGGTTTCAGATTTTAGGATTAGGGTAGGGTTTTTTGAATTAGAGTTTAATCTTTTTAGATTTTAAGATTTTTAGGGTTTAGGGTTTAGAGTTTAGGTTACAATTTACAATTTACAATTTATAGTTTAGAATTTAGGGTCTAGGGTACACGGTCAAGCTTTTAGGGTTAGGGTTAAAGGTTAAGCTTTTCGGATTTTAAAATTTTGCGGATTAGGTGTTTTGAGGATAACTTTAGGGTTTATCAAGTAACTAATTTTTAATTCAGTTGAAGCAAAATTATGTAATTTAGGGTTTAGGGTTAAGCTTTTTGGATTTTAAGATTTTCTAGATTAGGTATGTTAGAGAAATGAGTTTAGAGTTTTAGATTTAATTTATTTGAAATAAAATTATGTAATTTAGGGTCTAGGTTAAACTTGCAATAATTAAGTAGGAATAACTAATAATTAAAAAATACCTAATAATTAAGTAAGAATAACATGCAATTTTTTCGGTTGTAAAAGTAGGAATAATTAAGTAAATAACTAATAATTACAAAATACCTAATCATTACAACAAAATTGTAAAAGTAAGAATAATTAAGTGAATAACTAATAATACCTAATCATTGCAATTTTGTAAAAAATTGAATAGTGTTGTCGCCAACATCATTGGCGGCAACACTATTCAATTTTTTTTTGCACTTCAGGTCCTTAAGGACTAGAGTGCAATTTATGAAAATTTTAGTTGCCGCTAATCAATACTATTTTTTTTTATATGGCGGCAATACTATTTACTTAATTTTTTTTTAATTTTGCTTTTTTCTTAGAAATTAGCCAAATTGCACTCTAGTCCTTTGAGAACTAGAGTGCAATTTATGAAAATTTTTGTTGCCTCCAACATGGTTGGCCAAAATACTATTTACTTTTTTTTTTTAATTTTGCCTTAAATTAGCCAAATTGCACTCCAGTCCAGGACTGGAGTGCAAATATGATGAAATTTTTTATCTGTTGTTGGCGGGGACACCTTAAATTAAAAAAAAAAAAAAAAAGAAAAATGGCTGGGTTACCGCCCACGTTGTTGGCGGCCACCATTAAGCCAAAAACCCCTCCCTACCCTACATATTTTTGGGACAAATTTTGATTTTAACCATATTTCTAGAAATTAGCTGTGGAAAGATGGAAATTATATGACCATGATTTGAGGTTCTCTCTTAATCTTTCCTGTATCTAAGATCTGGGACAGGGAGATCTTAGAAAAATTCTTAGCCCATATCATGTTTTTATTTGTTAAAATCACCCTCTAGAGTGGTGGATGGATTGCCAACGATTTAGAAGATATGGCGGAAGGTGTCTGCTTACATTTGTATACATAGGTAGAATCTATCGGCAGAATGGATTCATCTACATTTGTCAATTTATCTGAGGTTAATGTTCTACACTGAATTGTCTTGGAAGTGTAACATGTTTACTTCGGTTGTATCAACCATTCTGCATTCAAGTTTTCAATTTCAAAAAAGTTGGTTCAAAGAGCATTCTTGTTGATACTTTTGATACGGTACGCAGTTCAGTTTGTTTGAAATATTGTTTCTCGGTAGATTTAAACTAAACCTTTATGCTTATAATACCAAAATAATTTAAAGATTGAAACGGCAACATTGACTTTTTTTATCAGCTTGACTTGTGAATATTTTATTTTGCTAAATTTATCTTTTCTGTAAAAATGCTCTATATCTGCAGAATTTCTCTATTGCTATCGTTTAACATCAACTGTTTTTATTTGCATTATCCAGTTCTTGCTGAAGCATATCCTCATGTATACATTGTTTCCATTTGTGTTTGTCAATGCTTTACAGCTGCAGAATCTCTCTATTGCTGTCGTTGCCAATGTAACATTGTCAATGTCGTTGTCTATATTTTGATGTTATCATCAGCTCTTAAAGGTTTTCAAAATAGCAGGGCAAAGTACTAAATATAGTTAGTAACTACTGAATTTCAGATTAAGATCTGAATATAGCCACTATATAGTGAGATTTTTAAAAGTAATGAAACCAGCATTAGGCATATTTCAAAAAAAATTTTGTGTGCATCCATTTAGCCTTTTTCCTTCTTTTTTTTTTCGAGCGAGCGCATGTTTGAATTGATATAGCTTTAGTACTATGTTCTTTTGTTTTCTAAGAATCCTTTTTTTTCTTTTTTAATTTAGTGAGAACCTGTGGTATTTGAGCACAGGGAATAGAGTATAGATTGATGGAAGAGGTATTTTTCATGAGAATTTAGTAGAAAATATTTTCGTGGTTAGAGATTTAAAGCATATAGGTACAAATATCTTTTTAGACAAAATTTGTCTCATCTTGCATACCAGAATTGGTTTGTGAGTGCATTATATAGGTATTGGTTCCTTTTTTGTTGTTTCTTGTTACCTTGAGCTGCATATAACTAGAAACCTCCCAGTAGTGAAGGTATTGGACATGGTGACAAAATGATCATGTCTTTTTATTGGCATTTACATGATTATGGATAATTCGTAGGTGGTTGTGTGGTTTGTTTGTTAGTGGTAATAAGTCGTGGTTTTCTCATTCAGAAGGTACAGCTCCCCCCGGATGTGGAGTCTGCTTTGCTAGAGCAAGTGCTTAAGCTCACACCTGAGCAAGTAAGTTCACTGCCACCTGATCAGCAACGACAGGTAATTCAACTGCAGCAAATGCTTCGGCAGGCAACATAATTAAATGAAGTGCGGAGGGTTTCCTCAAAACTTTTGGGCTTCCATATCCCTGGTTTATCTTTCAGCGAGATGGGCATAACATCATTTGAACTTTTATACTGTAGAGTGATTATTACAGAAGATTTAGCACAACATTCAGAACGCATGAGAGTTGAGACATCAATGTAACGTTTACAAGGTTGTAGTTTGCAAAGGAAACAAAGGAAAAGAAATTTTGTTGTATATGTTTTTCTTGCTCCATTACAGCTTTAATTAGGCTTTAAACATTTCCTTTTGGAGGTTTTAACGATACTTATTTCGTTTCAGTGCCAAATTTTTTAGCTTATGTGTGAGTTGTAATAAACCAGGCATCTATTTCTGATTTTGTTCAGAATTTAACCAGCAGAAGTTTGTTTCTGATCCCATCCCTCTTTCACTTTTAATAAAGTGTAGCATTGCCCCATATTTGAACGTGATAATACATCTGAGTAAATGCGAAATTTTGTTAGCTTGTTAATGAGCTAAGAAACCCTGCTTCTGTACTTGATAATTTTTGGTTATTTGAGTAACTGCAGTAGCGTCTAGGGTCCACTTCTTTCAGTGAATTTTGTAACGTCTCTGTGCCAATGTCCTTAGAGTTTTGCATCTGGATGGATGTTTGTTAAAAAATATTATTGTAGTTGTTTAAAGATTTTTCTTGTTAAATTTGTATGTGAGATAAAAAAGTAGTTGAAAAATGTGTTTAAAATTTTTAAAAAACATGTTTTTAAAAACACTATCAAACAAACAAAAGTTCTTGAAGAAAAGCAAAATTGAATTAATGTGGGCTTTCAAAAGAGCTTAATCTGGAATGTGTTTTTTCTAACACTCAACAGTACATATGTAAAACGAGCGATCACCAATCATAATCATGTCCAAAATTTATAGTTCCGTTCATCTCCCAAGTAAGGCCGGTGATATTGCCAAAGTAAAATTTTTCTTGCTAGAACGATTTTTATGTTAATACCAACAGTATCCTTAATCAATCAATAACACATATTTAGTTAATTTTTGTGGGCCCTTCCATTACATTAATGACTCCTAAATCAACGCTCTTGCTCTCTCCCTTCCTCTCTCTCCTACAATTTTCTTTTTCTATTTATATGAGATTTTCCTTTTTCTACAATCTTTTATTCTATTTCTCTCAAAATTTTCTATTATTTTGTTTTCTTAAACAATCGTTTTTCATTTTCTATTTCTCTTAGATTTTTCATTATCTATGCTTTGTTAAACAAAATGAATTAGCAACTTTGAGCATATTGATAAATAAACACTTTTTTTTTATAGATAAACATGTGTAAAACTACATAAATCAATTTTACCTAATCCAATAAAATAGTTATAAGATTAGGGAAATGACACTATAATAAGATTTAACATAGATAAATTTTTATGTATTGCAAACCTCGAGTTTGACTTTTTTATATCCTACTAATGAATTCTAATAGTATTTAAATATTTTCACATACATTTAAATAATCAAAAAAGGATTTGCACTCCATAATTGAATCATAACTTATTATTACCATACTACATAAATTTATACAAATAGTAATATATTATGTGCTCAAATATGCAAAAAAAAAAAAAAAAAAAAAGCAAAAACAAGCAAAAAAAAAAAAAGGAAAAAGAAAACTTACTAGAGAGGGAGGAAAGTAAAAAACAAAAGAAACTTATGAAAAAAATCTTAATAAAATGTAGAAAAAGGTAAATACAAAAGAGATAAAGTTGTGATAAAAATGTTAAGAAGGAAAATATGAGAGAAATAGGAAATGAGGGATATTTTGGGGGGGGGGGGGGGGGGGGAAGAAAGAGGTGGGAGAGTTAATTTGGAAGAGGTATGAAAGAGAAGGAAGTTAATTTGGAAAGTGAGCGATTAACATAATAAAAGGAAGCACAAAAATTAATGGAAATATATGTTTATGACTTATTAAGGGTAATGCTGGCATTTAAATGAAAATCGTTCTGGCAGGTAAATTCCTCCTCTAGCAACATCGCCAACCCCAAGTAATGGGTTTTAGTTCTTGATCATAATGTATAGAAATAGGGCAAAAGGTCGGTAGTAATGGGTTTTAGTTCTTGTTCATAATGTATAGAAATAGGGCAAAAGTTAGGTGGTAGAAAATGAAGTGTTGGTTAAGAGAAGATTTTGAAAATGAGGGTAGAACATGGAGCTACGTTCTGTTTGTTGAACAGATGATGGATTTCATTCTATATCAAATGTGATCATCATTTATAATGTAGGACAAGCCGCAGAATAGTTTGCTACGAACTGATGGAACAAAAAATGGTTTTATTTGTATAAACTCTTAAGAATCAGACTGCTAAATATAATCTCTCTAGTTTTAAGGTTCAAACTGCTGCTCGTTACCGTTTTAGTTAAATGAGCTTCATTATAACTCTTTGCCTTTCATAAAATGAAAAATTATAACGTTATTAACGTGAAACACAATCAAACAATTCAAATTCAGAATTAAAATACCATTAACTGTTTCTTCTCACAAGTGAATATCTAAAAACAAAAATCTTTTTCAACAAAAAGGAATAACTTAAATTTCAATAACTTATTGCCACAACAATGAAACAATTTTGAAACTCAATAAACAAGAATCATCTAGCGATTTTTTTTTTTTTGGGTACAATGGATGCCTAAATCTAAGAATACATAAGGTATGCAGGATTAGAAGTGCAGCATGGTGAAACGCGAAAAGATATTGATAAGCTTATTGGTCTTAGTACAAAATTGATGGCGTTAGAGAATGAAAAACATGGGGGGCAGGATTAGAAGACTTCACGTAGATAATCTCCTAATATCATAGCATCCCCAGTGGTACAAAAAGGTACGGCATGATAAAATGTATGTCATGTAAGCATCCCAAATGGTTGAAGACGACATTGTATGATAAATGTATGCCATCTGACATTGTCATACAACGCATTAATGTGAATCACATTCCTGACTGATATAATATGCATATGCCATTTGACATTGTCACACAACGCATTAATATGAATCACATTCTTGACTGAATTAATATGCATTAATATCAATCACATTTTTAACTGTCATAAGATAAATTAATACTAGTTACATCTTATTGAATGAATAAAATGAATTTTTTAGAGACTCTTATATGGTATATACTAATATCAATCACATTCTTGACTGTTATGCGGTGTATTAATACTAATAACATCTCACTGCATGAATGAGAAGAGATATCTATGTCTAGTAATTATGAGACGCTATTGTTAAAAAGTATTGCATGGAAAGAGAGAGGTTACGTAACATTAAATGGTAATATAGATCAACTATTTTACCAAACGAATCAGATGAGGCCCACGAGGGAAAGATGATCCACCGCAGAGGGTTACCTCGGCTTTATGTCTTTTTTTATGTGGGCCTTTTGTTTTTAATTTTTCCGGCAGTACATGCAGCATTTAATTTGGCAACGTCCATTGAGAATCATCAAAGTACTTACTAAAGCCCAAAGTCATATATCTGTTGAAGCCCAACTAAGCTTCAATCAATCGATGGTCTTAAACAAGGCTTACGGGATACACTCAAAAAAAAAAAAAAAAAAGGCTTAAGGGGTACTCGAGTGTAATTATGTGCCAGTACTTGAGGGTAAAACTGTCAATCGATGCAAAAAAATTTTAGGGTTTTCACCTAAGAAACCTTTTACATGAATTTGAGCAGCCATAAAACTGGGTTTCTGGTCTTGCTCAGCAGCTCAACTTAGCTCTTTCTCGGAAGCCCTAGCTCAAAAAATGGTAATCTCTCGTTTTCTGCTAACAATTCAATAGCTCAAAAAATGGTAATCTCTCGATTTCTGCTAACAATTCCATCGGTTTGTTGTCTAAGTCTAAAATGCTGCCGCATTTTTTGCATTTTTCTAATATAATATTATCGTTTTTTGTCATTTCTTCATCGTTTTTTTTTTTTTTTTGGAGGAATTTTAGTAAATCCAGTTAGGATTTATTTGTTTAAAGGGAATGAAAATTTTAGATTATTTTCTGGATTTTTTTGGTCCTATAAAATGTTTATTTTTATTATATCGAAAAATTGGCTATTTTGCGTTTGTGATTATGCAAAAGTTGGTTAGAATCTGTGGTTGCGTTATATGAAATTGATAGATATAATTTATGACTCTTTTTCTTGTGCTTTATAATCTTAGCCGAAGCAAATTCACGAGATCAAGGATTTCCTTCTCACTGCTAGAAGGAAAGATGCACGTTCTGTGAAAATCAAGAGGAGCAAAGATGTTGTCAAGTTCAAGGTCCGCTGCTCCAAATATCTTTACACCCTCTGCGTATTTGATTCTGAGAAGGCTGACAAGTTGAAGCAATCCCTTCCCCCAGGTTGGTGATTAATTTGAATAATTTATCTGCTTAGTTTAGATAATCTCTTGTGGTATAGGACACTGAAAATGGATCAGAGTTGGGTGCGATTGTAGTGTTTCATGTCAATTTAATTTGTAACTTCGTGTCTTCATTGCTGACTATGACAATTGGAACATTGAGGATCAGTAGAATAATGTCCAACTTGGATTGTATTGTGAACTTAAGGTTTTGTGCCGATTAATTTGTTAATTTTATGTATTTGTTCCCAAGATTGAACAACTAATCAGACGTTGAATATGTTGTTTCAAATTTTGAGTTATTGAGAATGAATGAATATGAAGTAGAACTGTCTTATAAAGAATAAAGTAGAATGGATAAAAACTTAGTTTTGTAAGTGCATTATTGCCTCTACTATTTACTCCATCATTGGCTTCTTTTGCTTTTTTGGTGTGAGATGATATTAATTGTCAATTGTCTAACTGCATGTTTCTTACCTTGAATTCTATCATTCTTGTAGGTTTGAGTGTGCAAGACCTGTGAGATTTTCTCTTCATAGCAGGGATTGCTGAGAATTTGTTAGTTTCGATTCGTGTTTGGCTCCAATTAGTTGGAAGACTCTATTTAAATGTATTTTGAGTTCTGATCATCTGCAAGGCCTGTGGATTAGACAATTTTGGTATTAATGAGATATATAGAACTCTAAACTTTGCTGTTGTTTGTTTTTATTTCACTTCTTGCATATTTCCTTCTCAAAGTGCAACTGATGGAGTAGATGTTGTATTCAGTGTTTTCCAAATTGGACCAGAGATTGAAATATTCTGGCCTGACCAGTCTACAACGATCAGATTGTCATTAATATGTAACCTTGACCCACCTCTGTCGAGATACAGGAACTAAAAGCTTTCTCAAACAAGGCCCTTGTCAGTAGTCTGAATAACCAACTCTATGGATAGATTGTAGTTATTGACTTCCATCAGGACAGTGGAAGTCACCATAACCCGCTTCTGGTATTATACTGTGAGCTCTCTCGTTGGTTCATATTATGATTGTGTGGTGGATACTGTTGATGTTCGAAGTGTTTTATTTGTTTACGAGAAGGGGATCAGCATCTTGGACCTGTTGAGCTTCCCCTGGTCCTACAGATGTGTGCATAATCCTTTTTTTTTTTTTTTTGAGGATAATTGCATAATCCTTTAAACGTATAGAATTTTACTTCATCAGCCACGACATTATTTAGAGAGTTGTTTGTTTCATTCTCTCGACAGTTTCTCTAGGGGGTCGTGTCCTAAATTCCTGATGCCTGCTTTTGCTTTCCGTCTTGCCTAGAACTTGTACCGATCTTGGTAGGGCAGAGGTGGGAGCCAAAAAAGAAACTCAAGAAATATTTTTGTACTCAGAAAGAAAAGATTTAACAAAAAAAACGACATTACAAGTTTACAAATAGCACATGTCTAAATTAAAGAAGAAATTCAAATTAACAAGGAAAAAAAATTACAAATTTGCAACGTTTGACATGTCTAAACTTGGAGAAAATTGTATCCGGTGAATCACTACTAATAAAATAAATAGACCTTAAAGTTTGCCATCAAACAACATTATTAGAGTTTTGATGATTTTAAATCACGATGAATAAATTTCTAAATCATAAAACTAAGTTCTTCACTTGTTTTTACCTCGTTCATGCACCGGTTCCCTAAGGTACTTTCTAGGTATTCAATCTTTTGCAAACTCTCATTAAGTGCCTTCATTTTTTCAATGAGGACCATTTCGATTTTTTTTATTTTTTAATTTTTCATCCTTTGTGCACATTCGTGTTATCACATGAAATACTTGTTTTGACGTAATATCACTCTAATATGATTCAAAAATGATAAGTAGTAAAAGTCTAAACATAATAGAAAAAGTTGAAAATATCTTAATATCTAAAAGCATTCGGATTATTTTTGTCGTGATTTGGAAAAATTATACTGAGACACTTTGTAATTAACCCCCAAAAATATAATAGTCACTGATACAATCATCATATTTCATTTTTTATTTTCTCTGAAATTGTCATAATTTAGTTTTTTTTTTTCTTTGTCGTTTTCTTTTTCTTTATAAACTCCCAAATCCCAAATCCCAGACTGGGGAGGGATTAATGGACCAAGGAACTGAGGGTGAATATCTAAATATTAGGAAGTATATGGGGTATCTTTCAAAAAAGGAAGTATATGGGGTGAAAATAGGAAATAAATCGACGACAAAATTCTAGGGTTATATGAGCACTGGAGGTATATAAGTAACTCTCGCTGATAAGTAGCCGGTGCAGTAGCAGCAACAGCTTAACTTTGCTCTTCATCGCAATCCCAAGCTCCAAAAATGGTACTTTTTCTCTCTAGCTCTTAGTCGATTTCCTGGCAACATTTCTATAGTGGATGTTTTTCTGAACTTTGCTAAATTTGAATTGTTAAAACCTGGGGTTTCTTTGTTTTTACGAGTAATAATGAGGTTGAAATGTTATTTGTCGATGTAATTTGTGCATTCTGGCTTATTATCTTTCTGTTTTTTGTTTTTTTTTTTTGGTTCAGGAAATTGTGTCAAAAATTGTTTGAGTTTGTGAATATTTATGTATGGTAAAATTAGGTTGAATTATGTAAGTTGTATAATTTTATCTTCAAATAGCTGGTTATCTCCTTCTACCTTCCCTGTTGTTGGGAAATTATGTGATTGTTTAAAAGAGAATAAAGAAAATTAAATTGGGTCTGGAATCTAGTAGATGTTTGGTCTTTTTAGTCAAGTTTTACAAGTAGGAATTATTGGAGGGTTGTGTTGTATATGATGGTATTACTTGTTATAAGTTGGGAGATTTGGTTGTAATTGATTTCTTGTTAACAGCAACTATGGGTTGGCTGAGGTTGTTAATCGGGATTTTGTGTAGTTGAACTTGTTGAAGTGTAGATGAATTGATATTGTGCAATTTTTGTTGTTTTTATTTACCAGAGCTACATTGGTAGGTGATTTTTTCTGTTAGAATTTGACGTATGGCGTATCACAGTTGGCTTTGCAGCTCTAACCTGAGTGCAGAATTTGGCTTACTTGATTTAAGGATTATGAATTAGATTTCAATTGATGCTAAAATTTGACACCTTATACTGGGATTGTGCAATAGGTGAATGTCTAGCTATGTTTTTGAAATCAAATGGTGAATATTTTTATCTTTTAGTAGTTGAATGTTACTGGACTTGTCTTTGTAGGATTTGACCAAATTGTCAAAGCTCAGAATTTGTCCTAACTTTATTGCTCACTTTACTTGGAAAAGGAAGAGGAAAACTTTATATTCTAGAAGTGGCTATTGTGAAAAGAGAGATTTGTCCTAAAAGTGGTTGGAGGAGAACTTTTGTCTGGGCAGGGTTGCTACTTTTTCTGTCATGATGCACTGTAAAACATGGCTGCTCATTTTGCTACTTTTATGAATATAACTAATCACAGCCTCTTTGGCGTTATGATCTTAGCCGAAGCAAATACACGAGATCAAGGATTTTCTTCTCACTGCTAGAAGGAAGGATGCACGTTCTGTGAAGATTAAGAGGAGCAAAGATGTTGTCAAATTTAAGGTTCGCTGCTCCAAATATCTCTACACTTTATGTGTCTTTGACTCTGAGAAGGCTGACAAGTTGAAGCAATCACTTCCTCCAGGTTGGTGATAACTTCCTTTGAAGCATTTATCTGCTTAGTTTAAATGGCCTGCTGATGTATTCTCTGTAAAGGATTCTCCACCATGTTTTATGATATGTGTACAGGACTGTAAGAATCATTATAGTCAAGTCTGAGCTATATGACCTCATTCTGCCATTGTTGATAATGATCTCATTCTGCCATTGTTGATAATGATCTAGAAGTCATAGGAATCTGTAGACATTGGTCTGTATGGGATTTTATTGTGATTTTAGTTCATTCTAGTGAACTTGATTGTTTAATATGATGTCTCTGTTTGAATATTTAACATCTTATGAGAATGTCAAATATCTGGTGAATTTGAAAGTTGTTTAGTTTGTGGTTGAGAATTGCCTTGACAGGTTAAACTATAGGCTTAAGTGTCCATACAATACTTTTCAGTAATTGTGATGTGGTTGAGATTGATGACTCATCATCTTCCCCCAGGTTCTCACCCCTCGAGCTGTTTTAATTGTTGCAGGTTTGAGCGTGCAAGACCTGTGAGATGGAACATGTTTGCTTCAAACAGCGGTTGCTCAATTTTTTTTTTTTTTTTTGGCTTTAAGTCTGCATTGCTGTGATAAAAACCTTGTTTAATTGTATGAATTTTGCTTTTCTTAATGGTAGTGGATTTGAGAGTTTTGCTAGCAATTATATGTATACAACAAGCCTATTTATTGCATTTTGATTTAATATTGACTTCTCGTAATTGTTCCTCGCAAATTACTGGACTTGTGTGTCTTGGTTAATCAACTCCAAAGACGGGCGTTGGAAACAAATAGTGCTTTGTGGCTTAGATGACAGCTAGGCCTTTAAGTTATTACTCCTTCCGTCTCATTTTGATAGGTTTATAGGTTTTTTCACACAATTTAAGAAAAGTTAGTTAATTTTATTAAAGAATGAATTAATATATGATGTTCTCAAAATACTCTTATATTTATTATTAAACATTTACGTTAAATGCAAATAGAAAATTACACCATAAGTCAAATTAATTCCATTTCACATGTGAATGCACGGTTTGTTATGCACTCTCACTTATAACAAAGTAATTAAATAGGGGCATTTTAGAGAAGTTAAAAATTAAATACATTCTTCAATTGAAAAGTGAACTATACTTTTTAACTGTCATAAGATAAATTAATACTAGTTACATCTTATTGAATGAATAAAATGAATTTTTTAGAGACTCTTATATGGTATACTAATATCAATCACATTCTTGACTGTTATGCGGTGTATTAATACTAATAACATCTCACTGCATGAATGAGAAGAGATATCTATGTCTAGTAATTATGAGACGCTATTGTTAAAAAGTATTGCATGGAAAGAGAGAGGTTACGTAACATTAAATGGTAATATAGATCAACTATTTTACCAAACGAATCAGATGAGGCCCACGAGGGAAAGATGATCCACCGCAGAGGGTTACCTCGGCTTTATGTCTTTTTTTTATGTGGGCCTTTTGTTTTTAATTTTTCCGGCAGTACATGCAGCATTTAATTTGGCAACGTCCATTGAGAATCATCAAAGTACTTACTAAAGCCCAAAGTCATATATCTGTTGAAGCCCAACTAAGCTTCAATCAATCGATGGTCTTAAACAAGGCTTACGGGATACACTCAACAAAAAAAAAAAAAAAGGCTTAAGGGGTACTCGAGTGTAATTATGTGCCAGTACTTGAGGGTAAAACTGTCAATCGATGCAAAAAAATTTTAGGGTTTTCACCTAAGAAACCTTTTACATGAATCTGAGCAGCCATAAAACTGGGTTTCTGGTCTTGCTCAGCAGCTCAACTTAGCTCTTTCTCGGAAGCCCTAGCTCAAAAAATGGTAATCTCTCGTTTTCTGCTAACAATTCAATAGCTCAAAAAATGGTAATCTTTCGTTTTCTGCTAACAATTCAATAGCTCAAAAAATGGTAATCTCTCGATTTCTGCTAACAATTCCATCGGTTTGTTGTCTAAGTCTAAAATGCTGCCGCATTTTTTGCATTTTTCTAATATAATATTATCGTTTTTTGTCATTTCTTCATCGTTTTTTTTTTTTTTTTGGAGGAATTTTAGTAAATCCAGTTAGGATTTATTTGTTTAAAGGGAATGAAAATTTTAGATTATTTTCTGGATTTTTTTGGTCCTATAAAATGTTTATTTTTATTATATCGAAAAATTGGCTATTTTGCGTTTGTGATTATGCAAAAGTTGGTTAGAATCTGTGGTTGCGTTATATGAAATTGATAGATATAATTTATGACTCTTTTTCTTGTGCTTTATAATCTTAGCCGAAGCAAATTCACGAGATCAAGGATTTCCTTCTCACTGCTAGAAGGAAAGATGCACGTTCTGTGAAAATCAAGAGGAGCAAAGATGTTGTCAAGTTCAAGGTCCGCTGCTCCAAATATCTTTACACCCTCTGCGTATTTGATTCTGAGAAGGCTGACAAGTTGAAGCAATCCCTTCCCCCAGGTTGGTGATTAATTTGAATAATTTATCTGCTTAGTTTAGATAATCTCTTGTGGTATAGGACATTGAAAATGGATCAGAGTTGGGTGCGATTGTAGTGTTTCATGTCAATTTAATTTGTAACTTCGTGTCTTCATTGCTGACTATGACAATTGGAACATTGAGGATCAGTAGAATAATGTCCAACTTGGATTGTATTGTGAACTTAAGGTTTTGTGCCGATTAATTTGTTAATTTTATGTATTTGTTCCCAAGATTGAACAACTAATCAGACGTTGAATATGTTGTTTCAAATTTTGAGTTATTGAGAATGAATGAATATGAAGTAGAACTGTCTTATAAAGAATAAAGTAGAATGGATAAAAACTTAGTTTTGTAAGTGCATTATTGCCTCTACTATTTACTCCATCATTGGCTTCTTTTGCTTTTTTGGTGTGAGATGATATTAATTGTCAATTGTCTAACTGCATGTTTCTTACCTTGAATTCTATCATTCTTGTAGGTTTGAGTGTGCAAGACCTGTGAGATTTTCTCTTCATAGCAGGGATTGCTGAGAATTTGTTAGTTTCGATTCGTGTTTGGCTCCAATTAGTTGGAAGACTCTATTTAAATGTATTTTGAGTTCTGATCATCTGCAAGGCCTGTGGATTAGACAATTTTGGTATTAATGAGATATATAGAACTCTAAACTTTGCTGTTGTTTGTTTTTATTTCACTTCTTGCATATTTCCTTCTCAAAGTGCAACTGATGGAGTAGATGTTGTATTCAGTGTTTTCCAAATTGGACCAGAGATTGAAATATTCTGGCCTGACCAGTCTACAACGATCAGATTGTCATTAATATGTAACCTTGACCCACCTCTATCGAGATACAGGAACTAAAAGCTTTCTCAAACAAGGCCCTTGTCAGTAGTCTGAATAACCAACTCTATGGATAGATTGTAGTTATGACTTCCATCAGGACAGTGGAAGTCATCATAACCCGCTTCTGGTATTATACTGTGAGCTCTCTCGTTGGTTCATATTATGATTGTGTGGTGGATACTGTTGATGTTCGAAGTGTTTTATTTGTTTACGAGAAGGGGATCAGCATCTTGGACCTGTTGAGCTTCCCCTGGTCCTACAAGATGTGTGCATAATCCTTTTTTTTTTTTTTTTGAGGATAATTGCATAATCCTTTAAACGTATAGAATTTTACTTCATCAGCCACGACATTATTTAGAGAGTTGTTTGTTTCATTCTCTCGACAGTTTCTCTAGGGGGTCGTGTCCTAAATTCCTGATGCCTGCTTTTGCTTTCCGTCTTGCCTAGAACTTGTACCGATCTTGGTAGGGCAGAGGTGGGAGCCAAAAAAGAAACTCAAGAAATATTTTTTGTACTCAGAAAGAAAAGATTTAACAAAAAAAACGACATTACAAGTTTACAAATAGCACATGTCTAAATTAAAGAAGAAATTCAATTAACAAGGAAAAAAAATTACAAATTTGCAACGTTTGACATGTCTAAACTTGGAGAAAATTGTATCCGGTGAATCACTACTAATAACATAAATAGACCTTAAAGTTTGCCATCAAACAACATTATTAGAGTTTTGATGATTTTAAATCACGATGAATAAATTTCTAAATCATAAAACTAAGTCTTCACTTGTTTTTTACCTCGTTCATGCACCGGTTCCCTAACGGTACTTTCTAGTATTCAATACTCTTTGCAAACTCTCATTAAGTGCCTTCATTTTTTCAATGAGGACCATTTCGATTTTTTTTATTTTTTAATTTTTCATCCTTTGTGCACATTCGTGTTATCACATGAAATACTTGTTTTGACGTAATATCACTCTAATATGATTCAAAAATGATAAGTAGTAAAAGTCTAAACTAATAGAAAAAGTTGAAAATATTCTAATATCTAAAAGCATTCGGATTATTTTTGTCGTGATTGGGAAAATTATACTGAGACACTTTGTAATTAACCCCAAAAATATAATAGTCACTGATACAATCATCATATTCATTTTTTATTTTCTCTGAAATTGTCATAATTTAGTTTTTTTTTTTCTTTGTCGTTTTCTTTTTCTTTATAAACTCCCAAATCCCAAATCCCAGACTGGGGAGGGATTAATGGACCAAGGAACTGAGGGTGAATATCTAAATATTAGGAAGTATATGGGGGTATCTTTCAAAAAGGAAGTATACTGGGGTGAAAATAGGAAATAAATCGACGACAAAATTCTAGGGTTATATGAGCACTGGAGGTATATAAGTAACTCTCGCTGATAAGTAGCCGGTTGCAGTAGCAGCAACAGCTTAACTTTGCTCTTCATATCGCAATCCCAAGCTCCAAAAATGGTACTTTTTCTCTCTAGCTCTTAGTCGATTTCCTGGCAACATTTCTATAGTGGATGTTTTTCTGAACTTTGCTAAATTTGAATTGTTAAAACCTGGGGTTTCTTTGTTTTTACGAGTTAATAATGAGGTTGAAATGTTATTTGTCGATGTAATTTGTGCATTCTGGCTTTATCTTTCTGTTTTTTGTTTTTTTTTTTTTTGGTTCAGGAAATTGTGTCAAAATTGTTTGAGTTTGTGAATATTTATGTATGGTAAAATTAGGTTGAATTATGTAAGTTGTATAATTTTATCTTCAAATAGCTGGTTATCTCCTTCTACCTTCCCTGTTGTTGGGAAATTATGTGATTGTTTAAAAGAGAATAAAGAAAATTAAATTGGGTCTGGAATCTAGTAGATGTTTTGGTCTTTTTAGTCACGTTTTACAAGTAGGAATTATTGGAGGGTTGTGTTGTTATATGATGGTATTACTTGTTATAAGTTGGGAGATTTGGTTGTAATTGATTTCTTGTTAACAGCAACTATGGGTTGGCTGAGGTTGTTAATCGGGATTTTGTGTAGTTGAACTTGTTGAAGTGTAGATGAATTGATATTGTGCAATTTTTTGTTGTTTTATTTACCAGAGCTACATTGGTAGGTGATTTTTTCTGTTAGAATTTGACGTATGGCGTATCACAGTTGGCTTTGCAG
Organism: Mitragyna speciosa; assembly: GCA_024721245.1. NCBI lineage: Eukaryota > Viridiplantae > Streptophyta > Magnoliopsida > Gentianales > Rubiaceae > Mitragyna > Mitragyna speciosa. The sequence goes on along the minus strand of CM045552.1, from coordinate 9,325,547 downwards.
CTCTAAACCTGAGTGCCAGAATTTTGGCTACTTGATTTAATGGATTATGAATTAGATTTCAATTGATGCTAAAATTTGACACCTTATACTGGATTGTGCAATAGGTGAATGTCTAGCTATGTTTTTGAAATCAAATGGTGAATATTTTTATCTTTTAGTAGTTGAATGTTAGCTGGATCTGTCTTTGTAGGATTTGACCAAATTGTCAAAGCTCAGAATTTGTCCTAACTTTATTGCTCACTTTACTTGGAAAAGGAAGAGGAAAACTTTTATATTCTAGAAGTGGCTATTGTGAAAGAGAGATTTGTCCTAAAAGTGGTTGGAGGAGAACTTTTGTCTGGGCAGGGTTGCTACTTTTTCTGTCATGATGCACTGTAAAACATGGCTGCTCATTTTGCTACTTTTATGAATATAACTAATCACAGCCTCTTTGGCGTTATGATCTTAGCCGAAGCAAATACACGAGATCAAGGATTTTCTTCTCACTGCTAGAAGGAAGGATGCACGTTCTGTGAAGATTAAGAGGAGCAAAGATGTTGTCAAATTTAAGGTTCGCTGCTCCAAATATCTCTACACTTTATGTGTCTTTGACTCTGAGAAGGCTGACAAGTTGAAGCAATCACTTCCTCCAGGTTGGTGATAACTTCCTTTGAAGCATTTATCTGCTTAGTTTAAATGGCCTGCTGATGTATTCTCTGTAAAGGATTCTCCACCATGTTTTATGATATGTGTACAGGACTGTAAGAATCATTATAGTCAAGTCTGAGCTATATGACCTCATTCTGCCATTGTTGATAATGATCTCATTCTGCCATTGTTGATAATGATCTAGAAGTCATAGGAATCTGTAGACATTGGTCTGTATGGGATTTTATTGTGATTTTAGTTCATTCTAGTGAACTTGATTGTTTAATATGATGTCTCTGTTTGAATATTTAACATCTTATGAGAATGTCAAATATCTGGTGAATTTGAAAGTTGTTTAGTTTGTGGTTGAGAATTGCCTTGACAGGTTAAACTATAGGCTTAAGTGTCCATACAATACTTTTCAGTAATTGTGATGTGGTTGAGATTGATGACTCATCATCTTCCCCCAGGTTCTCACCCCTCGAGCTGTTTTAATTGTTGCAGGTTTGAGCGTGCAAGACCTGTGAGATGGAACATGTTTGCTTCAAACAGCGGTTGCTCAATTTTTTTTTTTTTTTTGGCTTTAAGTCTGCATTGCTGTGATAAAAACCTTGTTTAATTGTATGAATTTTGCTTTTCTTAATGGTAGTGGATTTGAGAGTTTTGCTAGCAATTATATGTATACAACAAGCCTATTTATTGCATTTTGATTTAATATTGACTTCTCGTAATTGTTCCTCGCAAATTACTGGACTTGTGTGTCTTGGTTAATCAACTCCAAAGACGGGCGTTGGAAACAAATAGTGCTTTGTGGCTTAGATGACAGCTAGGCCTTTAATTTATTACTCCTTCCGTCTCATTTTGATAGGTTTATAGGTTTTTTCACACAATTTAAGAAAAGTTAGTTAATTTTATTAAAAGAATGAATTAATATATGATGTTCTCAAAATACTCTTATATTTATTATTAAACATTTACGTTAAATGCAAATAGAAAATTACACCATAAGTCAAATTAATTCCATTTCACATGTGAATGCACGGTTTGTTATGCACTCTCACTTATAACAAAGTAATTAAATAGGGGCATTTTAGAGAAGTTAAAAATTAAATACATTTCTCAATTGAAAAGTGAACTATAATTTTTAATCTGTCATAAGATAAATTAATACTAGTTACATCTTATTGAATGAATAAAATGAATTTTTTAGAGACTCTTATATGGTATACTAATATCAATCACATTCCTTGACTGTTATGCGGTTGTATTTAATACTAATAACATCTCACTGCATGAATGAGAAGAGAATATCTATGTCTAGTAATTATGAGACGCTATTGTTAAAAAGTATTGCATGGAAAGAGAGAGGTTACGTAACATTAAATGTAATATAGATCAACTATTTTACCAAACGAATCAGATGAGGCCCACGAGGGAAAGATGATCCACCGCAGAGGGTTACCTCGGCTTTATGTCTTTTTTTATGTGGGCCTTTTGTTTTTAATTTTTCCGGCAGTACATGCAGCATTTAATTTGGCAACGTCCATTGAGAATCATCAAAGTACTTACTAAAGCCCAAAGTCATATATCTGTTGAAGCCCAACTAAGCTTCAATCAATCGATGGTCTTAAACAAGGCTTACGGGATACACTCAACAAAAAAAAAAAAAAGGCTTAAGGGGTACTCGAGTGTAATTATGTGCCAGTACTTGAGGGTAAAACTGTCAATCGATGCAAAAAAATTTTAGGGTTTTCACCTAAGAAACCTTTTACATGAATCTGAGCAGCCATAAAACTGGGTTTCTGGTCTTGCTCAGCAGCTCAACTTAGCTCTTTCTCGGAAGCCCTAGCTCAAAAAATGGTAATCTCTCGTTTTCTGCTAACAATTCAATAGCTCAAAAAA